>OX442332.1:23476869-24101869 GCA_949358125.1 Idaea dimidiata | reverse complement strand
TGTTTATCATTTGCATGAATATTTGTTGTATTTTGAGGTGCAGAAGCCTAAAGAAAGAACAGAGGTCT
The DNA here is from genome assembly GCA_949358125.1 of Idaea dimidiata. Taxonomy (NCBI): domain Eukaryota; kingdom Metazoa; phylum Arthropoda; class Insecta; order Lepidoptera; family Geometridae; genus Idaea; species Idaea dimidiata. The sequence continues at coordinate 24,101,801 of OX442332.1, read as the reverse complement.
AAGAACACGAGTCTAACATTAAAACTTTCCTCAACATTTTAAAAAATACACTGCTTATCTATGGATTTGCAAAAGTGCGAGTTAGTCGAACTTTTAGTACCATAAAAAGTTTAATTTATTCAATCATTAGTACACGTCAAAGTTGATTTAGAAAAAAGATCACAATACCATGGGCGTAGGAAAAGTAGAGGTTATATAATAAAATCGATAAGAATCTATAAATAAATACAAAACGTTCAATTTTATTCCATTAAGTTATTCAAAGTCACAGATTCACAAGTGTTGTTTATATTTGTGGGTGTGATTGGACAAGATTAAAGAGATAGAATTATTGAAACTTAATAATATTTGTCTGTGTGGGTATGTTTGTTACTTATTTATACGGAAACTACCAACAGGATGACGATGGAAGTAGTTATACCTAGATTGCTAGTTCCTACACGACAATTAATTTATTTTATACTTCTTGCTTTACTCGCCGCTCGCTCGCGCTGGCTGTAAGACAGCGGCATACGCGGGCATATTTTTCAGCGCAGCTAGTAGTACTACTATGTACAAAAATTGGATAGGTATTATACAATTATATCTTAAGTTCTTGTTTCATTGCTTTTTATATGGCCAATACCAAATAAATTTTCCTTCGGTCTTCGTGATGCTGTGTGAAATAAAACTCATGACGCTGCTTACCTCAGTCTAGCAGTAATCATGAGAACTCGAATTGCCTCGGTCGGACCGCGACACCTAGCAATTAAAAAGCGAAAATGAGTTTAATTTTATGTCCAATAAAGTACATTAAATATGTCATTACACCCAGAACAGCGTACTATTTAATTATATAAGAACTTTGAAAGTACCTGGATGAATCAATTCAACACAGGTTTAAATCGACGTAGAAAGTGTTTTACGACCTTGTAAGTACACACGCGCATAAGGCCTTTGAAAGTGAACAACTAGCAAAGTTAAAGTTCATTACTTATCACGAATCTTAAACACCTACTACACTGGGTGAAAAATAGAGCATCCATGTGAATTTCCACCATAGTAGAGGTACGTACATTTGTTCCAAAGAAACAAATTCTATAGGCGTATTATACACGTGACAACGTTAAAATATTACGTTTAGTACACTTCAAAGCTGATTAACTTGATGATAAGGTTAACAATGAAGAAAGAAAAAAAAAACAGTGGCCCTGAGAAAATTTACTGGTCTCATTGCAATCTCAGTTTCACTGGTTTTTTATACAGTTTCAAACCGTGAATAACAAATTCAGACAGCTGTAATAGTTCTACACATTATACTACGTCTAAACGGAAAAGAAAGCGAGCATGACTACATAATATGTGTAATAGATGTATTAAATAGACGCATGGGAATCTCACATTCTTATAAAACTCATAGGTAGATACTCTACAAAGGCATCAGACGTCACAGATGTGTGCATCTGATTCCATTATAAATTGGTAGACATTTTACGCAATAATCTTTTACTATACGATATGCAAATTACTAATACAATCTAATAAAATTTTGAACAAGAAAATGACAAAACATTTAGTCAAACCCAATTAAGATGGAATTATTGATATACTGTAGGTATTAAGCAATGTGTATCGCAATGCTATGGATTATATTTATACTCAGCCAAAAGGTTGTTTATTGTAAAAGTTGATGTAATGTATCACCAAGTATACACCTACGTGGAGTTTTGGGATTGGTCAACGTCATCTAGGTTAGAGTGGTTCAATAAATTTAATTTGAATCAGCAATAAGTATTATGAACGTATAAAGTACGTGGATACCTAATCAACTTCGTTTCCTGTGACCTGAAAGGAAGTTCTCACACTCGAAGCAATTAGCCTCCAGCTAGGATTTAACTTTAAATTATTATTTCGAATGTATAATAATTTTACCAAACAGGAAATTATGGAGTAAAAAGTTGTCGTTCTGTTAAGAGTACATTTGAGGGTTGTTTTAGGTTCTTAAATAAAATTGTAAAAGTATACCAATTTAGTACTCGAGTTATATATTGTGTAGCTACTCTGCCCCCAACATTACTGACGAGTGTTCATGGCAAAGTTCGGATTTGCCAACCACATACTTACAAGCAAATTCCAGAAGATAGCCCAGAGTCACCATCGAAAGCCACGACGTGGATGACAAATTAATGTTATGTGCCCGACTTTAAATGGTACATACTCTAAAGTCGGGCATCCAAACTACAATCTGAATTTACCCTGTCAAACTACACGTAAAATGTAAAGCTTGACTTCGGACTACATAACATAATATAAGTCGGTGACACTGTATGTAGGTGAAGTTATTTTGTCCTTTTTGAAGTCGTTATTATTATTTAAATCTAAACATAGGTATGAATTTATTTAGAATATAATTAATAATATATAATTATAATATAAGAATATAATCTAATTTATGTGATTAAAAAAATCTTTTCAATAATTATTTGTAATTATGGTATAATGGCTTTCAGACGTTTTGGTGTTTAAATGCTGTAAGTCTGAAAGTGTTTGTTATATAAATAAATAAATAATTATGATAAAAGTAAGAGGTAGCATAGGTATGGTTTCATGGGAAGTACAATGGTAATATAGCTTTTCTATACAGTATAGTATAGATATTGAAGTGATTGTTGAGATCATACTCTGATTAGAAAAGACCTTGAAAAATTCTCTCGAAGGTTTCGTCCATAAATCGTGTTTTGCAATTGGGTCAGCGCAATCGACACTCGGATACATGTTTATGTAAAATTAGTGGGTGTATCCTAATGGTCACCGTGAGATCTCGGAGAGCGGAGGTTTGGTGGGTTTCATGAAATTTATGACAAACAGCCTATTAGTAATATTGAATATATTAATGAGAGAATATTTCCTGATATCGGATATCTGACTACTATTCATTTAAATAGGTACGACAGGTAGTATACGAATTCTGTTTACACAAAGTTCACTATTAATGAGAAAAATCTTTATTTGACGATCTCTTTGGCGCGTCGGGCGAACGCTTGATGCAATGCAGAAGGTTGCGGGTTCGATTCCCGCTGGGTGCAAATATTTATGCTTAAAAATAAATATTTGTATCTGGTCTGGGTGTATTTCTATGTATCATATGTATGTGTTTACAAAAGAAAAATAAATATAAGTAGTATATCCGTTGTCTAGTCACCGTAACACAAGCTTAGCAAGCTAGAAGCTACTTGGCTAGATGGCGCTGTGTGTTGGTCACAGAATTTATTTATTTTATTTAGAAAATGCTTTGTTGTGACTGCTAGGTACAACGCACAGCCTAAACTGCTAATGGTAGAGAGATTAAATTTAGAGACTGTATTCTTTGAATGGCATCCGATTAGAAATGGTTTTTGGCAATTTCAACGGGATCGGAACGTACACTGGTAAAAGCGCTGGACACAGCTAAAATTACAATACATATTGATCTTTGCATCTAAATTTAATTTTCATTTCACAAGAAGCTTATTAAGAGTTAGTTAGTTAGTTTAAATATCTTCTCTATACTGTGTAAACACAATTTAACATTGGTCCATATTACTTTCTCCGTAATATCTGGTCAGTAAACCACGCTGATAAACCTTACGTACAAGATATGGTTACGCAACGTTTCGTTTCTCGATAACTTGTTCCACATTCGGGCTTTGTTTTACTACCAGCCACTTACTTATGGTAACCACGGTAACCGGCTACTGTCCGATGCCCTATATTATTGTAAAACGACTAGTTTTTAATGCGTAATACAGATTGCTCTTGCTCTTACTAAATGGTAAATTAATTCACGTTTTGGGCAATGTTTTATTACGTTTTTATTATCGGGTATTAATTTTAATCACTCGCTGTATTTTGTTAGAAGGTATGTGCATGAAATCTATATTGTATTCTCGGTTACGTCTCCATCGTCATAGTAATGTTTTAAAATAAACAGCTCTTCAATTCAAATAAAAACCGGTGCGAGTCGGAATCTTGCACAAAGAGTCCCATACCATTATTACAAAATAAATAGATATGACGACTCGGGAGCCCCACTTTACTATTTATTAAGTATTTGTTTTTATAACGGCAAAATAAAAACGTAATCTGTGAAAATAGTAATTGCTGGGGCTGCTAGGCACATTTTAACCAGTTCCTTTTTTAAGAACATCTAAATTTACAAAAAAGAATCCTAATAACTGACTTATTGTTACAACTTTATACTTTTAAGCAAATCTATACACGAGTGAAACTGTAGAACGTTTAGCTAAATAATATAAACAAATAGATAATCTCTAAAGTTCTTTGACTCCATTAAGCTTGACTTTTTGGTAGCGGTCGTTAATCATGTTTCCATATACAGCCTACTTAGTAATATTATGGTATTTTTTGTTGTTAAATCGTGCAGAACTTTATTAAGAGCAGTCTATTCTTGGTTTTAAAATCGAAATGATACTATGTTTTTATTGGCAGGACTACGTTATTTTATGTGTTATACTTATTTAATCCGTTAATATTTTATTCGGTTCAGTTTTTGTTTTAAATAAAAACAAAAATTAAAAAAAAGTGCAATGATTAATTACAATTAAATATTGAAAATATCCCAAAACTTAACTTTTTAGTTTATTTAGTAATTTGTAATTATTGGTTTTGAGTATAGTATTTTTGTCGTACAATAATTATTGTTAAAACCTAAATTGAACCGAACTTATATTTCAAAATTCAGAGTGGCAAAGCTGCCGGTATTATGGACCTGCCGCCATGTACCTACTGCCTACAGTACTGTAGGTTTATCTTTGTTCAGTTATATCTTGTTTTCGTTAGTTCCCATTACAAATTAGATTTTTGTCTAATTAAATATAAAATGTTTGTGATTTGTTTTAGTTAGGTGATTTAATTGTTGTTAAGAGATATCAAACTCATTTTATTGATGTCACGTCCAAACTTAGTTACACCATAAAACAGTGATCCTTTTGGAAATGATTAAGACCAAGTTATAAAAATTGTCTGTTATGGAGAAATCCATTCTGTTTTTTTTGCCTGTGTCTGTAAAAAATCAACCTACTCTTTTGGTTTGGATTAGCTTTGTTTTTCAAACTATTTGATTGGGTTCAAAAAAAACTACACCTACTTAAAAGTTTTAAACCTTGAACACAAGTTAGTGGTAGAGCTATAACTTATAAATACATTCTTTGAACAACAACTTTACAATATAATTTTCAAATTACCAGCAATTATTGTCTTAGTAATCTACCGTCTTTTGACGAAGACTAGCTAAACCTAGCCCAGGATCATACTGCTATAAAAGATGAAACCCTAACAAAAAAGTGCTTTATCATTGTTCACCTGCTGATGTTTGTGCTTTAGCTACAAACTTAAAATATATTTATTCACATTATCATTTCATATCGCAAATCTCTTCTCATCTCTTCGGATCGCGACCTGCAATGAGAAGCAGACACAAGAAACGCAAGAGGTTCTTTTTCAATGATCATGTTGTGATTCATTGTTGTATATTTCGAAATGGGTAAAGTGAATCTTTAGTATAATCTTTAACATTAAACATTACGAGCGCGAAAGTAACTCTGTCTGTTAACCGACCTCTCCTGTAGCAAGATCGAGCGTGCTGCCTCTAATATAAGAGGGGAATATATTCCCCTATAGCGATCTATACCGTCTTAGAGATCCTCCAGTATCATGCCTGCTCTACGTTCCCGCATAAGATTTTAAAGAGAACGTGTCATTCTACCCGTGAACACTGGTACGGGTCTTAAATTATTCAGCCTCTTTTGTTTAAATATGCCTAATCGAGTTCCAAAAAATATCGGCATACTAAATTACAAAACCGCTGGTATACTGTTTGTTTACAATAGCGATGTTGTATAACATATTATAGTATAAAATGCAATGCCAATGTCGATACCGTCGATGACGACGGTAGTTAGAAAGTCTATAATAAAATGTAATGGCAAAGTCATAAGTTTACTATCTACTACGTGATAACTTGATAATACTTTGAACGAGTAAAGAATTTAATTGGTCACTCGACTTTACTTTGAAAAGTTTTATAGCAAAGACTTTTTATGGTTAAATATACTATATAGTAAACGTCCCGGAGAAATTAATCTTTTATTTTTCATGTATTAAAACAGTTAAAAAACTTTCAAAAACTGACTATATTTTACTGTAAAATTGGAACATACTATTTTTAAATTATGTTAAAAATAACTAAAACAATCCATATTAGTTTACTTCTGAGAATAAGGTTTGTATAGATCTCGAAACGTAGGGCATTGATAAAATGCTGAATAATTTATAAGCTAAACGAATTTTTCTTACAAAAGTGGAATAAAATTATTCATAAATGTACGTAGAAATAACTAAACAAGTACTATAGGTACATATAGTTTTAGCGATCAATTATTTAATCATGCATTCGATATGAGGAAACAAACTGTTTAAATCAATTGTTATTTGTTATTCACCTACATATCCGTACTTAATTGAAACTAATATTTCTCTCGCATTTAATTATTGACGGATTACAATGTGTGGAAAATAACAGTATTAATGTTACAGTCAAATCTCTCAATCGTTCATTCCTACTTTTATCTAAGAGTTTTTCTTAGTAGAAAATTTGAAGAGCTCATAGGCTCACCCGCCGCGACTATACAAGATCTGCTTTGATTTAATTAGTCGTGCGGGTTTAGCAACGCTTGGCATGGTCATTGCTTAGATGGGTGACTGATACTGTATGTGGCAAAAAAAATACACGATCTGATCTGGGCTTCGAAAGATATCTTCCATACAATAATGTAAATTTCTCCTATTCGCGAGTCAAAATACTACCTATCCTAACGATGAACAACAACATCGCGAGGAAACTCGGGTATTAAAATGGCGGCTATTGGCGCCATTTATGCGTAAGGAAAAGCCTTTTAGGGGGACAGCGAAATCTTTTGAAGCTTTTAATCTTAAATCTGCCCTTGAATTGGGTAAAACTAGTTTTGACGATTTACATGTCAACCTATTCAACATAACAAACTTATGTTCTACTAATATTAGGTATAAAACTGAGAGTTTGTGAGTATGTATGTATGTATGTTAGTTACTCAATCACGTAAAAAATCGGTGAACCGATTTTGATGAAACTTGGAATATAGATAGTTGGTGATCTGAAATAATACAGGTTGCTTTTTAACCTGAACGAGACCTACGCGGGTGGAACCGCGGGGCGCAGCTAGTTTACTCATATTTTAACTTAGGTACATACTGAATTGACTTATATATTTTGTTAGTTAAAGGAACTTTTGACCGATTTACAGTTTGCCCTGCAACATTTATAGGTAAGTTATTTAGTAAATGTTAGGCATTGCATTGCTAATTTTATTTTTCGTGTCAATGGAACAATGAGAATTATTTTAAGTGAAATACGGTAGTGAAAGTTTTATATAATTTTGTTATAATGCGTGCATCATGAACGTAAAAAAAAGACATTAGACAAAAATAACAAATAATTTAAAATTTTAAACTAAAATCTTATCTGAACAAATCTAAATAAACAATCACTCTTATTTCTGTTTGGGTTATAAATATTTATATTTTAATTTATGGTGTTAAGTGATGCACGCTCACCTGAGATAGGTAGACTTTGCGATATGGCGTGGCGTGGCAGTGGAACAAGATTCGACCCGTCTTCCATAGTGCCCCTGGTCATACGTCTTCCATATGACGGGAATCATCAATTAATTCAACTGAATATGATATTTTTTTATTTTTTATCTAAAAAACGGGATTACGGGATTCTCCCTCATATGACCCCGATCCGCGGCGGTCCCATTCGAGAAGGCCCCGATTTTGATAATTTTGATTGCATTTAATTTTGATTACTACTATATCAGGTTAAGGTACCTAAGTGATGATATGGTCTTAGATGCAGCATGCTCGTCTAAAAGTTAGGAAGCCGGTAGTGAAAAAAGATACGATCCGTCTTCCATGGTGGCCATACTTCTTGCGGGAATCATCAAGTATAAGTTTATTATAATTATTGAGAATACTCAGCGTCACATTATAATTTTTAAAGATGACACAAAATTACCAAATTATTTGCGACACAAATATCGCATGATTATTTTAACATAGAAACTTAGGCGGGTAAAGCTACAGGGTAGACTTAGCATAGAAATAAACTTGATTAAAATAGTACCTACTTACCTACTTCCTAAGCCTAATTGGAATACGAAACAATAAAAATTGAATAATTCAATTGTTTCTTTAACTTGCCTTTTCATATGGATGCCAATATTGTTATAGCAATACCACAGTCTAGAGGGTTAGCAGACCGTAAATAAAATATTTTTGGTTCTTTGAAGTCAGCTTTTCATATTTTTGGTCGATTTCCTATTATATTGCCATTTTCTACGCGTTTCAGCGCACAACTTTTGTTCTAGAGTTTTTTGAAAATTCAGCTGTTAAAAGTAAAATATAAATAATAACCGTAAGGTTATTGACCTCAGAATAGTAATAACCCAAGGTAAAACATCTGAATTTCAAGTAGATAAACATAAACTAAAAAAAATCGACATGTGTTTAATTTTCTGAAAGTCGTATAACAAAAATTTCCTAGATGTGCAGAGATAGGCTTAGGATTAGATAGTTACTCCATATAGAAAGCAAATCTTAAGAAACACTAACAAAATTATAGGATTTTGTTTACTTCGTATTAGCTAACCAGTTCTCATCTTTAAATAGATTTCTATGCGGAGTCAATACTTCTTTACAAATCTGTTGCTTTTTAGCGTAATAACATCTATAAGTTTTCCCTCCAGGTGGTTCGTAATTATATCTTCTCGTAATTGTCTTAATTTGACCGCTGAATCCACACCATTTTTCTATGCAATTCCGAGATAGCAAGACGACAAAGGAACCGGTCTTTAGAAGAACTTCACCATTGCTTTTAGCCCCTTCTTTTAGTCTAAGCCCATCTTTATAAGCTACGTAAGGGTTCAGATCACAATGTATTTTTTTGTCAGGACCTTCTTCGCATATAAATTCGTCTAGAGCCAGAACATATGTATCTTTTGGCCTTGTTATTGTCCCCGTGTCGACCAATTTGGCAAGTGAGTCAACATCACTGTCTTTCTTATGGCAAACACGCCCACCGTCAGCATAGACTAAACAGTCTACCATGTAAACATCTTTCTTAGGAATATTGTTTTGCAGAAACAATAACTTATCAATATTTTTGAAGTTGTGATACTTAATCGTATCGCACCTATAATCATCGAATCTTCGAACTGCGTAGCAGGATTTCAAATTAATAAACGGGGATGCCAATCTAGTTATAGAATCGAGTGTAAAAGGTTCACATCCTGATTTAGAGCATTCGTATAAAAGTGTATTTTTCCGAGGTATATAAGGGTCATGAGATGGTAAGGGATTGACAGCAGATTCTCGACGGTGCGCTCTCATAAGCATTTTGCATATAGCTTGTTCATCCTGAAATAAGGGTTATAAAACGTAATAGCCCAATAAGGAATCGTTTAACGAGGTCGACTATTACAAATACTTCGTGAACTATCTATAAAGATAATGGTGACTTAGCTGATATTGACGGATTGATCGATCTCTCAAGGCGAGAACTTAAACGTGGGTCAAAATAATCAAATTAAATTAAACAATTGAATTACTTCGTACGATATTACCTTGTCGATAACACAGAAAACGTCTTTGTTGTATTTCTGTAAAAACATTTTAAACATTTAGAAGAATATAAATTAAATTGTAAGGTAATATAATTACTCAATTTAGATTTAAACAGTTGGCACATGCTAAAATTATACTTACAGCATAAACAATGCATATCAAAGAGTACTGGAAGACGACTAAACACAAAAAAGTGAAATTCATGTCTATTGTATTACATAACTTGGGTAAAAAAACGCGAATAGGAAAGGTAGAAGTCGGTGCAATAAATTGCTAACTCGTTGTTTGGTTCATTAAGCAAACAAATTGAAAATATGATGAATTGGTTCTATTGTTTTTGATAAACACAGTTATAGAGTTGTTTTAATACATTTCTTTGGTATAACAATGTTTCGGTCAACCTTCAGTGAAGTATGTAATAGTATTTAGAAAATTGGAACTCAAGTTCAAGTTTAAAACTACTAAACCCTTGCTTGTAAACTTACCTAAGCTATATGTCTCGTTTCTGTAATATAAGTCCAGTTGAGTGCTAATATATTACAGTTAAAATTTCCTATCATATTAAATTCCTATTAAGATGCAACCTCACCGCTAGCATTCACTTGTAATGTAACATTATAAATTCGACTTACAAACTGCGCGCTGTATGTGATTTTGTCTTGAATCTAAAAATTTACATTACACTCAAATGCTCGAGGTTAGGAAGCACCTATAGCCCAACCTTATAGATACCAAACTTACCAAAAAAATAAGTTTCTGCTTAATCATTTTTCATCACAGGTTCAGGAAGTCTCTGTAATAAAAAAAAAAAACAAAATTACCTACATTCAATTGAAAATATTAGGGGTTAAAGTATGAAATTGCCGATTTGTACTGTTAATCTTAATTGTTTATTTTTTAAATTTTTAACAAATTTATTTAATCAAAATAGTTGCCATTATTATCTATACATTGCTGCCATCTAATGGGAAGGTTATTAATGCCTTTGCGATAGAACTCCGACGATCTAGACTGACAAACTGTGTGAAAGCATTTTGTACTGCCTCCTGGGAAGAAAACTTCTTGTCACGTAGATAATTGTCCAAATCACGAAAAAAATGGTAGTCCGTTGGAGCAAGGTCTGGTGAATACGGAGGATGACGAATGGTTTCTAAGTGCAGTTCCTGAAGGGTCAAAATGGTTTCTCGTGCTGTGTGAGGTCTCGCGTTGTCGTGGAGCAATAATGGTGAAGATCGATTCATGAGTCAGGGCTGTTTTACTGCTAGTTTTGTCAACATAGTTCGGAGTTCGGCACAATAGACATCTGCCGTAATTGCTTGACCAGATCGAAGAAAACTATAGTGAATAACACCATGCTGAGACCACCAAACAGTTACCATTACCTTTTTATTGGTAAGTTTTGCTTTAGGACACTGTTGTGGCATTTGACCTGGGGTCAGCCATTGCATTTTTCTTTTCCGGTTGTCATAAAGAATCCACTTTTCATCACATGTTACAATTCGATCCAATATTCCTTCATTTCTGTACCGGTTCAACAAGGCAACACAAGTTTCAACACGCGTTTCTTTCTGCAGATCAGTCAAATCATGAGGCACCCATTTTTCGTATTTTTTTGTTTTATTGATTTGACGCAAGTGAGTCAATAAAGTGGGTAAGGTAACGTTAAACCATGCCGCTAATTCCTGGGTAGTTTGACTAGGATCGGCTTCCACTATCTCTCTTAATTCATCGTTATTCACCTGTGTGGGCGGTCTTCCTCGTGGCTCGTTCTTTAAGTCGAAATTTCCATCACGAAAGCGTTTAAACCAAAATCGCACGGTGCGTTCATTAGTAGACCCCTCTCCAAACGCAGCATTGATATTGCGGGCTGTTTCCGCCGCGTTAGTTCCGCGTCGGAACTCGTATTCAAAAATCACTCGAATTTTCGCAGTATCCATCTTTCTTGTCTAAATTGAATAACAAAAACAAAAGAAAGTCGATATTCAAATGTTTCACATTTTTTTAAAAAAGAACATCACAGAAACCATTTGAAAAAAGTTTCATTCGAAAACCTCAAACCATGAAGATTCTATGTCAATTCAAAGAACCTATTGCAATAAAACGGCAATTTCATTCTTTAACCCCTATTATTAGTGATACGAACTTCAAAATCAAATAGGTACCTAATAAATTACTAAGTAAATAGTGAGAATGATATTTAAAAATATAAATGCCAAGTACGTAATAAAGCATACGGAGGCAAAAATAAATCAGCCAAATAAACCAAGTAACCTTTAATTTAATCTGTGGAAGGTAAATGATTATGTTTAAGTGCGGACAACTGCTCCAGTTTGAGTATCAAGGTTGTAAAGTGGGCGTCATCTCTGCGTGCGTATGCGCATGGTATAATACATACTACCTACTTGTTTATGACATTGACACGGCGCACGGCAATTTGAGGCTCTAACCACCTTGCAATTACATATGTCGCGATATTCTATTGTTTGCTCGCTCTACTTAAGAGCGACCTAGGTATATTCTTTAGTATTCGGTGTTTTATTAGCGAATAAACTGCTGTGTGATGTTTAATACAAGTCCAGTTGGTTATCTTGGGATTAGATGGCGCTACATTTAATGTCGATGACATGCAATCGAGAAAATCGCTCGGATGATAATGAATATTAATTATTTGTCATACTAATATTATAAAGGTGAAAGTACGTAAGTAGACGAGGATGTTTGTTATTCTTTCACACAAACACTACTACTATTGCGATGAAACGACGCATACGGATAGCTGGAGATCTGGATCAACACATAAGCATTCATATTCACATATTCTTTTGACCTCGATATTCCCGCGTGATCAGGAATTAAACGGGTGAAGCCGGGAGACACAGCTAGTATTATATAAAAATAGTAGAAAACCAGATGTGTGTTTTTTATCAATTCAATACAAATAAATAAATTTATAACATCAAAATATACTATGAATCATCTGTTATTGTTATTAGGTAACCTCATGCAATAAACATAATATTCAAATATTTCGCTATCATACACATGACATCATATTTGGACAATGTCTGTTCGTAATTAATTTAATTCGGCCATTTATAGCCGTGACTTACAACTGTAGAAAGTGTCTAGCAGTACACTGAACGAGAGTGAAAATTGTATGCCTCCAGAATATCAAGCAGGTGTTCCTTGGGCGTAATTTGATGGTTACTGACAGCTGTTTTTTTTTTGAATAGACGCGTAATACCATCGGAAACTAAACTTATGTTATGTACGGTTGATATCTGCCGGAACTTATTCAATTTGTGTGAATTGTGTAACTACTTGATTGAGGAACAGTACTGTTCAGCTTACGTATTCGGTTTCTACCCGCTGTCATCAGTTGTGATGTGTTCTAAGTAACCACTGAATAATGTTAATATGTATAATAAATCGGTTGAAAGTTACGTTTTTGTTGTAGTCAAAAATGCCTATTAGTTTTGATTTTACAGGCATTTAAATTTACGATAAATATTGATACCCATTTCTAGTTTTTTTTTCTACGGACCAATAATTCTAATAAATTAAACTTCAATGAATTAAAAAATAATTAAAATCTGTGTCTAGTTTTAGATTGAGCTTAATTAAATTGTGTAAAATCGAGTCTTGCCCAGTATCTATTTATAGACCAGTTAAGTAATTAATTACTTTGGCTAAGTAATGCACTTTGTCTTCAAGTATCGCTCCTCCGTCAAACCTCTGTCGGGGGTTTTCAACGTCTGTAAAAATGTGACAGAGATTTGTCTTAGCCAGAGTAATTTTGAATTTTTCAAATAACATCCGACGATTTTCATACGCCTTTTTCGCGCAATTTAAACTTTCGTAGAATATTTATAAATTTAAAGGTTATATCTAAACAAAACAAATAAATGAATAAGTAATGCACGACTTTCCATTAATTGAATAAGAATTTACTTTTATTATGCCTTTCTGTTAGCTCTGATATTAACTTCTTAACTTTTTGCTCTTATGGTATGTTTATTAAATACATATATTAGATAACAACATAAGCAGAGTAATCAACGAAAAATCGAGGAAAGTGCCTATAATAAGTGCTGTTATTTTTCCCAAACAATCGAATTAACCCGGGAGAAATCGCAAGGCATGGCCGGTGGTGTATTTACGTTACATACAGTCATATTAAATGTAATTCTATTAAGGAAGCAATAATTGTGGTTACATAAATACCACAAGACTGCAGTTGTCGCCGTATCGGATTTTTGTTCGTAAATACGATCTTTAATAAGCTTCTTCAATGTATAATTCCATTTAAATGTAGGTATATTTTAAAATAAAATGCATTTAATGCAAGAAGTAAATATTAAATTCAACGTTAATTTTCTATAAAGTGTTTGATAAATAATGTACAGAAAAAATGAAAGTAATATTTGGTCAATAAAAAAATAGCTTACCATACAATGGAGTTGGTTCGAACCTGGATATTAACTTAATGACGATCTAAGTTACTATATTATTTATGTCTTGTTACTATGATCGAAGTAACTAAGAGTGTTTAACACAGTCTTATATAATAAAACACTTTATTTACCGGGTTTAATCGCGTTTTATTCAACTGTGTCAACGCGTGTCAACTTTGAAAAAGCCAACTGTAAAGTTGGCGGAAGCTCGGTTCGATAAAAAATCATGAATAAAACGCGTTCACACCCGGTAAATAAAGTTTTATTAGGCAAAATCGCGAAAACCATAGAAGAAATTACAGCAGCTAATTACAGTATATCCTTCGCGTACACCAAAACCGATTTTGGCGGCCGAAGGCGGCCAGAACTACTTGGACAAGTAAATCGGATGCGTAGGTGCCTACACTAAAACAGTGTTTACGCTTGTGCCGACATTGAATGTTGCCGGTATTTTGCGAAATTACTAAGATTTTCGCAAAAACACGGAAAGTTAAACATTGGAAATTACCAGTATTTTCGCGAAAATTCTGTTTATTAAATCATCCTACGATATAGATGCCGGCAGACTGAGACGTCCCAACTTCAGAAATCCCAATAAGTTCGGCTGATCTTTTGTTCGGTTCGGTTCGGCTCGTACTCGTATTAGTGTACTCATACTCTTTCATTTACAAGTGTTTGATTCAATCGAGCGAAGCGAGTATGATGGTTTGATGTAGCGATAGATAGATGATAAGGTGTTCGACTGGTGTGTGTGCGCCTTTAAATGTTTAAGTTAGTATTAGATGTGTGTCTAACTCAACTGTATGACATAACCGGACAAATCTCTGTGATTTATAGGGTATGTTTTATATGAAAATTTTGTTGTAATAATGATAAATGAATTAAAATAAATCGTCCGAGTTCGGCCGTCGTCGTCCGAGCAAAGTCCGACCGATAACTGCCGAACGGCCGGATAGGTGTACGCGAGCCGTTAGATAATTTAAGCCCGGAGGCATATCGATTTAGAAGTGTCAAAGGTTAGAACATTAATAGATTTTTTTGTTGTTTAAACTGACATTTTACTACTTGCCCGTCAGAGACGAACAAGATTTACAGACGGGTTCTATTGATGATGTGATGATGTAGTGGAGCCGGAATTTGAGAAAAGTTCATTATCAGTCGCTAGGGGATACGAGTAAGTAGTTTATACCTATACACTGTTAGCAAAAGGGGAAACTATATAGACGTAGAAGATTAAAGCAAATTAGACTCAACGCACGTGGAAGGCTTCCTGTCTTCTATTATACATCATTTTCAACTGAATTTTAGACATGTTTCTTCAAATGGCAAGTGATCCATTTTTCTTCTAGTCACGTGACTTATGTGCTTCATCTATATCTATACTAATATTATAAAGCTGAAGAGTTTGTTTGATTGTTTGTTTGTTTGTTTGAACGCGCTAATCTCAGGAACTGCTGGTCCGATTTGAAAAATTCTTCTTGTGTTTGATAGTCCATTTATCGAGGAAGGTTATAGGCTATATTACATCACGCTACGACTGATAGGAGCGGAGCATCCATGAAATATGTTGCAAAAACGGGAAAAAATCCCCCTTTTCCGAGATTCTGTCGCGTGCGCTGAGTAAACGGTCAAAGTTACATAAAAACCATTTATGAGAGAATTCTTCCTTTAAATAGGATCTAATAAATAGTCCGCGACAGCATATGTCTAACTCTTAAGGTTGACTCAATATAACATCTTTTAGAGTAATGAAATTTATTGTAGAACAATTCATTGTTTCCGAAGGTAATTTTGTAAATATGATATTAATCCTTATCCAAATAAATACGTTATTCATTAAAAGTATTTAATTTTAAACATAATTGTCCTTAACATCACTTAATTTCAATGAATATCTCACGAGATATTACAGTTTTAAAATAACTCCACAATAAATAATTAATAAGTACCAAGCGTACATATAGATACGTATACGTAGCGGGCGACGATGATGAGGGTGGCCAGCCAGCTTTGTGAGGCATCATGCCGCGCGGCTCAATCGGTCGGCTCCATGCGAGACGGTAGAGTCACCAAACTGCAGTGCTTTTAAATAACTATTTTGCAATATCTCATTGTACTTTTGATTCTTAAAATTTTGTTTTATGTTCGTAATTAATATTTTAAAGAGGTTACGTTGGTAACATGTATGTATGTATGTATTTTGGGGGTCATCTCAGAAACTTCTAGACCTATTTCAAAAATTCTTTCACTAATAGAAAACTACATTATACAGATGTGACATAGACTACTTTTGATCCCGATATTCCCTCGGGATCGGGACTTACGCAAGTGAAACCGCGGGACGGCAGCTCTAAAAATTAAAGTCGTGTATTTCTATTTGTAACTCAACAACCCGTAAACCGATATGAATGAAATTTGGTACAGGGTAGAAATAATATATAGGGTACTTTGAATGATCGTACGGGTTAAGCAACACTTGGTACAACATACGTGATGGGTGAAAAAGAGCAGGTGACCCGATATTCATAAACTTGGTACAGGGTTGGTTTAGAGGTAGAAATATTATATAGTACTTTGAATGATCGTTAAGCAACACCTGGTATGACATACGTGAGGGATCATTAACGTTACGGAATAGGAAGTTACGCGGGTGAAACCGCGGGGCGCATATTAGATAATTAACACAAACCATTAGATCTGCCCCCCTACCGCGAAACTCCTGTCGAGTTCAACTCGACGTTGATTTGGGAATACGATGCTTTCGATAACGGGGTTGGGAAAAGCAGATATTGTCGACGTTAAAGCCATAAACAATTTCTGCTCGCTCCTTGCGCGGTAGCTTTTTCCAACCCCGTTATCGAAAGCATCGTATTTCGAAATCGACGTCGAACTGTGTGTGTAAGTGTGTTTGTTACTCAATCACGCAAAAACTACTGAACCATTGCGATGAAACTTGGAATATAAGTAGCTAGGGACCTGGATTAACACATAGGCTACTTTTTATCCCGATATTCCCGCGCAGCATTGCAAAAATGCTGTTAATAAATAAAACGCGAACAAACCCGGAAAATATTGTGTTTTAGAAAAAGCTCGAATCTTTTGTCCAGAAAATGAAAAATTATTCATAATAAGACAAAAGAAACAGCGTATATACAGTTGTTAAATACCTGCATATAATTACAAAAAAGTAGACAGTAAAAGCTGTGTTGTTTGAAAGTGTTAAAACATGACTACGACCCCTTTAACCTATCAATACTAAACAGTTTGACCTAGGCAACAAAGAAGTTCTATTTACCTACATACATAGAGTAAAAGAAAGCTTTCCGTGAGTCGATATCTAATTATTTGTTGCGTAAAAGGCGTATTTGTTATTCTGTAACTAACAGGGATGTCTAAATTAAATGCCAAAACTTGTACTTAGTTGTGTTCGTGTGAAAAGTAAGTTTAGGTTACCAACTAGTTGTGCTCAGCTGGTTTAGACGCGTGAATACTGATATTTTATGAAGCCTTACTTCAGGTTAATACCAAGATGTTACTAAAGTTGTGTACCATTAGTTCCAAGACTGGCTGGACCGATTTTTATGATTTATTAATTATAGCCGTATCTATCAAGAATGGGATGAAAACAATTAAAAGTTGATACAAAGAAACAAATAACAAATTTAAACATTTTTTTTCATAAGTTTTGTTGAAAACCGGGCTAGTTTTTATTTTTTGTATGTAACGTCGGGTGTCGTCGATCGTCAATTACCAATGTCAAGTTTTTTTTGTCAAGATTTGACACTATCCATACATATTTTCGTTACGTTACGTTTACCACCAAATTTCGTCTCAACAAGAAAAAATAAATAAAATAAAAGTATAATCAAGGAAAGATCCTATAATCTTTTGTACTTTCTTCACTACGTGTCATTGGCAGAATATGTGATCACATAAAGCCATTAAACTTAAAAAAAAATAATAATTACACCCACAAGTCACAATGACATTACAGACAACGTCATTAGAAACAGGCCAATGTGTTATGGTCATTTAGGGTATATCTACGTACCAAGTAACATCGCAGTAGATAGTTGGTAGGATTACGCCAAACATCGCTAACTACATCAGTTACAGTAAACAACCGTTAAATCCATTGACTTATTACTATAGTAGCTGAAATACCAGAATATTTCTACTCAAAATCAATTAGCTTAAGTGAGCACATCTACCGTGTCGTATCAGGTCAAATACCAATGAGTAAAGTTAAAATTTTAACTGTGTGTTTCCGCGATTAGCCCTACAACCTTTGTGCTTGAATTTAAGCCGTGAATTTCCTCACGATGTTTTCCTTCACCGTAAAAGCGATGTTAAACTCTAGGTTCAAGATTCAAGTTTTTTATTGAATGGGATGTATTAAATCACTTTTAAAACGTCGAGCGTTCTTACAATTATGACTTTAGTCTGATCATGTTTTAATTTACAATCGTCTAAGTATTTATTTTTATAAATTTTTTTTGTTTTACAATGATCATATAATTCACATTGTCGCATATTTAGGGCTGTAGTGAAACTGGAGCAATATTCTACCATAATATTTACTAACACAAAAGGTTCCAAAGTAATATTATCTATAGGTTAAAATAAATTGTAAAAGATAAAAGAAACAAAGAAAAAATAAGGAAAGACAAAAAAAAAGACAAGAAAATGTAGGTGCACAACCGCATCCACAAACACACAACCCGCCTAACCACATCCGACCACATCTGACTATACCAATAAATAATAGAATCTTACTATAGGTTTAGCTTAGATTTGATTTAGTTTTGGATATTACAAAGACGCTTCGTTCATTTTAACCGACTTCCAGAAAAAGAAGGAGGTTCTCAACTCGTCGCGCAACCTTTTGAACCTTCAAAAAACCACTGAAGTCTGAAAGCGGGCGGGTAAACAAATACTATGTAAAACTACACGACTTCAGACTTAGAGGTTGTTTACCCTTTTTCACGACATCAGATTTTAAAGGTTTTTTTATTTTTTTCACCTTATAAATCGATTTTTAATTTGTTTTTACTATTATATTTATTAGCTTACCTAAATAGAAAAAGAAATCTGCAATTACAATAAGTAGTATATTTTTAAATTTGTATAAATATGTAAGTACCTCATACTGCTTTTGTTCATGCATCTATTAAAAAAATATATTTTTTGTAAATATGTCTTTAAGTACCTACATGACTTTGTTACAATGTCTTATTCTTATGTAAAAATATAAACCCGAAACTATTGATTTCGCGGTTCTGGCTGTTTCAAGGATAACTATTGTTTTTCAGTCAACATTTCATTAGAATATTCAAAAAAATTCTGCCGAATATGCAAATAATAAGAAATTATAATATTTTAAATTTTCCATTCAACTACAGTTCTAAATGAAAAATTCTAATATGGCGATCTTATGTATCTATACATAAATATACAATTCAAAGTCCTTACTAACTGACTGAACTACGTGTCAACGCACAGCCTAAAGTTTAAACCGTGTGTTTCCGAAATTAGCTCTACATCTGGGCCTTTGAGCGTGACTTTAAGCCGTGGGTTTCCTCACGATGTTTCTTTACCGTAAGAGCGGTGTTAATAGCGCACATACATTTACCTTAAAGAAAAATACATTGGTGCGCGGCCGGGATTCGTAACCACAACCTTTGGAATGAAAGTCGGGGTATCTACCACTTGACCAACACCGCACAGCCTAAACCACTGGTTCTAGACACATAAAATTTGGAGAGTTTGTGCTTTGTGACGTGTAGATATCCACTAAGAAAGAGCTTACGAAATTCTCATGGGATCGGAGTAGAAAAGATCCGCAATAGAAAATATTACTGTACTATTTAATAGTTGCACTAAGTAAGTAACAGGTACCTACAGGAGAAACATTTGGGCTTTATATTTTATACAATAGATAATTTATTAGTTTGTTATTTCACATAAACACAAAACCAAGCGTTATAATAAAACAATTGCTAAGATGTAGTGATGTAATATTATAACCTCAGAATAGGAATGCTTTGTTTTGGTCTTTTGAGTGACATTCAATGTCACCCAAAATGTAACAAAGCATTCCTTAGCGTAGCTTAGAGACAATCCTAAAGTCTCCCGTAGGAGCTGTTCTAAGGAAGGCTTTAGGATAGTCTCTTTATAACGTAAAACGATAGATCTTTGGATCCAATTATGCTCAAAATTAGCAAAGGCCGCGCGATATTTGACAGGCTAATTTACAACATCTGTCAATTTTCGATCTGTTGTCTTCGTTCTTTTCAGGTGTTAAACGACACATTTAGTAGTCAGCTCGTCATATAGGGTTGGAATACTTTTTAATCGAATTAAAAAAATCGGTTCGGTTGTGGTTATACTTTTTAGTACCTATTTAAAGTTAAATTATTTATTATTATGTTAAATTTCCATCACTTAACTGTTTAATTTGTTTAGTTAGAACAGTGCGTTTGTTATTTTATATATTATATTTTGGTGAGAAAAGTAAGACAGTGAAACTTACTGTTTTTAGGAAAAAGCAGGCCTCAAATCTTCCAAATTGTAAGTGAAAAATTCAATAAAAAATCACATATATGCCTGCGTTATACTTTTAAGTTAAGAAAGTAGAACTAACACTCCTTTTGTATACGACAATGTATATTCACACCATGGTAGAAAGAATAGCTTCAATAGGAAATGAAATATGTATGCCCTCTATACATCCATTAAGAAAGTCTCAAGACAATTAGTTAAAATTTTAAGAGACAAAACGTAGCGTACGCGATCGCATCAGTTTAAAATTTAAATATCGAACGCGTGTGGCGCACACGCCGGTTCTGCAATGACTGGTTGACTGCTATTTCCCGCCAAATTCACGCGCTCTTTCAGTATCTATGCCTATCATTGGTTGTGCGAATTTCATTCATAAATGCAAAAGTTATGCAATCATCTTTATCGGGTTGAGTTGCACTGAGTTCGTGGTTAGTGACTAGACTTGGTAAACCTGGACATATTTGAGTTAGTTCCTAATTGGTAACTGGTTTATAATCAGGTAGCAAATGTCGCACCATCTACTTCTCATCTGAGCGATATTCCCGGTTGCATCTCTCTCGGGAGCCCGGCGTCGGCTGAAACCGGCCGGCATAATAGGTAGTTAAGTCTCCCCCAAGTTCTCCCTTATTCGCCTTTTACCCTCGGGAAGAGAATAGGTGACCCTATTCTATGCTAGAGCTACACCTACAGGGCCAAAAGCTTGATACAACTATAAATTTAAAATTTAAAGTCCTGACGGAACTATACAGGATGATTTAAAGCTATTTCTTTTATTATATTTCTAAAAATGTGCGAAGGAGCAATTTGCGGCAATTACATAAATAAGCGATGTACGATGCCATTCAACATTACAAAGAACATTATCAGATTTTCAAATTTTGACGAGACTAACCTATATATTGCTTTTGAATGCCTTTGGTCATGAAATAAAAAAATAACCCTTGAAATAAAACTTCAAATGGCGGAGATATCAAGTACTCTTAGTGGTAATAGAAATACCCCACAAAATCTGCATCACGGACAAAAACAACTCTACATAGAGTTGATTTAATAGATAAACGCAGCCTTACCCTAAAACAACGATAAATAAACTTGCTTTAAGTAAACGCCATCTTGTGGATACTTACGAAAGCTCAAACATCAATATCGATAATTGATGCTACCGCTTTTTTGCTTGTGGATTATTTGATACAGCTACAATGAATTCCATTGAAGTTTTCTACTATAACGACAGATGGCGTTATATAGCATTTTACGTTGAAAATGTTAAAATCTGTAAAATAGTTTATACATACCATACTATGCCTAATTGCCTACCAACATTAAAACTGTATAATATTTAAAATTTCTTTTTGGTTTTATGTAGCTCAGTGGTTAGAGTATTCGCCTGGTTAGCGAAAGGACGCAGGTTCGAATCCTGTCATGTGGATTTTTTGGAAATAATATTTCCTTGCTAAAAATATATCTATGTTTTATATTTTATTTTGAGTAATCACTTGGTGGGTTGCGGACCCATCCATTAAAGTCGAAAGGATATCTCGTTCTCCAAACGTACCTAGTCGACTGTTTCCTCCCTGGATTAGGAGACATTAGAGGAACTATGTTTGTTTATGCCATAAAACCTATATCTGCCATGGCTCTTACTTTTTGTTTTTTAATTTAGTTTTCTTATTAGAATAGAAATTAGAATTAAATTAGATACTAAAAAAAGTCAAAACGTTAATTGTTTCAGACATGGGTTTTGTGACATAAACATATTATATATAACATATATTTTTAAACATATTTATTTGAGATAATATTTTTTATAAGTTTTTATAAGTCAGTCAAAAATAGAGCTTCTGAGTTGGTATCCTCCTCTTTACGTGTTTAGATCCTTTATCATCCAAAGGTGTGAGACAACTTTTGGTTAACTTCCCTAGATTATTAATATGGGCATTGGACAATGGTCACAGTTAATTACTACATTACTGCAATAAACAGTGATTTTAATAGCCAAGTCGCAGCCTTCATAAGTGGTTGATAATAAATAAGCTTTTATGATTAGCAATAGATATTAATTTACCTACTATCAACAGTTTTTTATTATAATGTTGAGCGAATATGTCGCCGTTTTATCTATATAAAAGTTTTAATTTTTATTTAACTTTATGTACCTATACCAACTTTAAATGAGTACTTTTGATTTGTTTGTTTTTTTATGTGTTTTGCAAATAGACTTCCAAAGGGAGGGCTAAGCTACGGCCTTCCTGTTATTGAATATAAATTACTTCCATGTATTACTATGAATTACCATACTTGAATTACTCCCATTGAGGAACTCATTGGCCTAGCTGTACCTGCTACCTGCTGATCTTAAAAGGTCGCGCGGGATAAGCAACGCTTGGCGTGGTCATTACTTGGTCGGGTGACCGAAAATTTGAGTAAAAATCATTTTTTTGAGCTCCTCCATGCTTCGGCAAGCACGTTAAGCAGTTGGTCCCGGTTGTCATTTCCGATAACAGTCAGGTCAAGTAAAAGGCCTTAAGGCGACCTTCCCCCATATATCTATCCCGTGGACGTCTGACAACAGTGGAAAATGACAAGCACTATATAGTATATTGCTGTTTTGACCTATCGTGGTTATTATCGGTGATTACCTCAAAGCAGTAAAGAACTGCAAAGTGCCTGTCATTTTCCGCTGTTGTCAGACGTCCACAGGACAGATAATATAGAGGGCTGAAAAGTCTAAAACCAAACGAAAACTGGTTTTACTTACGCGGATGAAACCACGACACATTACTAGTAGAGTATTTTTTTTAATTTTCATAACATCAATAACAAAGTTTATAAGAATTACATAGTATCATCATGATTATCATACGTAAAATTATTATAATAATAATTGTATTATGACAATTGATAATTTATATATTTAAAAAAAAAATAGGCCTGTACAAATACCGCTTTAATCAAATATACAATGTACAAATGAACACTAAGAATGTATGGCAGTGAACTTCATTATTATACACTAAGGTCATGGGTCAAAATTTGTTATTTTAATATGTACTTTTATACTTAAAGCTATTAACCTTAATATTATCACTAATTAACCGTAAATTTTCTAAGATAAAAGGTATTATAAAATTATATTTATCGTCCTTTAGCATCGATTGGATAATACAACCATTTAAATTCATAGCCTTTAAGTCCATATTTCGCGTCCTTTTCAGTTTCTTCTTTCGGAACGTCATCGGATAGTAAGTCGAGTACTTCTTGAGAGATTTTTGGTCGGAATCCATTTTCGTCAGCTACATAATCAATTCTAGTTCTTATTCCATTTCTGCCAGTGACAAAGTAGTAACCTTGTTTAGCACCATTCGTGTATCCTTCTTCGAAATGACCGTGAAAACCTACAGTGTAATTAAATGTGTACAAGAGATTTGTCATTTCGTTTTTAGTTACTCCGTTTGGTAGTCCATCTTTCTCGCCCGGTCCTCGCTTGTAAATATCAGTATTTTTGTCTACTATTTGCATTTGTGCTGAGATTAATACTGGTTTTGTTGGAGGCACTTTACCGGTTCCGCCGAAATTTGCTCCAACGTCAAAGCTATTTCGTGGTTCTTGAGGATTATTATCATCCAAACGTTTAGGAGTTCTGCCTCCCGATAGATTTTCTTGTTCAGATGGCGTTTGGGGTTGGAAATTTTGTGAAACAGGATTTCCTTGATTTTGCAGAGGATTAATTTCCGCGCCACCAAAACGTGAGATAGCACGCGGCGTTCCTTGGTTTAGTTGAGGATTGTCAGTTTCTATACCACCAAAACGTGAAGCTGCTTGTGGTGTTTGCGATGGATTATTGAAAATCGTTGATCCTAATGGATTTTGAGCTGTTTCAGGATTTTGAGCTTGATCTGAAAGTGGGGCTTGCAAATCTTTGTGAGGTTGATTCACTGGAATACCTCCTTGTTGGGGAAAAGCTGGAGTTTGACTTCCAGGTCCATTGGCGCTATCTTGGAATGGAGGCGCACTTTGAGGACCATTATCTGCCAGTGGTATTTGCGAATTGATTCTGTTTTGGATCGGGAGTAAGGAATTGTCCGGAATGGGGAATTGTTGGTTTTGAGTCAGAAAACTTTGTGGTGGTAAGGCTGGAGGTGGAATTTTAGTCGTTGTAGGTATACTGCAGGATGAACACGAGTTCAAAGGTGGTTCGATTGATATAGGTTTCAATGGTTTTGCAGTTGATGAGGGTAGATTCTGTTGCGGTGTATTTAGGTTTAATGAATGTCCTTGTCGTCCAATAGTATCTGGTGCGTTGCTTGTAGGATCTAAAAATAACAAATATTTCATGTATTTCAG
Source organism: Idaea dimidiata (assembly GCA_949358125.1). Classification (NCBI taxonomy): domain Eukaryota; kingdom Metazoa; phylum Arthropoda; class Insecta; order Lepidoptera; family Geometridae; genus Idaea; species Idaea dimidiata. The sequence goes on along the minus strand of OX442332.1, from coordinate 24,076,743 downwards.
CATTTCGAGTGATTTTAATATTTATTTAGTTTTATTTCTCTTAAAATCATGCAGAGTTATGCAGTAAGACGCCACGGGAGCTTACTCTGGATTTTAAATCTTAAATCTTATTTTAATCTTGCCTATACTTCCTTTATATATATTTTTGTTTTAGGTTAATAATTTTAAAACCTTGCAAAAAATAGAAACTAAATAAAGAATAATTACATGGCTTCACTCGTATATTCTTCATGGATAAAATCTTGAATCTTCCTTGTTCATCAGTGGCATATACTGTTACGTGATATACTCCATCAGCAGTAATGAACCCGAATTCACCCATGATAAGACCTTTTTCATCTGAAACAACGCCATGTAGAATAAAAATTTATAATCCTTGGCCTAAGTTTTAATTCTTAGATCATTTCAATATTGTGGAAAGTACCATTTAAAATGCAACTTATTTCCCTTTTTTGATTGCGTTGATTTTTGTATATTAAGTTACCCGTAAGCAACAGGTAGACTACCCGTGAGCGAAAGGTCTGGCAAGACCTCAGAACGTATGGCGTTAATAAAATGCTTTGTAATAAAGTCAAACTGATTAACACTGGAAATTATCAATTTTACATTGCGAAAATACAAGGAAAATCTAGGTATCTACCTATTTTTTATAACTTTGACCACCATCTCTCCTAATTCTAAAATGATGGGAAGGTCAAAGCTTTAACTTGCTCGAAGATAATGCACTAGCAATTAGAAAAATTCAATGCAATTTTTAGACGTGTAGGAACGATCAACTTAAAACTTATGAATTGACCTTTAATTTTGACACATTAAGGTGAACACATGAAGCACTAATGAGCACCATCATAAGAGCAATAGAATCGAAACAACCTTGCCTAATCTACTCGTATTTACGCTGTCAATTACGTTTGGATAAACTTTTGCTTTTCGGTAAATGTAAATATCGTATTGACTTGTAAGGAAATGAACAAAATGAATGACTACTAGCAAAATTTTAATGCCATTCTGTCTGTAGATATTTAACTAATGGTCGGTATTATTTATCTGATGATATCATCACCTGTCACGACATTATAAAATCTGTCCAAAATACAGAATTTTTGAGTGAGAATTCAATTTACAAATATACTACTAGCAGCCTCTTTACCTACGCACTCAGATGTTTCTCTATCGTGTAGTCATTTGATCCAGCGATCGTTACATGTATCAGATCGCTATTATAGGTAGTTCTTGAGGAGTTGGGGTAAGTAGTGTCTCATCATCATCAAACTTTGCGTTCCACTGCTGGACATAGGCCTCTCTAATTGCACGCAACCTCTGCAAATATTTGCAACGTGAATATTTTGGGCTTCTCGCATCCAGTTTGTGCCAGCCGTCTTGCGCAAATCGTCACTCCAACGTGCCTGATGACATCCTACACTACGTTTGCCGAGACGCAGTCTCCACTCTAGAACTCGTTTACCCCAACGGTAGTAACCGCTTGTCGGTAGTAGTGCCTTAACACACTTAATTTTTTTTTGTTATTATTTATAACGTACAGGCGTTTGACAACTCTCACCCCTGATAATATGTGTTGGATGTAGTCTAACATGAAACACTGACTCTAGAAGGCACCAATTCATCTACATCATCTATATATTTAATTTATTTGTACATATGATACATCAATAAAAACCATTGATTATGCTCTATGAAATATACTGCATAACGCAACTTAAACTGCGGTAAACGTTGTTTCAGAATTGTGTAAACAATGTAGGATTTTAAAATCCTTGTATATTCATTTATTTTCCTAATGTAACAATACGAGTTACATAAATTAAATGAAGCATAATACAATATGTAAATCTAGGCACATAATTTTAATATATTTACATGATTAGGCATTATTTAAATATTTATCGTATTATTTTATTTAAAACTAGGTAACACTTTATGTTAATATTATTTGATCAAATAACTATTATCGAGTAATAGATAGCCATTAATGTAATATTGAAAAAAACTTCACATTTAATTTAACAAAACACAGATATTTTAAAAGGAAGATGATATAAATTGGAATTTATTGCCGAAATAATCAATATTGAGAGGTAAATTTGCCATAGGTACCTAAATTACAAAAACAATACCTTTTTTTGGACGATCTAAACCATGCAATAAATGTATTGCTATTATCAGAAAAAATACGTAGACACAGCCATACTATTTATATATTTGATAAAATTGCTTCTAGTAACTTACTGCTGCAAGAGTGCTTTTGAGAAATAGACTATACAATGCATGATTCTAGTTCCGTAATGTAAATTAGACTTTAGGTCTTCTTTTCTTCGTATAGCGAGCGTAAGCGATTCTAGGATCTTCTTTTATAAGACGTTTCAAAAGGCCATGTGCCTAAACTTCATAGAACATATAAAAATGAAAAATTCGTAATTATATACTTGCAAATGATCATGCAAGCAAGCCTACGTACGTATTGTATGTACAATGATCCTTATAGAGCCTTATTCCCAATGTACAAAATATATAAGACCATGAATAAATGTAAGGAAAAAATGACTGTGACATTAGATTTTGAAATTTATTAATTTAATAAACTATGTAAACAATACAAGAATATTAAAACTATAGATTCACGATTCATTAAACTAATAATGACTGTAAAATAATCAAATAATCATACAACTTGATCAATATTCAATGGTTTTAGACTTGTCTTGCGATTTGCGTCAATAACTGAGTAACTGATTCATCGCTAATTTAACGTTTAAAATATGCAAATGGGATAAAATTAACTAAATGTAAAAATTAACTACGTACGTCTGTATCATTTAAATCGTTTATGGTTTAAATGCTTCTTAAACTCGTCCTAAATATTATGTACTTTTTGAAATACAATTTTATTTGATGTTTTTGGACAGTGAAAATCTATATTTATTTTATGCCACATTCTGTTGCAGCTAAGTAAAAGTTTCTTATTGTGGATTATTATTTACTTCCTTACCTAGACATTTAATTATGCTACAATAGTCTTGATCGTGAGGAGACAAAGAATTTTTGTATTTTTTATTTGTATTGTAATGATGAGTGCGAAATGACATACCTTTCTTCTCATGTCGATGTTGTTCACCATCAATTGAAAAACCAAATTCGTAAGGTCGATTCCCATCCGTATAGTTGTCAGCTCCTTGTACGTTCAATAAAAACCACGTCGTTGCGCAAATTGTTACGAATATTCTTTGGAGAGCCATCTGAAGTGAAAAAATATAAGATTAAATTTAAACTGAGAAAAAGTATAGGCCCCAAGAGAGCGGTTTTATTCCAGTATAGGTTAACCCGTGCCTTTTTCTTTAAGAAAAAAAAATCGCTATTAACATCTCTCTTACGGTGAAGGAAACATCGTATTTGTCAATCAGAGTTGGCTCCCGTGGAGTCTTATTGCCTAATTTTTCTAAGAGAAGGTCCTTGCCCTATTTTAGGACAAATTAACGGCCTAACAAAAACAAAAATCAATCGGATCGTTAAAAGCATGAGGACGTTCAGCTATCTGACCTTACTTGATTAGTTTACATAGCTAAAAAATTACGCGAATTTGATTATTTTCGAGGACCTTGATAATAAGGATCTACATTAGTGATTTTTTTGTTGTTGTTATCTCTCGCATGTTTATTTTGAGTCACCAATAGGCATATATCGATTTTGAGCATTAGCGGTTGTTACGTCGATAGTGCGGTATTTATTTTCAATGGTTATCGCAGGTGAACTGACTTCTGAAGTATTTACTTTTGATGTTTACTCAAATTAGAAATACACGATGTTAACAGGCATCGTGTTTGGTTGTACTTGGGTTATAACGAATTCAAATTCAAATTATTAAAAAAACTAGAATCTATTTTCTTGAAATATTTTACAGGCACTTATGTACCCACAATCACATATTCCAATTTTTAAGCTATTCTTTGTAGCTTCAGCTAACATGCGTACTTCGCGATTGAAGAATCTGATTTTAATGGTTGTCTTAAATTTATCCTGTAAACGTTACCTGAATAATATATGCCGCCAGTTTCCTACTATTATACACTATGATTTATTGAAAATATTGATTAGAGATCATTGTCAAAATTCATATGATTGAATTATAGAAATACAAGAATCTAATTTATAACGATCGCTTATCTGCCCATAACTTTATAGCTGCATATAAAACCAATAAATGCCACTTTATAACAGATTAAATTTATTGTTGATTTTATTGCTTGTTAAACTAATTTAGAGCAGATTTTTGAATATTTAAGTAGTTGCTACTGTAAAATATGACGATTTATGTTATGTTAAGATTTCTGTATTTATTGATCCGCGCACCGCTATATATTTCTTTACATAATAATTAATAATGATATTGAATTATAATGTTTTAACTACAAAATTAATACCAAGAAATCTTTTAATTTTATATCTAAGCTTTGAAACTGCTTAGTCGATTTTGATGAAATTGAAAATTGAATTTATTTAAAGAAGGCCTCAAGGAAGTCAAAGAAGTCATCTAACTACATTTTACATGACTGTCAAAAGAGGGTTTTTAATTTCAAAATTGTTTGACCCTGTCCGGAGTCTTTTTTTACGTTGTTTTATCGAAATTAGTCTAGTTAATAATCTAATTAGTCGAAACTTCTTGATGGTTAATCACATAAAAAAACATTAAGTCTCATGTAATAAATATTCGTTTCATAAGAAGTTACCGATTCCTGATGAATTAATATGTCAATTAATTATTTTGTTTCGTGTTAGATTTAGCATAACTCATGACATTGTCTAACTTGTCACAATAATCTAAAAAATGGTGTTATATTTGCATCAAATTCGATAAAATAGAATATCGTTTTTTTTTTGTTTCTATAACATTATAAAGAAACCTTTATTATTACCATTATCGGCTCTATTTGGTCCTTACAAATGGAAATTCAATTTAATTTGTTGATGGATGCTGTACAGCTTCCCAAACGATACCGAATTATTAACCGAAAGACATCAAAGAGCTCTTACAGCTTTAATTTGTAATTGGTAACTATTATTTATTATACACTAGCAGCGTCCCGTGGTTACACCCGCGGAGGTCCCAATCCCGCGGGAATATCGGGATAAAAACTAGCCTATGCATTATTCTAGGTATGCAGCTTTCTGCTTATCAAATTGCATCGCGATCGGTTTAGTAGATTTTGCGTGAAAGAGTAACAAAGTCACATGCATACTTTTGCGTTTATTTACCTACTAGCTGCGCCCCGCCGTTTCACCCGCAAAGTCCCGTTCCCGCAGGAATAATGGGATAAAAAGTAGCCTATGTTTTAATCCAGGTCCCCAGCTACCTATATTCCAAGTTTCATCGCAATCGGTTCAGTATTTTTTGCGTGAAAGAGTCACAACCTCACATACATACATACATACAAACTTTCGCGTTTATAATATTAGTAAGATTAGTAAGATATCTATGCTATAGAAAGAAAGAAAGGAAGGAAGTCAGAAAAAAAATAAGAGGGTGAAAGGTATATAGGACTTCGGCCTGCAGTGGAACCGTTAAGGCTCGTAATATAACTTATGCTATGGATGCGACAGTTTTTATGTATCTTGCCTTTTTTATCGAACATTAATGCATTCTTATGAATAATACCGTTGTACAGGATACTAAACTTAGATATTCTAATTACACAGAAGCAAACGACGGTGAACTCACACCTTGCTGCAAATTTATGTATTATAAATATGTCATTTTCTTGACAAAAGTTACACAACAATCTTGTCAAATTAAAAATGTCATAGTTTTACACGTAAAAAACCGGCCAAGTGCGAGTTGAGATTGCGCATAAAAGGTTCCGCACAATAATCATCAAAAGTTCACCTTTTTTGTATGAGAGTTCCACTTGTATATTTGTTTTATTCTGTTACTATTGTTACACTTTCGTGTATTATAACTTATATTGTCACCTCTACCGCGTCGTTTCAATGGTCTTAGTCGCGAGGAGACTGCAATATATTTCTGTATTTCAGAAATACATAATTTGTGTATTGTGTGTGTGTACTTGTGTATTTCAGAAATACATAATTTGTTCAAATTTTAACGGTCTAGCTATCACGGTGTATAAGATACAGCCTTGTGACAGACTTACAGGTGGGCAGCAGCGAAGTTTATTAGTAAAGCTTAGGGTGCCGTCTACCCCACCTCTTCCTATGGATCGCAAAAGGCGACTAAAGAATCTTGGGAACCTGAAGTTCTTCCTGAGCCGTTGTATATCAATTTGTAGTAAGTGTAGGTACATGATGATTAATGGTGTACGACTTAGTTAACTTTTTGGATGCGGATCCCTAAAAAAGGTGTATTTTATTTGTAATAGGTATCTTTGTTTGTTTTTAATTAACCGGAAAATCGATGTCGTTCGTTTTATACTAATAATTAGTTTGTTTGTTTAATTTATTTGTTTTATTTAATGTTGGTGATTTGCATTGTTGTAATAACATAGTCTTGCTCAATTCAGGATATTGGATAATTTTTCTTTGCTTTACTTTTCTGATAATTATTTTAAAGTTTTTTTACTGATGCGTTTCCGTGCAAACTCTTATTACACGACTGCCAAAAGAAGTGTTATTTAGGTAAATTATTTTAAAATGTTCAAACTCTAATTAAAATAAAAATTTATACGCGCAATGATAAGTCGCAGAGGCGACGAGTTGTCGCCATAGCGCGTAAAGTAGAGGTAAAATATTCAAAAATATGAAGCATCTAACAACCAAATACTGAAACATCACTTAAAATTTGGGCTACTAATATATCAAGTAGCTTCTCAATTTAAAAATAAGTAGCCCACAAATTTTAAGTGGTGTTTCTATAAATATAGGTAAAAAATAACAAATGATAAGTAACAATAACAATATAGGTTAATTTCAGTGAGGTTTTTGTAAAAAGCTTACCTTTGATTAATACTATTTCCCTTATGTTATTTCTTTCCGGCCGATGAACGGCCTGTTGCGCAAGAGTCTACACGAGACTGGCGACGCTTCATAGATCACGTAATTTATTAAAACTTCTACGTAGAGTTAGTCTGAGGGTGGATGCAGATCGGAGACTTTTTGAACGACACAGCTCGTCGACTGTCTCGTATGAAGACACTTATTAATTTTACTAGAAATTTGCATGATTTTGTCTAAAGTTTTCGCGACTTTGCATAATAAATCACAATATTTACTGGATTTTACTCGCGTTTTATTTAATAACGGCATTATTACTACAGACCGAGCTTTCGTTAACTTTACAGTTAGCTTTTGAACCTTGAAAAATATTGTGTTTTATTATAAATATGTGTAGTAAAAAATATCTGGTCTTCTTCTTCTTCAGCAGCATATATTTGTCCACTACAAGACATATGCCTCTCCAATATCATCAAAGATCTATAGGTACATCTTCTACAATTCAAATACGCGACAAGGCTGAAACTCGAATTTCTTGCCGGGATACTATGCTTGTACTGCATTACGTAGAATATTCTCAGCTGAGCGATGTTTTACCCTCCGTTTAGTATCCTGCATACATACCTCAGTCGGCTCTTACGATACGCATGGAAAGAGGTGCGGTAGCTTTCGAATTATTCGAATTTATAATTATTTAGGTAGGTAAATACTTGGTTATCGATTTTGACTCCTTGAATTCGTTGAATGTAATTATTTTAAAGATTTGCGCTTTTTGAAAATATATACTAAAGTTCACCTTTTTAAAAATGTTTTGCTCTCTTTACATTTTTTTGCACATATGCTATATTGCTTACAAGTATTGCAGGATCTGTGATAAAATTGGTACATTTTCTCATTGTATTTATTTTACTTTACGAAATATGACTAGATACTTCCTAGACAGTTATAGCAAAATGCATTATGCATATAGTACGTACCTACCTTTTATACTGTTCTAGGCATCTAAACGAATGGATCACGCATGCGTGACATTCAATTGATATATTGACTTCCTATAATCCAAGAAATCACGAATAGGTTAACAGGAATGGAATTGTTTGTATACAATTTATTATTTTAGTATAGGTTATTGATGTAGAAAATCTATTAGATTCCATGATAAATAATAATAAACGAATGATTGATTAACACTTTATAGCACCAAAAAAACACAAATTATCACAGAATTACAGACAGTAGTTCTTAAAATTAAAGTGGTACAATGGGCGGTCGTATCGCCTAGGGGCGATCGCTGTTTATAAGATTAAAATAGGTCTCCTTGGGAAACAATTGAAAGCACTCGAATGATATTTTTGTAGAATAAGAACTCTTTGATAAATTAGCTATTTAATCCTTTCATTCGATAATTTATTCAGACTACTCAGAATTTAAGTGCGTATGTTTGGTTTGTCTCAAATAAAATCCTTGCACACATGTTTTGCATTAAGTAGACTGAATAATTAGCTATGAAGAGTGCTTGACATTGTAGTATAGTTCCTTAAAATCTAGCAACTTTATTTAGTAACTACAACTACAGTTATTTAATTTGGCACTATTGAGCAGTAATGTTTTGTGGTTTCACCCGCAAATTATCCAATCCCGATCATAAAATCTAGGGAGTAAACCGTTACTCCGCAGGATTTAATGTCTCAATGGTATCAAGTTTCATCAAAATACCTATGTCTATTAGTTTTAACAAACATTCGTGAAAACTAATCCGTTTTCTATTATTAGTTTAGATGATAAATAAAAAAGTTGAGATGAAAGTGAGTTTTATTTTAAAGTTTAGATGTTTTTCGTCAATAACGCAAAATCGGCTAAAGTGGATTAAACATCAAAGCTAGTTTATTATACTCTGAAGTAACACGTATGTTCCCTGGATACCCTGGAGTAACACGTGTTTTCCCGTCAGAATACAGATACCTAGTGTGAGAATATTCAAATAATTTGAGTTGTCCGATAAATTTGAATAAAATGTACCATTTCGAAAGATTTAAATAACCTTGATTTCTAACGATTTTCGTTTGATTTCTGTATTTTTTCTATGTGAGTCCGACATCGAACAAAAATCAGCAGATATCGTTTTTTTTTAAATCGACTGAAGTGCAACGAGCGATTCAAAAATAAAGCACCTGGTTCTAATAGAAATGTTTTGTCTTTTGCTTTCTCCTAAAGTTTGCCATCGCAACTTTACCATACACTAGCAAATATTTACTTTCATAAGTAGGTATTTTAAACGATTTTTTGTAAACAAACGTTTCTATGTTTTAAAACATAATTGCCATAAAATTAAGACTATTAAATAACAATTTTATATTGAACACCGCCACTAACAAAAAGCTTTTATGTCTTTTTAGCAAATAAAAATATTTAAATAAGCGCGATAAAAATATAATGATGTCCAATTAATTATGCTATTATAATAACGTGCTGAGTGTTTAGGTTTAGTGTTTATTATTTTTAGGGTTCCGTACTTTAATACAAAGAAAACCTTTTTTTTTCAGCCGCCAAATTTTGCTGCAGAATTTTGCAATAATCATTGGATTTACTTCAATTACATCCACAATCCGATTTAATTTTCCAACCCATAGACGTAGTACTACGTACGTACCTCCTACGCATTCTATGCCGAAAAAGACAAGAGAAATCACATTATAATCATACGCTTTTCAGGATTGCTAATTTAATAAAAACTCGGATGAGATAGATCAAGTTATCAGTTTCAGATTCGTCAGTAAAACTACTGTTTTAGAACCACCAAAATACATTTTATTGGTGATATTGTTTGATTAATGTTGCATAATTTAATAATGATTCAATACAGTAGAATTAAATATAAATCAACACAGGTGTTTTACAACTTCGCACGTTGTCAATTTAAGCTTGTACTTGTAATAGAATGACGTTTTTTTGTTTCCCTTATTTTGATGAAAATAACAAAAACTAGATTAATGGCAAACAAGTTTTATCCACCCAAATATTGTTTTTACATTTGGTATTATTATGATTGTTACAAATTACAATTATCAAGGCACAACCTTCATTATTATACGATATTTTGTTCTAAACAATTGAGCAAGTGACTAATGACCAAATACGGCATCAAGTGATTTAAAATTATGTGGCTTGCATAACAGCACGGGAAATATTTTACTATTTAAAACCTCTAAACTGGGACCAGGGGCCACTTATTAAATAACGGGGCATTGTATTTACCATGTTTTTCTTACGGATCTTGACATTTCGCCAGTAATTTCAACTGGTTGGAGACCAAGACATTTGAATTACTGGCAAAATAACACGCTGCGTAAAGAATTAGAGAACGAATTTTACTCTTCTCTTCCAAAATAGCGAAGAAACGTTTAAAAAGTGATTTGACAACTTGACGACAACCTCACTAGATGGTATAATCCGCTATATATTATCTGTTGCCCTATTATGTATCTTTTTGCAACATATTGCAAAGTGAAAGATCGTGTGTCAAACTCAAATTTTTGAGTTTGACACACGATCTTTCACTCATTTGCGATTGTGTACGCACCATTTGACAGTTTGTGTTACTGAAAGAACCTTAATGAAAGAGAAACAATATCGATACAACCTAATTGTATGAAAAACGTGATTACGTATGGATTGTTACAATGAAAGTGACAACTTGGATCACTATCAACTCTCAATGTTATTGAAAGAGGTCCGAGGCTGTTTCTCATCATTAAAACATTTAGTTTTCGGCCTTTTCTAGTCTGAAAGCCTGGAAAAAATAGTGTGGAAATTGAATATTTACGTGCTTTTCTGTGTTTTACCCTAAGAAAGAGTTATTTGTGAAATAAAAAACAATTTCAGAAGCAATAATGGCATGCGCCAGTTCTTTGGAATTTTACCAAGAAGTGACGGTAAAAGAAGGCCTTCATGGCCTGTCTGTGTAGAATAAGGGATGCTAGCGACCCTTTGGTACTGCTGCACAACGAGTTTAGTGCGATTCCGCCATACAAAATCCACTTTTGGTAAGCTATGTTAAACACTGTGATCACACTTCTGTCAGCTTCCAAATGAAGTACAAAAATACGAGATGAACTCAAAGAACGCAGTCTATCCAACTCTACATTGTGACTATGTACTTATACATACACTGACAAATCTTATTTATTTATAGTTCAGTTGGTTAGCTAGCCATAGCATGCTGAGTCGGTTTGAACCCCGCTCACATCATTATTTTTCAACACATCTTTACAGACTAAATTTTAAAGAACAAATGAAATTAGTATATCAACAATCTTTTTAGTTTATTTATAACTATTATAGCATCAATATGCTTCAGTGTCTGGAATGTCTGGAAGAATTAAGTGCATTCATAGGACACATTTTTATTGTCATTCATAAAAAAGTTACAGTAAGTGCCAACAGTGCATACAAAAGTTACCTACTTTAGCAGACCATCTCTTAAGTTTAACTATATTAATGGATTTAGTCGGTGATTATTTATCTTGTCTTAACATACATTTATTTTTATTTTACAGTGACATAATGAAGACACTACTGAGATGTCAGGAACATCCTGTGCAGAGATTCCCTAACAAGCATTATTGAAAATATACAATATACTTTCCTTACATTAGAATATTGTTTCAATATTAAATTTACCACTACCTGCCTAAATGAATAAATTCTTTATTGTACACTCCATATAAAATTACAATATACACAGATAGAAACAAATACAGCTTTAATTTAGGAGGCACAATGGGCGGCCGCTGAAAGCAATCTCTTCCAGGCAACCTTTGAATGGAAAGGAAGCTAAGAAAGGTGAGAGGTAGGGTGTCTACACTTGAAAAAGGTAAGTATAAATAAATATGTAATTACCTATTATCTCTCTGATATTTTGGATTTTAAAAAACAACTAAGTACTACATATTTTAATAATTGAGATTTAATCATTACTGTGAGACAGTTATATAAATAAATTCTAGGGCTACATAAATAAAATAGCAGTTTTTAAACTCAATTTTATTTTATATTTGCTTTCCGTAATAACCATTAAATTTTTCTAGGGCTACATAAATAAAATAGCAGTTTTTAAACTCAATTTTATTTTATATTTGCTTTCCGTAATAACCATTAAATTTTGAGTAGCTTTTCTGTATTCTGCCATACAACAAGCTGCTGCAATCACTCCAGGATTTCAATGTTGGTTGCTCCCAATCCGGTAACATCTCACACCGATCACTCCTTCACATCATGATGCGTTCTACTCCTCCAGGACAAGGTCCAGCACAGCAAGTTTACATCGTGATCTAAAAAATTACAATTAGTTTGTAAAATAGTAAACATAAAATAAAAGGCACTAGCTGCGCCCCACAGTTTCACTCGCGTTTGCCTAACTATGTCGTCTTTCGTTCGTCGTCAGTTTTGGTGTGAATATGCTATTGCGTATTGCGACAGACAGAGTTATTTCGCTGGCAGGCAGGTCTTAAAATTATACCATTACGATGACCATGCATGGGGCCATCCAATTACAGGCAAGTAAGTATAAGGGCAATAATAGATTTTTATTATAACCTAACTTAAGGATTCTTAAAATTAGTTTGATCAATGAAGTCATAGATGAGATGTAAAACTAAAGAATAAAGTTGTCTAGTCAAAAATATCCCACTTATCTTGGGTTACAACGAAGTTTTGCTTTACTATATCGACTAAAACTTCAAAATATCAAATGTGCGGTAAACTTACATTTTAGATTTTCGGAAGCGTTTTCGGGTGTTTTCGAGGTTCTACTTCTATGGCTGATGAGCTCGTAGCAGACCTAGAGCTCTTGGACTGTGTATTGAGGGAAATATCACTGTCTTTTAACAAAAATGTAGATCATAAACCAGTCTTCGTTCGTTTATTAGTCGTATAGACAATTTGCTGAAAAACAAGTTAATAATTAGCTTGACGTGAATAATAATCATCTATACGTTAGTAAAACGCTCAAATGTTCACAATTCGCACTTACTTTTACTCTTTTAGCTTCAAAATTAAGTAAAAATAACTATTTATTATTCCATTGTTTTCAAACAAAAGATGATCTTCTTTTTTTAGACCGATATTTGCCCATTTCTAAATTACCAACGTCAAACGAAAATGACATTTGAAACAGATGTAAAACACTGTTGAATTAAATATGCTCCATAATATATGACGCTGCACCGCAAAATTGACTCTTTAATTAAGTCGGGTTATCTGCGGCTAGTGTTGTGTTTGGGTTGTAGTAAATGTCGATAGCAAGGGCGCTGCAAGGTTATAACATTGCTTACAAAATCGCAAAATTTATGCAAGCAATGTTTCAGATTGAAAGCGCTTTCAGATTGAAAGCGCTTACAGTAAAAGTTACATAATAGGGCAGCTGTACCGATCTTCATGCTAGAACCCGTAAGAGTTCGTTAAAAATGATATTTTTCGTGAAGTAAGACGAATTTATTTGAGAGGATATACAAATAAAAAAATCATCTTTAAGCGATTGTTTGCTAAGTATAAAATAAAATAATGCTGAAATAACTTTTAACACGATTTGAATAATAACAACTAGACTAATAAGAATAATTAGTCTAAAATAACTTAAAAAGTGTTTATGTCACAGCATGTTATTAGTGGATATGTTATTTTTATTTCTATGCCGTTACGTAAAAAACTATTGAATTACAAGCATCTCATTTATAAATAAAGCCGAACTTGAAACGCAAATAGTTTCTGTAACTAATTGACAAAGGTCATGTCTAAGTGCCGCATATTTACTTTAAAAATTACCAATGTAATCAAGGTCTAAGTTGCTATCAATAGATTATCTCATTCGGAAGGGCAAAAATCTATTTCTATTCATAAGTCTGCTTCAAAACAATTTCGAACATTGTTGGGTGTTAACCTCCCTGTTAGAATATTATACGTGGTATAAGAGCTGATTTTTCAAATCCCTAGATAGAGATATCTGACAGATAAAATGTAACACCACCGAAAAGAAACATCAAGCTCTATGATATTGAAACATAACAAAATTTGAGAGCTTTTTAATTTGGTTGGGTTCGAACTTATTCAACAGATATGTTTTATATGAGGAATGAAAAATTGGCCTTAAATAACATTTTATTTAACCCAAATTACAGTTAGAGTTCTGCATCTTATTCTGTCTGTATGTATGTGACTTAGTTTCTCAAGCACGCAAAGACTACCGAACCGATTGCGATGAAACTTGAAATATTGGTAGCTGGGGACCTAGAATAACACATAGGTGACTTTCTATCCCGTAACTCCCGCGGGATCGGGACCAACGCGGGTGAAACCGTGGGGTACAGCTAGTTGATATATAATTTAGTCATTCAGTCAGTCAAGACATCGAATTTAAATGTTTTTATTCGAAAACCTACACAAAATCCACAATTAATTTTGGAAATAATCATCTATTTTGGAAATAAGCGGAAATAAGTCTGTATTTCTCTATACTTATACCATGGAGGTAATATAAATAACTGGAGGAAACACTGTCAGAATAAAAACGAGCTGAGCAAGATGGTTGTAGCAAAGGACTTGTGTCATTTTCTAATAGGGTGACAATAAGATTTTTTTTATGTGACAGATGTTAGATTTAATAATGCAAGTGCAATTGTATTATTTACTAGCTGCGCCCTGCGGTTTCCCCCACGTAAGTACCGTTACCGCGAGATTATCGGGATAGCCTATGTGTTATTATAGGTTTTCAGCTACCTATATTCAAGTTTCATTGCAATTAGTTTAGTAGTTTTTGCGTGATTGAGTAACAAAGTCACAGACATACATACAAACTTTTGCGTTTATAATATTACTGAGACTTACGTCTCAGTCTCTGTTGGCAAATTGAAGATTTCCATTAGCAATAGACGCTCTTTAAGGATTAATGAAATAATACAAAAGGACACGGTATAAAACAGTTTTAGTAATTGTTATAGTATGCTTATTAATTTTTGAACACTTTGATTAATAAGTATAAATATTTTACAAAAAGAAATGTATCATCAAAAATCACCGTATCACGACGGGTTCCCGTGAGGCAAAGATTAGCGCTCTCGCCCGTCATGCAAGAGGCACAGGTTCGAAGAAAGAAGAAGAAATTAAATTAATTTTCTTTGGTGTGAAGCAGCAGCAGAAGAAGAAGAAGGAAAATACATACACACAAAGACACATACTACATACTGACTGACGAAATCAAATTTAAACAGACATGACGGTCAATTACGTTAAATTTAATATAGTACTTCCCTCAAAATTCATCAAATGTAAAGCTAGAGGAAATTTCAAAAATAAAACTTTTTGACTAATTACTTATTATCACTTATGTTCAGCAGGTAAGTAGTAAAATATCTAACAGTATTCGTACCACCAGCGGAATTGTTGGTATTACATCGGCTTTCAATAATCGACGGGAGTAAAAGCAGGAAAGATCGAAGTGACGACTGCATACGACTGATTTTTTTGTAATTTTCTACTTCATCCATACTGCTGAGTCATTTTTGTCGTATTTGTTCATTTTTCGGAAAGCTGAAATAATAAAATTACAGTAAAAAAAAACTTACCCGAACTCAATACAAAAATCCAAAAATCATAGTCACCATAAATTCTTGTAATAGAACAAAAGATTTGTAGAATACAATAATAAACATATTTTGGCTTACCTATGAAATGATATATTGCAACCACCATATGATTCACTTGTACAAGTAAAAACACAACACGTTTTCACCATTTTATGCAATTTAACGCAGATATTCTATAAATTAAATAATTAATATTTTACCGCCATGATGCCACCATGACACTGACGCTTGGGTTACCATTAAAATAATAAAAAGGAAATGGGAGCCAATAATGTACTTGACAACCACTTATTACACGACCCGATAATTTACGTTCTGATAAATGGAAGCCAGGATATTCGTGTAAGATCCTATACAATTTGTACGGAGTGTTAAAATGAGACCCTGGCGTCCAATTAACAGGTCGTGTATTATAGGGACATTATCGGGTTGTGCTTTATCTGGCCGTACAATAACTGCAACCTCTTTTAATGTTTTTTTTTTATATATGATAATTTTTGTAGACTGGCAAGATGAAAGAACGAGACACACTACATCGTCGATTGCTATCTCATTCGGCTCGGATTAGCCTCTGTCTATTGTAAGGCAAAATGTTCAACTACTCAGTCCTGTTTATTTTCTAAGTCCATTACTTATACAGACTACTGTTTTTGAATCTGCAAGTTTGAATTGTTTATTGAATAAAGCAATACGGGGTTTGATCTCTACATGACCTTTTTATGGAGATTCTGTTAAGTTACTGTACTTGGTCACGATTGATGACAAGAGAATCTAATTTAACTCTAATACTTAATATCATTGTTTTAACAGTGTTTGTTTGTTTTGTATGTCTCCCGCTACCTATATTTTAAGTTTTATCGCAATCGGTTCAGTAGTTTTTGCGTGATTGAGTAACAATCTCACTGACATACATAATTAAGTATTATATGAATATGAAAACTTTCGCCTTTATATTAATAATTGTAAAATTATTTATTTTAACAATATTAATTGATGAAACGTTTTAGAAGATAATAATAATTGAGACATTTTAGTTAGTATTAGAATACGTGCGCTGGTTCCTTAATAACGCCTGGTTGAATTACTACACACGAAATGTAAAACACCTCATCAAAAATCACTAATTACTTTTGGTTAGGCGTAGTGAAAATAAAACAAATGATTTTGTAGGTTCATAAGCCATCGTCAAACGAAACTAGTTACTATTATTAAAAGTAAGGGTTTACATCGCGATTTTATCGACGTTTTGACAAACGGGTTACACCCATTTGCCGAGACGTCACGCCCCGAGAAGACTCTAAAAACAAGTATTTTTTTAAAAAATATTTTGTTTTTAAGTTATTGGTGTGCGGTCAGCTGAAATGTGAAGTTTTAATATTTATTTATTTATTTTTTAGGAAATCCAACAGCTATTACAGAAGTATAAATTAACGTGTATCACCAAGAAGCCAATTATAGGATCTCACGAACAAAAAACAATGTAGATATACAATGTAGGTATGAACTTAAATATTAATAATATCCAACCAATTCTTACAAAGAGTAGGTAAACAGAATAAATAAAAACAATCCTAAACGTTATCAGATAAAAATTTAGCCAATCGTCATTCACCACCATAAAAGTGCTTAGACACGCGCCGCCGCACCGTGTCAATACTAGTACAAAATAAATCTATGTCAGTATCTTTAATCAAATTGTTGAGATTATTGCTAACTCGCCACAGGAAAGTATTCTGTCTGTAATTTGTACCCACCGTAGAGAGATAAATAGGTTGAGTTGACCTTGTGGACCCTAATCTGGGTACTCTAAAGTTGATACTGCTTAACAACGCTGGACAGTCAATACTGTTCGAAACTATCTTAAGAAGAAATACCAGATCAGCAATTTCACGCCGCTTGGAAAGTGGGAGGAAATGAAATTTCCTACACAGCTCATCGTGTCGAGCAACATCGTATGGTACATTTACTTGAAAACAAAGAAATTTAATGAACTTGATCTGTATTTTTTCAATTCGAGAAATGTACACATCATACCGTGGGTTCCAAATTTGTGATGCGTAATCCAAAATACTGCGCACGTACGTACAGTACAAAATTTTGAAGGTTTTAGCACGTTTGAAGTGTTTAGAATTGAAGTGTTTAGTTTTTAATATACATTAGAAACATACCAAATCAAAATATTGCAATGACGATTTAAAACTCGAAAACTATCAAAGTTTACGACCACAGTCCTACCTATCTAAAACCAGGTGATAGTTCCTTAGGTCAGAGGTTAGTTTGGTAAGAATAGTTTCGTCATGCTGCCTCCTACTGTACGTTCCATTGCAAGCTTACCTTTTCTAGAGACTTCTTACTCCAGTATTATTTATACTTAGTTTCGTATGTTCATGTACTGGTATAGTCAGGCAAAGTGCTGCCTGGTATATAAATTACAATACAATGCCTTTTATAATATTTAACCAATTCATAACCACGGTGCAATGCAAAACAGAGTATTAGAATGCCATTTACTCAGTCGCGATGAGTCAATGGATAGAGGCAGCTCGGGATCACTATTTGTAGCTTCGTTTGAGGGAGTTTTATATTTATCAGAATAAATTATGATGAAGAATAAAAAATAAAGTAAAATTAAAGTCTTGTCAATAAACCTATATGTGTTTTTTTAGTATCATATTTGCACATAAACAGTAAAATATTGATAATCAGTCCGGTGAAATAATTGAAGACTGATTCTCTAAAAGAGAACGCGTAAGTTCCGTTCCCATCGCCGCGCACGATAGTACAAAGAGAATAATAATCATTACTTTCTTCAGTGCACGTGACAGAAGCTATGTAAAGGGACATTTTTAACCGTATTTGCAACATTTTTCATATATTATGCTCTGCTCCTATTATTCGTAGCGTGATGTAATATAGCCTATAACCTTTCTCGATAAATGGACTATAAAACTAAATAGTTTTTTTTCAATTCAGTATTCATTGTTGGTTTGCTTGTTTCAACGAGATTACCGCGTTCAAACAAGCAAACCAACAATCAAAGAAACAAACTCTTCAGCTTTACTATATAAGTAAGTAGTAGACTAGAAGGTTAGAAATTACTCAAATACCTTTAAAAAACTTGGAACACAATTCGTCCGTTGGTAGAATATTACTATCTTTAGGCTTTAGACGTATAAATATAAATATTATGTACTTAAATGCAAATATTTTCGTAAATAGTGTGTGAAGGTTACATCTTTATTAAGCCTTTGTAAACGCCTACGTCTTCTAAGAATATTCGCGACGTATGTGCAATGACATTTAGTTAGATTTACGACACTCGCTCAAAGGACCTACTTACACTCTGACCAAGTAGGTAATCTATGCCTGCAGTCGTGGTTAGTTTACTACAAAATTATTGATTTAAATGTTAGGATTATCCTTTATATTTCCGACCCGGCGGACAAAATCAAAACTTAAGTTTGACTAATTTTAGTTTATCGTCCGTCAGTTTATTAATTTATGTCCGCGATACTGTCTGATACTACTACTGATACTGGCTGTAGGTTGGTTTGTGCTTTGTAGTAGGTACTGTTGTCCAAAAAGGAACTACTATCTAACCTAACGTAATTAACTGCAAGTTGTGTAGCTGAGAGTTATCCAGTGTGAGAGTTAGCGAATCTTCACATGCCATTTTTAATTACGCGTGTTTGGATATTGTTACGGAAGGCGCCCCAATCCCCTAGTTCCCCCGGATCCATTACCATTCTATGGTCAACATAGAGAACTGCCACTGAAAAGGCATCTAATCCTTTTCAATCCATGTGATCTGTAGAAGTTTTAGAATTTATTCTTAAGCTCGTTTTATCCATACATGACACGGATATAAAGTTCAGTCAGACGTAATGAAGATAAAACTACTCTTAAAATATATAGGTTTTATATTGACACTGATGTTATGAACACACATGGACTGAACTCACTTTAGAGGTAAGTAAGTTGAGTCTAAACACTACTCTGTAATTACAAAATCCTTGTAAAACATCTTTACTAATCGGTTACTAAAGATTTTACTAGACTCTTCCAATGCCTTCGCTGTAACCGTGCCTACTTTGTGTTTTATTGGTGAATATTTACCGAGTTACCTACCGATTTACCGATACCGATTACTACTTAGCAACCTAATAACTTATATCCTAATTTTTCAATGTTGTCTCTTAAAGGACTCTTCATGCTGCTAATTTTTTATGTCATCTGTGAACATGTGTGTTTCACTGAGGACAATTCACTTTTACATTTTAGTAAGTATCATTAAAACAACCATTCATAAAAAGGTATATATACATTTAATTATAAAAATGTAGCTAAGTACGTACAAATGTACGGTCGAGTATAAAATTACAAAACATTCTTATGGCACAAGAATTTAGATACAGTGATACCCTTTGCAATGAAAGAAGCATGAGATCTTTGACGGATCCTGATCTAAACCTAAGAACGAAGGCAGATTAAAGAATTCAAAGCGATCTTAGTAGCAAAATGATTTAGTTTTTTTTGCTAATAAATGTAGGGTCGCTGGTCTAAAGTCTTTAATCTGCATTTGCCATAAAACATAAGAATTAGAAAGGCTTATGAAATGCCGAACTTGACGATATATTTACATGGTCTAAAGAACTATTTAAAGACATCAAGTCGATGATTCTGGTAATTTCTGGTTAGTTAGTGGCCGAAGAGTGCCTTAATTATTTTACAACAGGTGAGCCGCATTCAGTGCCGTGAAGATTGACTCAGAAATCACAAATTATTTTTATTTTACACTGCATTATCAAAATTAAAGACAGTTGAGTTAGAGCAGAATTTTATTGACTTAGAAAATTCTGTACCAAATAAACTGCCCTTGATTATAGTCTATGCGCTTTTAATCTCAGTTTATTGAAGTTACTGTCCTAGAGAGGTCTTAGGTTGGTATCCATTGGGACCGGCAGTGAAGGTCACAGTGTAGTGTTTGCCATCGGGAGCGACGTATGCGTACTGCCCGGTTACGGTGAGGGCTGCGTTTTCTGATTGAGGGTTGTCAATCTTGCCTTCCTCTTGTCTCGATGTTCCGTCGCTGGTTTCGTACCTGTAATAGATTTTTAAGCAAAGTTAGTAAACTTATGTTTCCTTCTACAAGTTAGGATATTTTATTTTAGAGGTCCACATCCAGCTTGGGATTTATTTTTTAAATCAGCAAATGTATGAAACCAAATGTGAATGGAATAAATTAATGATCTTTAGTGGCCTTAGGGCGACCTGAAACCTCTAACATTAGACTGCGGCCAATAGTTGAATGACACCGCTACATGAATAGAAAAATAATTAATAATCGTGTCAAGAAATGTACGTAGTCGGTAGTCAGCTGAAGTTTAACATATTTTGTTAGATTAGATTAGATTTACTCTTTATTGTACCAAATTAAAACAAACAAAATAAAAATGACGAAATAAACAAATACACTAAAAATAACAATATAACCATTTAGGTGACATATAAACTATAAACTAATGACTTTGTTGAATGACTTTAATCTGAAAATTTATTTAGAATGGAACAAGAAGCATCGAAATCAGTCTAATCATCTTTAAATACAAGAACGTACATGAAAAAATATAGAAACGAACTTAGACTCCTTCGATATTTTGGGAAGGTTAAAAAATGAAAAATACCCAAAAGGTTAGTTCCGCTATACTTTACTTTATTCCCTATGTGCCATGTACTGTTATATAATGTTAGGCTACACCTACACCTATAAATAAAGGTAAACACAAATAAACAACAATATAATAATTAACACATAAACTATCTGCACAAACTTGATGTTAACATGTTTGTTTAGTTAAAATAAGATATTATTCATACTCATAGCAATACCAAATTAAACACTTAACATATGATTAATTTTCAACGTTTTGTATGACGGATGACTCAATATTTTCAAAGCATGTCGCAAATCCTTGAGTTAAGCGGTAGATAAGTACATACAACGAGTATCTACCTAAATATTCACTTGAAAGAAACTTGAACTCTGATCCGACAGAACTATCAAAATACTTCACCTCTACAAGTGATAGTTTAACTTCTTAATTATTTCAAAACTTACTATTATTTTCTGCGTCCACTTTATTGTTTAATACATATACATAAACATCACAAAAACAAACAATTTAAACGTCTTAAATTTAGTTTCAACAAAGGGGCGGTCTTATCGCTTTAGGCAATATTTTCTAGGTAACCTTTTATCAAATAAAACAACGTCTATAAACAACTTAGATTAAAAAGATAGCCACACTAATAGATAACCAATTAGCCTATAACAATTAGCATCTCAGTGTTTAAAATAATTACATTAATTACGTGAAGATGATGTGTAAACATGAGGTAAATAACATAATTACTGTCCCTAATGAATTAAGGCCAATGTCATATGACTTGCGTTTAGCGCATCCTTCCATAAATTATCTCGAAATGACTGATTTGGCAGATAAAGATCTGCCAAATCAGTCATTTCAGATCTGAAGGTTTCTACACCCATGAAATGGTTTAAATTAAAGCATTTTCTTAGATCTCCTGCATGTTGGCAAAATAATCTAAAAAGATAGTAAATTTTTCAACACAATTAGAAGAATAATCTCGAAAGATTTACCTCGCAAACGAGCGTTTGCGAGCTCTTTTTCTCATTTGTTTTGAACTCTTTGCTGAACAGCAAAGAGAGAGATTTTAAATTTTTTAGAGGTTTTTATTTATTTTTTGCTTTGCAACATCTTCCAATTCAGTCTGCAATATGCAATAATGTTTGAAATAGTAAATTTAATTGTAAAATAATTCTCACTTTAAGCCCATTTATCAAGAACGTTATTAACTATAACTTGCTGCCAACTAATGGATAATAATTCACTATATTCATAACTTTTTTTCTTTACTATTGTTTGTTCTTTTATTTTAGTAATGAAATTTGTCACTTAGATCTTGTCTTGTATAAAGTATAATTTACATTTGCAAAATTTTTGTCAAGCAAGAAAAAAAAACATTGGTTACGTGTTTATATTTGTAAAGTCTCCAGCTACATGCCGAGTTTTGTTGCAATCGGTTCAACATTATTTGCGTAAAGGATAAACAAATACACACTCATAAACACCAAAGCTCACCTTTATAATATTAGTAAAATGTCTCATGATGATTTTTCTCTGTGATTGACTTTGATGACATAATTTTAAAATCTGTAACACTTACGCAAAACTGTAGCCATCGGGTTCAACGTTGCTGTCATACCGGAGTATCTGAACGTCCTGGGGATTCTGCGGTTGTTGTGCAGCACAGAGAGCTACTAGAACACTGACAGCTACGACCTGTAGAATAACAACATAGTTATTTACATAAAACTGGCATATACAAAATATTTAAAACTAACTATAAATTAAATTAAAATATTATAATGTAGGTATGGAAGGTTAAAGTTCTATATATTATAATATAAAAAAGTTACACTAAAATTTTACGGTTCAAGCACAAATACATTGGAGCTAAGTGGCATTGTGTAATGTTTACGGGTTTTTATTGAATTTAATGCAAACAAGAGGCAAGGGCATCTCCTTGAGGTATTATATAAAAAGTTAAATTTCTGAGGATTTCTGGATTGGGTTGAGGATTTCTGGTAATATATAACAAGTTAAATTTATCTTTGATCCTCTCTTAGTACAGGGTAAGAAAGTCACAGCAGAGGATTTTATTAGCACTTGAAAACATTGGTCAACATTTATGTCAGGACATTCTCAACCCTCAACTAAAGTATAACTGGTAGCTTCCATGGATTGTCAATGTTGATTGGTTCATTATCACTCAAATTGTTCAACATACTATCAATATATCTTTTTAAAGAGAGATTATAAATATTATTCAACTAGAAGGCTTTATAGCTCAATGCGAATTTCCAGACCACGTTAGAAAAGAAAAATATATTTGAAGATAGAGCATTCGCCTGGTTAACGAAAGGACGCAGGTTTGAATCCTGTCACGGGGATTTTTTGGAAATATATTTCTTTGCTAAAAATATTTCTAATACATTTCCTTGTAAAAAAAAACTTAGTTTAAAAGAACCCTTGCTAAATATTTCATCTTCTGGTGACACCGAAACACCTTGATGGTTGTATAAACTTTAAAACAATAGGCTAGCGGTCTCTCATGAATATTCCCTTTGTAATTATAATTTTGAATTAAAAAAATAAACTCACGTATTTGAGCATGGTGCTTAGTGGTTGAGTTCAAACTTACGAATGAAGTAACCTTTGAATGCGTGCAATTTATATATAGTATCCCGAAGAGGTGCACTTGCACTGAGATCACGGAGGATGGCTAGTGGCCCTCACTCGCTCAGACCTCAAGAGGTTTTTTGTCAACTTTTCAAACGGTCAGGCGTAGACACAAAACAGATTTAAAGGTCTACACGGCTAACAGTAATAAATAAACTCACTAACATGTATCCTAAGACGGGTTAGGGGCATCTAGCCCACGCAAAAACTGGGCTGCGGGCAAAATGGCAACTTTTTAAAATGTGCATGGGTAGATTCGTCCAGAGCAGCTTAGACAAATGGGCTAGATGTCTCCTAATTAAAACTAAAGGGAAATTTTGCAAATATTGTATAATTTGTAATTAGAATAATTAAAAAAAAAAAGTTCTTAACAGGTTATAATATGGCCCATGCCTTAAAAATGGGCATGTTGCTGTTAAATGCCGAATAAATTTGATCCCACTTTTTACTTCTTGCGCTAATTTAACACTAATGTTACACTGATCGGCTGTGTAGGTATACTAGTAATTATTTTTAAGCTTAAGATTAGTGCTTAGGAAAATGGGAAAGAAGCTACCGAACCTGGAGTCTACCCCGCGCAATGGTGGGTAAAATTGCTCAGTCCCAAGGGCGGTCGGTGGAAGGTCGGAAGATAGTAGCTGTAATCAATGGTGACGAACCAATGGCAAACCCAAATAATTCGAGTTTTAAACGAACCCTGGGCTCCCGAAGGAGATGCAACGAGGTACATCGCTCAGATAATGCAGATCACTACGGTTGTTTTTTCATGCCCATTCGCACCAAAATGTCGTCAATGTACTCCATGTTCTAATAGTTAGTTGATCTAACTATTTTACCTCTATTCGGTCAGACGGTCACAATGCAAAGTTATGAATACTCCAATCAGTTGTTAAATGTTGCATAAGACCCTATTATCGTATAGGGTAAGTTGACAAGCGTAATGATTATGTATCTAATCTCCAAGAATAACATTTCATAACCTAAGTTGGTATAGTTTATGGTTTTCTTACAGATGTTCTTAATAACTTTTAATTATTATTAAGCTTACCTTGGTAACTTGTTTTCTTACACTCGGTTACAAAAGATAAATAAATATACTTAGGAAATTTCACATTTTAAAATGTTACATCTTATTTTGGAATAGAGTCACGTGTCAAAAAGTCTAAATAAATATTCTATTCTATGCACTATTTTCACATAGGTAGTAAACATAAAAATAATATTATACAAGTCCACCTACTGTGCAATGACGAGAAATTTAAATTGCGCGTTGATGTCTTTTCTACGGGGAACTCAAATTGTAAGCCCATAGCGACAAGTGGGAGCCACAAGAGCGCTCCCGTGAAGTCTACCTCTGCCAGTCTATATAGGGCATGGTGTACAGATAGTAGACTTTTACAAAAAATCATAACCTAAGATTAAAATTAAAAACAAAAATAGTTTGAATTTCTAAAAGTCGTAGAACCAAAAGTTACTCGTGTCGTTGATAATAAGGAACCCTGTATATTTTGACTTCCTTTTATAAGAAATTGGTTTCAACCGCATAAGTCCCGATCCCTTGGGAATATCGGGTTAAAAGGTAGTTTCTTTCTCCGCGGACCTATTTATCTCTAGGCCAAAATTCACTCGCAATCGATTGGCGCGCGATTCCACCCGTGTATGTACACACGGGTGGAATCGCGCGCCAATACCAGTCGTTTATAAGTAATTTTAATTTTTACTTGCGGTAATGTTTACTTGCTGTCAGATATAAATGATTAATAGTCTCTGCAATACACGATTCTATGGCCACACAAATGGATTTCAATTATTCCATACTGTTATAGAATTGATATAACAACTTAATAAAATGTATCGTTACCTCAATCATCTAATGTTAAGTTGCTCATTAAAACTTAATTAAAATGTATTATGTATACATGGCTAATATAATAATAAGGGAAGTTGCACTCGGATAAGTGAAACAGCAAGACGCATTCCTTGGGAATATCGAGATCAAAGGCAGCTTATGTTACTCGTCCACGATAATGTAGTTATCTATTATTATTTATTTTGAGCCAGTACTATCCTACTGCAGGGCAAAAGCGTCTCTATCTTCCTTCCATTAATTGCGGTCTAGAGCTATTGTGGACCAGTTACTTTTAAAGGAGTCAAAATCATCCCACCATCGCCGTCTTGGTCTGCCGCGTAATCGTGTCCCAGCGGGAGACCAATCAGTTGATATTTTAGCACAGCATTCATTCGACATGCGGCAGACATGGCCAACCTAGTCTTTGCAGCTTTCTGGGAGACGTCAACTGTTTGAGTTCTGGAGTGCAGGTCTGTGTTTCTGATGCGATCTGTCAGTTCGTTGCCCCCCAGCATATTGCGCTCCATCCCTCTCTAACCCAACTTAAGAGCAAACCTCTACTTTTTGGTCAAAGACCAAGGTTGGGCTCTCTACTGATTAAAGAATTTTCGAAATCGGTCCAGTAGTTTCGGAGCTATTATTAACAAACAAATATTTCCTCTTTATAATATTAGTATATAAATAAATAGTTAAGGGGTTGCAAACATGTCTAGGCAAGCTACTTTTGTTGAACGACTATTGGATATTTTAAAGCTTTCTTAAATATTGAGAATATTATTATATTTACTCGAAAACTAGCTATTAAAAATAACTACGAAATTGTAACGAAAAAATAAATTAAATGAGATAAATCTGTCGTATATTTATGAACCAGTGAATATGAAAATATTCACTGTTAAATTAGGACCGTTTTGAAACGTACAGAAATAAGGTAAAAAAAAGGTTTTAATCAGTGCCTATTTATGTCTAGTGATAATCAAAACACAAAGTGTATATTACTACAAGTAGTAAAACACATCGGACAATTTCTATGATCCTACGATTATTAAAAAAAATTACACGAATATTTGTTTTTCATAACCGACACAGTTTTACTAATACAAGAATCCAAACTCCAATTAGCAAAACTACTACTAATTATTAACTTAAAATAGAATTCAATGTTTTAAAACATTCTTAAATGTCGTTTTATTATGACGAAATTAAAATAACAACGAACATATTAGATTATTTTTGTCAGTATATTTTACAAATAAAATTATCTAGATACTAATAAAAATTAATTATATTTCTTTCCTTGAATGTTAATTATAGACGCACTATAATAACGTTTGACATTAAATATTTTTTACACTAATTAAATAACTTAACCATAAAAGAACAATTAAACAATATACATATAAACATTAATTAATGAGAAAATATAGTTGGTCCTTGAGTCACATTTTTGTAACTGATTTTTTTTTCTCTCTATTAAGAAACTAAATTTAATATCAGAATAGAACGAACATCACATTCCCCCTTACCTACGACCTTGGAGTCTTTAAGACACGAGTGGGAAACACAGAACTATTTTTAAAGAAAAGATATATCCACAAAAACACAGCGCACGGTCTACGTCAGGCGGGATTGGAACCAACGCATCTCAATCCAATCCGGGGAATGCGACTTAGGCCTCTTAGTCTACCGACGCGGTGACTCATACGCCGAATTATCGCTTCAATATCTTTTCCATTCACTACAACTTAGGCATGTTAACGCCATCTGACGGCATTGAAAAAATAGTTCTACGAACGGCCAATGCGGGCTTCAGTACTAAATAAAAAATATAATTTACGAGTGGGAAAGTTTCTTTTAGACAAGCAATTACACCGTCGACTTTATCGTCGCTTCCGATCAGGGGAGATGAGGTCAAATGTTAGCCGATCCCGAAAAAAAAGAGAATGGGATGTTCTCGGTTGATGGGTCTTTAGGGATCCACTTTTCTACATTTACTTCTGCACTTCGCACGAGCTGAGTGATGCCATTTGCACGCATGATATATTTAAGTGATCTGATGAAAGTTTACATTAACTTATTAGGTAAACTACACTAACACTGAAACGCATCAAAGCAAAAAGTCATTGTATTAAAAACATGATTATTAGCCGCGACTTATCAATGTGAATTATATTTGTGACCGCCTATTCTGGAATTTCGTGCTGCGTCTCCGTCACGCTTTACACCTTAGAATTGAGAGTGATACGTCTATTTCTTTAAGGAAATTTAACATCTTTGGTCTTGAGTAAAGTTAAATGTAATCTTTATATAATTGTTGATTATTGTTATGTTTGTTGTATTCGTAGTCAAGGTCAGTAGAGCAATCGTGCTCTTTACTCTATTAGTAGGTATAATGGTTCCGATTCTGATGGCTATATTACGAGTAAACTCAGTCGTCAACGAGAGGGAGTCTCACACTAGATATTTTACGTATTTTCTAGGCAAGCATGTTACACGCACCGACGAGCTGAGCGTCGCTTTTAGGTGAGATTATGTCAAATGCAAATTATGTAAAAAAATAACTCAGAAGTTATAATATACGAATGTTCTAAATTCAAAACTACTGACAGCCCAATACAGAAACACCATTTAAAATTTGAGGGGTGCTTAAATAATTGAGCAGCTTCTAAATTTAAAATTAGTACGAGATTTTTTAAGTTTCAGCTTAATTGTATAAGAGGAACTTAAATTTTGGGCCTTTCTGTATTCGGCGTGAGTTTATAACTTACTAGCTGCGCCCCGCGGTTTCACCCGCGCAAGTCGCGATCCCGCGTTGTTCGAACACCTACCTACCACAATGCAAAAATCCACACTTAAACGAACGACCAGGCAAGCACTGATAATGCCAGGCGCGGTAGCGCCTGGCTTCAACCGGACTTCAATGGGCGAAGTAAGGTAAAGTTTGTATTTCATCAGTAAGTGACGATGGATGACGATCAATGACGATCGATGACGATGACGATGATGATGATGCCACTCTACATCACTTATCCTACCGAAGTGTCGATTTTCATCCAATAAATATTATCACCCGCGTAATCTCCGATCTCGCGGGATTTTCGGGATCAAAAGTATCCTGTGTTACTCTCCATCATTTAAACTATCCCTATGCAAATTTTTATTCAAATCGGTCGAGCCTTTTGACCGTGAAGAGGGAACAAACAAACAACCAAACAGACTTTCGGATTTATAATATTAAGTAGGACTTGTTACTAGAATCAGGGCCTGTTGCCATTAGAACTGTATGAGATATCGTACATACGCTCGTAAACACGAGTACTATTCTCTCAACTTAATGAACTTATCTTTGTAATGCCAAGGCAAATGTACTTGGAGATGTTCGATAATTAGTTCTTACATGCGATCCAATGGTTTTTGATTATAATGTCAAATTAATTAACGCTTCTGTACCATGTCTTCTAATTTGCATGTTACCAATGTCTTTGATAGTTATCAGTTAGGCTTAACCGGTCTAATCCTGAGCTTCGTCAAAAAAATTAACTAGTGTGGTTTGCTAACACTATAATTATTGTAAAATAATAGTCTTTAGTGTCTTTAGACGAACTCGTCTAAAGACACTAAAGTGTATTTGCGAGTTCGATTTTAATAAATATTTGTATCTATTATATCTAATATTATATCTATATATATCTAATATTTGTCTGGGTATCTTTCTATGTATTATATGCATGTATTTACAAAAAAAAGTATGATAATGTAGTTTAACCTAGTGCTTAGTTTGGGGCTAGATTGCGCTGTGTGTAATGTCGTGCAATATTTAATTATTTAGTAATCTACATATCAAGTTTAATCGAAATTAGGTTCAGTAGTTTGTGCGTGATTGAGTAACAAACTCACAGACATACATACATGTCAGCATTCGCGTTTATAATAATATTAAATTATCTGCACCCCGCGGTTTCACCCGCGTAAGTCTCATTCCCGTGGGATTATCCGGATAAAAAGTAGTCTAAATGTTATTCCAGGTTTCCAGCTAGCTTTATTCCAAGTTTAATCGCAATCAGTTCAGTAGTTTTTGCGTGATTGAGTAACAATCTCACAAACATACTTACATACACGCAAACTTTCGCGTTTATAATATTAGTAAGATAAGACTAGTAGGAACTATACATACCGACTTTTAAATAATTACGCAGTTACAATAAAATACCATAATATTTTGACATACCTTATAACTAAAAATAAAATTAGGTATCGTATTATAGGAGTGGATCTCATGCTTGACCTATAGCCAAGCTCAATTACTTCCCCGATTCATACTCGTAATTATAAACAAAAACTTTAAACAAAAACCGTATTTTTTATTAGCTGACTGACAAAGGTAGACTGCGATATTCTTTTACGTATACCTATTTTGAACTGTTTAAATTTAATAACTGGTATTAACTGTTTATTTAGTTTATCTAGTTGTAGGTCCTGACATTATATGTTATTTTTTACTAATATTATAAACGCGAAAGTTTGTATGTATGTATGTTTGTGAGGTTGTTACTCTTTCACACAAAAACTACTGAACGGATTGCGGTGAAACTTGGAATATAGGTAGCTGAGAACCTGGATTAACACATAGGCATTAATCCCGATATTCCCGCGGGAACGGGACTTAGCGGGTGAAACTGCGGGGCGCAGCTAGTACATAATATAATACTACTATAATACTACAAATACCACTAACTTACTTAATTAATAATGTTTAATACTTAATTTAAAACTCAATACATATTTATTTCTGGTCTGGGTATCTCTCTATAAACCAATATGTATAAACGTATTTACAAAACAAAAATAATTAAAATTATTTTTAACATTTTAACACAAGCTTAGAAGCTTACCATGGGGCTAGATGGCGCTGTGTGATATTCACATTTTATTTATCTAAGACGCAATATAAACGTAAAATGTGGAAAAATATCTTTAGAAGAGTTTAAAATGACACAGTCGTGTGCAGAATGACACAGTGTGGTAAACGCAGTGTTACATAATATCTTTGTTTGTTTTACGATTGTTTGTTGGTAGGTTTGAGGTATCACCTCATTACTTCAAGGACTTTGCAGGATATTTTATATCATACGAGATAAGTACAGTCCGGTTCAAAAGTCACTAAGCAAAAGTTTTCGTATAAAAACGCCAAATACTTGTTATCTCCTTTCCTATACATACAGAGCTCTATGTATAGGAAGTGGCAGTGGGGTCCTGCGCACGGAGCGATGTATCGCAAGCCCCGCCATTACTTACGAGACCTGAGACTCATGTTGGACCTGACACCAACATGAGTTTGTGCGTATAGTCAATAGTCAAATAGTTTATTTCATTTATAATAAATATTATATTTCATACAAACATTTTTCCACATATTTATCCATTTAAAAAAGTGGAATTTCCATAAATCTTTTCTTCTTACTCACTTTCAACTTCTCTAGAACCTATATTCCAAATTTCAAGTCTCTACGCCCAGGCGTTTAGGCTGTTGCGGTGTCCATTGGTCAGTCAGTTAAATTTGCGTTTTAATAAGTATAATGATGATGATTACACTGCACGTATTTAAGTATCAAATCATAGTAGGAGTACCTACTGTGTGATTGATTTTGCCTCGGGCCGCGACACTTCAACAGGCCGTCGCAATAACAATACGTCGAATTAATAAAGCGTCGCAGCACTGAAATATCGACGAAAAGTTCTCGAAGAAACAAAATTCTATTACTACGTGTGTCGCAGGGAAATAGGTATCCCCGTGGGGACCGATTGCGATGGGCTCGTCGAGGAGCGCCGCGGCGCACGGTGGCTGATTTTAGACGGGACATCATAGACGGGATCATAGGCATGTTTGCATACGTTCAAATAGCAACACTTAGGTACAAAGAATTCTGAACCTTATGGTGGATAACCAGTTTTGTACCCAACCGTACAAAGGTAGGTTATATATAGTCTCGTTATAGCAAAGTTTACCTAAGTTGGTGTTGGTCTAGTAGTGGATACCCCGACTTTGATTCCCAAGTTCATGCGTTCAAATGCTTCCGACCGAGCACCAATGTCTTTTTCCTTGCGAAAAAATATGTGCTTTATTAACGTCGCCTTACCTCATACCTACGGCTTAATTAGATCTAGACAAATTGACTCGTTTCCTTCTTTTGAGCATAGCTGATTAGGATAGGATGGTATTGTAGGTGCTGGGCAAACCTACTTCACCTTACAATATCCCTTGATAGTTTACAGCGTTATACGTGACTTGGATTATGTATTTATTATAAGACCGGTCGCTAATAGATAGCAATAATGCGCCTGCCCTTAAGACCCACGAGTATGAGAACGATCAGATTCAAATATATTTGTCTCTCTGATACAATCTTGTATGTACCACAAACAAAGATTTTCAACTATAAACCGATATATGCCAAGTTAAACATCTAGGTTAAGTGATGCACGCATCGCTCCGGGGCCAACAAAACAAACAATTTACACAATTGACAAATCCCCGTAACATTTTCGTGGATCACCTTAAACTAACTGTTTGATTGTGATTAACACCTCGGTCCCAATGTAACGAAACGCATTGTCAACACGTGCTTGAGTATATTTATAGCCCATATGAGTTAGTTCAGGTCAGAAACGTTCAGGACTCGCCCGTCAATAAACGCATCCTTTTTGTGAACCTTTGGAATTTTTCAAGATGATGAAAATTGTAAGTCCTAAATTTTATTTCAGTTTGTAATTTTGATTAAAAATTGTATTGTAAAGTTTGAATCTTTACTTATTAATAATTAAAATACTTTTCCAAGCAATATTATCACTTTCAATTTAGGAGCCGCAAATTGCTTTGGCAATATTTTTACGGCCTGCTACCTGCCTAACACAAACGCTTCTTAGGACCAAGCAGCTAAGTATGCGGTACGCATTATGCGCTCTGCGTGCACTTTTAAAAATTCATGCCGTGTAAAACCGCACAAAGTGCAGCAGCTACACTGCAGTAATTCGGACCGTTTGGACGTAACTTAAGAATAAATATGCATTGTGTAAGGCAGCTAAGGCGAGGTACTGGCTTACAAGTAGCTGTCTACTTGCTATGCAGGAGCTCGTACTTGTGTAAGTGAGTTATTAGGCCATTAGGTGGTGATAAGCCGCGGCTGAAACATCTCACTAAGTCGCCGATTTCAATAGCTCAATTTCAAAATAAGAAACAAGATTTTCTCATGATCGTATTGAATTGGCTGCAATTTTGACTGTGATCATGTGATTCACATTGTTCCTCAAAGATCATGTTCATACATCAAATTTGTGTGGCATAATAAAATTAGTCGTCGCGCTCGGCGATAAAAGCCGTTTGTAACTGTTTGCAAAAAATATCAAATGCTTATTGCAATATAATTCACAGTTAAATTACGTTTAATAATTTCTTTCAGACTTTATTTGCATTGGCTGCAATGACCCTGGTGGTTGCTCAAGATGCGCAGTCGAAGCCTCCAGTACAAATAGTGAAGCAAGACTCGACCGTCGATGTCAATGGGTACAACTTTGAGTGAGTGATCGTTGATTTTTATCGTGTTTAAATAAATTAACATTTTCAAAGTAGCTGTCTAAATTATTTTTTTAATTTTTTAAGTTAAAGATGGTCATTTGACTAAACTACCATTTATCACTCGCTGCACACCAAGTTAGATTTCATAGTACGGTGGGGTTGGGACTTATGCGAGTGAAACCGCTGGTGAACTATAAAGCGGGGATTGAAATAGTTGCGGATACCCTGCGGTATAAACCTATTTGATGAAGTTCTTTTCACTAAAAAGTTTTCATACAATCTTTCAGCTTCGAAACCAGCGACGGCACATCAAGACAGGAGCAAGGCGACTATAAGAACGACACCGATCAACAAGGACTCTCTGTAAAGGGCAGTTGGAAGTACACCGCTCCAGACGGACAGAACATCGCCGTCTCCTTCGTAGCTGACAAGAATGGGTACCAGCCCACTGAGCACAATGACAATCAGAATCAACAGAAACCTACCCAGTCTTAAGTAAACAAAGGCCTGTTTATCACACGACTGCCTCAGCTTTAGAAATTATTACAAGGGGTGTTTGATAGACGAGTTGATTCGTTATTCTCCATGCAACAAAAACATCTCTTTCCGGCCCTTATGTTTTTTTGTGGGATAACCTCATAGACAACTAAACATAGGCGTTTTCTTTATTTCAGTAAAAAAAAGTGGAAAATAAACATGTAGGTACGTAAAACATTGAAAAATGGAAACGTTTTGCTATAGTTTTTTGAGAGATTATTACACAAAAAAAAAATATCCGGATAATGTAAATGGGTAGAAAAGGGTTTTTTTTCTTGTATATGAAGAGTCACGTGTCAAACAATTCCTTTAACAAATATGACCTGAATATTAATTTCTAAAATCGACTTTATAAAAAGTATCCGACCTAAGCTATAACCAAATGAAAATATTGTTTGTAATCAAATATCTTGTTATCTAGTCTTAACGCAATCGCCACTGCCAAGTAAAAGGCTTGTAATGATTATGTTTGTCAACTTATTTTATCATGTGCCATTCTAGGAAAAAACAGACACGTCTTTCAAAGCTCAAAGCTCTGATTACAAAATACATAATCTTTATTGGATGTTATTTTTTATTTAATATCCCAGTGTTACAGTCAAAACCTTCAAAGCGCCCTTTCCTTTCACTACACTTTCCCACTTTGTATATTAGGTTGGGAGAGAAGTGATTTCACTCATTTTGTATCTATTAAATAAAAATTAACCCCCTAACAGATGACCAAGTTATGTGACGTTTGGCTCTGTCTGTCAACTTTGAAACTTCATGTAACAGTAAAAGACAAACGATACATAGCTATGTTTGTCAACTAGCGTTTATATGTAAGGGGAAAATATTGTATGACGTTATACACAAGCCATCTAATCACAGGGTATTATTACACTAGACTTTTTAGACGTTTAGTCGTTGACTTTTCCCCTGAGCTTAAATGTAAATAGTTAAAAAAAGGGAAAATTTTCAATTGGATTTCTTCACTTTTGTTTTATCATAATGTTTCCGTACATATCCACTGCTCTCTCTCTCTCTCTGTTATTCTTTTATCTCTAGGTACGATAAATATATCTTGCGATAGGCGATAGGTGAGTAGGATCTCTCAACACTGCGACGGGTGGTAAGTTAAAAGAACCCTGAAATCTAAATAATACAGTCACAAAAACATAATTAATTTATATCTCTTGCCAAATAATATATTAATACAAGTTTATAATTCTTTGTATAATCTTCACTCAGTGTATCAGCGTTGGATTGATAAAAATAATCATTTAATTTCAAATAATTTTGAAGTCACTTTTTTCTTTAATCTGAGAGATAATGAGAGAAATTTTGTTATTATTTTACTTTAAAGCTAGGATCAAAATAGGGCATTTTGATCCTAGCTTTAAAGTAAAATAATAACAAAATTTAATAATGTCATCTATATACTCACAGACTAATAGGCGTACATTGGAACGAAAGGCAGTTTGTGAAAAACACGCAGCTGAAACAAAAGCGATTTTAAACAAAATGTACTTCTTACTAATCAGACTTCAGCTACCAATTTATAAAAATCATACAGTTTTGTTTATATCATGATTAAATCAATTCAGTCTTTGGTTCCTCATAGTTTAATCATTTGAAATAAGTAAAATAATAAATCTGAAAATTCTACAGCTAGTAGTACTTAAGTAATATTTAATTTACTTACTCCAAATATGAAATTAAGTTGCTCTCTTTAGTCCCGTCGTTGGATATTAAAGAAGCCGACGAAAGACGAGGCTACTTCTTCGTTTTCTCAATGATTAGGACGGAGAGTGTCATCTTTGAGGATATAAAGTAGTTGAATTAATCACCGAGAAAGGTCTCATCCTTACTTCATTATCTCAGTTCTTAACCGTCCACTGCTGAACATAGCCTTCCTCCAGGTGCCACAAACAGCGATCTTGAGCAGCCTCCATCTATCGACTCCCCGCAATCTCTACAATGTCGTCGGTCCATCAAGTGGGTGTCTTCAAAGCCTTACTTAGGAGTTATATCCTTTGAAAGTGATTTATGTAAATTATTCTACTGAATAAATTTCATTTTGAATTTGACTAACACTGGGTACCTTACTTAGGTACTAAAAAATAAACACAGAGGTTTCAGCTAGAAGTAATGTAACATACTGTTCGAATGTATACGAATCCCTGATTTTAAAGTTATTTTCTGGACTTTTAACGGTACTCTAACAATTGTGATAGGTGACACGAAGAAGAGCAAAGTGAAATGTCACGATATTGTACACTCCGACCGAGTTACCTGTGCAGGCAATTGTGGCGCTAGTGAAGTACAAAATAAAGAATTTATAATTAGTAAGCTTTAGTTCCTTATTTGGCCGCCCGAACAGAATATGGTTTTTCGTAAAGTAGTAACGTGACCTGTTGATTTTGATATAGCAATGTGTCATTTTATAGTGTTAACCAAATTTGACGGTGGTTTCAACACTCGGGGTATTAAAAGGTAAAAATGACATTCACAACACACTGGAGAGAAAACAACTTATGGTACAATTTACTATTGTGTCGCTTTTGGTGTATTCTGTGTTGCATTGTGATGCTGCCAAAATACTTTTTTACTGTGAAGCCTTTTTATATGTTAGAGCAACGATGAAACTAACGAATTCATATATTATTTTCATTGTAGTGTTGCTATATACAATTTAGATTTGGAGATAAGTACAGTTAAATAAGCATAGAATAAGTATAACAGCCAGATTCTTTGTCTTACTGATATTATAACGCGAAAGTTTGTATGTATGTATGAATGTCTGTATGTGACTTTGTTACTCTTTCACGCAAAAACTACAAAACCGATTGCGATGAGATTTGGAATATAGGTAGTTAACTTATAGGCTACTTTTATCCAGATATTCCGGCGGGATTGGTACCTACGCAAATGCAACCGCGGGGCGCAGCTATATATAAGAAAAGTCAAAGTAACAATAATTATAGTGAAGCTTTGAAGTCACTTTTGGATGTCATTTGAATGTTCCTTGTGCTATATTCAATGATCATTACTTTTTAAGTAATAGGTATGTATGTACATATATTTATGAAGGTATTAGGAAATAGTGGGTACCTTTACCTATCCACACTAGGTAATAAAATAAATGAGATTCTGGTGAGTTATTAGATTCCAAGTTCTTTATGTGGTCCTGGCATTTTGTCTCGTTTATAGCTTTTGTTGTACAATGTTCATGTTATTGAATATTTTCATGGGATTTGAATATGTAGTCACATAAAATGAAAACGAAATAAGTAATACGTACTTAGACATACCTACCTTTATTGTATATACAATGGAATCCTTTTGACTAAAGTGTTTAGAAATTAGCTATGATTTGCATGCTTTCTTACTAATATTATAAACGCGAAAGTTTAAATGTATGTATGTATGTCTGTGAGTTTGTTACTCAATCACACAAAAACTACTGAACCGATCGCGATGAAATTTGGAATATAGGTAGCTGGCCCCTGATTCTATAAAAACATAGCATGCGACAAACAAGCGGGATGCATGAGCCTCGCAGAAGTCGATTTGTTGCAGGAGTAAAAATAATAGCTATTCTATAACTTCTTTTAATACTGATTGGCTGAGACACAAGGGGAGCTATTTAAATAATGAAGTAGCCCTAAATTTTAAGGGCTACTTAACTAATTAAGTAGTAATTAAGTAAAATAACATTTACAGAATACGAGTTAACGTACATCTCCTGTACGTTCGCCTGCATTCCGCCGGCATTCCGTATGCTATGTCCTTACCGAATCGAGCCTCTGAAGACCTGGAATAACACATAGGCATAACCCGTTATTCCCTCGGGAACGGGACTTACGCGGGTGAAACGCAGCGCTGGGGCGCAGCTAGTCTTATCTTTATCTTATCTTATATATAAAAATGATTCCCTATTTCGCGTGGTCACGACATCCCCCCTGAACGGCTGGACTGATTTCGATAATTCTTTTTTGTTGTCTCCGTTATGATCAGGAGAAGGTTCTTATGACAGAAAAAATGCTGAACCGATTTTGATAAATCTTACGCGGGTGAAACCGCTGGGTGCAGCTAGTCTATAATATTTTTATGAGTATCCAGTAGGTATCTAAAGCTATTAATTAAATCACCTAAATTTTTAAATTGTATTTTACAACTAGCTGCATCCCGCGGTTTAAGTAATTCTGTGTATTAAAAAATGGTATTCCAGGTCTCTAATTATCTATACCTATTCTAAGTTTCAATCGGTTTAGCGGTGTTTACATGATAGAGTAACAAACATAGTAATACAGTATGTGAAAGCTTGTGAGTATGTAACTCTAAAGCTTTCATGTTTATAATATTAGAAATTGTTCCATTTTCTTACTTTTATTTCAAAAAAGGTTTCAAACCATTGCCGTGGTCCTTAGAGATTATAAAAGAATTCCTTAAAAAACGGTTTTATTTACATTTGCAAAAAAAAAAAGTACAAAAGTATAAAAATATAAAAGTGTTACCAAACCTATCGTATGTATCGTATGTACACACAGCGTAATCTATCTCCAAGCTATAAGCATAACTCCTTAGACTTGGAGATAGATAGCGCCTGATAAACAATGATTAACAAATGAATAAATGTATGTTTTTGCCTGTCTAAAAGATGATACAAAGTTGGAACGTTAGTTGGGTGTCATACCCATCCGTGTACAAAATTTACACCACTTAAAATTTGAGAGGTACTTAAGTAATTGAGCAGCTTCTACATTTAAAATTAGTATTTGAATATTATTTTTAATTTGAAAATGATTAATTGTTTAACTAGACCTAAAATTTTGAGTAGCGTTCCTGGGCCTGTACGTTAATTCTAAGAACGATCGAAAACCTGTCATGACTCCTATTAAATGACAGATTTTTTTCTGGATGACAGTTTTTTTTTTCTTGTTTTCGTAAAATTAAAGTAGAGGCCCTGTATTCTTCCATTAGTTATCTGTTAATCATCGTTCGAAAGTACATAATATGATTATGTATTAAACTTTTTAAACTTACACGATTGAAACTCATATTTACACATTTTCCCGGGTCTTGATCGCGTGATTGAACGTCGAAGTAAGGAAAATTAATTAAGTAATAATTAATTTTCCTTACCTCGACGTTTCGATCATGTTACAATGATCGAAACGTCGAGAGGACCCTCGAGACCAAGATCATTGTAACATGATCGAAACGTCGAGGTAAGGAAAATAAATATGTTAAAATGACGCGATTAAGACCCGGGAAAATGTGTAAAAAATATGATTATCTATTTATACATCTATTGTGATGGTACTATTCTGATGGTAGGTTTGTACCCCTTATCATCGGCTGTGAAGCTGACCATGTACTGCTGTCCGTCAGGGGCGGTGTACGAGTAAGATCCTTGGACTCCAATGCCCTGGTGTTCGCCGATAGTGATCAGCTTAGCTTCCTCCGTACGAGAGACGCCGTCGCTTGTTTTAAAACTGTAAAAATTATAGTTTATAAATTTGTTTTTATTGCTCAAGGCATATTTACTAAAAATATTTTTAAAGGAAAAATTCATCTTCAAAAATTCACTTGCGGCGAGATTTGAACTCGCGTCCCTGGATCAATATTCCAGTGCCTATACCGCTCGGCCACGCAAGTGCGTGACAGAGCGGTATATGCACCGAAAAATCTTTATGACAGGATTCGAACCTGTGTCCTCTCGCTAACCAGGCGACTGCTCTAACCACTGAAAATATTTCTAAGTTTAAAATGCCTTGAACAATAAAAACAAAAAGCCTTAATTCGTTTTTTCTCAACCCCGGCGGACAAATATGGGTGTTACAGTTTAAGGCGGTTGTGTGTCTGTGGCTTCATAGGTCAGTAACGGATGAAGCGAGTTAGAAATAGTATTTTTTTTGTTTGATAGATAATTTTTGAGCGAGTGTTCCGTGTTGTGTTGAAATGAAGTGTATAAAATACTTTTAATATACAAAATATCCTTACTCAAAATTGTATCCATCTAGCCTTACGGCTGAATTTTCCTCAATTGTTTCGGCGGTTGGTTTTCTTTGTTGATTGGTTTGTTGTTGTTGTTGTTGCTGTTGTTGTTGGGCGAATACAGTAGCCACTACAGCGACGAGGATCATCAGTTTCTAAATAAATATATATTAATGAATGTTTCGTGTGACATTGTCCATTAGCGTCCTATAGCTCCATAGGTTTAGTGAGCAGTTTTCACCATCCCCAAGTCTTAGCTAGTAAAATATACTTGTTCGGCTTAATATGTAGTAAACAGTCATAATTTTTCATTGTTTTTAGGGTTCCGTACCGCAAAAAATTGGAACTTCTTCTTTTATTTTAACTTGTTTATTGAGTCTTCAAGTTATACAGTGAAGGAAAACATCGTGAGGAGTAATTTGTATTTAAAAAATTATTATAAATATATATCACTTTAGGCTTATCAAATCCGTTTTATATTATTTACTTTACTTAGAG
The DNA here is from genome assembly GCA_949358125.1 of Idaea dimidiata. NCBI lineage: Eukaryota > Metazoa > Arthropoda > Insecta > Lepidoptera > Geometridae > Idaea > Idaea dimidiata. The sequence continues at coordinate 24,036,381 of OX442332.1, read as the reverse complement.
CCGATTTTTCATTCCTCAAATAAAAGATATCTGTCGAATAAGTTCAAACCCAAACAGACTTAAAAGCCCTCAAATTTTGTTTCTTTTTAGTATCATAGTGAGGTTTTTTACTCGGTGGTGTTACATTTTATTTGTCAGATATCTCTGTCTAAGGATTTGAATTTTTTTAATTCTCATATATCTCTATCTAGGGATTTCAAAAATCGGCCCTTAATAAATAAAAACATGGGACGTAATAATAACACTATTTGTTTTCTTTAACTACACTTACCAGGGCAACCATTTTGCGTAGAAATTGTAAATAACTTATCTAATTTGTCAGAAGAACAAGAGAGACTGATAAAAATGTTCAGTAACCTTCATCTTAAATAACTGTACATGTTTGTCTAGTTACATCAGCTGTAAACACCAACACCTATACTATACTAGATGGTGTAAGTGTTAACTAGATAACATGATAACTTGACGAAATGCACAATAATTGGTTGGATGACCTCAAAAAAAATTCAATTTCACTATTGTACGGTCCATACTATAATAACAGGTTTAACTAAGTAAATAAAACTACATAAAATGAATTAAACCATTTAATAAATAAAATAAATTAAGCTAAAACAAACCTCCCTACTTATTTATGGTATTTTTTATACCATGTCGATCGCTAACGTGACTTTCAGTCCAATATAATCCAGTCTTTCACATAATATTCAGTAACTACGTTTTACAAACTCTTTCGTTAAAATTAATCTCATTTTCCGGTTTTAATCGCGTTAATTTTATTATTTTATGAATGCTCGACGTCTCGAAATCTTTACAGATCTCCGGAAAAATCAGAAAATGAGTTTAAACTCCATCCGTCATCGTGAAAAAAGAAGAAAAATCTAAGGTACATTAACAGTCATACCGTAACTGGAGACAGAGAATGGACACGTAAAAGTTCATGCACAACTAATGGCGCCAGCTTATGTATTCCTTATAAACATACCTTAATCATTAGTTTTCACGCTGGTAGTGACTTGGTTTAAAAGAATTTCGACCAATCCAGAAATTAGCTTCGCAGAATGCACTTGACCTAATCACTGTCATTGTGTAAACTATCCCTTCACCCTCAACATAATTCTGAGAACTTTTAATATGACTGACAATTCAAAGTGAAAAAAGTACAGTTCATAAAAGAAAAACATTCGTTTTTTCTGACTATGGTATGATTGTGTTTAGTATGCGTAGATTTTAAAAGCTAGGTTACACCAAACTCGTCACACACACACGCACGCACAGCAAGCAATAGTTTTCGGTGCGTGTGTACGCGCTTTTAGTTTCCTTTTTTTTTTCAAACAATGCGATGTTTGATGTAACCTGGCTTTTCAACTTCAATTTTTCATATCTAGTTAGCTTTCAACTTTCCTAATGATAGTGTTATAGCCTCGCTTGCCCGCCTTGTAGATCATCTCGAAGAGTTCTCCTTTGCTGTTGTACCAGCGGACTGCACCTTTGACGTCGAGGGCTGCGTTGTCCGTCCCAGGGTACAAGATCTCACCGCGTTCTGTTCTTGATGACCCGTCGGTTGCATCGTAACTGGAAAGTAATGATATTTCCATGATTTTTTAGGCTTTTGTCTTTAATGTATTAGAACTTACCTCTCATTTTTATGTCGACCGTACAAAAATCCATTTTGAACTCATGGAATTTGAGGTATGAAAATATCTTCAAATTTTATATACCTAAATTTATTTTGAACGGTTCGGAAGTTACAAAGTATCTAAGCAAAATTTTCAAGAATTAAGATGCAAGATCAGGAATAACTTACAAAAACAACCTCATAGATTTAGGTTGTAGGATTGAGTTGGTTGTTTGTTTATATACGAATATCTTTATCTAGTAAGTTGATCGGTTAGAATTATAAATTTCAACAATCTTTCAAGTGAAGTAAAACACAATATTTACCGGGTTTTACTCGCGTTTTATTAAATAAATAATTGCAATAATGCCGTTAATAAATAAAACGCTAGTAAAACCCGGTAAATATTGGGTTTTATTATGCAAAATCGCTAAAATCTAAGACAAAATTATGTTTCACATGGTCATGAGTACATGTTTTTATCAATAAACAAGAAATGACATAAGTTCCTGAGTTGTATCATCAAAATTCTTAATTCATAGGTATAATATAATAACTTATTAATGTTTGCATGTTTTGTCTTAGACAGATGATTGTGTTTGAGACGTGTTTCATCATAACTATTTATTTATGTAGGTATGTTAAATAACCTACAAAGGTCACCAACGTGTTATTAAAATATCACACATATTTTACAAAATATACTAATATTAAGTACCTATATGTCTGTCTATGACATTACAAACATAAGATCTTGATTTATGTTAGCTCAGCTTGAGGAATAATAAATCATGATGGAGGTTTAAAAACCATGTACATTAAATACTGTACTATAGGATACATCATCATCACATCATATCAGCCCTTAACCGTCCACTGCTGAACATAGGCCTCGAGGAATTTTACTCCCCATCGATTATTTGGGTACTGTATACGTAGTGATCATATTTTAAATTTAGTAACCTAGCCCGCACGTAGTCGTATTCGTCGGTCCGTTATTTACCGGCTGCAAGGAAAGCGTTATGTATTTCGCGCGTATGCTGTACTAGCTGCGCCCCGCGGTTTCACCCGCGTAAGACCCGTTCCCGCGGGAATAACGGAATAAAAAGTAGCCGTTGTGTTAATCCAGGTCCCCAGCTAGCTATATTCCAAATTTCATCGCAATCGGTTCAGTAGTTTTGGCGTGAAAGAGTAACAACCTCACATACATACATACAAACTTTCGCGTTTATAATATTAGTAAGATGTATGTTTGTAATATTCTTCCTCAGCTCGTATCTTTAAAAAAAATGAAAATAATATATGTACCTTCATAAAACAAGACCGAAAAATAAAATATACACGTAAGCTTTCAAAATACTTCCAAAAAATTTTGTTCATAATTTTAAGTTTGTATTGTCACCGTAGGATCTTTTCGGTAAAATTATTAAGATTACATGTTTTACATAATCGTAGCGTAAAAATCAATTTACATTCTAAATGAAAATTTAAATGACTTTGAATACTTAAATTCGAACGGCTTCGAAATACTTTAATTCGAAGTTCATTAGGGTGTCATCTGAACTTTATGGTCACATTTTACGAATAAAACGGTTTGAGAAATAATACGTTGGTATAGCAACTACTTGTGTAGAAATACATTGAACTCTGGGAAGGTTTGTATCGCCGTTTTGTCTAATGTAATGATTCTTATAAATGTTACCAAAGGCGCAGCTTACTTTATGTCATTAATCATAAAAAAACTATTAATATCATGACGGAATTCTATTACAGTTAATATTAAGCCCTAACCGAAATGATAACAAGTCTCTTTTTTAATATTACCGACAAATTTAAAAAAAAGTGTACTATTTCGGAAATCGAGAATTGCCGGTTCATACAAATAGTTATACGCAGGCTAATTTGACAAGAGTCGTGCAGTATTCATAGTGCATGCAAGCACAAAAGTTATGCAAGACTTAACAGTGACTTGGTTTGATATTCTGTCGGTTAAATGAAGAATCGCCACTCAAAATAAAGAAAGGCCATATGCCGTTCTTTCTTTTTCTAACGTTATATTACTATAAAAAATCTATTGTAGCATTTCTATTCAGTTTCATACAATATATGCACGAGAAGAAAGAGCACATGTTACACTATGCGTTTGGTGTGGACTGCGTGGACGACTTAGGTGTCGTTATACCGGGCCAGCTTAAAGAAGACCGTTCAAAATGGACCAGCTATGTTCCACAGATAACACATTTTGAACTTCGAACAACTTTTAATACGAATTTTTTTCATTCCTAAAAATATATGGATTATTCAATAGGTTTACGTGATCAAAACCCACTGTGTTAGTATTTTCGTTTTATTTCCGCTAAATTAAAGATATTATATGTTAAAATTTCACAGTTAGGAGCACTACACTATTCTCCTAAGTTAGGAGAGATTGAGCCGCCATTTTTTAGGTTTGGGCTCTTAACTATCAAACTTTAAAATACAAAGTATCTTAATCTAGCGGAAAATAAGCGAAAATACTAACACCTTGGCTTTAGATCACGTAGTTCAGTTGAATAATTCATATCTTGTGTTTTAGGAATGCCTTTAAAATTTCATTAATGTACCTCTACCCCCTAGGTCTGAGCCCTAAGCAAAAACGCCGATCTTCTTAGGCTCCACCATTGATAATACATGTCACCAATCACCGGACAACTTTTTGTATAACTGTCACAGAAATTGACTGGCAGCCAATATCAACGAGGACAACAAACGGGTCCGTTACCTACATGGACGAAAGTAACAAAAACTATAGGTACGGGGAGGTACAGTTGGCAGATCTAGAACAATAAATCGTAACATTTAAAATTTGCATTCTAGTTTTAAAAGATAACACACTGACGTTGTATCTGTCTCAAGTGTGGATATCTACTTTTTACATTTACATCTTGATACGGATTTATCTAAATTTATAACACAGTCGCTTCATGTATCCGAAATATTAGTTTTGATATTAATAAAACAACTTGTCCCCTACAAAAAAATAGCAAATAAACGTAAATCAGACGATAGGAACTCAAAAAAATCTTAGGTCAATAGTAAAAAGTAGAGATTTAAAAAAAACTTCAAACATCTCAAAAAAGGTAAGTTTTGGGATATGGGGTTTCATTGTGAAATTAGTCAGAAATGGTGGACACTACAACCTTTTATAGGATCTAAGTCGACCTAACCCGTAACCCATATACCTACGTTATACATACTTTTTAGTATTCATATACTAGCAGCACCTTAAGGTTTCATCTGTGTTTAAACCCCGTTTCCATCTGAGTACAGGGAAAAAGTAGTCTATTTGTTATTCCAAGTTTTCAGGTCAAGTTCATCTATATACTAAGTTTCATTGCAATCGGTTCAGCGGCTTTTGAGTAAAAGAGCAGCAAACATACTTTTACACAAAACTTTAACCTTATATTAGTAGGATTAATATACCTTAACAAAGCTACTTACTTAATCAACATTCTCCTAGACTTAATTACAATCTCAATCATTATTTTATTTGTGAAAAATGGACTCGTTTAATTATGTGAAGAAAACGTTATGAACATTACAATTTTAGTCAATTCATAAACCTATAATTTAATAATGATATAACAACCAATAACATATCGTTTGACGAAAAAAATTACATCCTGTCAAGGAGGTAATTAATACTTAATATTATAAAATACTGTAACACGATTAAATTTAAATGATTACCGTTTTAATTTTAAAGTAATTGAGAGGTGTGCTTGTTATAAAGATGTTGTGGATATCATAACAATATTAGATGTGAATAATTAAAAAACAAAAACAATTAATTAATTAACTAAGGTGAATGACCATTGAGTCCAAAAGCGCCCATCACACTGGCGGAATTATTTCGTTGAATCGCCAACGGTATATTCTGGGCTAAAAAGAGTCCCGACCTTTTCCCTGAGGCGACACACCAACTCAGCCGTAAACCGCCTTGCGTCAGAACCCCAAATATTATTTAATATTAATAATATTATTTTAAATACCATTATAATTTATAATGGTTTCTCTACAATTGTAGATGTTTTTAACAGTGATTTCCATTCATTTTCACTTAGTTATAGTGCAATTTAAAATAATCAAATTCAGGAATTTCATTTAAGATTTTACTTGAATGAATGATTGAATGAATGTCATTTAATTGCACGAAATATTGTCACTTCAGTTGTTATAAAAAAATAAGGTTCAACATATTTCACCAGCACTTAACTTGGCAGGTAAATATTAATTTTAATAATAAAATGAATTTAATTTATCATTCTTAATGTCAACTTAATAAAAAATAAAACTATTTAAAATTATACCTAGTTACCTTGTTAGATACCTACTCGTAGTCTAAATTAATTCGAATTTACACATTCAAAATTTGAAAGAAACAGTTTTATATGAATAAGTAGCTGCGTTCCTCGGTTTCACCCGCGTAAGGTTCGATCCCGTGGGACTATCGGGATCAAAAGTTGTCTATGTTACTTCTTGATAAGTTAGCTTTCTACTGGTGAAAGAATTTTTTAAATCAGTCAAGTAGTCGTTACAAACAAATAATCTAACAAATCTTTCCTATTTATAATATAAGTAGGTATACATAAATATTTAGATACCTACAGAAAAGTGGGCTAATTCTGCTATTACGATGTAAGCCTATCACTGTGCTGTCACTCAAAATCAATTGAAAAGAAAAATTTGATCTCAAAATGGCACTTTCGGTTGTTAAATTAATTCAAATGACTAATTTTAACCAAAATAAAAACATATGCAGTGAAATAAATCACTAAAATATTTTCTCGCTATTACCATTTTAGTCGACACACCCAAGAAAGAAATAATATTTAGTTTTTAGTCCTGACACCTGACTAGTATCACTACGTATCATGCTGTGTGCAGCGTGCAAAGAGCACCACTATTCCCACCGCTTATTGCGGCAGAAAATTATATGAAGTGATAAGAAGTTCCGAAAAGTAATGCCTCATTTTCAATCAATAAAAATAAATACTACTTAAAAATTGGGTTAAAAAAAAAGGTAATACCAAATCCTACTAAAATTATTAAGCTGAAAATTTGTAAGTATGTGTGTATGTGTGTTTGTTACTCAATCACGCAAACACGGTTGAACGGATTTGAATGAAATTTGCAATGTAGGTAACTGGGGACCTGGAATTACACATAGGCTACTTTTTATCCCGTTGATCCCGCCTGAAAGGGGGCGCAGCTACTGTATAATATGCCTTTCTCAGTGTGCTATTTGAGCTTTTTTAACTTCGACGCCGAACGAAGACATTATAGGTATGTGCGATTAGGGTAAAATATGTGTGTTTTCTTGTGCTTGGTGTCACCATAAAGACTTCAATTTTTATTTTGCTTTAGATAGACATGTACTTAGCAAAGTTCTATCGTTTTAGATTTTTTCAGGCACGGTACATATTATGGTACATAAACGGTAAACATGTTTTTTTCAAATTTAGGTGTAGATCTTAAGAACCTATTGCATTGCCGTCGTCATTCTGTCTTCATTTACGGTTAACAAGTCCAATAAAATAAAAGCTTTTTTTAAATTTTTAAATGTTATTTTCTACAGAAGTAGATATTTTAATCAGATAACTACGTTATTTTTAGCATTTGACATTAATCCAAATGTTAAGTTTTTTAATTGATAGGTATTTCACGGTTGCTCTATAAACTATCTCCTACTTTTGTTTCCTGAATCAAACATATTTAAGTAAATTTTTAATGCAATACATTCCTATCTTTGGTAAATCCTTACCTTTGGTTGAATCAGAATTCTACAGTAAGTACCTACAATAGAAAAGTACAGTCAGGGTTCAAAATTAGATTTCACCATAAATCTTTTCAATTATGAATTTATTAAGATTGCATTTAACTACATTTTTAAACTCACACGATTTCCGATCATTATTATTAAATATTAGATTTTCGGGTCTAGATCGCGTTACATCAACAAAATTATTTTAAATTTAGTAAATAAAATTTAAAATTACCCCGACGTTTCGGCAAACGGATTACACCGGCCGTGGTCCCGGGAAGACTGGAGTGGCGAGCTTTGTTTACCGTTGACTGGGTAGGTATTTGGCCTCACAAGTTTATCTTTCAAATGAAGCAGGCCTCAAAAGTCTATTTTTCAACTAAAGACATATTTTCAATCCTTTCTATTCTTATTTAAGAACGTCGATACTCAAATTTAAATGTAAAATAGATAAACGTAAAACAATTTCCAAGTACCATTTAACGACAGATACAGTTCCACAGAATACGAAACGAAATGGAAAGCTTTCTGAGTCACACTATTTGGCTATACTCTTGTTATTATTGAACAAAGAAATTTAGATTAGGTAGGTACAGGAATATAGAATAAACACTTAGCCGTAAAAAAACAGTGAGCTTAACGAGACTTGCATCGTCGCAGGCTGCAACATAATGTTGTAAATGTTTTCACTCTGTTTTTTTCCAGAATTTTAATTATCAGCGAATCATTTGTCGCAATCGTTTTTTTTTAAGAATAAGTAGCGAACGTAATTTTATTTTGTATTGAAGAATGACAGTGTAGCTGGGAGTGAGTGATTATTTTATTTCCACATTCAAGCCTAAATTGGGAATGTTAGCGATGAGAAACTAGAGCAAACTAGAAATCCAATTATTGTTAATTTCTTCAAACGACATTTTAATAATCCAGACCGTGAGCAGAGTGGAAGGGTAGACGATAATGATTAGTGAAGTGATGTTCGAGTTTTATAGAATAACAAATCTGATATAGTTCTCTCTCTCTGTAGTTTGAAGCTAAATCTCTTTAAAAGTTTTTAGAATAAGGAACATCGTCAAGTAAATGTAAATTGACCTTCAGAAGTGTTGTCGCTACGCGTCCCACCGAAACCCGATTATCCGCTACATGATGTTAACTCTAAAATTCGAAGCTAAACCTCTTTATCAGTCGTTAGAATAAAGAACATCGTCAAGTTAATGTAAATTGACCTCAAGAGGTGTTGTCGTTACGTGTACCGCTGTAACCCGATTATCCGATACGTGAGTACGTGACGTGCCGGCTTGATCGGTTCCATTTTAAAAGCAAATATTTTAGATTGTCTTCCGCGATTGGTTCTACGCCAAGAGATTAACCCCTTTATCTTTAAACATTTATTAGTGAATTTAGTGTCCTTGTTTAGTGGCTGAATTATAAACTTCATCTCTTCAAGCTTTTAATTTTTGCTTTTCTTAAAAATAGTTTGATAAGTCAAAAGTTAAAATTCAACGCTAGGAACTACTTTTGAAATTGGTCGAAGGTAAATGTATAGCGAGTTTGACAATCTAAATGTGGTTATCAACTTTTGATGCTGACTATACAAGCTAGTAAATAAACATAAATAGTAATTAGGTATATAGGTACTTACTGAAATTGGTAGGAATTCGGCAAGTTGTCAGTGTTATATTCTTGTCTTATAATCTGTGGAGGTGGCTGGCTTTCGATGTAAGGACTTGATACTGCCGCTTCAGCAAAAAGCGCCGCTACCAACACCTGAAACATTAATATCAAAAGGTTTGATTTTTCACTCTATAGAAAAAATGTCGAAAAAAATAATAAAAGACGACCAGATTTAAGATTTAAAAGAATTCTAATTAAGATTTATTTTTAGAAGATTGTGACGTTTTATTACTTTTACCTGTTATTGAACTGATAAATGTTTTTGTCTAGAGGTTGAAAAATTAGCCCTTAGTGTCTTTAAACCAGTGATTTTAATTATAACAAGTTTTAGATACGTTTTTCCGGATTTAATACATGACTAATCATAATCATCCTAATCAGTTAATTGTCAAAATGATAAGTAGGTAGTAGGTACGTACCAAGAAAAGATATTATATTAAAAAGTTAGACGAAGATCTAAATTTAAATAATTTATATAGGGCTCCTTCGAACCCACGCACTTTTATATCTACATATTTTAACATTCAAAAGAAATTATTATTCTAAAAAGCTTTTGCTTTCACACGTGATGTGCTAAAAATTTCGCTTAGTATTATTGTTTTTACAAATATGGATATTGGTATTAATAATGTAGACATATCCTTTAAAATCTTCTTTATAACTATAAATCTAGATAAAGAAGAATGATTTAATAACCTTGAACGTTCTTTCGAATATTATAAATAACAAAGATTAGTTTTTATTATCATTTGGCAAAAATATGCATAACATTTACGGAAGATGATTTACAAATTAATCTTAAGCTGTTAATTTAATCAAATAAGCAAAAACCAGTTTACATATATTTTAGCTAATTATAAAAACATATGAAATACAAAATCCTGACTGACTGATTGGTATATCAACGCACATCCTAAATTACTGACTCTAGAGATTATGAAATTTGAATAGTCTCTTCTGTGTGAAGTGCAGGTATGTACTGTAACTAATTGGACAAATAATCTAATTTTTAGGATTTTAAACATACATGGTTGATTTCACTACAATAATTGTTAAATAACGGGGTATTTACCATGTTAGGAAGAAGATAGTTCGTTATGGACGCCCCCAACTATCATCACCTATCCGCATACTCCAGTCTCGTAAACAACCATTTGAAATTACTAACGAAATATCGAGCTCCACATTAAATAAATAAAAAACATGGTAAATACTGCGTTATTTAACAATGGTTGTAAAGTCTCACTTGTTTAATTAAAATAAAATTTCTAAATAATGAAACTACTTAGATCAAAAATGTCCAAATAGTTACATTAATGTAACTACAATGTAACTAAGTGGAACACACCCAGGTATCAACTAATAAATGGTTCTTTGGTAATTCCCACGGGAACGCAACCAAAGCCGATGTAACCGCGTGACAAAAAGTACTTGGCAACAATGTTAATCGTTTAACTCTACCATTAGAAATAGCTAAAAGTAAATAAACACAAGACGTAAGCAGGTAAAAGTCGTCTGCAAAGGTCATTATGTGCAACAAACAAGCTGCTCAGAACCGCATGTACCACACAATATTACCATTATCGCAATCACTAATCAATTTTGCATCTTCAAAACTAAATATTGATAATACTACACTTCAAAAATATTCACAAAATAAAATAACAAAATCAACACTCCAATACACGCACTGAAATTATTTCTAATGTATCTTGACTCACCATAGTGAGAAACATCTTTTTAGCGTTTCCGATAAACAAAAGGTAGATGGTAAAAGACAGGTGACTTCCTGGACAGGTTGTAGTTCGAATGTGGTAACGGTTTTGAAAGATCTCCTTATATATATAAACTGTGTCCAGTGCGGATGTATGCAAGCGCGCGTCGGGCCCAGCCTGTTCTGAAACTGAGCTAATTCGACGTGACCAATTACGTCCCTTGTTGTTATAGACGTATGAATAGACAGGCTGTGAAGGCATCACGTCACAACGTCATGGATTATATCGTCTAACGTCTGTTGCTAGTTGAGCTAAGTAATTGAGATAATCCTCGTTCCACTTTCGGATTTGTACAATAGTTTTGGATAATAGTTCTGTATTTACAATGGTGACATCGTAGGTTATTATTACACGAGCTTAACTATATATTATACCTGTCGGATTTATCCAAAAAATTTGATTGTTAGGTAGATACATGACGAAATATTTGCTATTTGCTAAGTACTATGTTTGTTTTCTTCATTTTGGTGTAATTTTAAGACAAACTTCATGTTGTTTCAAAAAGTATCTCAGTTTCAGACAAAATAATGATTTTGTTTGCACCCTTCTACATAATTGTCAGGAATCTACACTTAAATATATATAGACTATCTGGTTAGTTCACCTTGTCAATAGATCAAGAAAATACTCATTTTCTAGGTAAGGTCCAGGTACAAAATTCTGCTTTTTGTACAGCCCCAAGCTAAATATTTTTTAAAAGCTGAAGACGAGTTTGTAGAAAAGGAAATTATTTCTTATTTTTGAAAATGAATAAAAGAAACCTATTTAACGGACGTGTTATGAAATAAATCTTACTAATATTATAAACGCGAAAGTTTGTATGTATGTATGTGAGGTTGTTACTCTTTCACACAAAAACTACTGAACCGATTGCGATGAAACTTGGAATATAGGTAGTTGGGGACCTGGATTAACACATAGGTTACTTTTTATCCCGATATTCCCGCGGGAACGGGACTTACGCGGGTGAAACCGCGGGGCGCAGCTAGTACCTACATAATACAATATTGAAATCTTTTGAAGTAACTTACATTATTTTTTATTCCAATATTTTCACAGAGGCATTGTGAATTGCGTATGCGCAGATTTGTGTTAAAAATAAAAGAGTTTATTTTATCTTTGTAAAATTAAATAACCATAAATATAATATGGATATTCTTTTAGCACCGTTAATTGAGTTGGTTTTCTCGATTTATTATCGAATGCTTTTAAACTTAGTTATAATAAACATAACTTTAGTCAAATACTATCTGCAACATACATTGCTGAAAGTCTGTACGGTGTTGCCAGTAAGTGGCTATAAATAAACATGCCCTTTTGTGATTTAATTTATCGTGGAAGAAAATAACTGTGCAGTAAAACTGGGCGTAATGGACCATTTTTTTGGATTTTGAAAACATATATTTATCATATTATGTAATAAATAAAACAAAACAATCAACTTTATAGTTACGAACTTTTAATAAACAATAATAATTTATAATATTATATATCTTTAACTAGTAATATTATAGTGAGAAATGATTTATTTATTATTTCTTTTGTTTTTATTGCTAAAGGCATTTTAAACTTAGAAATATTTTTAGCAAGGTTTTTTTTGGAAATATATCTAATGATCTATTTATTTGTTTTTGTATCTAACGATAAAGCTCCGAAACCAAAGATCCAATTTAGAAAAAAATCGCCAATAGAAAGCCACATATCGAGGAGTAACATTAAGCTACATTTGATCTCGATACTCCCACGGAATCGGGGCTTACGCGGGTGAACGCAACTCCCCCCGTATGTATTATAAGTACATCTTACTTCTTACTCTTACTAATATTATAAACGCGAAAGTTTGTATGTATGTATGTGAGTTTATTACTCTTTCACGCAAAAACATAACACTTCCTTTGGCAGTCGTGTAAAAACTAATGAACCGATTGCGATGAAACTTGGAATATAAGTAGCTGGATACCGGGAATAACACATAGGCCACTTTTTATCCCGATATTCTTGCGGGAACGGGACTAACGCGGGTGAAACCGCAGGATGCATAAATACTAAAAAACTGTATCTTCTTTTAAATTTCTTAAAATAAAAAAGACGTCTCTTACCCTGGTGGTCATCTCACCTGGTTTTACTATAATGTTTGGGAACAGAGAAAGTAGGTTTTCGTATCTGATTGTAGGTCGTTGAACCAACAAGGATGCCAATTACGTAGGTATCGCAGAATGTCGCACGCGGATCACCAATACACATTGTTTTTTTGAAAAATTCCTAATTATTACCATCGTTTTAATAGCAAAAGCCAACAGAAACAATAGGATATTTACTTTGGACTTGGTTTTATCAATTAGGGTATCTCATTCGGACTATTCGCATGTCTCTCGTACAAAGTGTATAGTGAGGGTAATGTTGTTAATTGTTTTTAATAAGGATGCGATGAAATGGAGGTCTATAACTTTTGTATTATCTGTTTTGCTTTTTCTGTTGAATCATCTGTGGTTCATATTCATACATATTTTGTACTAAGTATTTATCAAAAATAAAAAAAATCTTGCATAACATCCTTCTCCTGATGGTAAAAAACACAACGCAAAAATAATTATCAAAATCGGGCCAGCCGTTCATGCGTGATGCCGTGACTAAGGGAAAAAGGGATTAATTTTTATATATTAAAGATAAGAAGAAGACTAGCTACGTCCCGCGGTTTCACCCGCGTAATTCTCGACCCCGCGCGAATATCGATATTTTTCTTTCATAAAAAACTTCTCCTGACAATACAACAAAACACAACAAAAAATGCGAAACCGGCCCGTTTTAGACAATCTTTCTCTTTAAGAAACATGTCGTAGGTATTATTTGTATAACCGCCATAGTTTCCGTTCAAATGAAAATACCTGTCTGCCAAATTTCAGCTAAATCCAAAAATCCAATTTTTCTATAACCGCGCTATAAAACTAGCGCTTGCCATTTGATCTTTTAAAACACATTATAGACAAGGATTATATTAAAATTAATATTAGGAAAGTGTAACAATATATCAAATACTATTTAACATATCAAAAATTTACATACATTTATTTTTATCTATTGTATAAATATTTAGCGGTCTTGTGCGGTAGATCGCCAATCTGTGTCGAACTTGTCCAGATCATCTCGCCACCTACGTCGTGGACCGCGAGCTATGGAAGGGGAGTAGAGAGGCCTTTGCCCTGCAGTGGGACACTACAGGCTCATCATCTTATCTTACTTCTTACTAATATTATAAACGCAAAAGTTTGTATGTATGTATGTAAGTTAGTTTGTTACTCTTTCACGCAAAAACTACTGAACTGATTGCGATGAAACTTGGAATATAGGTAGCTGGATACCGGGAATAATACATAAGCTACTTTTTATCCCGATATATTCCCGCGGGAACGAGAATACATACATACATACAAACTTTCGCGTTAATAATATTAGTAAGAAGTAAGATATAAGATATAATCAATATTTATAGGGTAATGAAACATTCATATTGATCTAGTAGCAAAGTAGTTCAAAACGTTTTCAAATGAAACACTTTTCATATATTTAATTAGATGAAAGAGGTTTTTTGGTGTACCTACTTAGTAATGTAATGAATCCCCCGTGAAGACACGGAATTAAATATGGCAACACCACGGCAACATCATCGCTTCCCATGGGTGTTAGAAAAGTAGACTAAGGAAGAATCCTTTTAAGAGGAATCGTTCGCAAGTCTCTCGCAGAAGAAGAAGACTAGCGAACCTGTAGCTGAAAGTGTACAAGTGTAAATGAAAGTGAAAATTGGAGCAAAACATGGACTTAAGCGTTGTCTCCAAAGCTCCGTGACCGAAAATTGTAAAAAATGGCCCCCTTTTTACAATGATTCCCTCGACTTGACTTTAACTTTAACTATGACGACTTGACTGTTTCGATGCAAATGACTTGTAAATATTAATAATACTTGACACTGGCAAATGTCCGAATGGAAAAGCCATATCAAAGAAGAAAAATAATGTTATTAATATCATATACGTAGAGTGTAATCAAGGTAAAAGTTAAATAAAGCTATAGTGAAAACCTTTTTTTCCCCATGGCACACTGCCCTACTGTTCTCAGAATAATTTTGTATTATAATTTAACTTTCCAACTGTGTATTATTTTGGAATCATTATTTAACTTCACATTATGTTAAATAGCGCTGTCGTAAAATATTATTGTCGTATCGCCTATCTCGATTTATTATACTGTTTTAACTTAATACAATATTATTTTGAAGATTGTATTTTTTATTGTAAAATTCAGAATCAAATCAAATTTAGTAACATTTTACTGAACTTCAGTCGAATACAAAAACGCTTTTTCAAATTAGGGTAGGTACTTAAATAAGTAAGCAACTTCTTAATTTTAAATAAGTATGTTAGTTTGAGAGCTGCTTGATTGTTTTAGTAGAACTCAAATTTTGAGTAACATTTCCGTATTCGACTTTTAATCGCATATCATTTATTTATTTTCTTACCTCGAATTATTCAACTATGTAGTTATATTATGTACTACTATATAGCTATTACTTTTGTGTATCTAACAGCGAAATTTAACATTTTCAACAGCGTTCCTACTACAGACTGCAAATCAGCCGATAAAGAAATAAAAATCGAATCAGGCAGAAAAAAAAAACTAATCAACCGATAATTTAATCCGCCAACTTTAGGTTTGTTGTCCGTGGTCACCTATCGCTGAATGAATTATTGCACTTTCACTACATAAGATTACACTTAAGTCGATATTGTCGTTGAATTTAAAAGCTATATTATCCTCAATTTTATCCGTTATTATCCTCGTTGAAATTTTGCTTGCTTTTTAAATTTAACAACAACAATTCGCCGCTACTTTTACCCAACGAGGTTTACCTATATGTTTGTAAATAATAAATTAAATAGATAAAATAAACACACAAAATAAGTATTAAATATTAAATAAGGCACTGGCTACTTTTTAAACGGCCATATTTGGATCATAAACGATAAGAAATAAAAAGCAGACTTGCGTCATAGAAAAGTATGAAACGAAATGATTTGATATTTGAAAACTTTTTTCGCGTTAGCGTGAAAAATCCACTTTTGCACGCAGATTTCTAGCGATAAAGATAATCTTTTCAAAATTGTGAAGTGAAAATAATTTACTCTAATGTCTTTTCGTGGGGAAGAAACAGTCGACTACATTTATGGAGAGAAATAATTATCCTTTTCTCTTAATTCTAACAAATCCACAAGCAGGGGTTAGAATTTCATCTAGGATTCAAGATGTCTTTAGAAATATGACATGTACGACTGTATGACTCATATTCTATGTACAAATACCTACTACATACAAATATGACGTATTTAAATCGTATTCTATTTGTTAATTGTTCTATAAATGGCATTACCACGCTCTTATTCCATGAGTAAATATTTAATACGGTTATAGACATGGTGTTTCCGAGGATTTCGGTATAAACACACCTTGTCTATTTGAGTATGTGGGTAGGTTTCCTAACCTATAAATAGATTAAAACATTGCTAGGCGTTTCATTGGAATCTCTGCACTAAACCAAGCAACCCGGCTTGTAAAATAAGTGTGAGATCCAGAACCTTAAATTAATATTATTACTAATAATTGGCCTTTTCATCTAATTTTAGATGATTTATACAGCGCAAGCAACTTATAATCCATGCTATTTTATGGCACTGTTTGTCCGGAACGTTTTTAGATGGAGTAGATTTGACTTGCCCAGCACCTATACCACCCTTCCAGCTTAGTCAGCCATGTCCAGAAGAAAGAACTGTTCAATACGTCTGAAGCTAACTAAGCGGTAGGTTTCCTCACGATGTTTTCCTTCACCGTATAAGCGATGTTATTAACATAACTTTTTCGCAAGGAAAAAGACATTGGTGCCCGGTACCCCGGGATTCGAAACCACGACCTTCGGAATGAATGAGCGATCCGACAGCTTAAATTAGACCTGAGGATTCACATAAATTAATATTTATTAAGCCAGCGGTTTATTGTAAAGATTCGCTAGGCACGCACTAAACTGTCATGTTAATTCGTACCATTTTTAGGGTTCCGTACCCAAAGAGTTAAACACTTTTACTAAGACTTCGCTGTTCATCTGTCTGTCCGTCCGTCAGTTGTAACTTGAGAACCGAGACACTTTTACAGATGATTTGTATTTCTGTTTCCGTTATAACAACAAATATATTAATAAATTCAAAAATTAACAAATATTTAAGGGGGCTCTCATACAACAAACGTGATTTTTTTGTCGTTTTTTTTTGCAATAATGGTATGGAAACCTTTATGAGCGTGTCTCACTTGTACTTGGCTGTTTTTTTTTTTAAATTCAAATATAAGGATGGTCATGTCCTCAGGCACGTTGGAGTGACGATTTGCGCAAGACGGTTAACACAAACTGGATACGAGAAGCCGAAGAGAAAATAGATCTAGGTGGCGTACAATTGGGGAGGCCTATGTCCAGCAGTGGACTGCAACAGGCTGATGATGATGATTATGGAAGGATTGTTTTTGTAATGCTTTCATACAACATCTGTTTCTCTTGTAAGTCCGTTCCGCATATTATTATATCACTTTACTGGTAGTACGTTTACTAATCAGATAATTGTCAAACAAAAAGTGGGGACGCTATAAATTATCATTAGCAAAATACTAGTTTTGTGGTATAAATCACTTGCCCAATGAAGACATACTAGTAATCTACTTACTAACTAGTAATAATAATAATAATAAGCCCGCAGGGCACCTTGAGGCGAGGTGTTGGGGAGTAGCGACCCCGCGGCTTCCCGAGTGCTCCAGGGGGAAGTCATCGTTCCTCACCTCCGGCTTGCCTTAGTTGGCTGGTCGGAGTGAACACTGACGAGGAAGCGGTCCCCCGCCTTTGGCTTGCCTTCATCGGCCGGTCTGAGTGGAGTCGCGAGAGCAGTAATGCTCGGAGGATCGACACGTCACGTCAGTGATGAGTTGACCCGCTCCACAGGATCTCGACCTAGGATGGTTTAAAATCCAGTGAGGTCCCTCCATCCTTCAGCTTCTCACGCCCCTGTTGCCCCCTGGCTATAATTTCCCCGGCTGGCAGGAGCCGAGCCAGTCGGGTCGGGGAGCGTGCCTCAACAGCTCCGGTACCACACTGGAGATGTGGGAAGTGGCTTCTCTGCCGGCCCCAGCGAGGTTGTCGTTAGCTCCTCTTTAAGGCGCGGGTGGTGAGCGGCCTTATTGTTCCGGTACCTGTCTGGACAACCAGGTAGTGTCCAAGGGCACGAGGCTACTCTCCTTTATGAGAACCAGTCTAGCATTGGGGACTAGATCCGTCTTAAACTCGATCCCTGACGTCGCCCTTAGGGGTGTGCGCTCGGGTACAGCGGCCATACCGAAAGGTGGGACGGTGGGGACGCTATAACATATATAAACAGAGTTCGGGTTGGCTGTAATTTGCTCGGCTTAATTAGGGTGGCCCAGTTTGTGAGTTGGCGAGTCTCCGTCTGCCATTTTTTACATGTTTGTTGAACATTGTTACGGCAGGCGCCATATTCCCTATAGTTCCCCCCAGTACCCGATCCACTACCAACCCATTTCCATAGCCCAAGTAGTTTTCTTCCGTAGTTTATACATAGTTCTATCCGACCCGGGGGTTGTCCTTGGCTGCATTTTATAGTGCAGACAGGGATAATTGCCGGTTTGGTGTCCATCTCAAATTTTGAAATTAAATGTTACTAAAACGGGCCTCTATGTGTTGGCTTTCGGCCCCACGCACGCCTTCCAAAGGTCCGGGTGCTCCATAGCCCCAAGTATCAGAAATGGTAACAACAAATAATAATAATTATTATTATTTATTGCTTCATAAGGTAATCTACTCACTACCTAGTAATCTACTTACCACCCAGCTGTAGTCTGTACCAACTAACACTCATTAGTTGTTACAGGTAAGACTTTGTCTAGTGCCACTTGGATCCAGACTGGGTCCAGCCCTTGTAGTGCGAGCGAGACCAACTGGGTCCAGTTCGTGGCGGTGTTTTGCCAATTTGCAGAAGAATATATTTTTTAACTAGCAAATTACCTTACAATGAATTGCCTGCAACATTTTATTTTCTATATGATGTCGTTATAGGAAACTTGTCGTGTTTTCGGTTTAAAGTATTAATGCATGTTGTTTTTTTTCAAATGTGTGTACTAGCAGCGTCCCACGGTTTAACCCGAAAATATTGAGTAGTATGTGTTAAAAAGCTGGATATCTACTTAGCTATCTGCAAACCAAGTTTCTTCGAAATTGGTCGAGTAGTTTTTGAGTAATTGAAACAAAAACATAAAAAAAAACAAACAAACATCTAAACTTTTGGATTTTACAGTATTTGGGCATACAACGCCTTTAGGTAATTGAAAGTAAGAAAAAATAATATGGTTAGTTTATATTAGCCTATAAAACTGTTATTTCTTTTTGTTATTGTTTTGGCTCTAGAAGTACTTACTTACTTTAAATTCGTAGACTATATTTTAGTATCGTATAAAAATAAATAATAAAATTCAAAACTTTGTAGCCAAGGGCTGCTCTAATTCATAATTGTCAGCAGCTTTTCAGCTGTTTTAAACAATGAGGTCTTATGTAAGTATTTTTCTTCTAATTAGGTAAATATGAGACAGGGGTTAGGAATTAAGACGCTACGGGAGTCTACTCCTACTCTATATCATAATACTAGCTGCGCCCCGCGGTTTTACCCACGCAAGTCGCGATCCCGCTTTATTCGAACACTTACAGTTAATGATGAACTGATGAAGCCAGGCGCTACCGCGCCTAGCATCGTCAGTAGTTCCCTGGTCTTCCGTTTAAGTGTGGATTTTTGCACTGCAGTAGGTAGGTGAAGTAAGGTAAATTTTGTATGTCAGTAAGTGATGATGATGATGACGATCAATGACGATGGATGACGATGACCATGATGATGATGCCACTCTACATTACTTACCTTACCCCTGTGTCGATTTTTATTAATAAATAGTTATCACTCGCGTAAGTCCCGATACCGCGGGATTTTCGGGTATATCCTATGTTACTCTCCATCATTTAAACTATCCCTAAGCAAATTTTCATTCAAATCGGTCGAGCCGTTTGACCGTGAAGAGGGAACTAACAAACAGTCTTTCGGATTTATAATATTAGTAAGGTATCCCATGCCTTCAAGCCATGTTTTCATTGCAATACTAGTGTCGCGAAAGTTATAGTCATCTTTGCAAAAAAATTTTTTTGATATAACTAGTTCTAGTAAACTTTTTTGTGTAGTTGACTATAGCTTTCGCAACACTACTTTCGTAGTGAAAACACAACTTCGGACATGAGTCCTGTAAGTCCCATGTAAATTTCCTCTAACTGTTATGAAACCGTTTAAATCTTTTAAATATTTTTAATCTTTTTGAAACTGCTCAGCCTTTCATCTGATAATGTATTTTGCCACCTAGGTTACATGTGGCGTGCTTCTGGCTTTATGTTTATTGGTTGGTACAAGTGCACAAACAAATGAGTGAGTATAGTAATAGTAGGTTAAATAGTAGTAGCCACAATATTAATGGCTATAATGGCCGAATACACAAATGCTTCGCAAAATTTGAGGGCTACTCAAACAAGTAAGCAGATCTCAAAGTCAAACATTCCCATCCAAAATTTTAAATTTAGAAGTTATTTAATTATTTAAGTATCTCTCAAACTTTGAGTGAAGTTTTTGCATTTGGCTATTATTGCTCTAGACCGAATATTGTAACGTCATATAAAATATGATGACAATATTAATAGCTATAATGGCCGAATACACAAATGCTTCGCAAAATTTGAGGGCTACTTAAACAAGTAAGCAGATCTCAAAGTCAAACATTCCCATCCAGCATTTTAAATTTAGAAGTTATTTAATTATTTAAGTATCTCTCAAACTTTGAGTGAAGTTTTTGTATTTGGCTATTAGTGCTCTAGACCGAATATTGTAACGCCATATAAAATATGATGACCACTAAAATAATTGAGTTTCTTCTTAATTAAAAAATAAGTGTGCGATTTTTTTAGTTTAACAGCTGTCAAATTATTTAAATAGTCCTCAAATTTTAGGTAGCGTTTCTCTTTCTGCTTTATCTTTGTTGCAACATTTGTTGCAAAAAAAACATTGAACTCGATTATAAAAATAATAACAAAAGTACAGACAAAAAAATGTTATAACCAAACAGTTCACTTAAATGCGGGTCGTAATTTGCGATTATTGAACGCATTATAGAGAGGATTTATAAAATTAGTCAACTCAGGAGTGACAGGCGATCCAGGTTTACCGCATATCTATTAGCTTCTGTAGGAGGTAATGCTCAGCTAAACACAAATCTTACTAATATTATAAACGCCAAAGTTGGAATATCTAATATGTATGTGACTCTTGTTACTCTTTCACGCCGAAACTACTGGACTGAATGAGATAAAACTTGGTATATGGGTAGATGGAGATCTGAAACAATACATAGGTCACTTTTTATTTTCATATTTCTAGCGATCCTGAAGCGATTTTGAACCGATTTTGAGAATACGTGCCGAGCACCTTTGCTCTGCGGTAGTAAGACTTATATCATAACTAATATCCAAGTTGGAAGTTAGTATATCAATTTGTAATAATTGTAATGGAATGGAATGCGGAAAATCAAGAGACAAATCGGAAAAAACGACTAAAATAAAAATTGACTTTACCTTAAGGTATTCACTATAGGCAAGTAGGATTTTTATGTAAGAACTAGATGCGCCCCGCGGTTATACCCGCGTAAGTCCGGTTCCCGTGAGAATAGCGGGATAAAAAGTAGCCTATTTGTTATTCCCGGTATCCAGCTACCCATATTCCTAGCTTCATCGCAATCGGTTAGATAATTTTTGCGTGAAAGAGTAACAAAATCACATACAGACATACGTACAAACTTTTGCGTCCATAATATTAGTAAGGTTTAAAGTTAGTTGCACGTGTAGGTATACATGTTTCACGTTTTAGCACGTGATTTGTATGTACATTAGATACCAAAATATATTACGAAATATTCAATAACGTAGATACTCACTATACATACATAATAAGTAGATATTAGTCATAGATGGAGGAACACAATTGAACAGACGGTAAATTTTTGAAGACGTATTTTCCTTAAACATATTTCTAGTAAATAAAATCACAGATTTTCCTTTTGTTTTACCGACTTTTCGTTGAAATGAAACTCTTTTTTCGGTTTTAATCGCATTATTATTAGTATCAGTATTGCTGCAATGCTGTTCCTATGTTTCGGAGCTTTTTCGGGCTCCTGTTTTTCTCGATTTAAACCGAAAAAGAGTTTTATTTCAATTATACCTATCAGTTAATATTTCTCATTTATAATTGCTCAAGGCATTCTAGAAATACTTAATAATCATAAATCTAAATCAAAATTACAATAGTACAAATAGATTTTGAAGATGCATTTCTCATTGAAAATCATTAAAAATATCAGTTTATAAATTTTACAGTACCAATACGACGCAACAAACAATACCAACAACAGCTATTGAACGTAATACAACAAATAAAGGAAATCATAGTATCCAAGTAATATCGACGAGCACAGCTAATCAGGAAAGTACTGGTAACACTGTTAATGCAATTTTAAATAGTACCATTAAACTAACTACCAAAAAACAAATAAAAAGGAGAATAATCGTAACGGAGGAAAAAGATTCTGTACATGACTCTTTAAGATCAAGATCAAGAAAAAAGGCAATCACAAACCTTATGTACGTCGAATTAGATGGACTCGATAATGTCCGTTTTAATTATACGATGAAAAATCTAGGGGATGTATCGAATTTCTTCAAATCTGTTCTTGAAATGACATTGTGTAAGGATATCGATGACTGTGAGGGTGATCACGTTGAAGTAGATTAAACATAAATCTATTATTGTTATATATTTCTTTGTTATCCAGGGTGTTGGAGTCTATATGACAGCTGATTATATGAGTTGTTGTACACGTTCAGGCGAACAACTTTTGTTTTACGACTTTTGGAAATAAGACATAGTTTCGTAATTTCATAACAGATAAGCAAAGTTTAGGTTATCATTTTTGATTCGATTACATTTAAATTTGAAAAACTCCGCTTTACTAAACAAAAACTTTGGATAGTTGCGAAGATCGCTTTATAAAGTCAACGTTTTTGCTTAGCAAATTAAAGTAGGGAAAATTTCACCCTTAGAGTGTAAGGTCATTGACCTTAACCTTTTATTCCTTTTTTTTCCTTTTAGACTACTACAATCTAAACATTAATTGCCTTTGTTTGTAGAAAAAAACAACGGTTTGCAATGAAAGGAAAATTTATTTCTTTTGAAAAAAAAAGTTCAAATTTAAAAAAATCGTGGTTACAAATTCGTTCGCCTGGACGAGAAGATCAAATTACATACTTTTTAAATTACACAATTTCAGTACGTTAGAACTTCGGGCATTTTTTAATTTCCAATTACCTCGTCGTTTCGGCAAACGATCGCCGGCCGTGATCCCGAAAAGACGTTTAAAATCTTAATTTAAAAATGCCTTCAAACGGAATCTAGACCTAGAATTCCGATAATAATATAAGGTATAGAACAACTTATACAAGTAGCTGTTCTACAAATTCCAAAAAAGTTCCAAAGTCTATTATAGTTTCTATCGGTTTGGTATCTTTCTTGTCGATCACTCCAAACGTTTTCGTAACAATTGAACATAGACATGACATCTTCTTCTGGCCTATAATTATTTAATAAAACAACTATTAACTATAATGTGATTTACAAGAAAACAGGAAAATTAAATGTTTTTTTTAAATTGATAGGTAAAATATGTAAATTTAATTTAGATTCTGTTTATAATAAAGCTTTATGGAAAATGTTATCCGAAACAAATAAATGGAAATTGTGAATCTTGATTCAGGTGCATTGTGTTTTCATTTCAGATTAGTATTATTAATCGAAACGTTGATAATCATTATCTTTAAATAAAATAAATAAATAAAAAGACTTTATAATTAAGACGCATTTTGGTACCTACTCAGAATCTTGATTTTATGGCCAATTAACCTCAGTATCTGATATTATTTTGCTCTGTAGGTCCACTTGTTTCCAAGAAAATCTATGGTGACACATAGACAGACGAACATAAAGACTAGCGACTGATTTTATAAGGATTCCTTTTTACCCGACTGCGCGACGCAAAGGAGGATAATGTGTTTATCAGTCTATGTATGTATGTATGGATGTTTCTATGTGGCGTTCTAGAGGCCAAACGCGTGGACCGATTTTGATGATTCGTACGTCAATCGATTCGTCTTAATCTGGCGAGTGTGACTAAAGACATGACAGTAATCCAAAGTAACGTATGTCACTACCAGACGCCATATTGTAAAAATTAAAAAATCCAAAATCGTCAAAGTATGTCAAGATGAAAAAAACAAAGCCCAGTAAATTGGAAAAATTAGATTGGTAAAATGAATGGGTCCTGACTGTGAGTAATTTTTTACTCATTTATTATGTGTTCTGTGTGTATCGATTACAAAACTATTATTACTTAGCGTAATTTCAAATTACTGGGCTTGTTTTTTTCTTTTTGTTTTTTTTTGTTGTTTCTATGCCTATTTTTAATCGAGTTTTTTACGCAGTCGGGTTTTTTGTTTTTTTATTAGCTTTTAAGGTACCTACGAAACCCTAAAAACACATTTGAGTTTTTCTTTCATATTTAATTTGTAAGGAAAAAGGTCAAAACTTCTCAATATAGACATTCAACGGTTCCTAGAATCCTAATTTGATTTCAAATTAATTATTACATGGTTGAATGCGATGAATAACAACTTTTTACAAAGATCATCTGATGAGGCAGGTATAAGTTGTTATTAACTAACCAATACCTATTCACAATAACTACTTTCAAAGAACCATAGGTAAGTAAATAACTGTTTTGTGGGTAAAAGATGATGTCATTGTAATCGAAAATTGTCCGAAAAAAGAAATCTTGATTAATTTTTTTGTTAACTCTAGAGTTAAATAAATTCTAATTACACATGTATGTTTAGTCCAAGTACTCAGTAGGTGCCTGTTAAGTAATTATATCTTACAAAAAATAGGTATATAGTCACAAACAATCTATCATTTGAGGGGCATCTTCAAGTAATAATTATTTATAAGGGAATATTCTTCGAGATATTTGAATATCTATTGCAATGTGCATATTTGGCGATGTAGCCGTTTTAAAACAAGTGCTTGTTTTTATTCATCATCACCATCATGTCACTCGATACTCGTAGAATTCTGAACAAAGGTCTCTCCCAATTTCCTCCATGAACGACTTCTGGTCCTGTACAATCCGCATCGGAATTTCTGCAACCTTCACCATGTCGTCAGACCAGCTGTTATTATCAAAGAAGTTATATACTAGAACTAGAATGTTCGTGTAATACTGAAAAGTGTTTCGCTACATTGAGCATGCTGTTTCTTTCTAATAACACAATTAGAAAGGGACAGCATGCTTCAATGTAACACTATTAGGAAGGGACAGCAAGCTTCATTGAAGCATGTGGTCCCTTTCTAATTGCGTTATTAGAAACACAACATTGAAGCATGCAATCATGCCTGTTAATGTCTAGAATACAAAAAGGTTTATGAACGTTTAGATGGGGATTAGGTAGTGCAGAGCCAATTTAATAAAAATATCGTAAATAGAGTAACAGTTATTCTACTGCATTAGGTCTAGTAGATAATTTAGTAGGTACCTAATTATTTCGTGTAAAAAAAGTCAGTACTTAAAAACTATTTATTTACAACAGTTACAAATACTAATTTTAAGTAAGATTTATTTAAAGACGAGTGCTTACTAAAGTTAAATTATCCCAGTAGCGATGCCACAACGTTTGAATTTATGCGAATATCAATAATTCCATAGTCGTCAGTCTGTAAGTAAAATAATAATTATCTCACTTCATAATACTACTAAAGTTGGTATCTAATGATAAATATCTCTAAGATTTTTACTTCATTTTTATTGGTTGTGAACCGATTATGGCCGTTTAGAAGCCAGTGTCAACTATTATTAATATTTGTAAGTTACATTTGCTATTTGCATCAAAATAGTCAAGTTGTCATAGTAAAAGTCTAGGAAGTCATTGCAAAAGGTGGTTCTTTACAATGAATGTTCACGCGAGCTTTGGAGACAACGCTGAAGTCCGTGTTTTGCACCAGTTTTCAATTTCATCACGCTTGTAAACCTACACAAAACTAAATTGATTTATATGCCACTAAAGTTAAACAATTTACACGCATCTGAACTAGGTTTCACAAAAAGCTACACTATTTCCTATCTCCTCAACGCGTTCCCGCCAAAACTCCAACTGTGAATTTGGTTTGACACTTCAAAATACAAGCCTGCTGATTTACGATCATAAATACAACTTTGCTGATTTAGAGGTATAAATACAACTCTGCTGATTTAGGAGTATAAAGCCAACACTGCTGATTTAGGCGTATAAAACACCCCTGCTGATACAAGTTGTATAATATTATGCGATATGATATGACGTTGATCCTTATCCCAAAAGTGATGCAACCACATTTCCATTTATGGCTGATCGATTATCAAGCCCATAATCATCAGTCTGCAAAGAAATCAACAGTCTTTTTAATTTTTATTAAGTCTTGATAAAACGTATATTATTAAGTTTTGTTATGCAATGTGTTCATTGCAAAATAAAATATAAGTATATTACTAGCAGAGTCCCGCGATTTCACCCGCGTAAGTCCCAATTCTGCGGGATTTTCCGAAATTCGTGCACACCACAAACAAAATTCCCCAAATTCCATGTCGATTCGAGCTTTGCGTTAAACAACTCAGTCGGAACATTAAATTTTTTATACATTTTATATTATTTACTTTTTACTTATTATTTATACATAAATCCTGAGTAAAAGTATAATTTAGGAATTTGCTCACCGTCGTTTCATATTCGTCTGTAGAAGTAGTTGTTTCAAAATCATCCGTGGGTTCCGTATTTTTATCATTAATAACTTCGTTTGCTGCAATGTTTGTAGAATCTTTTGCTGTTTCTAAATTATTGAAATAATTTGGATCTGGTTGTGGTTTGTAATCTTGTTCAATATTAGTTTGTGGTATTTCAGTTGCATCAAAAACTCCGGTGCGTCTCACTACCTCAACGCGATTTTGTTCATCATTTCCGTTCTGATAATTTATTTCATCTTTGCTTTGAACCTCTTCCCTATATCCGTTGCTTGATTTATAGTTATCATAAGAATATTGCTTGTTATTTTCCGTTTGAATTGGATATTGGTTTTGGTTTTTCCTCGTATTTTGATTGCCAAAGAACCCTGAAAGAGGCCTGAAAAACATTTTTTTTAGTTTTATCTGGTTTATTAATGTCTATTTATTTATCAAAAACTATGAAATACTAAACAGTATGGACTCAGTGCACCTCCCCGTAAAAGTCGGCAACTTTCGCCCACATGAGTTTTATACATTATTAGGCATACATTTGGGCATACGTATTACAACGATCCAATTCAGCAAGGCATATATAAAGCATATAAAACTAGAAGCATATAACTTGAAGAATTATAAATCTGAATATCACTTAATACTCCAAAACAAATAAATAATCAATAATTCCGGTTATTTCTTATAAGTATAAATTCCTAAATATAAATAGATAAAAACAAGTATCAAATGTCAATATTTTACTAGCTTACTGGCCTATAAAAACGGCCATTTTGCACTAACTTACTAGCATAGATTAATGGAATTAATTGGTTCATTGCAAAATTAAAAATCTCCATACCACTTGATTCTCTAAAATAAATAAACAGGTAATCAACGAATCAAATTATTTGTATAAGATAATTATAGACATGAATTAATAATACATACGACTTGATTCTGATGTTGAATGGAAGTTTTCCAGAATTGTTATTCGTTCGCCCGCTCGATGAAAATGGTGATAGAGCAGAGAAGAATTGTGGCCGGCATATTCCCAGTTGCAAACAATGGACTAATAATAGTATGGTTACAGTCTGAAAAAATAAAGGTTATTAAATTAGTGCATAATAAATAAAATTATTTTTAAATACGTTTATCAAGATCTAACTTTTATAAACAGGTTGATATTACAAAGTAGGAACTCAGATATTTAATTCTTTCTAAGCTTCTTCTTTTCGCCTTAAATCCTTTAACTTCTGCTATCTAAGATAACATCCGGGAGCAACGGGATGACGACGCTTAAGGAATGATTTATATTAGACCGTCACCCGGCCGAGCTTCGTTGTCCATTGATCGGCGAGCAGTCGATCGGTCTGTTGCATCCTAGTGGCGGCCGAGCAACAGACAACGAAGCTCGGACCCGGCACCGTCTAGTATAAATCATCCTCATACATATACCCCATATGGAGTAATATGAACTAAATTGAAAATCCTTTTCGGATTCCTCGAAAATTGTTAATTATTTTCTAACGCAATGTTTTAGAATATTTTCGTTTAAAGTTTTACTTCAAAACACTTATAACTACATCGTCGATAAACAAGTTAATAAAGTAGTACTTACGTTATTATTTTTTTAACATTTTGATTGTTTATGTGTTAACATTACAAAAGAAAAAAATGGCTTTGGACTTAGTTAAAGTTTTAAATTGCCATGTTTCCAGTACGAAAAAAATTAACTTAAACTTTAGAGATACCTTACCTTTAAATCAACAGTTTTGTTCCTCATTGTTTATTTATTAATTTAAAAACACTGGTTAATTATTAATATAATAATTATATAAAACGTAATAAGTACAATTCACGTGGACCGCACTTGTAACCGCGAGGTCGAATGGTGTCTAAGATATTATTTTATTTCCTCAAAAGAAACGTAATTAAGTTACTTATTGATTGCAAAAAACGGCTCACTGTTGTTATAATGTAAACGTATGAAGCAGGTAGGTACTTATATTTAGAACTGGAACGATTAAGTAGATTCCTCATTCGACAACTTTCAATTTGCTTTATTTGAAGGGTACGTTTTGTAAATCAATAGGTAAGCTTTTGATAGGATTCAATGGTGAAGTCAATGATGTAGCACGATACGACACTCAAATGCGTACAATAACGTCAAATTTAATTAAATTATAACAAGGACAGCGCCAGCGATTTTTAGATGTGTACAAGAAGGACGGAAGATGCGACAATACGAAATTTTGGAGCAATAAATCGAATATTTGCTAAATACAAGTTAGCTAGACAGTTTATCAAATAATATGTTAAGCATATTCAATAAATAGTTAGCAGCACCTACATAATTTAAAACATCATTATGTAATTATGGCCAGTTTTTAATTAAGATATTTAAAACAATAATGTTTCTGAAAATGAAACAAAACGTTTCAATACTAATTCATAATTTCGAAATGCCGTACAAAAATAATGCGACAATGAGGAAAAATTGAGGGTTAACAGTAACAGCATAGTGCTGAGTCTTATAATTTAATGTCCTTTTATCTTTCTAAATAGGTCTTGTTGTGCTTCAAATGACTCAACAATTTTTGACACTGGCCGGTGGTCTAATAAACTTTTTGTTTCGATATTCAAGCGGATACCAATACGTAAGTTATTTAAAGTTTCGAATAACTCAATCAACGCTTGATAATAGTGCCACGGCCTACCTAATTTTAGAAATTTTCCTGTTTTTTGTTCTGATCAGTTGCCGACGGTTATTAATTAGGTACATAGGTATCTACCTACTAAGTTGCGCCTCAAAATTTCATTATTAATTATTATGAGTAAGTAGCATCAATTGAAATCCTGTGAGAATATTGGTTAAATTTTTTACTGGTTTTACACACAACAACTGGTTTAAACAGTTTTACTGGTTGGTTCCATATTGTACTTAGTTTGGCTGCCCGACTTCAGATGATAAAACAGATTAATTCGTCGGTGGCACTGTATCTATGTAGAGGTTATTTTGGTCTTTTTTATCAATTCTTTTTGTTGGTTGGATTTTAAATTATTTTTTGTTTCTCTTTTGAAGTCGGTTTTTAAATTTTTAAATTATTTTTTTATTTTACCCTTTTTAGTATACCTACCTACCTAAAAATCAACAATATTGTTACCGTAATTTTAATTATTGAGGAAGCAAAAGGTGGTTTCAGGTGCCCTGATTAGGCACCTGAAACCACATCAGTACTTAGTTTTTTAAGGATCTATTCTTTTTGGTAGAAGTCCAAAAATGTGTAACTTATTGAATTCTGGGATGCTATCCTGTCCATCATTCCGAAGATGCTCATCAGATCCTTACCAAACTTCCACCTTTTCATTAAAATAAGGACTATATCAATCGGTCAAGCCGTCTTCGTATAATCGATGAACAATTGAATTGAATACAGCGTTTTGAGGAGCATTCCCGGTCCTCACTTCGAAGATCCTCATCAGGTCTTCATCAAATTTTTATGGGACCATCTCGGAGCTCACACTTTTCCATTAAATAATCTCAATCGAATCAATCGGTCAACCCATCTTCGAGTAATCGATAAACAATTGGATTGGTTCATGCGTTTTGACGAGCATTTCCGTTCATCACTCCGAAGACCCTCATCAGATCCACATTAAATTTTTATGGAGCCATCTTGGAGCTCCCATCTATCCATTAAAAAAAGAATCATCTTAATCGGTCAAGCCGTTTTCGAGTAATCGGTGAACATACCAAAAAAATATATATACATACAGACGAATTGTTAACCTCCTCCTTTTTTTTTGAAGTCGGTTAAAAATCGTCTATGTGTTAATTCAGAAAATTTAACTTTATTAAAAACCTACTACAATTAATTCAAAATTCAAAGAGGTGGTAAAATTTTGTAGCCGTTCACTTTAATGATAGCAAAGACCTTCTGATGAATTGCTATAATATATTTGAGATTATTTATAAAAACTAAGAAATGATGAGTGGTAAAATTATAGATTTGTTTTACTACTATTTATATTTTAAATACAAGATATTTACCATGTTTGAATTATTTATACGGAGCTCAATATTTCGCCAGTAATTTCAACTGGTTTGTTCACAAGACTGGCCCCAATCACGTATACCCCGTTTTTAAATAATATTTGTAATGAATAAGGCAAGGTCTGTTATTATAATCGTTGAAAATTGTAGGTTAGCTTCATTAGTGAGATAATTATAATGTTCAGTACTAGAAAATTTATCTCAATAATTAGGCTTTTTTTTCGATTAGACCGATTACGACACGAAATGTGCCGGAAAAGCTATTGTATAGATAGACTATAGCACGTACAATAAAATATACTATTGACTATTATAAAGAGGAAAAATAATATTTGTAAGTAAATAATACATAATGGCCTCTGTGACTTTAAATATTGCAGGACTTTGCGCACAGTGCTATCTAGCCTTAAATAAAGCAACTCTTTTTCTCTCAACAAAATTCTTCCACAAATAGAAAGTTACAATATCAAGGGATCCGACAAATCTAGCAAATGTATGCGAGGCTAAGATAGTCTTCTTTATATATAACAATGAATTCCTATTTCCCTTGGTACGGCATCACGCGTAAACGGCTGGACCGATTTTGCTAATTCTTTTTTTGTTGTGTTCGTTGCCGTCAGGAGCAAGTTTTTATGAAAGAAAAATATCGTCATTTCCACGGAATCGGGACGCATGTAGTAAATAATAATTATTTGTAGATACTTAATAATTATTGAGTGTTGTAATCTCAAATCGTTCTGAGGTTTATTTACATCGCCTCCTTAATGGAGATTGCAAATAGTTTTAAATTAGGTGCTAGAGGGTAATTTGTGTTCTTCTACAAAACATCATCATAATGAGTTAAGAGTGTTTCTAATGAAACGGGTAAATGATTATTATTTATAACATACATGCAAGGCCAAACCATTTAAGTAGGTACTTATATTCAATTTGGTAAGTAGGTAAACTTTGACATTTGACCTTATTCGTCTTTATTTTTGACCTTGTTTGTAGTTATTTGACATTTAAAAGAGTTGAATTACCTGCTTAGTATTATTTTTCGCCGCGATCAACTTTTAGATAAATCATTTTTAATTTAGGCATATGCAAAGTTTTATAGGCGGCTTATATATGTGACAAACTCAAATAGAAATGACACTCAAGCGTCAAGGCGCCAAATTATAAGCAAAGTGTGGTCATACGATTCATTACGAGTATAAGTAATACTAAGGGATGGTTATCATTGGATCGAGCCTTATCCGGGCCGGGGTTAGGACATTTTGTAAGAAGATAACACGGACAATATGCAAAACAAAAGCTATCTTCCTACAAAAGTAGCTCGGATCGGACACGGCCGAAACAATTTGAATGTTTATAAAGTAATTTATTACCAATTCTTACAAACTCCACATGCGTCGTCAACCAGGGGTTCGATTCGGTAAGGACATAGCATGCGGAATGCCGGCATAATGCGCAGTCGACGAGCAAGAGATGTACGTTAATTCGTATTCTGTATGCGTTATTTCACTTTATTACTGCTTAATTATTTAAGTAGTCTTCAAAATTTAGGGCTACTTAATTATTTAATTAGCTCCCCGTGTCCCTCAGCCAATCAGTATTAAAAGACGTTATAGAATAGCTATTATTTTTACTCCTGCAACAAATCGACTTCTGCAATGCTTATGCATCCCGCCTGTTTGTCGTATGCTATGTTTTTAGAGAATCAGGGCCCAGTTTGTCGAAACAAGCAGGAGCTACAAGTAGACTACCAAAAGCTAGCAGGAAGAGAAATTCTTTAAAAAATCCCACTTTTTTAAGCTAGTAGTTGACCTACCTAATGTAGCTCCCTCTAATAAAAAGTGCTCGCGAGTTCGTAGAACTACTGGTAAAAATAAATTAATTTACCATTTCTTAATACAAAAGACATCAACGGGATAGTTTTTAATTAATGTTCTGTTCGTTCTCATCTCAGTCATCCTTGAAAAAGCTAACTGTAAACTTAGCGAAAGCTCGGTACATTAAACAATTTAATGCCGTTTATAAATAAAACGCGAGTATAACCCGGCAAATATTGTTTTTCATTATGCAAAATCGCGAAAACTTAAGACGAAACTAATGTACTCTTATTTCCGATGGGGACAAGTTTTTATGCTGATCATGAATACTTGTTTCTGGTTCTGGATGATGTGAGTTACTCATTAAAAAAACTACAAGTTCTGACACGACTCAAAAGACAGCCGTCGTACCTTACCTATTTGCTATTTGTATTTGCTGCCTATATGTATTTACAAGAGTACATAATGGTAAAAAGGCATAGTTGCTTAATTTACGGCAAACTTGCACTGTAAGTCAAGTCCTGCAATTTGTTTTTAGAGACTACAAATAACAGGGTATTTACCACGTTTAATTTTGTCTGCGTGTGCAGTATAGAAAATGTTGAACTTAGTGACAATTGAAGGGGACTAATAACAAGACACAGTAATCTTGTTGGGAAGCAGGTAGTCCAAAATAGACGTTCTTAGGGGCGCGGTAAAATGCTGGTAGTTGATGACAGTTAGTTGTCATCACCTACCCGCATTTTTCAGTTTCATGAACAATCCAGTTGAAATAACTGGCGTAATATCAAGCTCCGGGAAAAAAACAAAATTAAACATATTAAATACCCAGTTATTTAATAACATTTGTAGTGAAAGCAAAATCGTATGTTTTTAGAGTCCTGTAGCTAAAGGATAGAGTAGTCTTCCCATTTTACTAAGCCTAAGAATCCACTAAGACTCCACAGTTCGTCCATTTGTTTGTCTGTCACCAGCCTGTATTTTGTGAACCGTGATAGTTAGACAGTTTTTTTTACAGAATTTTGATTAACTGATGGTTCCTACCTAATAAATAAGGGTTTTAATGCAAAACACAAGAATACAAAATATTTACATTTTTATTAACATCACAGATAACGGTTAGTCTAAATTATTGGCTAAAAATAATACTATGGCTTTTTCCATCAACAATTTTAGAAGTAAAAGACATTAAGGCTGGGAAATGTATCAGATGAATTTAATAAACATTAAAAAAATATCGTCAATTACAGATGATATTTTTAAATGTTGGCCAGAGGCGATTTTAATGTGGTAGAGTTAGTACAGCATTGATCACGGGCGTCACAATACCAACAATAGCCACATTACTTTGATGATGCTACAGCGATTGACTGATCGGTGTGGGGTGTCAAAACATTACCTAACTGGGTAACTTAACTATCTTTTTTCTTTATTACTTTTAGATATTCCTGTTTTAACACCCAATTATGAATGTTTTTTATTTTGTTGTTTGACTTTGAAAAATTGATGCTGTCTGTACAACCTAAAAGACTGTAATTGATGCCAACATGTTTCGTGAACTGTTACGAATAGGGATTCCCAGCACTTTCGGTATTTCGCTAAGCTAAGTCGATAATTCACTGTATAATTTATCCAAGTAGAGAAGCCACAACAGCTCCAGGCACGGCTCCACCAGGCCCTTGCTCGATCTTAGGCTGGAACCCGTTCTCGTCGGCGATGTAAGTCACAGTGTACTTGACTCCATCGGGGCCCACCCAGGAATAAGAACCTGATACTGCCAGAGATTCTTGCTCTGTGTTTTCGTTTCTCAGTTCACCGGTTTCATCGTGGCTCGTGCCGTCGGATTGTTCGAAACTGTAACATAATATGAGCAGTTGTGAATATTTTCTTTTATATTTAGAGTTTCGTAATCAACTAGAAATCCTTATAGTGTTGTCATGCCAGGCTTCCTCTTCTCCGAGCGAAATACATCTAAACATAGTTACAGCTTCTTAGTTCTAAGAAACTATAACTATGGAAGAGTAAACTATATTTATTTAATAAAAAATATAAAGAATTTTTAGAGTTAATCAAAAATATCTCCCATGTATACCTATGTGGGGGATATTTTTAAACATGTGAAATAGATAATGTTTTTGTGATCTGAAATGAGCACAACGATGGGTGACGAAATTTCAAGTGGCAATTTCGTTACAATTTTACTGGTATGAACATGAACAGTGATCAAACCCTTTTTTTTAACAACACCGGAAGTAATTATAATAAATTTAAATCAAAATTAATCGCTTAAATTGATAAATAGGCCTTTAGCTGCAAATATATTGTTTTAAGCATAAAAGTTGTCAACAATTCATTGATCTCAAGATCTTTAGATGAAGACCCCAAAAGGCTTTACTTATTTATTTTTAATGATGGATGGTAACTTGTCAACACCAGTAAAGTAAAACTGTTTGTTTAAAAACATTTTTGTTTAAGCAAAATACAAGGTGTAACGGGTAAGTCCTTTTAATCCGAAAGGGGGTTGTTCTAGACGTCTAGGCGAACAACTTTTGGAAATTCGAAGTACTTTTCAAAAAATTTAGGTGTAAATTTTACTTGAAAATCAGCTGTTTCTGAGAGTTCAAGGTCATTGACCTTATGTTGTCCTATTATTTAGTTTGATGGCTTACAATCAAAACTTCAATTATCTTTATTTTCAAAAGCAGCTGTTTTTTCAGTGGACCATAATCTCAAAATTTTCAAAAAAAAAGTTTGAATTTTCAAAAGTCGTAGAACAAAAGTTGTTCGCCTAGACGTCTAGAACAACCCCCTTTCGGATTAGAAGGACTTACCCGTTACAAATTGTATAAACCTAACCTACGTAATGTATAAAAACTACCTTACCCATAACTGTATGATCCCAGTCCGAGATTGTCTTGAGTGTATCTCAAAATTTGAATGTCTCCATAATTCAAGTTCGGCTGCAGAGGAGCCGCTGTCGCCAGCGCCACCAGCAGTAGAGTCACGAACTGAAAACAACACATAGTCGCTGAAAATTCAAGCTCGCGAGGCATTTAGCCATAGATTATACAAGAGTTTTCCAGCCTCGGCACTCTGTCTAGATTTAATACTATTGATCTATTCAGGCGGTGCCGAATTTTTAACAATTGTCAGCAACAACGAAATGAGCTGAGTCGTAGTAGCAAACGTACGAACATGTATCGAGTCTAGTCGAAAAGTACAAGAATTTAAAAATAATAATACGCCAATAAGATAAAAAATAATGGAAATATGAGTAGGTACACATATTGTTAGTTAAAAGAGTTAATTGTCTATAAATCTGGGTACTTAAAGGATCGTCCGATCACACGATGCGTTTTTATTGACTTGCTGCTAAGGGAATGTAGTGAATTATTCAGAATCAAAAGTTACGTTTTAATGCCTAAATTTAATGTATTTTAGGGTTTAAAAGGATATATACAAGCAAGGTATAAATATATTTTGATTAGATTAGATATAAATCAAAATGAAAAAATCAAAATTATCTCTTATCCTAGATTAATTTTAGATTAGAATTATTAGGGATCTTGCGGGTCGTTTTAATGTGGCGTCGGGGGATCGTAGGGCTGGCGGCTTCTTTTTTCAAAGGGTGAGCGATACAGTGGGGGAATGTCGCCAGCCTTTTGAGAACGATGCCACGGGGGGGACGCCCTCGAAGATGTTTTTTATTTGTAAGTTTTTTTTTATTTGGTTAAAACTTCTGTAAGTACTTTTGGTTTAATAATAAATATCATTCTAAAGCAAAAATAAAAAAAAATTATTTTATATAAAACAGAAGCAGTGTATTGTGTTGCCATGTTGACAATTGACTTTTTCTAATCACTTTAATTCACAATAAAACACTTAACTAAATTCACATCCATTCACTTAAACCAACACGACACTTCCTTAATCTTAAAAAATATTAATTTTCATGTCTGATACTAATACTGATAATACTGACCAGTTTCATTTTACGATAAGGTATGGATCAGTTAACCCGAAACACTTTGTACATCTGTTTGTAATACAATCTTAACTCATGTTTTATACTTTACGGTATTGCAAAATGATGTTCTAAGACGATGTTCTCGGTTCGTTACAATGTTTGGTTCCACTCCCTCAATATCTACTGGACGAAGCGTTGAGGACGCCTTCGACTTTCGAAATTTTAATTGTGATTTACGCGTAGGATTTCTTTAATTACTATCGGTGTCAATTAGTGTGATGTGTGATAGATAATTGTTTTTTTTATCAATAGATAACATGTCATTATAGGTTAGCGGTTAATTATAGTTAAGTGATGGGTCTAAGATGTAGCAAGTAAGTTAAATGATGTCGAGGTTTTAATGGCAGTGGGATCAGTTGATTCGTTATTCTCAGTGGTTGCTGCAGGAGCCTTCTTGCTATTTTTGCTTTACGTGTTTAAAAATAATAATAATATAAATAAATAAATATTACATTACAATTATTACACACAGCTGAATCTAGCCCCAAACTGCACTAGGCTTGTATTCTGAGTACTAGACAACGGATATACTACATAATATACATTTTTTTGTAAATACATACATATGATACATAGAAAGACACCCAGACTAGATACAAATATTTATTTTTAAGCATAAATATTTGCACTCGACGAGAATCGAACCCGCAACCATCTACTTTGCAGTCAAGTGTTCGCCTGACGCGCCACAGAGGTCGTCAACCATCTAATTTTTCTATTGGTTGCATGGCGTTAAGCTACGGTATAAAAAATGAGCCTGGTACGAAAGACTCATTATCACGTTTAAGTATGAAGTTATTATAGTGAAAACTTTGTACACCATGGCAAAACCGTAATAATTGTTCAAACTACTTAGATTTAAAGAGACTTCTAGAGGTGTTTTTAGCATGTAAGTTACATTAATAATTATGTTTTTTCTATTCTACTGACTGTGTCTGTATTGTATGAGCTTGATTTATTATTATGTTAAAAAAAAAAGAGGTCGTCAAATACGTTCCACACAACGCAATCTAGTTTACCTAAGCAAGTTCTATCGGAACTTGTTAATTGACATCCTATCTATAAAATTAATATTTTTTTAGTTTTCGTTTCTGTATTTGGCCATAGATCCCACATTATATTGAGGCACAAGTAGCTGAGCTCAATTATACTCGTAATTACTCGAAGGGTTGATGCAAATTGGTTTTGCATAGGTACCTACCTCTATTACGAAAGTGGTGTCATATCCTCTAGGCGATATTTATCAACTTAGCTGATTGCACAATCGATGCAAACTCGTTGACCTATTAATGCACTTAGGTGTATTTTAAAATATGTTTACCTATGTCTAGATATTGATTTTGAAATATAGTAAGCGTGTATAATTTCATTAGTTTATAAAAATGTCATAATAACCGCAGCCAAACCACAAAGTACTTAAAAGTCCTACTCATATAAGTAACTTAAGGCCCCTATACATGTACGCGCTAAACTGCAATTCCCTGTCGGATTCATCGAAAACTGTTGATTACTTTGTGAGATAATTGGCCCTACCATGATGTCTTATAAGTCGTCGCGAAGTTTTCGCGTTGTCGTTCAGCTAAAAGGAAGAAAATTAAAAACACATCAATATTTAAAAAAAAAAGTACCTAAAACGTGGATTTTTTAAGTTGTCTGTGGTTTTCTAAAGTAGTCAGGGTATTTTTTATTTAAAATTTACTTTATTTCTTTGAACGACAAAAGGACGACATAACAACGATAGCGCAGAATGTTTTAGATTATTTTCATACGTAGCCTTTGTAAATGACATTGTTGTTTG
This sequence comes from Idaea dimidiata, assembly GCA_949358125.1. NCBI lineage: Eukaryota > Metazoa > Arthropoda > Insecta > Lepidoptera > Geometridae > Idaea > Idaea dimidiata. The sequence goes on along the minus strand of OX442332.1, from coordinate 23,997,789 downwards.
ATATGAAATTTTGGTGTAGGTTCAAGACAAAAACTTCTTAGTGTTTCGAAGCTTTTGGAAATTTAAGACAAAAATATTTTTTTCGTTTAAAATGTATAGGGTTTCAACCCCTCGACACTTTTTATTTAAAATCTACACCAAAATGTAGGGAGGAATGTTATTTACAAACGATGCAAACGACAATATTCTAAAAAATTGCGTCAGAAAATAATCAACAATGTTCGATGAATACGACAGAGATTTTCAGTTTAGCGCGTATGGGGAGCCTTATGCTCCATATTTATAACCATTAAAAGCTTTGTTCTGACTGACTGATGGTCAACGCCCAGCCTAAACCACTGCCAGAGTAGAGAGCTGAAATTTGGATGATGCATTATATATGTGATGTAGCCATCCGTTATCCAAAAGGGTTTTCAAAATTCCCATCGGGATTTACGAGAATGAAACTAGTCTAATATAAACTGTGATTCTTTTAAAACATAATCTATATAATTATCTATGCAAGGGTCATTAAAGTTGGGTAGTGAAGATAAACAAATTCATTTTAATAAATATTAAAATGAATTTGTTATTAACTAAGTAACTAATATTATAAATGAGAAAGTTACTCTGCCTGTCTATCTTTTTGTCTGTCTGTTACGTTATGACGTCTAAACCGTTGAACCGATTTTGATATATAAAGATAAATATATATGGGATCTTGAAGAAGGACATAGGCATTGGGCTTTAGATCCCGATAATCCGGGAATCGGTAAAACCGCGGAGCACTGCTAGTCTCTATATAAATTAGAACTAATAAAAGATAAGAATCGAAAATAATTTGCAAATCTGATAAAAATCTAAAATTTCTATTGTTTTACTGATTTGATCACATTATGATTGTAGAGGGCGGATGTGGTTTGTTGGTCTGGTCGTCGGTTTTGTAATGTAACACGGCATTAAATTTGTTATTGCTTCATGTACCCTTTTCATTGTATCTATCAAGATGTTACCAGGTCATGTCACTCATCAATGAAATAAAAATGAGGAAGTCATGCTTTGAAATAACGTTTATTTTAAATAAGTTATTATTTAATAGAATCTCAATTATACAGGTACAAGTTATATATATTTGCTACAAACTAAGCATTAAATAAAGTTTAGATAAATCATTGCGCTGCAAAATTTGCATCCTCAAATATAGGCAGGAAGGCTATTCTGCAACTAAGCCGTGTAGTTTCTACACGGTTCGCCAGTCATTTTACTCTATTTGGTATTCTATTTCACAGTAGGCAGTGAAAAAGTGGTAAACTTCGATTCCATATATTTTAAGGCGGAAACTGTGTGTTTCTAGAAATCTAAATATTAAATTAAATTTGTGGTGGAGAGTTTTTGATTCATTTGTTTTATAGTTATGATTATAGCCTATAGGCTTATCAGGCTATATGATTATAACCTATAGGCTATAATCATAACTATACACACACAACTTCTAATTAATTTATAACATCAATAAGTTAAATCATGCTTTAAAAAAATTATGCTAGATTTTGTGTTGAAAATCCTCATCAAAATAATAATAACTTAACTATTATTACCAACTTAACTACTAATGTGAAAATATAAATTTAAACACTAGTTCTAAACGTATGATACGTTCATGCAGGATTTCATTGTAAAATTCTTCCAATAGTCCGAACTACTTCTTCCGGAACAGCTCCTCCAGATCCTTGTTCAATTTGTGGAACAAATCCGTTTTCATCGGCGATGTAAGACACGATGTATGTCACCCCATCGGGACCAACCCAGGAGTAAACTCCTACGAGTAAAGAAAATTAGGCAAAAATCTGTAAAACGCTTTGTTCTAACTGATTGACTGATTGATAAATCAAGCCTAAACTGCTGATAGTAGGTAGATAGTTGAAATTTGGCGAATGGGTTCTTAAATGCTATCAGCATCTTATAAGGAATTCTGACGACCACGAAATCTAGACTTACGTGGGTGTATATTTAATATAATCGGGAATTATTAGTCCTTGTGAATTAAAAATAAAATGTTTTTTCAATGTATTTCTACATGTAGAAATTGACGGGTTAACAGTCGGTTTAATCTCTAAGAACTACGATCTCTTCGGAATATGTTCCCAAGTTAAATGAATTGATTATATATATTTACTTTTGGCTTGCCTTAGGGATTTTTCGACAATCTGGGCTTCAAGTATAAGTGTACCTGTCCACATACCTCTCATCACTATGAGTTCATCCTCTTGACCTTTATTCTTGAGTTCGCCTTGCTGCTCGTGTTTAGTTCCATCCGATTGCTCAAAACTATTGAATATTAACAATTATATTTATATTACCAAATTGAGCTTACATTCAATTACCTATGCACAAGGTGAGGTAAGGTTGGTTTTATAATTAGTTTAGGGCTTTTGTATAATTAGTTTAGTGTGCCATAACTTGTTGGTTACCTGCATTCCTATATAGTAAATTTTTAGTTTTTATATATCAACTTTATATATCAAATTTGTACTTGTATATTTTGTTTTAAATGTTGATCTTATTAGGTACTAGCTATGCCCGCTACTTCGTCAGCGTTTCCGATATGGGACCGCTTAAGTGTGGATTTTTGCACATCGGCAAGTTAGACCAATGCAGGCGAAGTTCCAAAAACTTATCGGGTCGTATATGTAGGTGTATGTATCATGTTGTTTAGATTTAATAGTGTTTTAAATTTAATAATAATATAATCGTAGCTAAGAATAATAACGTGAAATTCAGTATTTATATTTTGTGGATATTTATAATTCCCTACTTTAATGAGTTCTTGGTATCAAGACCTAACGACATGTTTTTATGTCAATAAAGTTTTGCATTTTCGTCGTCCGAAGCGCTGGACATTTGCAAACGATTTTTTTTATGTATTCATGCACGCCGCCGTGTGGGTATTAAATTTAAGCTTTAATATACATAATTGCCAATACTACTTAAGTTCAAATAGGCAAAATTAGTATCAACTAGTTGATAATAAAAAATCACATGACTTACGAATTGATTACAAAGATAATCACCTTCTGAAGAATAAAAATGGCCTAAAAATGTATTAAATAAAATCATTGGCGGCTTGTTTTGTATCTTCATACTAGTACAAAGAACTTAATGGTAAGACTTATGTATGTAGCTTACAATAGCGTTTTATTAATCTACCAATAAATTGTATAAACGTCAGCTATTAAGCTTATGTTACAGAGACTATATAGTAGGCAACGGACATAATTATTGTCTATGAGTAAATATAAAAATAACTCACGCAAATCTATAGCTGCCTTCCCCAAGATCATCGCTTTCGTATCGCAGTATCTGAACATTGTCTGTTGGGTACTCTACTCTCACTCGATTTTGTGGATTTTGTGGAGCAGCAAACACTATGTTTACCAATAATAATAACAGAAGCTGAAAATGACAGAATGTTTGAAAAAGTCTGTGTTATTTCGGCCTCATTGTCCAGAATCTTTTCGATAAGGCTTTATAGCTAATTTAGAAAAACGAACTGAGCCCTGATACCCAAATTTAATTAAACAATATTAGATTTCAACATCATTACAATTGTTAACATTACGCTCAAAATGAAACTTTAATTTGCAACTCAGGTTCCAATCAAAAGTTAATGGTCTCAAAAATGTATGGGAAACGGTATTCTCTAACGAAAAATGTATCGAAAAATGTGAAAAATTATTTGACAAACGTCATATTTTAAATTGAAGATTGCCTCCAACGAATGGAATGAAGCCCAACAATCAACATTACGCACGCTTAAACAAAGATATATCTATGAATGGGTAAAAAGAAATAGGAATGTAAAAGTTTAAAGTGTTTATTACACATTTCCGGGACAGGGCTGTTCCGAGTTCCACTAATGGCCATGTCATTCGAACACCCGGATTCACACATATCAGGGAAAGTCACGGACACGGAGATCACAACAGTTTTTCTTCTGTTATCGTGACTTTGCATTGAATTATAATAACACAATATTTTTCTGATTTGGCTCTCGTTTTATATATTAACAGCATTGTTGCAATGCCGTAGCGACGTTTCACTGGCTCTAGAGTCTCTACACTTAGTTTTTTTATTCTGTTTTCGTGACTTTGCATTGAATTATAATAACACAATATTTTCCAAGTTTAGCTCGCGTTTTATCTATTTACAGCATTGTTGCAATGCCGTTCCGACGTTTCACTGTCACTACACTTTGTTTTTATTGTCTGAGAAAACTATCTGTAAAGACAGTGGAACGTACAGCTTTACTAATATACTGTATATAAATAAAACATAAATTACAAGTAAATTCGGAAATATTATGTTAATTACAAGTTCGTAAAAGTTGTACGTAACCGAATTTTTCCCGTCCCGGACCCGCGCCGGTTCCCGGTAATTTGTGGATATAGTGCTTTATGCGTGTAACTACAAACTTAGTATAAGAATATCACAAACCAATTTCATCTTCGCTAATAGATGTTGAACCTCTGAATGTATCCCAGAAAATATCAACACATGTTGATTTTCCGTCCTTAAATGTAAGTATTTAAGCAGGTAACAGATTTAATATTAAAATATTATTGATTGTAGTCTTATATTAGGGTGAAGGTAAGCTTGTGGACATCTTTAACAAATCGCCTGATTTGTCATTAAGCGATAAGTAGATAAGATACACTCAGAGTTAGCGATAAATATGCAATAAATATTAGTTAGTTGTTAGTCGTCAAACGTTTGAGGAGATCATTAGCCTAGCTACACTTGTCGATCTTTAATGATCGTGCGGGTTAAGCAACGCTTCGTGCGGTCATTACTTGGACGGATGACCGAAAAGAAGAAGAAGTTGTTAGTTAAACATACTTCATAATTAACATTTTAAACTCGCACGATTTGAACTCCTAATAATTTTCCCGGGTCTTATTCGCGTGTTGTTTTTAAATTCCCCTACCTTTTCGATTCGATCATGTTACAATGATCTTGGTCGCGAGGGGACTGAAAATTTAAAAATAATAATACGTGAATAAGACCCGGTAAAAATAATTACGCGATACTTCATAATTAAATTATTTTTTTAAAATATTGTATAAAATGAACCAGATATGCTTCAGTCTCCATAAAGTTATTTGCTGACCCGGTACACTTCGTATTGCCGTCGGTCATCTCAAAAACATAATAATGTGATACCGGCAGCACTACAATGTATTACAAACCAAACTAAAATAACTTCGTTAAAATCGGTCTAGCCGTCCTTGAGTGATTGCATTTCACACTGTTAAATAACAGACATCCTTATTAATTTTATAAACACGAAAGTAACTTCGTCTGTCTGTTTGTTACGCTTTCACGTCCAAACAGCTGAACCGATTTTGATCAATTTTGATATAGCGATATGTTGGACCTTGGAAAAGGAAATAGGCTTTTTATCCCCGCGGGGACGGGACCTACGCGGATGAAACCGAGATCCAGCGAGATTATTATCCTATCCTACTAATATTATAAAGCTGAACGTTAGTGAGTATGTGCGATGGATGTGTGTTTGTTACTCTATCACGCAAAAACTACTAAACCGATTGCGATGAAACTTGGAATATAGGTAGCTCGGGACCTGGATTAACACATAAACTACATTTTATCAAGATAATGGTGCGAAAACGAGATTTACGCGGGCGAAACCGCGGGGCGCAGCTAGTATGTGTATAAAGTTGTTCTAGGTAAGATACAGCAAAAATAATTTAAAATCAATAAGTAGGTATATAGACGCATATTCTACTATTTTCACACAAAGTCAAACTACGAGATCGCCTACTTACTCTGTCCATACTCGACCAACCCACATGACATATAGCCTTGGCCTTATCATCTTCAACATTTATGAAGTTCAATTATGTAAAAATTTATGGTGTAACATTATAATAATGAAAACTTATATTATAAAAAACTTAAAATATAGGTACTAAAATTTCATATTTTAGGTTAGAAGCACACCGATGACTTAAGCATGAATCAAAATCGTGTATTGTGATATTTTATTTAGGCCCATCAATTTAAACTTAGAGCTGCATTTCACCGGCTCTTCATCGCGTTATATTATTTACGCGATCAAGACTATTCTATCATAGTTGAATCGTCGGGGTAAGAAAGTAAATACTCTTAATAATATAATAATAATTCTTCTTCTTTTTCATGTAGTGGTGTGGCTCACCTAGTATTAAAGTTGTTAGGGTTGCTACGGTCAAGGCTACGTCCGCTTAGGCCGGAGGCTGGCTTAGCGTCTAGAGGCTAGCGAATCACCTAACTAAAACGACTGGTCTAGATAGCGATTTGCGACCGGCCGCACTGAGCGCTTGGCGCCTAGCTTTATGTCAAGTAAGAATGCTTGCCATCAGGTGCTAGGCGCTATGAAAGTCCCCTGCCTATGCGGCCGTAGCCTTAGGCCTCTAATTTACCTAACGGTAATGAATGCTGTCAGAGATAACAACCGGACGAAGTTCCGGTTCCGCCTTCCAAAATTTAGAGGGAATTTATTGTCACAAAAATTTTCGCCAAAAATGTAAGTATGTTAACAAATCGCAACACATTTATGTCAACAAAGATTTTATTCATTTCTTATTCTTTAACCAAGAAGTGAAGCGACGTGGGCTGGTACACCACCTCCGGGTTCTTGTTCAATCTCTGGTTTGTAACCCTCTTCATTCGCAGTGTAGTTGACTGTGTAGGTTACTCCGTCAGGTCCTATCTAGGAGAAGGATCCTTGAACTGCCAAAAATTCATCTTCAGAACCCTCGTTTTTGATTTGTCCATATTAAACGGCCCTGGTGCCGTCAGTTTGTTCGAATCTGTAGGAAAATGTTTGGGATGTTTAACTGAGGTGATTACTGAATTACTGAGCATGGAGCTATAGTGCCATTGAGCAAGTCTAGCATACAACTTCCACGGAAATACGTAAAAGATGACGTCATTTTAAAATTACTGTTGTCATTTATTCAATGTTAAGTTGCAAAAATTAATCAATATTAGTTTTCTAGTACTGGCAATACTGCCTTTGTATAGAATACTATAAAAGCAATATTCACCCTCAGTACATTCTCTTTTCTTTTTCTTTTCGACTTCAACCACCGCTGTGATAGGACCCTAACATTGTGACCTTCCTTGTGGCTATATGTAATAATAATAATATACGTTCCAACGTGTACCTATAACTCTGTTTTTCATTTCTTTCTTCGCCCATAGTCTATTTCCAATAATTACATACATGTAGTTGACACACAAGTAATTTTTTTTTAATGAAAGTAGCCATTGCAACTTGAAATATTATGACGCCGCGAATGACTTATTCCACGTACGCCGCCGGCTTAAGAGCAATGGCACACTAAAGGTCATGACATATTATCCCAGCACAGTAACGGCACGGCTCCAATCGAGTAAATACCTTGTCATTCGATTTAGAGCATTAAATCCTGCCTTATCTTATAATACATGTTATAATTTTAACATGAAAAAGTCGACGGCGCGGCCGGGTTGCCGCTACCATCGAGCTCGGCTCGCAGTCCGCGCGCTTTAAGCGAGTGGACCGCATCTCTACAGCATGTCGTCTGCGTGTTTACTGCGCGGCGTGTTCAATCTCAAATGCTATATAAAAATTGAGTTTGCGATGACAGCAAGCTTGCACCTTGTTGCCTGCGCGTGGACTGCTAGATTACACCTCGCAGGCGACACGAGGCGAAACCGTGTTATAGGTGTGCAGTTGCTGTGCTGTAATAGTGTGCCATGACTTTATCTCGAAGACTGCTGAAGTAGCGCCTGCGAGCGCATATTAGGATTTCGAGAGCTTTAACCTAACTTTTTCTGAGAAGGAATAGATTTGTGAGATAGCTTTATTTTAGATATGACTTTAGAATCCAGCGGTAGGTTCTCAATTGAGAACCTCCTCCTTTCTTTGAAGTCGGCTAAAAAGAATTTACAATCCCACTTAAAAATTCCATTGTCGATGCTCCTTAATCTTTGGATAAAGTTGAGAAAATATAACAATGCAATTTTGACTCCTATATTTATATCTTTGATTATTCTTGATTTACATTTAAAGGTATTATTTAACAAAAAATTTTTTTATAAAAAAAACAAAAAACCCGACTGCGTAAAATACTCGATTAAAAAATACGCATAGAAACAACAAAAAAACCAAAAAGAAGAAAACAAGCCCAGTAATTTGAAATTACGCTAAGTAATAATAGTTTTGTAATCGATACACACAGAACACATAATAAATGAGTAAAAAATGACTCACAGTCGGGACCCATTGGAAAAATTAGATTGGTAAAATGAATGGAACAAAATAATCGATACACACCGAACTGTGTATGAGTAAACGAAATGAAGAAATGAGTAAACTATTATTACTAAGCGTAATTTCAAATTACTAGGCTTGTTTTTTTCTTTTTGGTTTTTTGTTGTTTCTATGCGTATTTTTTAATCGAGTTTTTTACGCAGTCGGGTTTTTTGTTTTTTTTATAAAAAATATATTTTATTTTACGCTTTTTAGTTATTTTCTTTATTGATGGTAGGTAAGTCTCGTAATCTATTCATTTCATTAGGGGGTTATAATGTATACTGTGCATTATTCAGTAGATAACTAATATTATAATTAAGTAGGAAAGTAGGTACCTAACGTTCCAACTTTATTTATTTATATTATTCTATTTCAGTTAGGGTTCAGTTATTTGTTGTTTAAATTTATTATTATTCTTTTAACGTTTTTAGGTAAGTAAGTATCTAAGTGTTATTAGGCTTTTATTCAGTAGGTAGGTACAATTTATGTAAATACTAGCTGCGCCCCACGGCTTCACCCGCGTAAGTCCCGTTCCCGTGGGAATATCGGGATAAAAAGTAGCCTACGTATTAATCCAGGTCCCCAGCTACCTATATTCCAAGTTTCATCGCAATCGGTTCAGTAGTTTTTGTGTAAAAGACTAACAACCTCACATACATACATACAAACTTTCGCGTTTATAATATTAGTAAGAAGTAAGATTTTTTAGTTTATATCAATATATTCCTGTCACCTGTACCATCACGTCTTATACTTTGATAGTTCCAAGCGTAACTACGTAACAAAAATAAAAACTTGTTCGTTGGTAATAAAAAACAAGAATACCTAATTGTAAATTAACTTTAAACCGTTATATTTCCTAAACGGTTCTTTAAAATGAAAAATGGTGAAAGAAACCTATTTATTTTTAAAAATCTATTCAACGATACCCAACTTGACATACTTTGACGATTTTGGATTTTTTAATTTTGACAATATGGCGTCTGGTTGTGACAAAAGTTAATTTGGATTACTGTCATGTCTTTAACCACACTCGCCAGATAAGTACGATTGACGTAAGAATCATCAAAATCGGTCTACGCGTTTGGCCTCTAGAACGCCACATAGAAACATCCATACATACATACATACATGCATACATAGACCGATAAACACATTACCCTCCTTTGCGTCGCGCAGTCGGGTAAAAATGTCGTTTAAGTGGGTGTGGGAAAGGTGAACCACTTAACAACGATTATGGTTTAACGATTTATATTCTAAATTGGTCATTAATTCGACTATTTATTGAATTTAGAGATGGAATTCCACAAATTGAATTTTGAATGATTTATTTTATACCAATAAATAACAAATTAAAACACAGGATGCTTCATTTAGATCTGCATTCACTGGGAAAATTACTGTACAGGTACACTAATATAGTATTTATAGGTTTTTGAAAAATTAATCTTAAAAAGATAAGCCCAAGTGTTCTTGAACGACGTGAGTAAAGTAAACAAATTTAAACGCATGGTCTTACTAGCTGCGTTCCGCGGTTTCACCTGCGTAAGTCCCGATCCTGTAGTCATATTGGGATAAAAAGTAGCCTATGTGTTAATCCTAGCATATCAAGTTTCCTTGCAATCCGTTTAGTAGTTTCTGAAGGAATAAATAAATATACTTTCACAATTATAACATAATTAGAATCATTTTGTAACTATTGTTTTCTTTTCCCTTTTAATTTACACTTTATCTACATTTGACGATGACCTGTTTTTTTAATAAAATTAGTAGCAAACATTCCTAAATAGTCCATCTATAATATATGTATCTACATAATAAACGAACGCATAAATAAGCCTTGGCCTTTACCATCTACAACATTTACGAGGTTCAATTAAAAACAAACTTATCGTGTAACATTATTTTAATAAAAACTTATATCTAGGTAGGACACTTGTCTAAAATGCCATACTTAAGGCTCTGAACACATCGACAGTGCAAGTCGTATGACCCAAATTCAAATGATGTACGTAAATCATATTAGTGCAGCACTTGCATTTTCAATCTAATTGATAACTCAGTCGTATAAGCACTAAACAGTATGTTGCTGCTTTAAGGTAATCATTGGAATTACATTGCGACGTTAAAGCAGCAATGTATTGCAAACTGTCAATTCATCATACTAAATTATCTAATAGAAAGATAATACAGTTCATTTCATTTAGGTCGCTCGATTAACGACTGTATTTAGCGGAAGTTAAAGCTTTTTTTTCCTAGCCGAGAAGAGAAGCAACGACTGCAGGTGGTACGCCACCTCCAGGTCCTTGTTCGATCTCTGGTTTGTAACCGTCTTCATCAGCAGTGTAGTTGACAGTGTAGGTTACTCCGTCAGGTCCGATCCAGGTGTAGGATCCTTGTACGGCCAAAGACTCATCTTCACGGCCCTCGTTTTTGATCTGACCTTGTTGAACGGCCCTGGTGCCGTCTGTTTGTTCGAACCTATAGAAAAAATGGATCAAATTAATATGTAAATAGAATTGATTAACGATTAAAATAAAATATTTTGTTCTTTATGTTATTTGTTATCTAAAACGAAGGCTAAAACTAAATGAAAGTCACGGTCGTTTAAATTTTATTTAAGAACTAAAACCAAATTCTTGCGCAGCCGCGTGTTTAGGTTTGTACAAAGTTTAAAATCATAAACTGCTCGGCTACCAAAATTTATCGTAATTACACCATTTAATCAATTACTATAATTACTACTTATGACGGTCGGCACGCACCCATGGTTTATTTATTTTAATGTAATGTGCATCAAAGTATAGTAGTTTTACTGTAGTTAAAATATTTTATATCAACCTGCTAATTTAGTCCCATTGTAGGGCAATAGCCTTCTCTTAGGGGGGTAATAAAGAAGTAGGCTTTTTAGCATTTTGGGCTCGCTGCCAAATACATTAGACTATGATTAGTTAAGTTTAAGTATTGTGGTTGATGATGATTGTTTTTTGTTGCTTTGTCGTCTTTTTGTTGCTCAAAAAGAAATAAAGTAAATTTTAAATAAAAATTCCCCGACTACTTCAAAAACCACAGATAATTTCTTCCATGGTTTTCGCGATTTTGCATAATAAAACACTTTATTTACCGGGTTTAATCGCTTTTATTCATGATCAACCTGAAAAAGCCAACAGTAAAGTAAACGAAAGCTCGGTCGTCTAAAATTCATGAATAAAACGCGATTAAACACGGTAAATAAAGTGTTTTATTAACCACAGATAATTTTAAAAACTCTATTTCTTTTTTTATTGTATTTTATTAATAACTTAGTATTTGATTTGTTTTTTTGACAACGAACGTGAACGATAAAAGGGCGACTTTGCGACGACTTATTATAAGACATCATCATATTTAGTGACCGTCTTAAATGTCTTAAAACAACTTTCTGATGAAGTAACTTGGTAGGTACTTACTCGTATCTATAGTTTCCTAGTCCGATGTTATCGTTCTCGTATCTTAAAATTTGAGCCCCTTGAGAGGGTTGGTAGGGTTGAGGTTGGTAGGGTTGAGGTTGGTAGCGTTGAGGTTGGTAAGGTTGAGGTTGGTAGCGTTGAGGTTGGTAGCGTTGAGGTTGGTACGGTTGGTAGTTGTTCAATCTTGGGGGAGGAGCAGCAGCTACCACCGCCACCAAACATAAAGCTACCAGCTGGAAAGTAATGAAATAAGATTAGATGAAAATTTTATTGTGCCATAAATTTACAAAACTTTACATAAATAAAAATTTACAGCTAATCATAACAAAATGGACGGCCTTAGCGCTGAAAGTCAAAGTCAAAAATATGTTATTCAATTGGTTCTTGTACACACGTCTGATAGCTATGATTTTAGTGTAGCTTCGGAACGCGGCCCTAAGATGAGAAGAAACCCCTAGAAACTCATGGGTTTTTTTTGATCATGTGTTAAATTACAATCGCCATAATATAGAATCTATAATTCGAACAGGTATTCTAAAACACTTTATTTATAGGATTGAATCGCGTTTTATTCATGGTTTTAAACGAACCGAGCTTTCGCCAACTTTACAGTTGGCTTTTTCAAGGTTGACAAAAACGCGCGAATAAAACGCGATTCAACCCGATAAACAAAGTGTTTTATTATGCAAAATCGCGAAAACCATAGAAGGAATTAGGTACCCTAAACCCTAAAGTTAAACCCGGTCCCAACCGGGACCTAAGTTGGTCCCGGTTGTTGTCTCTGATAGCAGACGTTGAGTCAAGTTAGAGGACCCGTATACTTTATTAACACTAGGCGCGCTATACCGCTGAACAAAAATAAGAAAAGACTCGAGAGTATCACAAAAACTTTTAATTTGACTATATTGTATAGTCAGAAGACGACTTAAGGTAAAAAGTGCATACTTTAAAATGTAATTATATTTTCAATAAAGGTTCAGTAATTGTTGATGTTTCTGCTAGCTATATCACTGAAGCTTCCGAAGTGTTAGTTATTAGATGCAAAATAACCAAAAATTACTGAACCGTTATTGAGAAATAGACTTTAAAATATGCACGTCTGGTACCTTAAGTCGTATTCTATTGTATACCTAATGGCAGAATATAAATACCGTACCTCTATCAAAAATCAAGTGTGACATTAAAACAAATAGGTACTAAAAATTGATTTTGAAAAGATTTTGATAATAAATATTGATGTCACGAATATTACAAATTCCACACTACGTACACAATAATTATTTAACACTTTTGTCATTCATCTTAAACTTTCTTTACAAAAACATTCAACAAATATGCTCAATTAGCACTGTATGCAGATAGAGCACAATCCATCACTTATTATCAAGTAAGGTATTACACAATAATAAAAAAATACACAATTCCACTAACCAATTTCATTGTTGACGGTCCTAAATCTTTGGATGAAGTAAAGAAAATAACGATAAAGAATTGACTATATCTTATTTATATCTTTATTAACACAGGCATTATAAAAAATTGTCTCTCTATACAGGTGTGGGTGAAGGTAAACCACTTGACATCAAAAATTGTTCTACGAACTAGATTAGCCACGTCTTCTGTTATAAATATCAAATAGATTAATTTTTAGTAGATTAATTTATGTTGTCGAAATATTTAATGGATTCTTCTCTGTTAATTAAAGTTATGCCTATTTTGGCAATGTCCTTCAGATCCAAATTAAATTTATAGTAGGTATCAGCCTACCTCGGTTTCATTCGTGAAAGTTCCAATGTCGTAGGGTTATGGGGATAAAATTATCTCTTCTATGGTTTTCGCGATTTAGCATAATAAAACACTTTATTTATCGGGATAAATCGCGTTTTTATTAATGGTTTTAAATGAACCGAGCTTTCGCCAACTGTACAGTTGGCTTTTTCAAGGTTGACTGGCTCGGTTCGTTTGAAACCATGAATAAAAACGCGATTTAACCCGATAAATGAAGTGTTATTTTTTCTCTCATAAAATGTAGCCTACGTTTTTGCGTAGCAGACAGAACACCTTTAAATTTAGTTGTAAATTATTAGGGGTTAAAGTATGAAATTGCCGATTTGTACTGAAAATCTTAATTGTTTATTTTTTAAATTTTTAACAAATTTATTTAATCAAAATAGTTGCCATTATTATCTATACATTGCTGCCATCTAATGGGAAGGTTATTAATGCCTTTGCGATAGAACTCCGACGATCTAGACTGCACAAACTGTGTGAAAGCATTTTGTACTGCCTCCTGGGAAGAAAATTTCTTGTCACGTAGATAATTGTCCAAATCACGAAAAAAATGGTAGTCCGTTGGAGCAAGGTCTGGTGAATACGGAGGATGACGAATGGTTTCTAAGTGCAGTTCCTGAAGGGTCAAAATGGTTTCTCGTGCTGTGTGAGGTCTCGCGTTGTCGTGGAGCAATAATGGTGAAGATCGATTCATGAGTCGGGGCTGTTTTACTGCTAGTTTTGTCAACATGGTTCGGAGTTCGGCACAATAGACATCTGCCATAATTGCTTGACCAGATCGAAGAAAACTATAGTGAATAACACCATGCTGAGACCACCAAACAGTTACCATTACCTTTTCATTGGTAAGTTTTGCTTTAGGACACTGTTGTGGCATTTGACCTGGGGTCAGCCATTGCATTTTTTCTTTTCCGGTTATCATAAAGAATCCACTTTTCATCACATGTTACAATTCGATCCAATATTCCTTCATTTCTGTACCGGTTCAACAAGGCAACACAAGTTTCAACACGCGTTTCTTTCTGCAGATCAGTCAAATCATGAGGCACGCATTTTTCGTATTTTTTTATTTTATTGATTTGACGCAAGTGAGTCAATAAAGTAGGTAAGGTAACGTTAAACCATGCCGCTAATTCTTGGGTAGTTTGACTAGGATCGGCTTCCACTATCTCTCTTAATTCATCGTTATTCACCTGTGTGAGCGGTCTTCCTCGTGGCTCGTTCTTTAAGTCGAAATTTCCATCACGAAAGCGTTTAAACCAAAATCGCACGGTGCGTTCATTAGTAGACCCCTCTCCAAACGCAGCATTGATATTGCGGGCTGTTTCTGCCGCGTTAGTTCCGCGTCGGAACTCGTATTCAAAAATCACTCGAATTTTCGCAGTATCCATCTTTCTTGTCTAAATTGAATAACAAAAACAATTTAAAGTCGATATTCAAATGTTTCACATTTTTTAAAAAAGAACATCACAGAAACCATTTGAAAATAGTTTCATTCGAAAACCTCAAACCATGAAGATTCTATGTCAATTCAAAAACCTATTGCAATAAAACGGCGATTTCATACTTTAACCCCTATTATTAAATGATCTGATAGTTACATTCATCAAAATATTTGCTTTACCAAGATATAGTTTTTCTTAACCGTTTTAATAAAACAACTGGATATTCACTGATTTTTATAATTTTCCAATATTTTAATCACACTTAATTTCTCTAATAACAAAAAAATAACTTCAAAACAATTTTTGTTTTATTACAAACATAAACCTTACAAACGGCCTATGTGGCGCGGCGTGCGAAGCTCAAACTGCAACGCAGAAGGTTGCGGGTTCGATTCCCGTCGGTAACAAATATTTCTGATGCTGACCATAAGTGTTTGTTTCTGGTTCTGGGTGTTTTCTATGTATCATGTGTACGTATTTACAAAACAAGGTTTAATATGCAGTATATTTTCTAATACCCATAGTACAAACATAGTGCTTGTGGGTGGATGGCGCTGTGTGTAATGTCGGGCTTTATTTATTAATTTTATTGAAAACAGCTTTAGCTGTTTAATAATACAGCTATAGCATCTACTGTCGTACCTACGTATTACAAATTAACTAGGACTGACTGTTTTAGTAGGAATATCGGGATGTTAAATTCGGTCACGGTACCGATGATTAATACCCACCACAATCAGTCAAAACTAGTCCAATTACTACACGACTGCCAAAAAAGGGTTAAGTTCTTAAAATCTATTCACTAGTATCACCATAATTTAAAATAGCAACATTACCAACTGAGCTAATAAAGAATTTATTTATTAATTGTAAGTAAGTATAAATAGGAAATACAATGTCAAAATATAAATTATTACAATATAATAAAACTAAAAGTACAAAAATAAAAATAAAACTTACTAAAAACTAACTAAAACTAATTTACCTTAAAAAAAACACTAAAAGAAAAATACACGAATACAGGAAAAATTAAAGAAAAACCTAAACCACTATAAAATATGCTAATTAAATCTCATGAGGATCTTTAAAATGATTACTTATCCCAAACTTATCCCAACAAAGCTGTTAGAACACTCTTTGGTAATGGCCCGGAAGGACCTTGCTGCATTTGAGGTTGGAAACCATTCTCATCTGCAACGTAGGTGACAGTGTAGATGGCACCATCAGGAGCAACCCAGGTATATTCTCCTTCAACAGATAGAGCTTCTTTCTCTGTGCCTTGGTTCTTTAGCCGACCTTGCTCTTGGTGTTTCGTACCATCTGATAATTCAAATCTGGAACAAAAAAGGTTGTGTGTAATGATAGCAGAGGGGCAGTTCTGTTCCTAAGTACTATTTATTAGATGAAAATTTGCATAGGGATAGTTTAAATGATGGAGAGTAATATAGGATACTTTTGATCCCTAAAATCCCGCGGGATCAGGACTTACGCGGGTGATAACTATTTATTAGATGAAAATTTGAATAGGGATAGTTTAAATGATGGAGAGTAACATAGGATACTTATGATCCCGTAAATCCCGCGGGGTTTGATCCCGAAAATTCCGCGGGATCGGGACTTATGCGGGTGATATCTATTTATTAGAAGAAAATTTGCATAGGGATAGTTTAAATGATGGAGAGTAATATAGGATACTTTTGTCCCGAAAATCCCGCGGGATCGGGACTTACGCGGGTGATAACTATTCATTGGATGAAAATTTGCATAGGGATAGTTTAAATGATGGAGAGTAACATGGGATACTTTTGATCCCGAAAATCCCGCGGGATCGGGACTTACGCGGGTGATAACAATTCAATGAATGAAAATCGACACAGGGGTAGGGTAAGTGATGTAGAGTGGCATCATCATCTTTGTCATCGTCATCCATCGTCATTGATCGTCATCCATCGTCATCGATCGTCATCCATCGTCATCGTCATCCTTCGTCATCGTTATCGTCACCTACTGATGAAATACAAACTTTACCTTACTTCACCTACCTACCGCAGTGCAAAACTCTACACTTAAACGGACGACTAGGGAAGTTCAATGGGCGACCGTTTAAGTGTGGATTATTGCATTGCAGTAGGTAGGTGTTCGAACAACGTGGGTTCGCAACTTGCGCGGGTGAAACCGCGGGGCGCAGCTAGTTTATTATAAAAACAACAAAGCTGTGGTTCCTTTGGTAAAGTTTTGTATGCAACTTACCCGAAACTACGTCACACGTGAAGGGCGTCTCATATTGCACATTGTATACAATTGGCATGCAACTAAATTATGTACAAGTGAAAACAAAAAGGTATTTTGTTCAATATGCAAGTTGCCGGAGCAACTTGAACGACAAATGTGACGTCTCGTATACCGAACTTCCGCTAAAAGCGCATACAAGACTTGGAACCAATCAATGGAACCACGCGACACTTACGCAAAATTATAAGAATCTAGTCCTGCATTGTTTACGTCGTAACGAAGAATTTGGACATCTTGTGGATTTTGAGGAGCAGCGTAAATAGTTGCCGCTACAGTGAGAACCAGGATCTGAAAATCCATAGAAAAGTATAAAGCCCAGAAAACACATAGATACTAGGAAATAGTTCGGGTGTGGACCCATGATGATATCCACGAACGGGTGGACAAGGCGGGACTTATTAAAATGTTTGAGAGTGTTTCACTAAAAAAACACTATAAAAATACTTTTCACTCTAAAAAGTCTCGCTCCCGGAAGACGTATATCACGTTTCATCAAACAATTTAAAAACATAACTCTCTCGCATATTTGGGCAAAAAAGTTAGAGCACAAACATATTATACGTCAGTGATTAGATTGCTGACTGTGTATGAGTGGGTATAATAAAAATATTCAATTATCCATCACTTGTAACTGACCAGCTTCATTTTTTATTGCGCGATTAACCTCTCTGAAGAGTTGGCTACTTGTGTATGAAATGATTACATATCGGAGCACTTCTTTTATATAGGTAGTGTATCTTCTTATACTTGGTTGCAACACTAAAGCTGGTCTGGAAATTCTTCATAGAATTAATTATTTGAAAAACCGGATAGATGAATGTAAATTGTTTTTATTGAGACTCTGGAAAAATGGTTTCTCTATATTACTCGTATGTCCGGCATTTCCCCCAGAATCGAAGTTTATTGGCTGCGTAGGCGCAGCTATGTAGTGGCGGTACTAATATTTAGTGGAATTGTGCATACAATGTTCAGAACCCAGCCTATGTCGTTCTAATATTTTGGACCGGAAAACAAACAAATCCTGTCTTCAAAGCTTTGCAATCTAATTTTTTGTCAATTTTTGTTTGAACTTTAAATTTCGTCAATCAACAATGCAACATAACATGATTCGTATACACTTGTTGCCAAGGGTGTGCAAATTAATGATGACTTCTCTGACAAGACATACAAAAAAACCTATTGAAATATCAATCTTTTTATCTTATCTTTCTCAATGAAAAAGAAAAGAAAAAAGTGAGTGTTCAATAAGAAGTTCCACGATTATTTTGTGACTCTCTCAATTTGTGACTTTTAAGTAATTTCAATGTAAAATGTAAAATGTATTACAATAAGTTCGAGGTTTCTTTCTCTCGCACAACAACTATGATTGTGAACTTGTGAACAATCGCAGAGTCGTTGTAGTAACGTCTCTGCGATAGATGATAAATTATTTCGCTATGACATGAATAATTGTTTTGCAAGTAACATTACATAATGTGTAGTTTTTTAATTCTTTATAAATATGAGAGTATTAGACAATATTATATTGTATAGAATGTTTCTCTTATCAACTTTTCTTATCAGCTTTGTAAACATTTGTATAATAAAATGGCCGCATAGTCCTACAAATTGAGTGGTACGTTTTCCTAGTCCTACGCCTGGAAGTTGTTGATCCTACGGTAATACTTTTGTCATTAAAAATGTTAGAAATATTAGGAAAAAATCATCTTCAAAAGTTCACTCGCGGCGAGATTTCAACTCGCGTCCCTTTATCAAATCAAATCGCTCAATACTCGCCGTGAGTGAATTTTTGAAGATGGATTTTCCTTTAAAGTATTTTTAGTAATAAATATGCCTTGAGCAATAAAAACAAATTACGAAATATTAAAAATGTTGTTTGTAAACGCAGTAAAAATGTCAATTTGACATTGAATTCTCTTCAGCATCTTATCTCTTATCTTATATCTATCTTTATAAAAGAAAGTCGTGTTAGTTACACCATTTATAACTCAAGAACGGCTGAATCGATTTGGCTGAAAATTGGTGGGGAGGTAGCTTAGAACCAGGAGAAGGACATAGGATACTTTTAATCCCCACGGGAACGGGAACGGGAACGGGAACAGGACTTACGAGGGTGAAACCGCGAGGCGCAGCTAGTTTTCTATAAATCGAATACTTAGCACAGCGATACTACTAGTAATTACATAATTAATTAAGGTTGGACCCAGTAGTTGTTCAAGAAATCTTTCAGTCGTCCGCAGTAATTGTAGAGATGCAAAATAGAAACCACTATTCTAAATTCTTCGTAGTCTGATTTCAATACAATATCCACCAGTAGATTGTGCTCTACTTCTTCCATACACACACAAGTGCTATTGAATGGAACTAGACCAGTTTAGACCTCATAAGGCGAACATAACCTATTACATAAACTACAATTTGTCAGAGTCTCCTCCCAATCAATGTTAGTATTTATATTGTATTGACAACTTTTATATTTTAGGACTAAAATAACAAAAGAGTCGATCAGTCAGTGCTGTGCTTAGTTTAGATGGATAGATTTCTCAATATGTTATTAGTTATTACAGACAAGCTGTGTCCCGCTCTTGCACCCATTTAAATTATAGCCTATATTACTAAAGAATGCTATATTATGTACTTGATATGTAGCTTTCTATTATGAAACGAATTTTCAAAATCAGCTCAGTAGTTTCTGAGCTTATTAGTGACAAACAAATAAATTGTTCCTCTGTGTAATATAAGTATAGATAGCTGATGTAAAAATACATTTTACTAAAATTACTTAAAGTTAGGCTAAGATTAAACGAATGGAAGCAATCGAAGCTAATACACGAAAGAAAACTAATCATAGTGGACGTAACAAGTCCACAAGACAAAAAAGAGGAGGAGTGGACTGGACGTAACAAGTCATATAGAAAGAAAGCAAACGCAATAAATATAGTTCCTGCAAAGCGTCCAAACATGCGTTCAAAAACAAACGTGTTTTGGCTCGCCGTTCTTCGTTTCATATGTAAACAACTTGAAAAGATGCCTTGGATAATTTATAATTCAGCTTGAAACGATGTATTAAATTAGGGTTTAGGGACGGGTTTTTTGAATTAGGTTCTTTAGTATAATTGTAGCTTTCTATCACTTAGGATTATTTTTTTTAACTAGGCATTTATAATAGTATAGTTTTTAATTTAATCAGTTTAATTTTTTCCAATTTTCCTTTTTTTGTTATGAACATAAATTAATAAAACTATTTAGCAGTAGATAAAGGTAGATATTGCTTTAACTTAATTCATGTTGCTACGTAATTGCAAATTAAATTTTCATAATAATGTTCAATCAAATCTTGGAATTTAAGGTTATGGGAAATGTCAATAACCATAAACATATTTTACACGGCTTTTAACATTATCTTTGGCAAATGTACCTAACTTAAGAAAGAAGTAGTATTCTCAAAAAATTTGTTGAAAATTATTGCTTATTTACATCATTTAGAGTTTAGTGTACAGTGTGTGTTATAGTAGTAGAAAATAAAAGTGCAAACAACACATCATAATGTCAGTGAAAAGATCAAGGCTTTATTTTTCTTTAAATTATGTGTCAAATTAGATTCTTATGAGTTTGGCGAAACCAGAATAAGTACATACTGACCAAAAAATGTGCTGTTTAGTTTCAAAAGGAATTGACGAGCTATCGCTAGATAATCATAATTTTGTGGTGTCAAAATAGGAGAGACATTCTGAAAATAAAACAGAAGTTACAGATTGTTGGCGTGTCGAGCGAAGGCTCGACTGCACTGCAGAAGGTTGCGGGTTCGATTTCCGCCGGGTGCAAATATTTATACTTTAAACTAAATATTTGTTACTTACGAAAGCGAAAGGACGCAGGTTCGAATCTTGTCATGGGGATTTTTTGGAAATATATTTCCTTGCTAAAAATATTTCTAAGTTAAAAATGCCTTGAGCAATAAAAACAAAAAGAAATATTAAATATTTGTTTCAAATCTGGGTGTCTTTCTATGTATAATATGTATGTTTTTACAAAAGAAAATAAACATTAGTAGTATGTCCGATTACCGTAACACAAGCTTTATAGCTTACCATGGGGCTAAGTGGCGCTGTGTTTTGTTCACAGAATTCATTTTATTTTTATTTTTATCATGGCCGCTCTGTTTTGACACTCCATAATTATGACGTACTAGCTGCTGCGCCCCGCGATTTTACCTGCGTAAGACCCGATCCCGTAATAATATTGGGATAAAAATTAGCCTATGTTTTAATCCAGATTTCCAGTTATCTGGACATCATCACAGTTTCATTGCAATCGGTTCAGTAGTTTTAGCGTGATTGAAACACAAAAACTTTCGGATTTATAATATTAGTGGGAAGGAGGATACCTATTTTGAAAATTCAAGATTGTGGTCCAACGACTTTTGATGCTGACTCTAGGTATATAATATGTGCCTAATGGTTTGAATGTGTTTAACGTTAAAAAACTAAGCTACTGTTTATGGTTAACCAGTTGTCGCTACTGAATTACAGAGAAATTACTGAATTACGTCACAGAGTTGAACTGACATCACGCATTGACCTCAGAACCCGACGTTGACTCAATATTTTTAGGTCAATTTTAAAAGCAACCTGTATAATACTCCTATAACCTACGAATATAAATCTACGTCTATAGAAATATGAATATTACATACAAAGGTGATAGCTAGTTCCTGAGTATGTTTGTTGCTCTTTCAAAACACTTGACCGATTGCGATGAAACTTGCAGCTCTAGCTGCGCCCCGCAGTTTCGGTAAGTTACAATCTTTAATATGTTAACAAATGTTGCAGAATGTTGCCGTATTACTTAATGTTGCTCAACAAAAGTGTAGGTTCCCCATAACTCACGAGTCATTAAATAATCAAATTAGATGAACGGCAACTTTAGTTAATGTCATTCGACGCAAGGTTATTTGGTTGCATAATTTTTAAACACATTTATACAATAACAAACCATAATTACATAATGTAATAAATCAATTTATTAAAATTCCATAGTGTAGGTCAAGTTTGACGTTTTAGGTTAAGTGTTTTGATTATTTATATAAAAGTCAAATCGTAAGCGCCACATATTCGTTTTGCTTTGTCATACTTACGTTAATTTTTCAATAAAACAGTAGACAAACAGATGGCCTATTCTCGTAACAAAATGTTATTGCACTCTGTATAATTGTTAATTTGACGTTTGGCAAATAACATTTGACATTTTGTGATATCATTTTCTTAGGAATATTTTTATGTTTACCATATAATTTATACGGTAAACAGTCCCGATGCCTTAAAAATTAAAAAAAAATATTAACAGCATGAGAACACACTTTCTTCGAACAGCTCTCTACAGCTCTCCGGAGGTTAGTTTGTGCTTTGATTATCAGTCAGTCAGGTCTAAGACATTTATTTTGACGACCTCTGTGGCGCGTCGGGCGTACGCTTGGCTGCAATACAGAAGGTTGCGGGTTCGATTCCCGCTGGGTGCAAATATTTATGCTTAAAAATAAATATTTGTATCTGGTCTGGGCGTAATTCTATGTATAATATGTATGTATTTACAAAAGAAAAATAAATATAAGTAGTATATCCGTTGTCTAGCCACCGTAACACAAGCTTAGCAGCTTACCACGGGGCTAGATGGCGCTGTGTGTTCGTCACAGGATTTATTTATTTATATTTATTTATTTATTAGTAGCCTCAGTAGCTTAAAAAAATTGATGAGTTACTGATTTCGCAACTCAATTTAACAACATAGTAAAAATATAAAACTAACATTTGGCGTAGAGATGTAGATCTTATCAAGATTTAAGTCGTGAGAATCCGTGTCAGATTGTATGGCATTTATTAAACTTTTCATCCTGATATCGGTGTAATCTTCAGATCAAAGTATATTCTTACTAAATATTTCTAATGTTTATTGCTCAAGGCATTTTATAAATATCTTGTAACGAGAGAATTTTTGATGATGCCATAAATATTGATTTTTACCTGATTGAAAATTTTAAAGAGACTTCTTCTAGAATTTATTATATTCTAGATTTTTAAATAAATAAATTCTGTGACGAACACACAGCGCCATCTAGCCCCATGGTAAGCTGCTAAGCTTGTGTTACTGTGACTAGATAGCAGATATACTACTTATATTTATTTTTCTTCTGTAAATACACACATATTATACAAAGAAATACATCGAGACCAGATACAAATATTTTATTTTTAAGCATTTATATTTGCACCCAGCGGGAATCGAACCCACAACCTTCTGCATTGCAGCCAAGCGTTCGCCCGACGTGCCACAGAGGTCGTCAAATACATCATCTTTGAAAATTTCTAGCTATCACGGTTCATGAGATACACCCTGGTCACATGCTTACAGACAGACCGATTTTAGACTCTTACTAAAAGGGTTCAGTTTATAAAAAGTTACCAAGTTACGTTTTATGGGTATGGAACCCTAATAACAAACTCATACTAACATCGCCCAACTAAAAATCCTTAATCTGCAAAGACGTGTGGTGGCCAATCTTATTGGTCATGGGAACAGAATCTCAAAGCTCGCAGTTTCGAACATCCGGATGAAAAACAAATCAAAGTATTATGCAATCTATTGTACTGGAATACGGTAACAAACGTGAATGATATTGATAACAATCAAAGACAACAAAGCCAATTGAGTGCTTATACTGCTATTTTTTTTACAAAACACATCTCATTATTGCGGGCCCCTGCCCGCAATGATGAAGTATCAAACTTTATGATTGGCCATTAAGTTACGCACTGTACTTAGGCTTTTTAGCTCCTATTAATAAACGTGGAGTTAGAACATGCTTTGTCTTTTTTCGTGACAAGAACTTTCAAAGTTGACAGAGACGAACAAAAAGTGATAAAATGACTCCGACCTTTATACTCCACGTTTATTAACTAAGCTTTTATTTTATGTTACTGGCCGATGCGTTACCTATTTATATCTAGATTCTTAGTAATTGGCAATTCTTGCACGAGAATGCTACTAAAAAGACGTACAATTCTCGTGATGGTGGAGTACTTATCAACTGGTTAGTTAACTGGTTTTATCGTCTTTGATAACAATCGTGTTGAGTCATTATATGGATGCAATAGTAAGCGCTAATTGAGCGATATATGGGTGAATACTTTCAATTCTATAGCTCGAGGCAATTGTTTGAATTAATACGGCAATAACATTTATCTAAAAGTACAATGGAAATTAACTATCGATACACACTTTGAAGTTACTTCACGTTGGTTGGTAGTTAGGTACCTGTTACACGGTTTTACATAACCAAAACAAATACAATAGTTGGATTGTAAATTTTAAGTGTTAAACCTACACTTAAAGATTTAACAATTTGTAAAGACGCTTTTAAAAATATTAATGCACTTGGTTGGAATTAAACCTACGCATTTATATTTTAAACTCGCGGTGCCCACTGGTTACACTCGCGTAAGTCCCGCTCCCTCAAAAATATCTTGATAAAAAGTAGTTCTTTGACTAATGGAGATATACAGATATCTACATACTAGGTTATTTTGCAATTGGTTCAGTAGTCTTTTCGTGAAGGACAAACATATTTAAGGACGCGACTCATGTGAAATCCCTTCCGATTGAATATTTTTCTTCATAACCGGTATCAAATAGATCTTTAAACAATGTTTAATGTTATTGTACATGATACAAGAAGTGTCCCCTTCATTTCAAAAACAATAAAAAATAACTTTAATTACCACTATTATACAGGCAAAGTTACCCCTGTTTTACAAAATAAATCAATTTTTCTTCTAAATCCTTAACCGCTATATTTTCTTATAGGCATCATAATATTAGAAAATACAACACCTAGAACCCCTTCATCGCATTTTATAAAAATATTATTTTAATCTTCGTTAATTATTGATTTTACGAGAAATTGTAGATTTTTTCACGCAATTCCATCTCGCTCATTTATATGCAATAGGACAAGGACCGTTGCTTATCATCTATCGCCGCCTTAAAAGAAAACACTCCTTTTCTATTATTTATATCAAATATTATTGTTTATCTAAGTTAAGTTTTAGAAAGATGAAACAACCCTATCGAGTTCGTCTTCAGTGAAACAAAGCAGCATGAAGCAGTATACTCGGCGGCGCTCTAAGTAATCGCGAGACGACTCTCCGGACGCCAAAAATTTAACTTCATCTTGAGTGTAGCGTTCTGGATCGACTTTACATATCTGCAAATTAAAAAAATAACGCCAACAGCACACTGATTGATAGGTAAGTCACGGAGGTGATGTGTCGCCGTAACTTCGCGAATTTATTTTATGACTATTGCGATATTATGTGGTTATAATTTGGCCTTTTATTACCTACTAGCTGCGCCCCGCGGTTTCACCCGCGTAAGTTCCGTTCCCGCGGGAATATCGAGATAAAAAGCCTATGTGTTATTCCCAGTATCCAGCTACCTATATTTCAAGTTTTATCGGAATCGGTTCAGTAGCTTTTGCGTGATTGAGTAACAAACACACATACTCACAAACTTTCAGCTTTATAATAATAATAGGATAGGATAAATAAAAATGAAAACGTTGCATACAATGTGAAATATCTAAATATTATGCATATTTACATACCTAATATATATGCACCTAAATAACAGCTTAATCGTACTTACTCTCTTTTTACCCGACTCGTAACATATTAGTTCTTCAAAATGGCTATTCAGTTTAGACTTTGGATTCCTGATGTAGCTTTTTAGTTCTGCGTATCGACCTAGATGCTGTAACAGTTAAAATTTAAATATTTTTAAGTTTTTATATATTTTATTAATGTTTTTTTTTTATTAAAAAAACTTTGTTTACCGGGGTTAATCGCGTTTTATTCATGATTTTTAACCGACCGAGCTTTCGCCAAATTTACAGTTGGCTTTTTCAAGGTTGACTGAGTTGTAATTCGTCTATTTAAACATTTCAAAAAGTTACTGTAAACCACCGCCTCATAATATTTATTTGTAACAAAACTTTCCAGTGCGTACATTGGAAAGTTATTGACTATTGAGTTATTGTAATAGTTTTGAATTTAAATTATAATTGTTATTATCCCTAGCTAGCTCAAAAAACTACCATCGGAATGCATGAGAAGAGATTGTATTAATGAGGTGATGTATTTTTAGTTTAGGTAACATCCAAAGATCATTTTCGTAGTCATACTCTTCTACGTAAGATTCCATCGCGCTATAAAAATGATCGTTGAATGTCAATTGAAATATATGTCCCAACTTGTCCCAAAACAGGTGTAAAATTGAGTTACTAAACCTCTGGATCTGGAGCTCCGCTTCTCCTGACGGTATCTTGTGGAAACAAATTTGGAAACAGTCTTCGCAGTTCTACGTCTTCACTGAAAATTTGTCATATTTTATTAAATTAATATACCTTTTTGGAAATTTTGAAAGGAAAAGTACATCTTCAACAATTCACTCGCGATGACGTTTTTTTTTTACTTTCAAATATTTGTCATTGTCTTTGTAAATGTCTTGAGCAATAAAATAAATCACGTATAATTAAAATATCCGAATCCCATAGCATATAACTCTTTGTAATATGATATGGCCTACCCAGCCCAAAAGGTTGAGGTTAGAGTTATCAAGAAATCAACCAGGATTTCATTATTTCTAAGAATCAACACATTGTTAGTAATAAAATTTATTTTTTTGGGTTTTCCAAAGTTCAATATCACAAGTGCATGTTGGTGAATGAATATTAGGCATATAAATACGAACTATGTATAAATGACTGCATCACCTAAGTCCAAAAAAGTTATTGATATCTGTAACAAACAAAACAACTTCAGAGACGCTATGCAACACTGTAATATGTAAAAACATGGAAAATAATCATGTTTTTTTAAAGAAAATTATTTAAGTTATGTTTTTTTGTTTTGTTCTAAGAAAAGTATTTAAGTAAAGTTTTTATTCTATCCGCATATAAACATTTTAAAGCATATGCCTAGTTACTTAACTTTTATCAAATTTACTGTCCGCACGGTTCCGCTACAGTAGAAAAGAACCGTCGCACCTGAGTGGATGCGTCTCGAAAATATTTTTATGACTATAAGGTATTTAAAATATAAGACTCACAAAAAGTAAAACACAGCTATCAAGAGAAAATTTCAACATTTAAAAAAAAGTACTTAAAGAATTGTGAAAATAAAACTTGGTAAAAGTACACGTACAACAAATTTTATGCGTATACCAAATATAATTTTATGGCTTTGAAATTCGTGTAAAATTTTAATATAACATAAACCAACTGATAAAAATATATATAAAACAGCCAGCCCTCATTGGTTTGTACCAGTGAGGGCTGGCACTTACTTGTGTAAGTTTATATTTCACTGTTGAATGTGCAATGTACGTACGTCCATTAGCAAATTGGTAGTATCTATCTATCTAGACTCTAGAAATCCATTTTTCACGTTATATAATAGTAGCGTGTACGGCCGTGAACCCAGACAAGTACATAATGTTAATTAATTGACTTAAAGCAACCCATAACGAGTTTGTCTTTTAATAAAATTTGATTGTAAACTTTACGTGTAGGTTCAGAATATATTTAGAAATAGCGTATAAATAAATAAATAAATAAATCCTGTAACGAACACACAGCGCCATCTAGCCTCGTGGTAAGCTGCTAAGCTTGTGTTACGATGACTAGACAACGGATATACTACTTACATTTATTTTTCTTTTGTAAATACATACATATTATACATAGAAATACGCCCAGACCAGATACAAGTATTTATTTTTAAGCATAAATATTTGCACCCAGCGGGAATCGAACCCGCAACCTTCTGCATTGCAGCCAAGCGTTCGCCAGACGCGCCACAGAGGTCGTATCAAAGTTTAGTATACATTTTGTGAATTTCCTACTTTAGTTTCAAACACATTTCGAATAAGTATAGAAATTTTAAAGTTTCTGTGTTTATAATTTATAGAGACATACTTAAACAAATAAATTTTGTTTCGTAAACGGCCTATGCGTACACGCACGTTTTCAAAAGTCCAAGGCTCTGGACAAATAAGATACCTATTTGAATTCACACATTGTTAGCAAGATCACAAAAAACAGCTATTTTAGTTTTCATGTTTTTTCAATAAAACTATTCGTATTTGATTGTTTTATATTTTTATTTTAAATAATTCTTCTGTCATTAAATCTTATATCGTTATCGTTAATTAAAGGATGGTAACCGGTTCGATCTGCTATGTATTTTATTGTATATAATTTTCCACCAGGGTCGATGTACCCGTATTCTCCTCGGACGAAGAGAGAATCTCCTATTAGACCACCGTCTTCCCTTCGAAAAGTGCCTGCTGTCGTTTCGTATCTGTAAAAGATAGTACTTAAGAAAATCTCTGTTATTTATATTGCTTAAGCCACTCAAATAGGAATATTTTAGCCGCGCGAGTGCTTTAACTATTACACCATATGAGAACCTACGAAGAACAAATAATTATCATATGCATCACCCCCGCTTGATTTTCGACTAGAGCTATATTCGAACGTCATCATACCAGAACAGCTTTTTCTCAGGATAAAAAAGTAATTAAGTGTTGATCTTATTGATTTCTTAAACCAGGGGAAGGGTCAATGAACCATAGTATGTACAATTTATTAATTTGAGGACTTCTGGCGACAAACAAACGAATTCTCTGGATAAGGAAGTTTGCTTCATTTAAGATCATATCGTTTGTATATAAAACGGAGCTTGTTACATATACCTATAATTCCATTTGTTTTTATATTTAGCTTAGAATCCAATCGAACACTAACGCACTTCTAAATTACAGAATAAAACCGATAATTAAATTAAAATTACATTTTGTTAATCAATCTCACTTACTCGAAACTGTATGTGCCGTATCCATTTGTATTGAAAGCATACTTTTTAATTTGCTCGTCAAGGCAATGGGATATTGGTGCCGTGACAGTTAGCGATATAATCAAACAGCCAACGAAGATGAGACCACCTTTTACCTGCAAAATAGATAAATAACATGTGTAATGTCAAGGCCACATCTTAGAAAGTTATGTTTGCCGTTTGTAGCAGCCAGCGCTGTCATTGCTCAGGGCCGATACAATCAATACATAAACACTTTAATATATTAAGCCGGGTACTAGATAACTGTAACTGTAACCCGCATGTATGTAGGTACTGTAACTAAACTTTAAAATAAGAATAGATATTATTTCAAGAAATAGTGTGTAAGAACTTGCCGCGAGCGAAGCGCTGTTGTTTTAAGGCTAATTTACATTACGGAACTAGTATCATGATAAATACTACCGCTGTATCAACGCATTATTTATTTGTGAAAATGACTATAAATTGTAAGCCACTGCTTTCGTAATGTAAATTCCACTTTAGAGTAGGGAGCCGAGATGAATTTCGGTTTCTTCTGCGAATCAAACCAAAAGGATGCTCGCGGACACGAATGCACTAGAGCTGGGTTATTAATTTCAGATACAGTAACGAGGTTAGGTTACAGCTCGCTAGTGAGTACCCGGACTTTATATAAATATGCAATAAAAATAATTTACTAATTTAGCTCAATAAAAGTAAAACTAAATTAGGAAAAAAAAACATCTATAAATCAATGAGTATAATATGCTGTTTATAGTATAGTTTTTAGGCTCGATTTAAGTAAGTACTTTACATAATAATTTGGTAAACTTGGTAGTCAATAATTATTCTTTACTGTCGTTATATCTTTAATTAAGTACTTAGCAGTTGCAGTTAAGTAAAAATATTTTAAAGGAAAATTATATCTTCTCCAGGGAGCTCGTGTGGCCTAGAAAGGGTACTGGAGTATTGATCAGGAGGCGCAAGTTCAAACCTTGCCGCGAGTGAACTTTAGTACAAATGCCTTGAGCAATAAAAAACAAATTACGAAATAGCAGCTTAGTTACAATTAAGGCACCACTACTTCTGAAACATTTAGCAGCTACCTAGACCATAACATAAAAATTCAAAACGAGTCGTTAAACCAGTGACTTAACTGGTATGTGACATTAAGTATATTTTGTTTTTGTTGTGGTTTAGTGGAAGATCAAACGTGTCTTTGCTATAAATATCCATCGCTTGGCTAAACTGTTGAAATATAGGGCTCTTGTTGCGAATCTAAGATACAGTATGCGTCAAGATGAATATGACGCAAGTTTCGAGGGTTCTCTACATTTGTAAACCAACTTTATTTTGGAAAAGGGTTTTTTTATACGGCTAGCATTTGACCTCATCTCACATGATGTAAAGCGACGATGAGGTCGAAGGTGTAGCACGCTTACCTAGAAGAGACCTATTCACTCTAGACTTGAAGACTCCAGAAACAAATATACAACTTATTCATCCCATTACGATCTTAGCTAGAGTGTAATATTAACATGGGTTTTGCTAGCGGATTGCTAATGACTTCGGCGGAACGGGCATGCGGGCCCACTGCGTTTACGCAGCGTATATTCAATCTCTGCATAGACCAACACTCAGTCACGATAGCAAAATTATTAATTGACAGCATGGATCGCACTGAATCGTCCCGCCCAGAATCCACGGCTCGCAAACCAAATTTCTAAGTATTTTGGATTATTATTTTATGATTTTATTGAAAAATGTTTTACAAAGTTCCTCAAAAACCAAGTTTTATTTTCCATTTTGTGTGTTTTCACTTTTTAATATGTTAGCCACGATTTTAAACAGGTAATATCAAATGAACTACCGAATGAACTACGGTACTCAGGGTTGAATAACGAAACCCTAAGAATGTTGTTCTAAATAATCGTCCCACGAACCATTTTAAAATGTTATTGGACTCGAACCTCGTTCAAGTTAAACTTGTTTGCTACTCACTTAAAACCACATGTAATCATGTAGGATTTTATTTGTTACAAATAGATGGATACGTACATTAATAAACGTCAGTTGCACAAAAGTTGACTCGGTTGTAAAATTTGATTGATGACCAGTATATAAACTTAGTTATGATGAGGCGGGCGGATCCTGCTTTTGACATTCAAATTCTTATTTTTGACTCGATTCTAAAACAAAATTTAACTATTTATAATCCGAATTCCGATTAGCTACGAAACTGGTTTTAAGACTTACCATATTTATGAATTATTGACAATGTTTTTTCAACTGAGAGTAACAAGTTAGACTGCGGACCTGTGGACAGTTGGCAACACTTTATATCCTCATATCCTGGCAAGAATGTCATCACTGGACTTCATTCTTTAGTAAATAATCGGTCATCAAGGAATTTACTAAGTCATTGCTCTCATAAACTATTCAGTGCTATTATCTAAATAGGTATACAAAAACATTAAAAATCACATTAAGTTATTCATGTAAATTACCCATTTCATTTTTGAAAATATTTTTTTATAATTATTTGTTCATTATAATGCCCATTTTATTGGAGTTTAATCTAGCTATATACTTTATGCTTTTATCGACGTCGATGTTTGTGGCCACAACAGATATCTGAACAATTGAACATATAACATAGAACACGTAATATTGACAACAATATAGGCTTATCTTTCAAATCGGTTAAAAACAGTAACAGTAAAAGCTTAAATTTTCACAAGAGCCATTTTGAGGCTATCCTATCAAAATTAAACGATATAGACTGGTATGACGTTTTAGAATCTTTGAATGACATTGATGAAATTACTGACGAATTTTACAAAAAACTTGGAGACGTTATAAAAGATAATGTTCCATATTACAGAAATAAAAATTGTCAATATCCTAAGTGGTTTAGCCCTGCATTGATAAATTGTCTTCATGAAAAATATAAATATCATACTAAATTCAGAATTCACAAAAACCCTCGTGACTATGATACATTTTCCTTATTGAGAGCCAGAAGTAAACGATTAATTGATGATTGTTATAGCACTTTTTTGTCATCTGTTGAAGACTCCTTAACTAATAACATCAAAGGTTTCTGGACATACATCAACAGTCGTAAAGGTGGCAATAGCATACCAGTGACAGTTAAATTCGGTAGTGATCAATCATCCGATGCGGCAGGGGTTTGTGAATTATTTTCCAAATATTTTAGCTCTGTTTACGAAAAATGCGCTGAAACATGTGATTTTTATTGTAATGACAATAAACATAATCATTTCATTAGTAATGTTCGCATAAGCAAGGACGATATTTATAATAAACTTAAATATTTGGACATAAATAAGGGACCAGGGCCCGATGGTATCCCTCCGCTATTTTTAAAGAAATGTGCTAAAGAACTTAGTATTCCACTTTATATAATTTTTAATAAATCTTTACAGCAGGGTAAATTCCCAACAATTTGGAAATCTGCTCATATAGTGCCAGTTCATAAATCAGGAGACAAGTCTATCTGTGAAAATTATAGACCTATTAGCATTTTATCAAGTGTAGCTAAGATTTTCGAATCGTTAGTTTACGAATACCTCTATTTTCACATAAAACCGGTACTTACTGACAGGCAACATGGATTTGTTTCTAACAAATCCACCACAAGTAACCTTCTTGAATATAAGAATTATTTGTGCAGCGCATTCGCGAGAAACTGTCAAGTAGACGCCATATACACGGATTTCTCCAAAGCGTTCGATAAAGTGTGTCACAGTCTTTTGTATAGGAAATTGTCTGCTTATGGTGTGCATGGAAACTTACTACGATGGATACAATCATATTTGGAACGCAGAAGTCAGCTCGTATCAATCAAGGGATATCTATTATCTCCAGTCTTTGTCACTTCAGGCGTTCCACAAGGATCACATTTAGGTCCATTATTTTTCGTGATTTTCATTAATGACCTTGTGAACAACCTTGAATGTGATAGTTTACTCTATGCTGATGATCTAAAGCTGTTTTCAACTGTTAATCATGTCAGTGATGCCCTTAAACTACAAAAGGACCTAAATACACTTTTGGTCTGGTGCAAAGACAATAAAATGACGATGAATATTAGGAAATGTTACACAATCACATTTACCCGTAAAAAATATAAAATAATCTTTTAATTGTATTGATGGCCATAAATTGGAACGTAAAGATAAAGTCAGAGACCTTGGCATACAGTTCGACAGTGAACTTACTTTCCGCTGCCACTATGACTATTTAATTAAGAAAGGTTCACAGCTTTTGGGTTTCATTATCAGATCAACGAAGGAACTCAAGAATCCTAATAGTGTAATTTATCTTTATTATACTTTAATAAGGAGTATCCTTGAATATAACGCCATAATTTGGTGTCCATACTATGACGTACATATCGATAACATTGAAAGAGTGCAAAAAAGATTACTGAAGGTTTTGTGTTATAGGTGTGGTTTGAATCGTAAGCTTAATTCGTATGAAGAAAGACTGGAACACTTCCATATGGAATCTCTGAAGGTTCGCCGTCAGTTTTATCCGGTAATAACCCTTTATAAAATTATACATTATTCAATTCAATTCAATTCATTTATTTAAATCAGATGTCAAAGATCCATTATTTTGTTAGTAATTATTACTTATAGCTATGTTAGTAACAAGAATATTCCTTAGATGGTATAACAGAATTACAATTAGTCAATCAATATTACATTATTTAATCAATAAAATATGAATGCCTTTTGTCAAAACCACCTGCCACTTTTATGCAGTGATACATAATAAACTCATATTTATTGGCCGCAACGTTCAGGATGCTGTTAGAGCTGCCGCGTATACGTCCAAGCAGAGAAGTACTTCGCTTTTTTAAAATTGCTTGGAAACTATCCACGGCAGCATCAGCAAACATTCCCGACGCACTACACCATCGCGGCAGTCCCATCAACATCCTAAACGCGTTATTATATTGGATCCGCAGAGAATTTAACGACTGCTTTGTATGATCCATCCACAAAGAGCAAGTGTAGAAACTTTGACAATACGCTCGGAAAAGAGTAATCTTCACCTCCACACTGCACCGTGCGAATCTGCGAGCGATCATATTTGCCCTAACTGCCATTGCTCTACGTTCCCTCTCAATGTCTACCTGATCATTGAGGTTCTCATCAATATAATGACCGAGGTATTTGTACTGATGTACCCGATTTAATTGTACACCGTTAAGTAGGGTTGGGAGTGTGTTTTCTATTATCCTACCGCCAACCCCAAAAATCAGATATTCACTTTTGGTCACATTATATATTAGACCATGTTCTTGAGCGTACCGCTCGCAGACCCCAATGAGCTCCCAGAGCGACCCGATTGTTGGTGCCAGCAGGACCATGTCATCAGCATAACTTAGATTGTTGACACATACGTTATCTACATGACAGCCAACACGTCTACTACTGAGACCAACAACAAGGTCGTTTACGTAGAGATTAAAGAGTTTAGGAGACGTTACCCCCCCTTGTCTCACACCACACTCCAACCCATACGCGTCCGATAGCTCATCACCCCACCTCACTGTATTTACCTGATTTCCATACCAGTACCGAAGAATGTTGACCAGTGTGTCTGACACGCCTCCCCCTTTCATTTTCATCCACAGCTTATCATATGACACTAGATCAAAGGCTTTTGAAAGGTCTAGGAAGCACGCGTACACAGGAGTCCTCCGGCCGGTATAGTACCTAACTGTGTGCTTCAGGCTGAAAATAGCACTTTCGGTTGAGAGACCACGCCTAAATCCGAACTGCGCATCATGAAGATGTAGGTATTCCTCAAGTCGTTTGTCCAGCACACAGTCAAGCACTTTAGCCAGTATCGTAGCCAAAGAGATAGGACGGTAATTACGTTTATCGGCTATGTCGCCTTTTTTATTTTTAAGAATAGGAACAACTAATACTCTCACAGATTACTTTTAATACAAGATATCGTGAACGTAACAAAAATTTCAATCAATTTACTCTAAAGGTATACGTTAACAACACTTCTTACTATAATCCTCTTGTGGCAATGTGTCGTCTTTATAATGAAATTGTTAAGACTCATAATGATGACATTGATATTTTTAGCAATAAATTTCTTAATTTTAGGAAAATCCTTAAACAGATTCTGTTTCAACGTGAACATTAATTTTTTCGCGTTAGACGGAGTCTGTTTTATTTCATTTGTTTACATAATGGCTGCTTTTTTATTGCAGTTTATTGTTTTGATGTTATAATATATCCTCTTCAATGTTAATTAAATATGCTAGGCATACATGTTATTGGGCTACGATCTAGATCTAAACTTATTTTATCTATCTTTATTTTATGTAATGATTGTAGACTGTTTTGTGTGCTTAAATAAATAAATAAATATTATTATCTGCTCTGTGGTGGCCACCTTTACCGTGTCTTGTATTAGCTATGTAGTGCTCTACAACTAATAGTTAAATAATACTAGCAGATATACAAGGTGTAACGGGTATGCCCTTTTAAGCCGAAAAGGGGTTGTCAAAAGTTGTAGAACAAAAGTTGTTCGCCTAGACGTCTAGAATAACCCCTTTTAAGCCCTTTCCTCTTAAAAGGGCATACCCGTTACAACTTGTATAGATGCTTACTCGTATGTTACTTCTCGATAATGTAGCTTTTAATTGGTGAAATAATCATTGAAATGGTCTTGGAGCTTATTCATTACAATCAAACAAACAATCAAGTAATTTTCTTCTCTTTATAATATTAGTAGATAGATCATTGTTCTCAACTTTAACATATAATATTCTAAATATTATAATATGTTAAAGTTGAGAACAATGATATCACGCAAAAGCTATTTTATAAATAGCTTGTGTTATTATTACTCATATTTTATGAATAATAGGTACGAAAAATCTAATTTCAAAAATAAATAAATAAATAAATAGGGAAAACTCAATAAAAAGGAGCGAGAACCTTAAGTAACTATTTTATTGTACGTTAGTTTTCTAATCATAAATGCAATATTCTCCATTTAGGTTCAGCCCAGCAATGTCGCGACAGCAGCTGCAGGTAGCCCAAATCCTACCTGTAAAAGGAAACAAGACTCATTTTCGAAACGTATTTCAACACACTATTTATTAGAAATATTTTAAAGGAAAAATTCATCTTCAAAAACTCACTTGCGGCGAGATTTGAACTCGCTTCCCTGGATCAATATTCCAAACTTCCCAAACTTGCGTGGCCGAGCGGTATAGGCACTGGAATATTGATCCAGGGACGCGAGTTCAAATCTCGCCGCAAGTGAGTTTTTTGAAGATGAATTTTTCCTTTAAAATATTTCTAGTAAATATGCCTTGAGCAATAAAAACAAATTTACGAAATACACTATTTATTGTTAAAAGAACAAGACTAGTAGCAC
Organism: Idaea dimidiata; assembly: GCA_949358125.1. Taxonomy (NCBI): domain Eukaryota; kingdom Metazoa; phylum Arthropoda; class Insecta; order Lepidoptera; family Geometridae; genus Idaea; species Idaea dimidiata. Next base: position 23,961,101 of record OX442332.1, on the reverse strand, counting down.
AGCAGCGCGACATTCAAAAATAATAAAACTGACGGACAATTAAGGCGTCACATACATCTGATGCGTAGAGCTTTTAGTGGACATATCGATACACGGATATGTTAGTTTAGTCGGTGGTGTTTAGCCCGACGTCATGGTGTAATCAGGATGTACGAGCAATGTACCTAAAATTTGTAGCAATGTACCGGTTGCTCTCCTGTTTAAAACTATACCACTTTTAGACCTATACCCACCTTCCTAATATACACGAAGAAAACTATGCCACAAAATTATGTTGAACTGCAACAATTCGATTAAAATTACATTCATACATTCAGACATAAACATCTATGAATTTCTTGGGTCTTGTTCTCATTAGCGGTCACGCAAAATAATGAGACAATTCAAAACAATCATCTGAAAATATCTTGAAATATTTTCACTTGAACTTTTAACTTTCTAGATCGGGAGTTAGCTCTTTCAGAAAAATACATAAGTATTTTTTCATCCATGTGCTATATACATATTCAAACTATCCAAATTTATTATTAAAATGTTTCTTACACCTGAGTGACTGATTTTTGAAGAAATGCTTTCCAAGAATTTACACCCTGACGATTTGAACCTGCACTATTGGCACCTGTAGCGTTATTGGAAGCACGTGACACAAAATGTCAAGACTGCAGGTTCAAGTCCTGGTGGGTGCAAATTTTTGGAAAGCATTTATTCAAAAAGCATTTAACATATTTTAACCAGAAGCTTAGTGTCCAATCCAATATTTAAATAAACTTACACCAGTTCCAGTCGTATCCGGCAGTATTTGATATCCATTTTCGTCAGCTTTGTATCTTATGTAATGAAATTCACCGTCAGGATCAAAATATGAATAGTATCCTTCGACGACAAAATGTTTTCCCGATTTACCATCATCTACAAACTTTCCAGTTTCACTTCTTGATAATCCGTTGGATGTGCCATAACTAGAAATAAATAGAATGAGATATTTATAAATGACCAGCTGCGCCCCGCGGTTACACCTGCTTAAGTCTCGTTCCCAAGAGAAAATGGGGATAAAAAGTAGCATATGTGTTATATATAGTATCCAGCTACCTATATTTCAAGTTTCATCGCAATCAGTTTAGTAGTTTTTGCGTGAAAGCGTAACAAAGTCACATACAAACTTTCGCGTTCATAATACACTAGCTGCGCTCCGCGGTTGCACCCGCGTAAGTCCCGTTCCCGCGAGAATATCGGGATAAAATGTCTGTATGTTATTCCCGGTATCCAACTGCTTATATTCTAATTTCCTCGCAATCGGTTCGGTTCGTTTTTGCGTGAAAGAGTACCAAAGTCACATACAGACACCCATACAAACTTTCCCGTTTATAAAATTAGTAAGATTAAACATGATTCGATTACCTATATGTGCACGTTTATACTCATCCAAGCGATGTTCCCGTTTTTATTTATCTTGGAAGACAGTGTGCTATTTAATTTAATACAGCAGAGCGGTGTCGGTCTAGTGGTAGATCGACTTTCAATTCGAAGGTCGTGGTTTCGAATCCCGGCTGACCGCGCACCAATGTCTTTTTATTTAAGAAATAAATAAGTGCGTTTTAACATCGCTTTTACAGTGAAAGAAAACATCGTGAGGAAACCCACAGCTTAAATTACGCAAATCGGCCCAGTTGTAGGGCTATTTGCGGAAGCACACTATTATAAAACACACAGTAGAAGAAACTCTGGAGCATATCAACTGCAGATAAATTTGTTTCAGATACGCTCATCACCCTTTTGGAATCTCCCTTAGTCGCCATTTACGATAGCCATGGGAATAGATGGAGTAGCGCTATTCTATGCCAAAGCTATGCAGCTTACCGTGCCTTTTGATCATGAATATAGGCTGCATGATACGAATAAATTATTTTATCTTTTAACGCATATAAACGCTCCATCCAAATGTTGCCTGAAAGAAATCGCTCTTAGCGATAAGGCCGCCTATTTGTAGAACTTAATTTTAAGTTTGTTTTTAGTATTTACTTTTTGTATAAGTATGTAATTGTCCCTATGCGTATGTTGTGCAAGTAAAGATATCCATATAACAATAGGTACAGTAGGTATACAGCCAATTAAATTATAATAAAAATTAAAGCATATTTGTATGTGTAGTGCGTAACCGAGATATTTCAAGGACTTTACGTCCAGTTGATGCTAGATTGCTACTTATTTATGCAAAATGAATAATTTATTCACTTTATTACATCAACTAAATGTGTCGTTTGTCCTACGCATATGATTTTAGGTACTAACAGTAAAATTTCCGAGATCTAAGGTAAAATCTTCAATCCGAAAGTGTAATAAATACATTTGTGTTACTTGTTAACGATGATATAACGCAATTTGTTGAGCAAAAGGAGCTTGGTTGAAAGCTTTAGCCGCGGCTTGTTGCCAAGTTTGTGACTCTGGGCGTGTTCCGAAACTTAGATCGGCGCAGCCACTGAGGAAGACGGGTTGAATCTTGTTCCACTGCAGTTTTCCTTCTAGATGAGCGTGTTTCATATTAGACCATATTATCGCTTACCGTCAGGAGAGAAAGCGGTCAAACGCTCACCTATCGTGTGTAAAAAAGCAATATGTCTAATCAAATATCCATGTGTCATATTTAAGGCGCGCTAAACAACAACCAATAGCTAGTTATTCATCGTTCATAAGTAAAGGGGTTTGTTACCTGAAACGATAGTTTCCATCACCATCAACGTTATTTTCATAACTCTGAATTGTAGCTTCACTATCCTTTTCGACTGGCATTGAAGACACGGATGCAATAAATAACACAACATACAAAAACCAAAAAGCCATTATAGAGAATTATATTGCACGAATAAAATCGTTATTTTAAATTGGACAGAAAACTTGTTGTTGAGAAGATTTCTTGCACGGTTGTGATGTCGAGGTTACTTCGTTGGTTTCGACGATAAATGGCCATATTCACGATTAATGCAATAATAACCTTATAAACCGGGTCACACCAAACGCGTACCGTGGCGTACAGTGCATGGGTATTATTGGGTATCTCCCTCTCTTTCTCGTACATAACTAGATGCTGCACTAAACTCATGGTCCCGGTCTCGGAACCCGGTCGCACACTTTCTAGACCGTTCGTTTTAGTTAGGTGACTCGCTAGCCTCCAGGCGGTAAGCCAGCCTCCTGCCTATAATGTCACTCAAAGGTAGATTTATTAAATAAATATAGTTCAAAAAGTACCCGTAAAGCCTTGTACAAATTATCTATACTGTGAGTGCGTGTTATACTTATCCGCCTGTAAGCGTTTGGTGTGACCCTGCCTTAATGCTACATACAAAGCTGTAGCCGTTTTTAGTTGTGGAAATCTGTGAATTTTAGCTTAATACTTCTTCACGCTTGGTTGAACAGAATTGAGAAATAGATAAAGTATAGAAATAAAAAAATCTGTAACTTAGGCTAGTAATCTATTGTATTTTAAATTGACTAATAAAACGTACCTATACTTGAGTTAATTCGATAGCTAGTTTGTTAATGATATCATCTTTACAGTTTGTCTTGATTTGGATTATCTATACTATAATATTATAAAGCTGAAGAGTTTGATTGTTTGTTTGTTTGTTTGAACGCGCTAATCTCAGGAGCTGCTGCTCCGATTCGAAAAATTCTTTTTGTGTTTGATAGTCCATTTATCGAGGAAGGTTATAGGCTACTTTTGATTTTTTTCTTTTGCTTAAAGCTTTCATTTGAATGAAATCTGATGCGTCACGTGCGGGATAGGAATTTATGCAGGTGAAACCGCAGGGCACAGCTAGTGTTTATATATATGTTAATAAAGGTTTATTCGATGATTTAAGCTGTTGATTTACAACAATCTTGCTGATTTTATTGAAATATAATCTATGGAAAAACATGATATTCTTGTGTGGGCTGTTTTGTGGTCGCACCTGTAACTGGTAATTGATATCCCATGTCCTTTACATAGAAAATAGTTATTTACATAATACGTTTAATAATTTATTTGTACAATGAAGAATGAGCGAGTAATACTAAACTAATAAACAGTGAACTGAATTTGAACATTTATATTTGTATTAATGACGTATAAATCAGGGTAATATTGAATAGAAATGTATTCTTAGGTCTGTTTATTAGTTGACATTTTAGAAGGATCTTCGAACAGCTTAGGGATGATTCATACTAGACCGTCACTCGGCCGTGCCGACTCCAAGCTTCGGACTCGGCCGCCACTCGGTTGCAAAAGATCGACTTCTCGCCCAGCAATGGACGACAAAGCTCGGATCCGGCACCGCCGGGTGACGGTCTAGCTAGTATAAATCATCGTTTAACCGACGTTCATGAATTTTGTTTTTCTATCTAACTTAATGGTAACGTTTTAGAGTTAAAGGTTGACTTGCGGCCGAATACAGAACTATCATTAAAAATTTAAGGCTAGTTAAATACAGCTTCGAAATTCAAAATTAGTAGGTATCGGATTTATTAGTCCAGAAGCTGCTTACTGAATTGTTTCCTTAAATTTTGAGTAGCATATCAGTATTTGTTTCGAGCAAGATTTCCTATGCGAAGCAACGCTTCTTGTAATGTTTAATTGATAAATTTTCAAGTGGGTAATATTTTAAGTTTACAAAACAAATGAGCAATTTGGATAGCTGATAGCGAAAGACAGAGAATAATCATTTCTAACATTAATAATAAAATATACTCATTTTCATCATTTCGATTCAGTTTATACTAAGTTAAATTCTGTATATTCTATCCCCCTAATAAAGTTGCTAACACTTGTGGTGTTGGTGCTCCGTAACGGTCATCCAAATCCTGTAAACGAGAAACATAAGGCATAAGAATTGTTAGACAATTTTGTACTTAAATTACTGTTTATATAATAACTTTTAAAACGAACGAACTATCGATACTTTTTCAAGATATTATAAAATTTTGACGTTCTAAATTAAAAAGAAATTCAAACCGCACCCAACAGAAAAAGGCCGAGCGTTCATTTTAACCGACTTCAAAAAAAGAGGAGGTGCTCAATTCATCGCGTACTTATATATGTATAAATTTAGGGATGTTCACTGATTATTCGGAGATGGCTTGACCGATTGAGATGGTTGTTTTTTTTAATGGAAAGGTGGGGGTTCCGAAATGGACCCATAAAAATTTGGTGAGGATTTGATGAGTTTCTTCGGAGTGATGTGCAGAATAGCATCCCAGAATGCAGTAAATTTGGACTTTAACCGAAAATTATCTGTCCCTAAATAACTATGTACAGATTGAGGGAGCACTTGAAAACCCCTTGTTATCAGAAAACTCTAGGTAAAAATCTAGTAAAGGCTCTAGGATATTTATATAAATGTTTTTATTTATGTAGGTTTAACCCCACGGAAATATTGGGACAAAAATTAAACTATCATCATATCAAGCTCCACCGAAATGGGTTCAGTAGTTTGCACGTGATTACAATCATCATAACGATGATCGAAACTTTCGAATGAACAACTAAACTTTCGCATTTATAACTGGTGTAAGATATAGAAATATTTTAGTTCTGTAGCTCCTGCAAGTGTTACAGAATATTATTTTTATAATTTTCCTCTATTTTTAAGTAAACGCTAAAAAGTAAATGACATCAATAGTAGTAAATACGTACACTTGAGTCCGATATCACATAACCATTCTCGTCTGCAGTATATATTACCACAATCCTTTTACCATCCGGGTTTAAATAGGAGTACTGTCCTTGCACTGCGATATGTTCTTCTTCTGATCCCTGACTTTTCGTCAGAAACCATCGTTCGCTTCTTGAAATATCATTCGACGTATCGAAGCTGAAAATGTATAAATAAACACTTTACTCTTCAGATGCAGTCAGAAGAAATTGGATAATTTGCCAGCATATTACATTTTTAGGATTTTTTCAATGATTTTTAGCATTTTTATATGAATGTTGTGCTTAACTATAATCGGAGCATGAATTTAGTTTTTAATAAGTGTACAATTTTTAGCATAAGTATTTTGATTTGTGTTCTGTCGTAGTGCCTTTGAATAAATAAATATTCTTTTATTATATTATATTGATTAAAGACTCAATACAATTAAACAGTGGAGTAATACGCCAATGGTTCCGTAACCATATTACGATAGTAAATGTGTACCAAACACAAATGGATCTTTAATTGTTGTTTTAGGTCAAGTATAGGTGTTCTACCTGTGAACCCATAACGTATAGGATTCCGGTCGACCTAGATTTGTCAATTTTGAATAGCAAAGTCAAGCAGCAGAACTAAAGGAAAATTCTGAATTCTGAAAAATTTAAAAATATGGTAACTTTTTGGTAGGAACTGCGCCCCGCGGTTTCAACGGCGTAAGTTCCGTATTATCGAGATAAAAAGTAGCCTATGTGTTATTGCAGATTTTCTACTACCTATACTTATTCTAAATTTCATCACAATCGGTTCAGTCGTTTGTGCGTGATCTAGTAACAAACTCACAGACACTCAAACTATCGTGTTTATAATATTAGTAAGACATACTTATACTTTCTAGTTGCTACCCTTAAATAGCCCTATTAATATTAATAAACGTTGATTTTAGAAGTGAGAACATGCGTTGTTTTATTCCGCTACAAGAACTTACAAAGTTAACAGAAATAAGCAATAAAAGAGTTAAAATACTCCGACTTTCTTATTATAAATAAAATAACTTTGTAAAAGCACTTCAATAAACTAAAGAAGAAGTTTTATACAACTATAAAGCTTTCCTTTCTTTCGTATTTCAATTGCAAATATCTCTAAGAAACATTAGGAAACAAGAACATTACTGACCTCCAAAAGAAATCTCCATTGTCTTCCCTCTGACTGTCAGAATTTAAAATTGTAGCATCTTTCTCAAGAATCTTCGTTTTATTTTTAACTGTGGCATCTTTTTCTACAGTTTTCTCTTGATTTTTTACTTCGTCAACTGGTAATGCACACACTAGTGACACTATAACGGTAAGGAGACACAATCTATTCATTATTAGAGTAGGAATATAATAAAAACCTGTTGGTAACTCCAGCACAGAAGCTTCGATAAGCTACGATAATCGAATGATGCTAAACGCCAGACATCAAACTTGTAAACAATCCATGTCCGCGTTATACTAACTCGTTTGTCTTGAAGTCTCAGACACTGATTCTATGAGTGTTTATATTTTTACAGAACAACGTTGAAGTTAAATACTACTAAATAAGGTCAAGGTAACTTTATTTTAATGCATTTATTAAATCGCTCGGTTCTACATAATATTATGTGATAGTTTTTCTCTACTATTTGGTCTGGCTGAAAGAAGTTATAATACTAGAACTGGAGTGCTCACGTAGCATTAAAAAGTCTTTCGCTACATTGAGCATTCTGTCTCTTTCTAATAAGACTATTCTAAAGGGACAGAACGCTACATTGAGCATTCTGTCCCTTTCTAATAACACTATTTTAAAAGCGGACCACTTTTTAGATCTACGTGAGCATTCTAGCTCTAGTAATATAACTTCTTTGGTCTGGCTCAAGTCAGTTTTGGGGCACAAAATATAAAACTTTACGTCACGTCAAACTTAAAACAGTCAATTTTGATTTTAGACGTGACTCTATAAGAACTCCTATAATTTTAAAACTTGTTTATCTATATTTTACCTTGCCCGGTTACACCCGCAGGATTATCGGGATCAAAAGTGACCTAAATGTCCTAAGCTTCTCCAAATTCCTATTTACACCAAAATTCGAACGAGAAGGTCGCCTATTTGTTCAACATTTATTTAGTGTGTTGTATTTGTAATGTTTTTGATGAAATAAAGTATTATCAATCTTTCTATCTGATTTCATTAAAATCGGTTCAGCTGTTTAGGCGTGAAACGCAGAGTATATAATTTAGAATTTATAATATTAGTATAAATTGCACAATCATACATACCATTGAAGCAAATATCATGATAGGAATCAATTATTTAATCGTGACTATCTTTAGTTGCAAAATAAGTACTAAATAATAATTTAACCTACGAGGAACAAATTTATATTTGAGTTTGTTGAATTTAGCACACTCAAGTTCCTCATAGTTACTACCAGGAAGTTGTAGATACTTAAACAGATAATAAAGATAAGATTTTGGGCGACTTTTTATTCTTATTGACGACTAGCTGTTACCCGCGACTTCGTCTGCGTAGAGTTACCACGATCTCTGTATTCAGGACCTAAATCGTCCAGCCAATAATTAAATTTAAAATAATTAAAAGTTGTAAACTCCTACAAAACTTCAAATACCTAATACAAAAGTAGATTAATAAAATAAAATACGATTTTATCAGCCTCGGATTTTTAATTTTTGTTGAATTACTGGACTGGTCTGGACTGAATGCTGGACGTTTAAGGTCCAGATGGTAGATAGTTTGACTTCCGGTTAGTGTAAAAACTGGCCGAGCCGAACCTCCGGGTGGCCTGATGATAAGTCATTATGACAATGTCAATGTCTGTGCTGCTGGTTTAGTACGTGGAAACTTTAGAACTAAATTTATTTCTTAAGTAACTAGCTGTGCCCGCCGTTTCACCCGCGTAAGTCCCGTTCCCGCGGAAATATCGGGATAAAATGTAGCCTATGTGTTATTCCCGGTATCCAGCTACCAATATTACAAGTTCCATCGCAATCGGTTCAGTAGTTTTAGCGTGACTAAGTAACAAACATCCAAACACACACACTTTCACATTTGTAATATTAGTATAGTAAGTAGTTATAAACACACTTCCCCTTATTTATAAACGCTAATGAATGTGTTGCATAACTATGCATCGTTTGTCTTCTACTGTCACATGAAGTTTCAAAGTTGACAGACAGAGACAAACGTCACATAACTTAGTCATGTGTAAATAATATTTTATAAATAAAGGAGACTATTTTCAATAGGAAATAGAACTGATTTTACGGTTGCTTTATTATGTAAAGAATTTGTAGGATCTAACAGTGTTTCTGGTTACGGATAGAATGAGGTGTAACTATTCATAGTTAGTTTCCAATACAGTTACGTCTTTTTATATTATTAACAATTGGTTTCACCAGTCTAACAGCCGAATACAGAAACGTCATTTAAAATTTAAGAGGTTCTTATTTTATTGAGCAGTTTCTAAATTTAAAATTATTATGGCAATTTTGGAGTTTGAGAGCTGCTTCTTTGTTTAATTAATTCTCATAGCGTTTCAGTATTCGGCCGTAAGTCCCGTTTCCGCGGAAATATCGGGATAAAAGTAGCCTATGTAGGCATATAGGTAGTTTTTGCGTAATTAAGTAACAAACATACATACTCACAAACTTTCAGCTTTATAATATTATTAGGATTGGACTAAAACGTCCCTGCGTACGTAAACGTATAGATTTAAAACACTATTTATAATTAATTTAATATTATACATAAATTACATGTACCTACCATCTACATAAGTTTGAATTGTTTTAAGCACAAACTTCTAGGAATATTGATTTTCAATGGAATATTCTACATTTAGTGAAGTTAAATTCAAGTTTTCTTCCTACAATGAAATGCACGTAAACAGTCAATTATATTACGTCACTTCATTCTCTATATAAATACATACATATATTATATAGATCAACAACATTTATGTGGGAATACGAACGCAAACTATGTTTTTATTAAATTTTAATCTTACTTTATTTCTTCAAACAGAACGAGAAGGCAAACAATGTACGAACTAAAAACAATCAATCTTTATTTTTCTTAATCCACTTCCGTTTCCGACATTTGACAGCTATCTAATCTACTTTCTATTTATTTATTTTAATTATTGTCTTGGGATGGCAATTTTATTCCCACATATAGTACTAAAATGTACTGCAAACCATTGGTAAGAGGGTTATGGGCGGGTTTCTATATTCGAATGAAGTGACTAATATAATATCGATCGAACTTCACTTCTAGAAGTTCATTTGATCTTATATTTTATCCTCCTAATAAAGTCGCCAATACTTGGGGCGGTGCTGCTCCGAATCGATCTGGAGGTTTCTGTAATAACAAGAAAACTGTTATGATTTGATATATTAAATGTAAACGATAGATGAGCCTATGACCACATCTCATCATGGTAAGTTTTTTTATTATTAATTTTTTCATATATAAAATACTTGACGTAACATGTAAATAACTAAAAAGTTACTAGGAAACCAATCTGTAGAGATTTATGTTAGTACCTAAAAGTGATGATACTATTATCTAACATGTAGCACGTTCATCTAGAATAGGGTTAGATTACAATTAATATTTCACTTTCACGTTGGTAAGTTATTATATGGTCTAAGATGCATGCTCATCTAGAAGAAGAAAGATGACAGTGGAACAAGATCCGACTCGATTTCCACAATCTTTCGTACATTTTCATTTTTCAAAGTTATACCTTAACCTACAGTAAAGGTATAACTTTGAAATAATCTGGGTCTTTTAAATTTAAAAACATAAAAATTTCTTACTACTCAAAGCGTATTATATCATTTTAGGATAGTTTAAGGATAAAGCTTTTTTCGCCTAAGATAAACAACCATTTAATAAAATATCATGACTCACATCTTCAGGTGATGCGACGTAACCATTTTCATCAGCATAGTACACTATCGTGACTGTTTCACCATTTGAGTCTATATACGAATATTGTCCTTCCACTGCAATGTGTTCGTTCGGTGTTCCTGCATTTTTGAGAAACCATCGTTCATACCTGGATATCCCGTTTGAAGTTTCAAAACTGTAAGTTAATGAGATTAATTCATTAAAATTTATATTTTTTACTGTAGTCACAAGCAGCCACTTTTACTGTTAGCCATTTAAAACAGTTGATAAATTCGGCTTGTTGATACAATTTTACTTGGCTAAGAAATCTAGGACTGGAATGTCGAGGTAAGGTACCTGGTAAAATGTATCTCACAACTGGAGTTTCATAAACAAGCCTACTCCACCTAACAATGTCCCGGGCACGACAGCGCCATAAATAGCATGGATTGAAAGTTGCTTGCGCTGTATAAATCACTTAAAAATAGATGAAAAAGGCCAATTATTATTATTCATAAACACCAGTCATAGGGTGTTTTGCGCTTTGGCTTTGGCTTTCGCCTATCCGGAGTAGGCTATCGTGGTTCTTACTGCATAGATCCATAAAATGACCCTTCATTTTATGGGTTTATGCCTGCCTTGCAGTAGAACAAATTAAAGGACAAATCAATTATTTATTTATTTTACCTGAACTCATGATTTCCTTTGCCATCACTTTTATTATCATAAGTTAAGATTTTCGCTTTCGCTTCATCACCATCAACGGCATTTCCTTCATTTTTATCAACAGGGGCACCACACACAATTGAAATTAATAACGTAAAAAGAAACACTTGTATCATAATGTAATTAGTTGCAATTCAAATGCACTTTTACAAATATTTTTTGAAAATATGAAGACACAAAGCGCCGTATGACTTCGGTAAGCGAATGAAGTTAAAACGAGCTCTAGGTATCTACTACTATAGTTAGCTGGCGCACTTATGGCTATTATTCTGTTCACTGTTGTTTTGATATTACAAATAACCCGTTTGTTCTTGAAACACTATGTGGCTCTACCTACATGATATCTATATACTTATTAATTTTGTAAACGTTTTGCCTCGTTACTAGAGAACGTAGAACACGTAGGTCGTAAATGTGCGTAGTATGTTACTTACCAAAGTAATATTTTAGTTATTAGAATAAGGGACAAAGGTATTTAAGGTACTAACGTGAAATGACCTATTGTAGATTCGTGAGTTTATGAAAATATATGTATTTTTACAGCTTCGTCATGAAAATGAAAAGAAACATTTATGTACTTATTTCATATGCTTATTATTTCGTAACACGAAAGCTCTTAATTATTAAAATAGTTTTAACACAAACAACCTAACTTTGAAATGTTTGACTTACTGGATTTTTTCAATAGTTTAGAATTCCGGGTACTTTTAAATGTAAATTAAATCTGTGTCTGTGTAAATAAAAGTTGTCTTCATCTAACACTTTTTTGTTTTGACAAAAATGTTTGTCTCATAATACTAGTTAATAAAATAAGTAAAGCCAAATCTAGTAAAACTTGGGTTTATTTTAAAGCCATGCCAAATATAAATTCAAAATACATCAACAACTTGGTGGATAACGAATCATAAACCAGGAAATAAGTACTGGGTATAATAAGTTTTACTTGTGACATAAAACTACAGTAATTGATGTCTCAAGGAAAAATACATCTTAGCCTTCGCCATTCATTCATTACACACTCATTGGATATAATTATAGGTAAAAAGCTGAATTAGCTAAGAAGTCTGATTTTTTTCTTCTTTTTGAATTATTTTTAAGTATTTGCCGATAGCTGAATTATAATATAAATGATCTAAGGAAAATTTAAATCCAGGTATGGGCCTTTTCACTGTCGATGGCTGAAAGATGAAACCTTTGGATATAATATATTTGGATAGATGACATCTATCCAAATAAACAGAAAGCATTCAATCACATGATGTCTTAATGTGACTCGTTTCGGAGATATGGGCCGATGAAGTTTTAAAAGGAAACCGTCATGTCGTAGATAGATTTGTATACCAATCGAAAGAAAACGTCAAACCAAACAATATTTGCCTTTAAACTATGCCTCTACGCCGTCACGGAACACAGTTAAGGGCTAAGCTTCGGACTAAGATTAAAAACTAGACCCAATGGGCTTAAAAGGGTATCCTCGTTATATCTTATGTAAATGTGCAATTATTCCCGTTAATGTATTGTTCAGCTATGATATAAGTTTCTTGAGTTCAGAATTTTGTACTTGTCAAACTATCTCATATTGCTGCGGTATCTTATGATATGATATTTATGATATTTTATTATTATTTATTAATATGAATCTTACTAAACATTTATCAAATTATATTAGAAATCGACTCAACACTAAGCTCAAGCTTGTATTGCAGGAATCGAGATACTAATATAAATAATGTATAAAACATTTGGTAATAATTCAAATTGTAAATATATACCTTACAGACTAACATATATACAAAATATATACCTAGATCTAAAATAAGTTTTAGGGTTTTCTATCTTCGGTTGCGCTATGTCCCGTTCCTGTAAGAATTGCGGGATAGTAAGCATTATATGTGTTAATCCAGGTTATATTATATATTAATTTTATTATTATTATTATTTATTATATACGCATAATATATGACTTGTGCGCCAAATTTCAACCAAATCCGTTATGCCGTTTTCAGCATTTAAAGTGAAATTATTTCAATGAGATAGAATACCAAGAATCAAATTCTAAAAACTCCAAATATTTCAATTTATATATTCCTACGTAGAATGGATATAATTAATATTATAATAATAAAAATTCGTACGTCACTAGTCAGGTAGGATAATAGTATAATCACAAAAAATGGTGACATGTTTGTTAATAGTAAAGTACATTGAAGGGCATATTAGTGTCATGTGGATTTGCTCATCAGACGCACACGGGATTTCCATACAAATTCCTGACGTACGCAGGTTTCTCCATGGCAATTCCGCGTTGCATGGGATAATCCGCATGACACTAAAACCCTAAGACAGAAGCGAATGAATTAATTTTTATCCCCCTAATAAAGTTGCCACTACCGGCGGCGGTGGTGCGATGTCTACTTGCTGTGGTGGTTTGTCTTCTCCAAAACGATCTGGAGGTACCTGTAACAATATTATTATAGTAAATAAATATAGTTAAGTTATAAAATAGTAGATAACAACTACAGCAATAAAAGTTATTCTTGACACAAAATTGATTTTCGAATTCGAATACAATATATTTGAACTTTACAGGGCTATAATGGCTGTGATACGCTTTTATTAATAGACCTGATTCTTTTTTTTAAATAAAAAAGTTAAAAATAAAGGGCACCGTACGACACATGCTGAAAGTTATCCCAATAAAGTGGCCAGTACTTGTGATGATACTTGTGTTTCTGGTTTAATAAAAGTCGGAGGTTGAGGCTGGAACAAAAAGTAAGTATTGTTTGGTCCAGTACTCTCGGAGGAATGGGTGTAAAGGTCTATCTATTCTGAGTAACCCAAAACCGCGTGCGTTTGGACCCTATAGTCCGTATTAACTCAATATTCAGGCGTTTAAGTATGAAATTACCGATTTTTAGATTCGATTATCAAACCACTGTATGAAAAATAAATACAATAAATGAATATATTATTTAGATAACGAGGTATTTATCATGTTTGGACAGGAAGGAAGGACACGATAATTTCATATTTAAACACCTAAAAATAAGGATTAAAATAAAGGACATCGTACGATAAAAAAATCGTTGGAAATTTATCCTCCTAATAAAGTTGCCAGAACTCTCGAATCTACTTGCGCCACTGCTGGTGTTTGTTCTATAAAATCATCTTGAAGTGGAGGTGGACGCTGCAACAATACCTATATAAAAAATATTTTATTCTTTAATAATATTATGATATTATTATAATAAAATTATTTTGGTGTTTAAAGTCAGAATATTTTATTTAATTAGATTTAATTATATCACTATTAATTATTGTTTAGAAACGTCAACTTACTACCGTGTTCTCGATGAGAACACACAAGAAACTCTTAGAGTACCTATACTCTTGTTTGTATTAGTTTTTATAGCGGCTACGGAAATACATAATCTGTAAATTGTGTAGCTATCACTGTATATGAAATACAGCCTGAGACAGACGGACGAACAAAAAGACACTGGAGTATCAATAATAGAGTCGGTTTTTACCCTCACCCAGACTTTCCAGAGCTGTGAGAAAACATTATTTAAGGGATAAGTATTTAAAAAGGAAAATATCCGTCTGTAGGAAATATTTATCCTAAACAAAATAAAGAAGACATATATGTTCGTATATGCACGGACTCTAATACGAAACAACTTCGGCCAAAACTTCGAAGCCGATCAAACGTTATCGTTCGTTCTGGACCAATAATTGCTATACGTTCAAGACAAAAAACAAAGAATTTATTGAGAATTATGGGTCCAGAATGAAGGATAACTACCTACTGACGTTTGATCGGCTCCGAAATTTCGCCGATATTGTTTCACTAGCTGCGCCCCGCGAGTTCACCCGCGTAAGTCCCGTTTCCGCGGGAATAACGGGACAAAAAGTAGCCTATGTGTTAATCCAGGTCCCCCGCTACCTATATTCCAAGTTTCATCGCAATCGGTTCAGTAGTTTTTGCGTGAAAGAGTAACAACATCACATACATACACACTTACATACATACAAATATTTCGCGTTTATAATATTAGTAAGATATTAGGGTCCACACGTGGCTTGCTTAGCGCCAGGAGGCTAGAGCTAGAGCCACCTAACTAAAACGAACGGTGTCGCAGCGAGCGCTTGCCATCGAAGTATACAAAAAGGTTGTTCTTAAGCCTTCGGCCTATGCGGACGTAGCCTAACACATAAGTACTCAATGATGTCTTGACATTTTAATCATATTTCATCGACTTTTCTTAACGCACGCAGCGATATCTTTTTATGGATGCATTTTTCATAACATAATACTTTAATATACTCACTTGTTCGGGTTGTGCAAAATATCCATTTTCGTCTGCGGAATAGACTATCGTGATCCTTTTACCATCAGGATCTATGTATGAATATTGTCCATCAACTGCGATGTGTTCGTCAGGTGTGCCTGCGTTTTTGAGATACCATTTCTCATATCGAGATATTCCGTTTGAAGTTTCAAAACTGTGAAAAAAAATAAAACAACATTTACCGGGTTTTACTCGCTTTTTATTTAATAACGGCATCAACCTTGAAAAAGTAAACTTAGCAAAGTTAGTGAAGGCGTGAGTAAAACCCAGTAAATATTGGGTTTTATTATGCAAAATCTCGAAAACCTTAGACAAAATTCTGTAAAAAATACATATGAATTCCTAATGTTTAATATAGGTAAAACTAATGCAAATATAATTGTTACATTAAGCTTGTTGCATGGTAAGAGCAGTGGATAAGGAGACAGACAGACCTAGAACCCAGTTTCATTTTAAAATAGGTATTTAAGAAAAAAAATGTTGAAATATTTTTAGCAAGGAAATATATTAGACAGACCTAGAACCCAGTTTCATTTTAAAATAGGTATTTAAGAAAAAAAATGTTGAAATATTTTTAGCAAGGAAATATATTTCCAAAAATTCCCTATGACAGGATTCGAACCTGCGTCCTTTCGCTAACCAGGCGAATGCTCTAATCACTGAGCTACACAGGAATCACGTGACATGATATATTTTTTCGGCCATATCTTACCTCGCTAATTGTTTTACCAACTAAGGCTTGGTTTCAGCGCCATCTACCGGTCAAGCTTTGCAGCTTTTTTTATTGACTGGGTCAGGTGGTTTACTTTACAGTAAACATACCCAAAATGAGATGCGCTTTCTCTCCAATTTTTATATTTAAAATGCCTTGAGCAATAAAAACAAAAAGAAATATTAAAAAAATGTTGATAAAAGAAATTACCTAAATTCATGTTTCCCTTTTCCATTGTCCTTATCATCATATCTTAAAATTTTAGCATGAACATCGTCATTAGCTTGTACTTCACCATCAATCGGTTGTGCAAATACAATAGAAACTAAAACACTAAGGAAACACAAAATAAGCATCTTCTGGTGCTTCATCTTAAAAACACTATTGCACATAAACACCACACCGCTTTCTTAAATAGTTCTGAACTTGATTCGGTTTAATCACCGTACTTGTAGATTACATTTTTTATCCTTTTCTATCTCGATCTCGTTTATCTAGAAAATGTACTTTAAGGATATTTACTTATTGGAATAAAGGCTTCGTTTCACGCGAATAGTGACTCGGCAGCGGTTATTCAGTCCAGCGCTGGCCGGCCACTGGATTCTTGTAGACACTAGTTTCGGTTTTGCACCGATAAAAAATTAAAAATATTTTTTTTTAAATGAATATAAACGTAATAAAACATATTATTTATAAAAAAAAAGCACTAGTATAACATACTATAATACGTTTCCATCAGTAGTTGGCATTCACTTTTTAGTTCAGTAAATATATACATCAGCGTCATCATCTGATTTTCGCAGACTCGTTTGTGATGTTAGCCAAATGAATAATCCAAGCAAAATAATTCAGAAATCAAAACAACTCTTTTTTTGCGATTATAACCCTAAAGGATTAGTTTTTGATAGTACCTTCTCAGGGCGTTTAAAACGTAGACTAAATTTTCCACATATGGGACTAGAACTGTTTCTGTAGACCTAAAACTTTTGCGAGATACAGCCTTTCAAACTTTACCATCTTTTTTTTAACTTCGCAATTTTTACTTGTATTTTTTATTTAGATAGGACTCGAAGAACCCCAGCGAAGTTCCCGCAGCCGGTTGATTGGTAAAAACTGAAATTCATACAAAATATTCGCCACCTATACTGCGTTTTAAAGTTGACATTTATAGCAAGTCCATACATTATTAGTCATATATATATATATATTATATATATATCCATCATATATATATTGTATATCCATCCAGTGTCTGATTCTGAAATATCAAGTCACTGGCACCAATCACTAACCAAGTCTAAGCCTGCCTTACCTACTTATACAGGACTTCATTTCTATTTTAAACCGTAAATCTATTGCCATAGGACATATTTACCCGTGTTTATTTATCAACTGAGTAACTTTATATTGTTAAAATAATAAAAAACCGTAGAGTTGCTTTACAGGAACAAAGAGGCGATGAAAAATAACCAATGAATTCTACATAGGTTCAGTACAAATGGTTCAAGGTCTTAGCGAAACACGGCTTATTTTGATCCTCAAAATAAAACATTTTTAACAGTTTTTATAGTTAAAAACATATTTTTGTACAGTCAGAATACTAATTAAGGTACCAGGTGCATTATTTTAAAGTAAGTATTAAATTAAGCATCTAATAACTAATACCTCGGAAGCTTTAATAATATCAAGCAGAATAATCAAAAATTACTAAACTGTTATTGAAAAAATTAATACTTTTAAATATGCACCTGGTACCTCAATTAGTATTCTGACACTGTACGTCCAGTGTCTTAAACTTAATCTAGTGAGTAGAGGACAATTCGTTAAAATTGATATATTTTAAATGTACTCAGACTCGAGGGCAAAAAGTGGTGGGCAGGGTGGTAAAAGCAATGTTCTATGCACTAGCAAACTTTGGCTTGGTTAGCAAGTTGGCAAGTTGAGCTTTGTTCTTTATGAATGAGACATTATTGGGAGAGGATGTTAACATTATGCCAAAAACTCAAGGTGGTCAAAACTTTTTGCTATTTTATACTCCTCAAATTAACAATAGATTTGTATTGCTCGATTCCCTGTAACTTAGATCTTTACAAAAGCCTTTATTTGGAAGCCTTAGGTCGTTATATGTGCCATGCATTCATCGAATCTAACACGTAGCGCCTAGCGGGTTTGTCCGTGTTCCAATTCGTAGGGCTGCAGCCACTACAGAAGACGGCTTGGACTTTATTTCACTCATTTGCCGTCATCCAGGCAAACTGCTAAGCGGCACCGGTTCATAGTAGAAATTTCAGCCACCCGAACCAAGCATTTCGCATCGTCGTTCTTTTATTAGTACTGCGAGTGAATGGAATCAGTTGTCTGAGTATATCTTTCCGGATGTCTACAACTTGGGGGTCTTCAAGTCACAAGTGAACAGGTGTCTCTTAGGTAAGCGTGCAACATCTTAGACCACTCGCTTTCCATCAGGTGAGGTCAAACGCTTACCTATCTTACTAATATTATAAACGCGAAAGTTTGTATGTATGTATGTATTTGAGGTTGTTACTCTTTCACGCATAAACTACTGAACCGATTGCGATGAAACTTGGAACATAGGTAGCAGGGACCTGGATTAACACATAGGCTACTTTTTATCCCGATATTCCCGCGGGAACGGGACTTACGCGGGTGAAACCGTGGGGCGCAGCTAGTCAATTATAAAAATATAAATAAAAACCAATCTTCTAAGTAATCGTACTATATCTTAAACGACATTTACACACAAGGTCGTGATATTTAGTGACTATAAATAATCGACCTAAGTAGACATAACGTTTAGGGGATTTGTCTGTGATCCAAGAGGTAGGTAGCCGCGGGTTCCCTACGCTACTTCGAAACACTATCCATCGAAACACCTTTCGCCGAAGACCATTGACTGAAAGATTACTTTACCAAATAGTTGTTTCACCGATTGTTCGTTTCCCCTATGGTTCGTTTCACCGAAAATTGTTTGACCGAAGCACGCAGTACCGAAGGCTCGTTTTACGTAACAAATGTCATTTCCAAACACGCAACCTCCTTTCATTTACTTGATACATGTGACCATAGAAATAAGAGGTAGTAGTACAACTAGAAAGTTCACTGAGGCAGTAAAAACGAGCCGAGGGAGAGGGCTTAAACTTTACACGTCCTTGTCTGAATATAGCTCGAGAGCTAGCTCCAATATTTGGGTTTCTAATTGGCCCTCTAATTTTAAGTAGCCCTTTAATTTTAAGAAACTTTCTTGAAATTTGAGCAGATCTTCATATCCGTATATTAGGAGAGGTATATTACAAGTTTTTAGCTGCCTCAAATACCTACCCAAATATTGGCGCTAGCTCTCGCGCTATATTCAGACAAGGACGTGTAAAGTTTAAATCCTCTCCCTCGGCTCGTTTTTACTACTTTAGTGGACTCTCTAGTTATACTACTACCTCTTATTTCTATAGTCACATGTGTCAAGTAAATGAAAGGAGGTTGCGTGTTTGGAAATGACATTTGTTACGTAAAACGAGCCTTCGGTACAGCGAGCTTCGGTCAAAATTTTTTCGGTGAAACGAACCATAGGGGAAACGAACAATCGGTGAAACAACTATTCGGTAAAGTTATCTTTCGGTCAATCGTCTTCGGCGAAAGGTGTTTCGATGGATAGTGTTTCGAAGTAGCGTAGGGAACCCGGTAGCCGCAGCCACTAAGGTCTTCCTAGTGGCTGCAGCTACCCACGCGATAGCAGTATAACAATCTCAATACTGTCTTCAGTATTGAGCTTGTTGTACTGCCGTCGCGTCTTACTCTAAGTACGCGTGCTACATCTCTAACCATACTTATCTCAGACACCTGGCGATACATGGTCTCACGTGTGCCTACATAAAAAAACAATGATTCTTATAATTTCTTCTATGGTTTTCGCGATTTTGCATAATAAAACACTTTATTTATCCGGTTTTATCGCGTTTTTATTGTCAACCTCATGTCAATCTCAGTCAACCTTGAAAAAGCCAACTGTAAAGTTGGCAAAAGTTCGGTTCAAATAATGAATAAAAACGCGATAAAACCGGATAAATAAAGTGTTTTATAATGATTCTTATATTGTTACCATTGTTACGGATGCATATTGTATATCCGAACACGCAATAAACATTACCGAAATTATGTAATAAGCCATTTTTGCAATAAAGTTCACACAACCTATTGTCTATCAAAGTCAAAAGGTCCGAGAAATTGATTTATGGTATGTCGCTGCTTTGTGGCGTAAATTATAGTGTGTAATTGTTTGTAACAACATGTCTAGTGTCTTGTTAAAAGAAGACGAACATCGACACATAATATTAATAAATATTAAAAAGATATTAAAATAAATATTAAAAAGATATTAAAAAAATAATATAATACCCGTGGGCTTCTAACTTCAAATGCCTATTTTTTTTATTTAAGCGGCCACTTTCTAGTATGACAAATCAAATCAAGGAGTATTTTAATGAATATATGTTCCATACTAATAAATGGATTTAGTTGAGGTAGATCTCATGTTTTTTTGTATGTGTCTTATTTAGTTTTATTTGTTTGTATCTTATTTAGGATATCTATTTTTTGTAAACTTAACGTATTATATTATATTCACTTATAAATTATATGTATGCATTTATGTTTGTTATTTCAGTGTATATTATTCATCTATTGAGTATTTATTTCACCTATCTAAACTATGTTAATATTCTGTTATCTGTCTGCCTACCACACAAACTTTATTAATACCTTCTCCATTCAAAGTGGAAGAAATAGCTTTTAGCGATAAGGTCGCCCATTTGTACAACTTATACTTTTTAACTTTTTGTGTATTTGTCTTACTTTAAATTTTACATTTATATATATATAATATAGTATTGTTGTTGGTTGTGCTAATAAAGTATTAATATGTTTATTTATCTGCTAATTGATATTAGTTGTATTTCTTGCCTAAAAAGGACACCAAGCTATTTAAAATTGTGTCATACACGATTTTAAACTCCGTAGCTTTAGCTTAATATTTCTTTAGGATATTGTATTAAAAAAACTCCTTCAAATGTTAAATTACGTACATTAGATAATGAAACTTCAAAGATGAGGTAAAAATCTTATAAAAAAGGTGTAACAATGTAACCAAATTATACGAACCTTTACCTAATGATTACGGATGTCTTAGCCCATTATCCATTGCATAAAATGACCAAATGGCCAAAGCCCATGACCTTTTCACCATATTTAATAGTGTCATTTTCCTAATGGCGTGTCAATTTAGAAAGAAGTTTGGGTTTTCTTATCTAAGTGCTGTGTATTAATATTTCGAAATAGAAAAGCTCTTTGCATAATTTAAGTTGATAAATACATAAAAATTAAATCAACAGAACTATCAAAATTTTTTTAAGTTGTTTTGAACTACTACTTCTTCTAAGTGGCTTTGACAAAAAAAATTTTGCATCCAAATACAAATTCTTTTTTTCTTTATTTATTATCTTTACGCCTGATTTTTCTTTCCACGGATAAAAGACATCTGTCGAATAAGTTCGAACACAACCAAATTTAAAAGCCTTTAAATTTTGATCTTCAAATTAGCCCTTAGTAATATTTAAAGTAAAAAATAAAAAGTATGCACTCCATATTATTTAAAAATCATGAAGCCACAACATCGATCGTAAAGGTGATCGTATCTAAATGTATAGAAAATATACGTTTTAGTTCATAGGTAAATAAACAGATGGCGCTCGTTTATTTACGAATTTTTATTAAAAATCTTATGACATTTTAGTTTCAGCATTGATTCTTGACACAGGTATAATTTTAGATCATAATATAGATGATATCATTAATAACGTTGAATTTATTAATAAATTAAACTCTACTAATAATTTAAAGTTGAAAGATTAACTGTGTGGGTGTGTTCGTTGTTCTTCGCCTAATAACTACTAATCCAATTGCAATAAAACTTTAAAAATAGATGGTTTAACACCTGAATAACGTAACGGCGATATTCCTCCTGATATTCCTGCAATGGCGAATGCGAGTAAAAGCGCATGGAGCTGCTGCTGCTGCTGAAAATGAGTAGTGTTTAGCGTCCCAATAGTGTTGCTACCACGTTAGGACCCCCTCCTCCAGAAATAGCTATCATCTGCAATAAAAAATTGTAATACTTTACAAACGGAAGGTAGCCAGTTTTAAAGGGCAATAGGGTTTAGTAATGTGTATATAAGTATAAATAAATGAAGAAAAAATACACTTAAAATGTACCATGGACCAACCAGGCCATGTTCCAATATATAACTGAAATTTCTTAATTAGGCATTATTGAGAAGTTTCAGTTATAGACAATTTGAAACTTTGAACATTCAAAAATTTTCACGATAAAACGATTCAATTTTTTTTAGGAAAATTTTGATGAAATAAATATTGTACAACAGTATTGTATTTACTGCAGCAGTGAACATTCCCGTTGTAGTACTTCCTAATTCTATGGTCATCTGTTAATCATCGTTTATAAGTAAGGGGGAAATTTTCTAAGTCAATCGATGACATTCATCATCATTTAACCATAACACAAATAACAACACTTACAGGAGGAAAAACAGTAGTTGGTATTGAAGGTAATGGCGACAAGACATGAAATCCAGTATCGTCTGCATAATAACGAACTATAACTAGTTTTCCATCAGGATCAACGTAAGAGTATTTTCCTTGAACTGTAATGTGTTCATCTGTTGATCCAGGGTCAACTACAGTCCCATCCTCTGATCTAATGATGCCGTTTGAAGTTTTGAAACTAAAATAACATAAATTAACTAGTATATTTAAGTGTGGAATGAAAGTACTTTTGTAATGCAGAATCAATATCGAAATTTCTAATATTTCTTTTATTTATCTTTTACTTTTTTTTCAAGGAAAAGTACTTTTAGGCGTCTTTCCATGATCATTAATTTATTTTTTAAATACTTATGTATTTTTCATTGGTCAAATTTCTAAGAACTGCAAGTTGTAATTCTCTAAAAAAAGGGATAGTGAATATAGGAATCCGTTGTATTTCTTACTAAAATTGGTTGAAGATACTGGATAAAAGCCAGCTACACACATCGGCGACAAGTCTAGGCAACTAAAGATTCATAAGTATCCACTCTGCTATATAAATATGCTTACATATAAACATAAGATATAAAACAATAAACATTTACCTGAAATTGTAATTCCCAACTTCATCTATGTTATTTTCATAATATTCGACACCGGCTTTAGATTCTTCAATTGCCAGTGCAGTCAATGCATTGACAATCATACAAATCAAAGTTATTACTAAAATGATTATCATTGTGTTGTACGTGTTTCTGTTTCTAGTAACAATCAGTTAATAATGTAGAAGCTCAGTCAACGATCAAGGTTTCCGTCATGTTTCTATAGTTTGTTTAAAGTTTTTTGCTTTTTTAAGCGTTTCCTACACTTGAATGACTATTTGATTTTTCGGTTTGTTAAGATTTTATGAATAATCATAACTTATGATTAGGTTATAAGGAAGATGATAGATACCTAATCCGTCATTTAATTGCAATCGTCGTCATTTTAATGCTATACGCGTAAGTATCAAGATTATATCTGTTCCTGCGGGAATATCTGATTAAAATGTAGCCTATGCGTTATTCCCGGTATCCAACTACTTATATTCCAAGTATCATCGCAATCGGTTCTGTAGTTTTTACGTGATTGAGTAGCAAACATCCAAACACACACACACTTTCACATTTATAATATTAGTAGGATGACTAGCTTCGCCCTGTAGTTTTCAAAGTTTCAAAAGTAAAACTTATGATAAATAAAAAATGAATGAATTAAAAAATGGTCATTTATAATAATTGCAAAAGAACAAATAAGTACTAGTGATGCACTCATCACAATCTAGCCCCAAAATAAGCAATTAAATTTCTAATATGGGTACTGGAGACGGATATAATTATGTAATATATATATAAATTTGCTATAAAATAATATTATGCATATTTTTTACAACTATTTTATTGTAAATAAATAGCTATCTATCTAAATAGTCTTACTAAAAAACTCTCAAAATCAGAAACAATCGCTTTTGAAATCGCTTTAAGCGATAAGGCCGCCTATTTGTTCTACATTTATTTAGTTTTAAATGTGTTGTTTTTGTAATACTTTTGTGATTGATCAAATAAAAGTGTTATCTATCTATCTATCTATCTAACAATCTTTATCATATGCATCAGCATTAATTATTGACCCCGGAATCGAATCAACAAATTTTAAATCGAAGCCAGGAGTTCGCCCGATTCGCTACAGAAACCATCACGGTTCCTAGGTATGCTTGAAGACAAAATTTAAATTTTAAAATGACACGGCCTTCATACTAAGGTTGGGGCTCCGCGTACGTGCGTAGTTTCAAAACCAAAAGATTTCCTTTACTATCATCTGTATCTTTTATTTAAAAAAAAATTAGTACATAATCCGCGCTACCATGCTCGTTTGTCGTTGCTATGTCGTCCTTTTGTCGTTCAAAAAATAAAGTAAATCTTAATAATATTGATGAATATGTGATGCCCTTGATCACGGCATCACACATGAACGGCTGGACCGATTTCGATAATGCGACTGTTTCTATGCGACCATGCGGAAAAGGTGTACATCTCTGATTTGTAGGGTTCGAGCCAGCTCCAATACCATCCTGAGCGCATTCGCAGACAGGTTTGACTGTGAGTACCTGAATCACTGTTCTATGATTCAGGTGCTTACCTCGGGGTAAGGGTAGGGGATGGGTCTGTATTTATTTAAAATAATGTGCGACATTTATTTATTTATTTATCTCTGTTTAATTGACATTTATTTTGATTTATTTTTGAAATTTTATTATTTTTATTAGTAAATATATATTTATTTTGACATTATATATTTATTTCGACATTCAATTAATGAGTCTATTACATATATCTCTGCATTCAAAAATTTAATTTCAATTGGTAATCTTGGTGTGAATGTCAATGTAAATTTTAATATTAATAACCTATTTATTTTATTTTATTTAGAAAATTGTATAAAGGGGGGGCAATTCTATGGGTTTTTATGCCTGGAATAAATGATTTTGATTTGATTTGATTTGATTTGATAATTCTTTAGCGTTGTATTTGTTATGATCAGGAGAAGGTTGTTATAAAAGAAAAAATGCTGAACCGATTTTGATAAATCTTACGTGGGTGAAGCTGCGGGGCGCAGCTAGTTTTAAATAAAAAATACACCGACTACTTTTAAAAACCACAGACAATTTCTTTTTGAAGTTTTTTTTTAAATTATGTTTTTTAATTATTTATTTTTTAGCTGAACGACAGCGCGACGACTTCGCGACGACTTATAAGACATCATGGTAGGGCCTTATATCTTGTATTTTCTGATTTTTAATCTATGAATTATCCTAAAAGACTAGCGACCACTGCTGGCGGAGCGGCTCCGATTGCTGGTGGTGGTGTACTAATCTGAAAAAAAAAAAACGTATTTTCCAAATACATATTCAAGACGAAAATTTTTTATCGTTATAATGGAATATAAGGACATACATTGAAAAATGTAATTAATGGGTTTGTGTTGGTCATAGTATTGTTACATTTTATAATTTTAAAATTAGATGAAATGGCAAATTATTATTGTACAAAAAAGTATGAAACTTACATCTACGTCGGGAGCTAAAATATGAAATCCGTCTTCGTCCGCTTGATATCTGACAACGATTAAGTGTCCCTCCGGATCCGTGTAGGAATATTCTCCTCTCACAACAATGTACTGATCCGTTTGTCCAACGTTTTGAACAATTCCTTCTTCATTCCTTTTGATCCCGTTTGATGTCTCAAACCTGTAAAATCATTTTGTCTATTGTGAATAAATTATACTTACTTACCTACTATTTTTTTATAAAATGTAATCTGGTTAAGTGGACTCTGGTTAAGTGTGGAACGCATAACTGAGAATCAGTAAGGTCTCGGTACTTTTGCTTGAATTACCAGATATATACCTGCTAAGTATATGTGGGAAACTTCAAGATTCAAAGTTTTTTTTGTTCGGTAACTGAAACTTTGTTACTAAACTATGTATATATGTAGGACAATTTACAAAAAAGGACATGCCACGACACGGAATGGAACACACTAAATCTCAAGGTATAAATTAATTTAAATTTACACTAAAAACGGAACATGAAAGTTATAAGAAAAGCTACCTCTATAAATAAGATTATTGTTATTTCTAACCTGCTTAACTTTGAAACTAGCTAAATAACCTCTGTAAGAGTGAGTAAAAACCTCCAAAATCGTAAAAAAAAGTTGTTCGCCTTAATTTCAACCTACTTACCTAACAGAATTATAAGCTAGCCACTACCTAATCAGTTTTCTTTTGAACGTTTTTTTGGACAGTAATCGCACTAAGTACTTTCTTAGTGTAAGTATTTCGAAAAAATATGCACATCGTTATTTCAAATAAAACTTCATAAAATAAACATGTATATATATGTATGACTATTACTCACCAATAATTATAATTTCCGTCTTCATCCCTTCCATTATGAGTACCTAAAATTTTTGCTTGAGATTCCTCTAAAAGCGGTGCAGCGCATGTGCTTCCGAAAACCACACAAAGTAAAACAAATTTAATCAACATTTTATTATATTATCACTGTTTGTATTTGAGTTCATACGAGATACTGACTATATTGACACGATCACTTTGACTTAAAAACCTGTTTCAAGGCATTTTTGACTAAGACAAAACCAGTGGGATTGCATTGCATGAAAGTAAAATCAAATAATAGTATCCTTTTAAAGTAAACGTTAAAAAATATAACGCTAAAAGCTATTTATTACATGTTTCGTTTTGTCCAATTTATTAGTCATAAATCAAAACTTGTCAGTAATGCAACGGTTCAATCCGCGATAAAAACTCAAGGATTTATTGTAAAAACGTATTATGCGATTCGACACAAAAAATAAACAAGTTTCTCGGATTTTAAGGTCATCGCATCCCCCACTAAAAATTCAGACCAGTATTTTACTTGTGCTTTACTTTGTTGGGGTTTTATGCAATGAGTAATGGCCTCTTCAGAAATAGTAGTTTATGCACCTCGGAGGTACTAAAGCCATGTCTTATATAGCGGGCGTCATATTAAATCCAAAGCGTACGAAGTACTGTAGAGAGTTAAAACTTAACTTCTGAGCGAAGCGAAGGAGCTATGTGCCCAGAGTCCTGAGCGTGGGATCCAAGCGCCCAAGATATAGACAGGCTTTATTACCGAGGTTAATACTCTATTTTACATATCTACTGCGAGACAATAAAAAGGCTACAAAAATAAGCATTCAACTAATAACAAAACAATAGATTAATGCTACTTGTATGAAATTTTTTTACAGCTCTATATAAATCAAATTTAACAAAGTTACATCAAAATGTAGAAACCAAACAATGGCCTTAGCTGATGAAAAAAAAAATTGGGGCTTTATATTACTAAAACTTTTTGCCTTAACCTTGTGTCGAAATAAAAATAGAAGAAAAATAGCCCAGTTTATATTTTTTCTATGTGTTATGTCTAGGTGACCAGTTCGAAATGGCCTTTTGCTACCAGAACCTTAGTTCCAAATTTAAATTACTTTATGCCCTAGGGCTATAATGAGCGTTTTATGCAAGACAATAAAGACTCGCTTTACGTTGACCTTTTTGGTCAAATAAAGTAGGTAACTTTGTAGAGCCGTAAATATGTAAAATTATTTATAATAACTTAATTACTAGCTGTGCTAGCGGTTTCGCATAAGTCTCGATTACAAGGAAATTTTGGTCTTAATCCGGAAATTCAGCTATCGAGTTTTATCGCAATCGGTTTAGTAGTTTTAGCGTAAAGGAGTACCGAACAATCTGGCGGGAAAGGGTGTCGCAAGAAAGGCAGACCAGTTTATGGTCACCATAAATAGTTGTCTCCGGCGGGAATAGATCCCTGACCTTCTTCGTCGTAGTCGGAGGTTCGCCCGACTTTGAATTAAATAAAGCAATTTAAACCAGTCTTCAGTTTATACTATTTACAGAACTTGTTTTTTACAATAACTAGTACATTATGTACCCGTATTTAATACAAAAAGCTACAAAAGGTTTATTTTGATACGTAATACGTTTTGATACGCATTTGACTTCATCTCACCTGATGGGAAGCGACGAAGTGAAGTTCGACGATGAAGCATGCTTACCTAGAAGATATACATATTCACTCTAGACTTGAAGACTCCAAGGTTGTAGTTTAGGGGAAACAGCGGAGGCATGACGCTTTGTACGTGAAATTGGAACGTTTACCAGATGTGGATGGTGGTCAACCGTACTCCTCGTGGTTGTTTTAGTAAAAAGGGCAAGGGGGAAAAAGACACTTATTTCCTTTAATATTGTCCTTTTAATTATAATCAATAAAACATCACATACACATATCATAACCAACACTACTACTTAATTTCGATTTTAACCATATAAATGATTTATCCTAAGAGACTTGCTATCGCTGCCGGTGGAGGCCCTCCGATACCAGGTGGAATAACCTGAAAATTAAGATTGAAAATATCCTTTAAATACTAAGTTCTATTAAGTCCCGTACTTCTACTACGGGTCTAGATCGTAACATAACAGATAAGTCGGTGAGGTTATTTTGTACCATAATGAAGTCTGTTTTTTAATTTATGCTTTATGACGTTAAGGTACTTAACTATACAATAAAATTCTATTCAAAAAACTTATATAAAAATAAAAAAGTAAACTTACTTCTTCGTCTGGAGGCAGAATATGAAATCCATTTTCGTCTGCCCGATATTTGACAACAACTAATTTTCCTTCCGGATCCGTATAGGAATACTGTCCCGTTACAACGATGTACTGATCTGGTAATCCAAAATTGTGAACTACTCCTCTTTCATACTTCCTGATCCCGTTTGAAGTTCCAAACCTAGAAAGTTACGATTTTAATAGATTTTTTTCTAACCTCTAGGTAAAGATATATCGGCCCAATCAAATTTAACAACACTGGAGGAAACCTTCATAATATTGATATCAAGATTTTGAAGGCATTTAAATTTGGTAGAGTTTTATTTCATTTGACTGATATTTCTATTTGTAGATTGAAAAGTCAACCCTTACTGGAATCTACTCAACTTGATATATTCAAAACGGCAATTTGCTGCTTTGAGGATTGTTTGGCGGACAAGTTGAAGAGTACTTCTCCATAGAACGAGAGTAAAAAGCTGA
Source organism: Idaea dimidiata (assembly GCA_949358125.1). Classification (NCBI taxonomy): domain Eukaryota; kingdom Metazoa; phylum Arthropoda; class Insecta; order Lepidoptera; family Geometridae; genus Idaea; species Idaea dimidiata. The sequence continues at coordinate 23,931,405 of OX442332.1, read as the reverse complement.
CCTGTTCTGCACCCCTTACATTATCCGATTCGGGTGCCATTTGTATGGTTACTTTATAAGGTTAAGCTTTTATATCTTATCAGGATTTTTTTTGATTATAAGAAGAAGAAAAAAATTGAAAAACATCCTATCTTATCGTGGTACAACTTAGACCATATCACTCGCTATCAGATGACATAGTAATCTATCACTCTGCTATTATTTATATACTCATCCAAAGTTAAGCTTCTTAAAATAAACCATCCCTCGCCTCAGATGACAGACAGACAGACAGACGCACAAATTATTAGGTATAAGGTTTACGAAACCCTATAAGGAGAGTGATAGCAATACAAACAAGATTAACGGTGAACTTTTTAGATAAAGACGATTAGAACTCATAGTTCGATATTCTTTCGAGTCTTATTCGTCGAGTAGAAAAGCTAAAAAGCAAAAATCATGTGATTAAGACTTGGGAAAATATAAAATTATGAAAACTTACCAGTATTCATAATTTCCATGCTCATCCTGACTACTCTCAGATTTTAAAATGACAGCTTGAGATTCATCCAGCACTGGTGCAGCACAAGTGCTTCCAAAAACCACACAGAACAAAGCGAGTTTAAAGAACGTTTGCATTTTAAATGTTTAAACAGTTTGCTTTACTTAGAGTTCTTCCAACGAAACACTGACCACACATGGATGATCATCTTAACTTTAAAGCAAATTCCAACGCTTTTTTTAATATAGGGAAACAGTGGGATCGTATAAAAATATAAAGTATATTAAAAAATACAGTAATTACTAATTATCGTTCCATTTTAGGTAAAACTAAAAAATTCATAACTAGCTATTAAGCTGCTAGTTTTTGTCCAATTTGTAGCCGTAACAAAAAAAACTTATCATAAATTCAACGGTTTAATCCGCGTTAAAAACTCAATTTTGTAATTTGATACAAAAGGAAAAAACAAGATTTTAAATATTTTTGGAATTTGAGAGGTCATCGTATTCTCCATTGCATATTATTCAAATTAAGATTTTATGAGCGCTACATATGGACAAAGTTTTTTAAAGGTCTTTAGGAACATCTCCAGAAATGAAAAATCGATGGAGCGTCTGGTAGTCCAAGGCCGAGTCGAAGGCAAGAGACCTCGGGGTCGATCTTCCACCTGCTGGATTGACCTCGTCACCGAATCTACTGAGTCACCGCAATACAATGTACTCGCAACGCAACTATTAGCTAAAAATAAATAAATAAATATTGCACGACACTACATACAGCGCAATCTAGCACCAAACTAAGCACTAGGCTTGTACTATTGGCACTAGACAACGGATATACTACATATTAAACTTTTTTTTTGTAAATACATACATATCATACATAGAAGGACACCCAGACCAGACACAACAATTTATTTTTAAGCATAAATATTTGCACCCAGCGGGAATCTAACCCGCAACCTTATGCATTGCAGTCAAGCGTTCGCCCGACGCGCCACAGAGGTCGTCGCCACAGAGGAGGTCAGAAATGGAGAGATGTTGCGCGACGTGCAGCAGAACCGGTGATGGCGATGAGAAGCAATCCTGTTCATTTATAGCCACGACCACTCTGCCAAGATTGCCCGACTAAGAAGTAAATAATCGACAGCGAGATTAATTCTAGGAATCTATCTATTTAGCATTAAAATAAAAAAATACATCTTGCAATATTTATTTGTGCATAAACCTAATATACCTATAACAATACTACGGCATCCTGTGGTTTAACCTGCGCGAATCCCGATCCCATGGGAATATCGGGACCAAGCTAGCCTAAGTTGCTCCTCGATAATGCAATTTTCAAATGGTGAATTTTTGAAATACGTCCAGTAGTTTTGGAGTCTATTCAATGCAAACAAACAAATAAATCTTTATCTCTTTTGAGTTCGCAAAGTCAGCACTGGACTAAATTCTCCTTCTATGATAAATTGATAATTTAACATTATGTCTCAAGTACTGCATCAGTGCCTAGACTAGAAAGATAATTTTGTCTAAGATAATTATTTCCTTATAACCGATGATAAACCGATGCAAACTATTCCTACATTGTGAACGCATTTTTTAATCATCGTTTGTACTTTGCTGTGACATGAAGTTCCAAAGTTGAGAGACAGTAAGAAACGAAACATAACTAAGTCAACTGGTAACCATAGCTTATATTAATAAGTAAGGGAAAGATATTTACATCTTTAAGAAGAAAATCGTACTAATATTAAAAGGTGAAAGTTTGTATTTATATCTGTACTTCTTCACGCAAACACTACTAAACTGATTGAGATAAAACTTAGTATGCAGATAGCTGAAGACCTGGATAAAAGCTTATCATCCTGATATTATGATTAAGAGTTACACGGGTGAAGCCGGGGTGCCGCCAGTAATTACTATGAAGTAACAGCCATATTCTGTTACCGACAAAACTTATTATATAAAATGAATCGGCGACTACATTTTACAAATTATGTTTTATTGACTTCCTTATTAAGTAAGCAGGTATTAAATTTATTACTTTTTGTTAAAAAATAAATTACGATCCGATTTCATTATTAGGTAGATATTCACAAGGAAGCGATTGAGTTTTTTATCCCAAAAGACTTGCTACCACATTAGGGTTAATACCGGATATAGGCATTTCCTAAAAGGAAAAAAAAAACAATTATAATATACAGCTTCCGAAATACCAACCTGGCACGATACCAATATATTAAATAGGAATTCAATAGGACTTGTGTAGTCCTGGTATATAGTAAGGCTACCCCATCTCATCTCTGTGGTGTTTTAGGCCTAATATAATTTTACGGATATGCAAGTAGGGTATATCACAGAGAGACCAAAACATTGACAAATCTATTTGCACTACCTATCGAGCAGCTCAACCCTCCTAACCGTAAATAATTTGGTGATGCAATCGGTAATATCGCTTATATGAGAGATCAGAGAGTTCACATTAATCCAACCCTAGGTCATCATTATATACAGAGGAATAGAGGTATATGATTACTAATCACATTAACAGAGCAAATTTTACCAACTCATCAGGAGACAAAATATGGAATCCATTTACATCGCCAATATATTACATAATTCCCCTCAACATCATTGTATGTATATTTTCCTGTCACAACTATATGTTCCTTCAGTAATCCTTCATTTTTCAATCGCCAAGTTCCTATTCTGTCAATTCCGTTGGAAAGGAATTTATATTGAAAGGGTTTATTGAGAAATTAAATAAAGTAAGTAAGTTACAGTTCCAAATTCGATCCTTGCTAGATTCCGTTTCATAGTCATTTTAGTTGACTTTTTGATAATGACTAAGTTAAATTAAAAATATAAGTATTAGTTTATTTTGTCTCAGACGTTTTTTACATACAACAAAACATATAAAATAATACTATTTATATAGGCATAAAATCATGCATACGTTATAACAAAAAGGGTTAGGAGCTACAAATTCTTTAAAAAATATATATATTTTACACACCTACTGCTCTACAAAGTTACTTTATTTGACCAAAAAGGTCAACGTAAAGCGAGTCTTTATTCCCTAGGTGCATAAAGTGCTCATTACAACCCTAGGGCATAAAGTAATTTAAATTTGGTACTAAGTTTCTAGTAGCATACGGCCACTTCGAACTGGCCACCTAGACATAACACATAAAAAACTAAAAAGTGGGCTATTTTTCGTCTATTTTTATTTCAACGAAAGGGTAAGGCAAAAAGTTTTAGTTAATATAAAGCCTCAACTATTTTTGTTAATCGGCTGAGGCCGATATTTGTTTTCGTCATTTTGAGATAACATTGTTAAATTTAATTAATATAGAGCTGTACCTAAATGTTTTTCATGCACGTTGCATTCATATATTGGTTTGTTGTTAGTTAAATGCTTATTTTTGTAACTTTTTTATTGTCTCGCAGTAGATGTGTAAAGTAAAGTATTCACCTCGGTACTCAAGCCTGTCTATATCTTGGGCGCTTGAATCCCACGCTTCCCTCAGGACTCTAGGTACATAACTCCTTCGCTTCGCTCAGGAGTTAAGCTTTTATCACTCTAAACTCTCTAGAGTCCTTCGTACGCTTTGGATTCAATATGACGCCCGCTATATAAGACAGGGCTTTAGAATCTCGGTGCATAAACTACTATTAGTGAACAAACGATCAAATTGGTTTTTTTGAGGCTCAATTAAATTGTTATAACTAAGTATAGCTTGTCAATACATTTTAATGATATTTTTATTTTATCATGCTTAAACCTAATCTTTTAGTTTTTTACTATATGTACTATATTTTAGAATGAACAATACACCAATAAGGTATTTTTCTTTGTGTTAAATCAGAGTCATCTAGCGACAGTCTACGCATTGTAGACTATCGCTGAATATGATTATAAATAAAGACTATGTATGCGATCGAAGGTGGTTGTAGCGTGGTATCAATGTATTGCTAAGAAATACGCTGTCGTATACATAGATGGCGTTTTAGAAAGTCTGTTATTTTCGATATTGCTCCCTATGGAGTTAGCGGGTAAATATATAGACATACCTATAGTTGACCAAACGAGCGAAGCGAGTGAGGTCTAGTGTATACGGGCCTTTAAATGTAGGTGCAGTCGGCAACTTTACAGGAGACCACCGTAATGGCGACTGTACACTCTCGTCGAGACACACTCGTGCCAGAGTGAACATTAGGGCGGGTCACTCTTGTATGGATTTTTTTCCACCCTTACTAGACTCTTTTTTATTAAAATTAGCAGTTTTGGCGTAAATATTAATATTATTGTACAATTTCGAAGTTTATTGATAAGTATAATAAATATTAGCTTAACTTAAATGCTTTATTCGGTCTCAGAGGACATTTAATGTGCCCTAATATCCGTTTGATAAGTATACAAATTTTCTCAAATCAACAAAACTTTGAGGTCAATCCGGAGGCAGATGCACTTGAGCTACTGCAATATAATTTTGCATACGTGATATTAGCCCATAGTAGACAAATAATTTTGCTATTAGAAAACAAAAATCGAAAAAAAGTTTTTTTGACCCGGCCTAGTGAACATGGTAGCTCTCGGCTCTCCTCCTACACACTGATTCTCACACAATTCGAATTTGTATTATAATTATGAATGTGTGTGAAATAATCATATTTTTCATGCTCGGTTCAAGTGAATCTTACAGATGTCGGTATGCCCTCTTATGGTGTTGATAGTACAGACAATAATTGAGCTGTGACCAAAAACTTATGCGAATTCGAATCAGCCGAAAGGTTAAAAATTCAACAACGAAAATTATTTAAATTATTTTATTATTCTTCTTCTTCAACTCTTATAAAAATATAAAATAAATCACAGGTAACGTTTATAAGCTTAAACTAGTCAATGGCGGTCGTTCGTTTTTATTGGGTTAACCCTATTTAACCTCTGAAATTTTGTTGGTAGTTGGGCTGCTGTTGTTGGTAGTTCGGTTGGTACTGGGGGATGGGGTTGGCGGCGATGTACTGGAGGGAGCGAGCGATGGCTTCTGGGATCGGGGGAGGGGTGGGGAGGTGAGCGCCTTCGGGGCGGAAACCTGTAACAATAAGGTTATGTTTTAATACCACACAGTTTAAATCTTAATGTAATTAAACAATCCTGTATTAAAAATATTGATACCAATTAAAATATAAATTACCTAAGTAAATGAAAACATAAATCTAGTACCTAAAGTGCAACAAGCAGCCTTATCGCCTAAGGGCAATCTCTTCCAGGCAACCAATCATATCCTGTAATGTTTGTAACTCTTGGCGGTCAATTATCAAATTGCCTAATTCGAATCGCCTTATCTACATTGTAGAAAAGGCCTTATTAAGCGACGTTATACATGTCGTTGGATGAATCAAAAATAAAACCCGCTTAGTAAATATTAAATAGTAGTATGCAAATAGGATCCTACTTCATATAAAGGTATTTTCATAACCTAGATGTACGTAGGATATTAAGGAAATATGTACGTCGGCATTTCTAAAGACGCTCTAAATATTGCTGACTACTGAAAACCGATCATGCGGACTCTTATTAAATAAATTTATTTTGAATTTGAATTATGAAATCACACATTAAATTGATTGTTTAATTTCAGTCAAGAGATAAAATACGAGAGATAAATTAGTCTCTGATTTATTTTATTTTTTCATCAGGTAGAAATTGATTTACTTTCACAATGAAGAAGTAGAGTAGTATGGAGTCCTATTCAACACGTTTAAACATAATTATCTAATTAAATTGAGAAACTTTTCCGAAAACAGGTTAATTTGCACATTATGAGCGAGCACATTTGTAATTTTACGATAAGCAACACTTTTCATCAGAGCTCGGTCATCTCATCATATGGTTACATAGTAACTAAGTACATCATTGCATAGAAAATCACGCTAATCAAATAGTGTGATTTTAATTAAAAAATGAAATTGCTCCCTCATTGTAAATCCCAGGGTAACTTAACCTCTAAGGCTCGATTTGATGAAACTGGAATAATCGTTAGTAAGGCTTATCCCAATCCGGAGCCTACTCGGGATTGGTGAATGCCGCATGCCTTTGAACCAAGATTAGTCCTAGGACATGTCGGTTTCCTCACTATGTGTTCCTTCACCCTAAGAACGATAGTAAAAAGCGCACAAACTTTTTTTAAAGAAAAAGGTGTTGGTTGGCCAGGATTCAAACCCTAATCCTCAGATTAAATGGCTCATTATCTAAGACTAAACCACAGCTATTCGCTTATGACTATCAAAGAACTGTTTTTACCGTTCTCATCAGCGACGTAGGAGACGGAGATGGGAATGCCCTCGGGAGAAGTATAAGTGAAGGATCCTTGAGCGACCTGCGCTTCAGCATCCTTAACACCAGCGTTCTTCAGGTAGCCTTGTTCTTGTGCGGCGATTCCGTTTCCGGTTTCGTAACTGAAAAAGGTAGATATTGTTTTGATAGAAATTTACACAAAAAAAGTCAATGTTGTCGTGAAATGAACGATTAAAATATACAGGGCGATTTTTTTTTATTTTAACTCTATTGCAGGTGACACATAGGACTCCATTTATAATACGGGCTTAAATTTAAATTCTTGTTATTTTGTTTCTTTTCAAAACAAAACAAGTGTTTTCTTTGAGTCAAACCTAAAGTAAGTATCTATTTAACCTCTTATTTATAAACGCTAATTAATGCACTGCATAACCATGCATCATTTGTTTTTTACTGACTCATGAAGTTTAAAAGTTGACAGACAGAGACAAACGTCACATATTTAAGTCGTGTGTAAAAATATTTTATAAATAAGGATGTTAGAGTTTAATAGTCACTTGCTATGAAAACAGATATTTTACCGCAACTTAAAGGTGACTTTGTTTTACTAGTCGGTAAGTGACTGTGGTGAACTGGTCTAAAATGTAGCAGGGAAAACCAAAACAAGAAAAAACACAACTCAAATAATTATTAAGAGCAACTAAGGCAACACATATGTTTCCTCACATTCATCCAACAGAATGTTTATCGCCCTTGTTACCTATTGTTACACAAAGTTAAGAAAAGGTTCCATAAATCACATACGATTACAACGAGAATATTACAGTACAGCTAACGGCACTAGCTCCTATAAAATATCAAATTTAATGAGAGGTTCTAAAACGTTTAAGGTCGTGCGATCATGATGCATTGTCAATCTCTTGCTCTGGTGTTGGGAACAGTCAGTCTTTTGTTCCTGTGCTACCTACCGCACTGTGTTTATATTACGACATTCTATGCTGTTTTAGGTTACAGAAATAAGTGATATGTTTGCATAAATTACAATAGTAAGTAGATATAAGACCACGGTCTCTAACCATCTTATTACAAAACGAAGTCTAACCATATTGTAATTTTAAGCTTAGCATTGGACCTGAGACTAGTGGGCTTAAATCGTATACGGAAGGATTGAAGAATTCCGACATATAATAAATATTTGACCTGCTATTAGATTTTCCGAAAAAATGCGTTTACTTGATTTTGAGCTGAGAATTACATAGGTATTTAAGGAATGTTCGAAATACCCACGGAGTCAGGAAACCGCGGTATATTTTAAATATCATTTTACCACATACACCTTCTTACTCATACAATATTCCAATTTGTATATAATAGAAGTGGCATTGATAAAACTAGGTTCATTTAATGACGTCCTATTTCTAAATCGAAACCCATTTCCATATACGTGGCATGATACAACAAAATTAAATCCAGTTCAAAATATACTACTGCATCAAGTGTTAAGGATTATCATATTTGCATCTAAAATCTATGAATTTTAATAATATGTACAACATTAAGTTAAGACAAATTAGATTTTGTAATATTCTGAGATTTGATTTATGCTAACCAAAGACGAAGAAACCAGCTGACTGCTCACAAGTATTCCCCCCTCACGAAAATAGTTACGTCTTTTTAGTAGCACTCTCGTGCAAGAACGGCGGATCACAAAGAGTCTAGGTATAGGCAGGTAACGCATCGGCCAATCACAAAAAGTCGGTATAGATAGGTAACGCAATAGCCAATCACAAGCTTTGATTATAACCTTACCTCCTGCTCGCAACGGTGAGTTGTGTTTTGTAGAAAACTTTCCTTATGAGCCATCAATTGGCATTATATTGACTTTGATGCTAACTCATATAAACCTTTACTCAGTAACTGCTGTTCATTGTAGGGTTAATTAAATTACAGATTATTATCTCAAGAGGTATCTTAGTTGAGTCACTAGGGCTGGGCTTCTATATAAAGAATACGATTCGTTTTATTTACGAACAGTTACTGGTCTTAGTATTTTTAATAAACGGGCCCAGAACATTACAAATATATGGCCCACGCTTTGTGGCGTAAATTTGTCAATCAAATAGTCGCATTTAATGACACATGCGTCGTTTCCCATTGCTTTATGTCTCGTTTTGTCATTCACATAAGACAGCGGACTACCTACTGTTTGTAACCGTTTGCGCCGTTTGAATTTCAGCATAAAATCCGACAGTTACTGGGTGAGTTGCGATTGTGTTTCGGTCGTAAATTGCATTTCTGTCGATAAGGGCCATGAAGGCCTCTTCATGAATCTAATCGATAGAAAAGTAGTTAAGAACGAATCGTAACTAAAACCAATCTTATTTTTATTATAAAAACCCAGCGTACCTAAATGTTTAGGTTATAGTGTGAACACTTACTCAGGTATGTTACCTGAGTAAGTGTTCACACTATGCATATCCCCAGGTACCTATATTATTAAGTTGCATCATCAGGGCTTGGCTAATACGTTTCACGGACCACACCAACAAATTCTACATTTAATACGTTTGACACTCTTGCAGATGTCTACCTACTCGATTCTCTAAACGATTTTCTATTTTGTAACTAGAAAATCGAAATCACTTATTAGATTCGCAGATTTTACAATCTAAAGTGGAATAAAATTGATCACAACCAACTTTAAAAGCCTTCCAAAGTTGGACGTTTTTATTCGGTGGTTTAATAGGACAGATATATTTTATCTAGAGATTGAAAAATTAACCCTAGCACACAAAGGTATTGTAAAGTAGCTGGCTAAACGATTTTTTTGCTTTCTAAAGGTTTCATTCTGCCAGCATTGAGAGTGCACAATCACTCTTAATGCTAGCAGAATTAAACCTTTAAACCAAGGATTAATTTGTTGTTTTTAATTGGTGTAACAAGTTTTAAGTATTGAAATCTGAATACTTTCAGTGTGTACTTATGTTTCAAGTGTTTTCAATGTATTTATTTTTAACCTTATATCAAAGCAAATTTCAAATGAATGAATACCTTAATAACATCTAAAATGAGCTAAACGGGAACACTCGATTGCAAACATCAATCATCGTACAATCTCAATATCTTCTCCGTTCGGTCGTGGATAAAAATGTCCTACCTATTCTTCAAAAACAGTAAATCTACAGTACACCTGCAGCTTTTTTCAGTTGTCACTCACTACTCAGAAAGAACCATTTTATAACTTGTTTCTGGGGCTAGGTTAGCCATCGCCACTCAGCGCAGCAATGCTACAAGTGTTATGAAAACCTTTGCACCAGGAACAATAAGGGGCAGGTTATTTGAAAAAGGACTGATTTTTCCCCAGATAGAGATATCTGACAGATAAAATGTAACACCTCCGAATGAAAAACGTCACTATGCCATTAAAAAGAAACAAAATTTGAGGGCTTTTAAATTTAGTTAGGTTCAAACTTCTTCGACAGATATATTTTATCTGAGGAATGAAAAATCGGATCTTAGTTGTATATCTTTTTGTTTTTGTTATTAACTTAATATTATTATTTACTAAAATTACATGTAAACTTTTCTTCTACACAAATATAATACTACAAATAATTTAAAGAAAAAAATCATATTCAAAAATTCACTCGCGACGAGATATGAACTCTTGAGTTCAAATTGTGCAAATAACAAAAAAAAACCACTTACGAAATATAATACTTTTTTACTAGCCATTGAAATTCAGCAAATATCGTTACCTATGTTTTATGCAATAGCTGACCTAAATACTAAAACTTTAATGGTAAGTAATAAAGATCTTCAAATATATTGTAATTTGATTGATTTTGTGTAGACACGTATGGGAAGGTATTAAACGCCGGCTTTACAAATTGCATAAATTGCATCTCCGTAAAATTGAAGGACGAACAGCATAAAAATCTATTATTTATGAGTTTTTAAATTATAGATTTAAAAATTTACATACAACAAAAGTTCATAATCGTGACCCTAAATTACAGTGATGGCCTTCAGTTACTTTAAACTTTGTTTTCCATAACCGTGCGATAAACTAGACGAATGTTTTGTTTCATGTCACTTTTTAGTTTTTGGTAGAGTACTTTTGCTCTACTGACTTTTAATTGTATTCTTTTTATAACTTTTGACTTTGTCCTTTTTATTTTTACTTATTCTATTTTTAAGTTTCGTTGACTAGTGTAAATATTTTAATTAAGTCCCTTATTAGTATTTAAATTGCAATTGAAGTGATTCTGCATACATACTTTTTTAACTCTTTTTTTTTATATTTTTTCCATAAATACCTTTGTTCATAGTAAAATATCAGGAATACTTCTTTAAAATCATAAAAAAAAATCCACAGCATTTATTATTCAAGTAATTCTAAGCATTCCTAACCCTAGGCATAAAATACAATAGAATTTATTTTTGATTTAAAAAAAAACTATTTTTAAAGAATTTAGTTTTTAAACTATCAGTAGTTCTATGTATGTACACCATCATCATTGCAATCAATATTTGTTGATATCTTTCAAAACATGTTTTTATGACTATCTGTCATTTTCATCATAAAATTTAAGTTGTAAGTCATAGAATCTTACCTGTATTGATAAGATCCATCGAAGTTGACATCTTGTGACTGTCTGAGGATGGGAATGACTGGGCCTCCCTGGTACTGTGGGGGTCCTGGGTATTGTGGCGCGAACTGGGGAGCGGCGCAGGCTACAGCCACGAGGGCGGACAGTACTATGAACTGAAATTGGAATAATGGTTTCTTAGATTTATAACACATTATCATACCTTCTTAAAGCTGACTGTAAAGTAAAGCATTGAAACAATGTTTAAAAAAAACGCGAGTTAACCAGGTAAATGTTGTGTTTTATTATGAGGCATCATCATCATAATTCATCATCGGTCATTTTAGACTGATATTAATTATACAATAATTTATTTTTTGTTACCTATCTATTAATACGTGTGGGTATGTAAGACTATTGAATGTAAGGTAAATTACTGCGCCTGTAACCATGAGTATATAGACTCACCTTCTATATATATATAAATGAAAGTAGTCTAAGTTACACTATTTATAACTCAAGAATGGCTAAACTGTTTTGACTAAAAATTGGTGGAGAGGTAGCTTAGAACCAGGAGAAGGACATATAATACTTGATATCCCGATATTCTTGCGGAAACGATGAAAGGTGTTAATGAGTTCGTATTTATTTTATTGAATTTACTATGTAAAGACTCTGAAGATGAAGCCGGTTACCCAAGTTCCGCCAGGACCGGGACTTACGCGTGTAAAGTCGCGGGACTCTACTAGTGATCTATAAACTATATCCTCTTGACGCTACAATCATCATTTCAATAAGAAACTATTTGAAAAAAAAAAAAACATTAAATATGAAATATCGCTGTTTATAATGTCTCAATCAACATTTTATTGCGTTTATGAGTGCCTATATAAGATAAAATCTTTTGAACTGTTTTAAATTATTATTTTTAATTGCAAAATCTCACATAAATAGTTCGAAGATCCGATAATTAATGTAGATTAATCTGACCTTTGTCATCTTCAAATCAGTTTATGAAACTACGGCCAACAATTTTGTAACAACCTATCTTTCGATGAGTATAGTTTCAAAATGGTTTCGTCCATTTGCATTATAATACGCACACGGGTTTCTTGTATGAAACGTGATATATACGATATTTATTTCCTAATACTAACACGAAAATAAGCACTTTTGACCGGCCTTGACCGACGATGAATATGTAAAATTTCTCTGCTGAATTATTTATGTTTTCCCAAGCATCTTGTTGTCGTTGGTGTCAAATGTTAATATTGAACTTGGTGTGCATATGTGTTGCTGTATATTATTTCTTGTAGAGTATATACACAATAGTCACTTAACTATAAAATATGTATAGGTACTTTCTCGGTTATATAATTATGTCATTCAGCGAATCCAACTTAGTATAGTAAAAAATTATTAAATCGAAAATTAAGTTATTAATCGCAAATAAAGTATAAAATCCGTTAAATATGGATCAAGAGATTCTTTGAAGGAATGGAAATAGTATCAAATCGAGATATCAAATTAAAAATGTGTCTATGGCAGGCTTTTGCCTAAGATTTTTTTATCTTACTCCTGTAAATTTTTTATCGTTCATTAGCTTCTACCATCGAATTCAGAATCGCCCCTCAGAATTTGAGGAGTATATAAATAAAGGAGGAGCTTCCAAATTTAAAATTAGCATGGGAATTTTTGAGTTTGAGAGCTGCTAAATTGCTAATGTGGAACTCAAATTTTGACTAACGCTTCTGTATTCGGGCCGTAGTATTAACAAATACATGCTAATTTTTAATGCATACCATAAGTATTGTATTAATTGGGTTTTAGTTCTTTGCATTACGCAGTTTTAAATAAAACATTATGTAAGTATGGTGTAGTTTTTTATCAACAAAGGAGAGTCTTTTGATATATTTATGGGGCCCATAAATTTTACCATCTGTTACTAGAAAAAAGCCAATAGAAGCGAAATCGACACCAATCTGATCAAAAATTGCGAACAAAAAAAACAATGGGCTTGTCAATAAGTACTTTAAAAAAAACACAACATTGTTACACCCTATCAATTGTCTACATTGTATGAGAAAAGCGATCCAAGATAATTTTGTGGTATGCTGTTAAATTAGGTATCCCTTTTAGACAATTTCGCACAAGTGTGTTGTTAGGCATTCTTTATAGGTTTCAATGATACGGCGCCGAAATCACGAAGATAGTAAAAGAACATCGTGTGAAAAGGCGATTCCTTTTAAGTTACTTATTATACTGGCATCTTAAGCTATTTGGCTTAGTAAACGTATTGATGAGTTTTGTTAAAATGTTTTAGAAGTTTTAATAATTGTTTCAATTGAAAGGTCCCTCATTTTAATATTCGTTTTTACTAAGAGCTTTGTCGTAGCTAGTTGAACTAGCTACGACAAAGCTCTTAGTAAAGCTTTAAGCATCTAACTTGATTTAACGACTGTTATCAGTCAGTAACAGATAGGATATGCCTTCCGAAGCACGGAGAAGCTTCAGATAATATTTAATAGGTGATTGAGAGCCTTATATACGAGTATACGGGTGTTAGAGCTTAATCACAGAATACATAAATAGTGCATTAAGTAAGATATAAGTTACAAAGACTAATGTTATCGTACAACCATTAAATGTTATTATAGTCATCTATTAATTTTGAATTTAATGTTCACATATTGCAAATTGTTAAAATAGGTGTTAATTGAGAGACAGATTTACTGTTAAGGATATAAGTTATTATTTCAGAGTACATGCTTAAAATGCAAAAAATGTTGCTTTGATTTAAGATTTTTTGCTTCTATTGGAATTGAGTCAGTAGGTATGCATGGCTTGACCGATTTAGATCTGTTTTTCAGAAAAATTTTAGAGATGAATTGGGAATCCTTAGTTTTGAATTAAAACGGGTGCTGTCTGTTCTGATAATTGGAAACTAATTTCTTCTATGGTTTTCGCGATTTTGCATAATAAAACACTTTATTTATCCGGTTTTATCGCGTTTTTATTCATTATTTGACCCGAGCTTTCGCCAACTTGGACAAGTCTAACCATTTCCTTCGCTTCGATAAAGCACAGGTACTGGCTACAGAGAAGCGGTATGTATGTTGCTCAGGATGCTTCGGGAAGCTATTGAAATTCAGAAACACCCTAATAATATCAATAGGGAAGATGGCAGGAAAGTGCCACCTGTCTGGGACCCTGTACTTCATTTGATTAAGTCCCAGGCCCAGCCAACAACAGCTGCAAGACCACAAGATACCGTTAGCCATTTTTGTAGGACTTAGTATTTTTTGTTATTTAGATTTGTTAATTCTTAGTTTGATGTAAAAATTGTTTTTTAAATTTCTGAGCAAAAGAGAACCCCCATGAATTTCTTCGTGGCTTCTTCTCATGTGAGGGCGCGTTCCAAAGCCATGGTAGTTTTTTGAGCTAGTTAGGGATAAAAATAATTATAATTTAAATTGAAAACTATTACAATAACTCTATAGTCTGCGTACACTGGAACGTTTTTATTGCAAATAATTATGAGGCGGTAGTTTACTGTAACTTTTTAGAATGTAAAAAAAGAGAAATTACATCTCAGTCAACCTTGAAAAAGCCAACTGTAAAGTTGGCGAAAGCTCGGGTCAAATAATGAATAAAATCGCGATAAAACCGGATAAATAAAGTGTTATTAATTGGAAACTAATCAATCAGTAGATTGATTATCGTTTCATATCGCGATTAATCCACTGAAATAAATCACTTGTTATCAAGTTTATATGACAATTTAAAAATTAAAAAAGGCTCGTTATGAAGTTGGACCTATTTGTTACCTCTTATAGTTATCCTTAGGTCAAGGAAGAGGCCTGTAGACCTAAAAAGGTTCCTTATAGCAACTCTGCTAGCAATATTGCTTTTTAACAGATACACAATAAACGTGCACCTGTCATAGAACAAAGCTGTAAGAAACAGGTGCACATTTGTCGTGAATGTGTCAAAATGCAATATTGCGGGTTGAATTGCAGGAACCTTTATAGGTCTACTAAAAACTTTAACTATACGAACAGAAGAAGCAAAGTTTTCATTAAATTATAATTAGGTCACATTTCTTAGACACTTGAAAGTGAAATTGCCCCAATTAAAAAATCTGATTTTTACGTAAATATAAAGTGATTTTTACAATACTTCAGTAAAACACTTTTATTATTAATATTTACCGGGTTTTACTCGTGTTTTATTCAATAAAGTCATTATTTTTATCGACCGACCTTTCGCCAACTCTACAGTTGGCTTTTTCAAGGTTGACGATAGTTTTAGCAAAATCGCGATAACCTTAGACAAAATTTTAATATTTTAATCTGTTTCTTTTGTTTTATTAAATTAGTTAGTGCTGTTAGGCGGCAAAACAGGGTCCATAAAAGTTTGATTAGATATTGTTAAAGATAGTTATGAACAATTATAATAATTTAAATGTTAATAATAATTTGGTAAGGCATGCATGATTTCAAGTAAAATACTATTTACTATCTGTGATGTCTGAAATCTATTTAACTTGGGTAATAAAGCCTATTTTTATTTTTTATTGTATTTTAAAGATAGTTATAGGTATGTGTTTTAGTTGAAACGAGTAATTATGCTGTTAATACTACTGAAATTATTTAATTTAATAAGTATAATTTGGATTTATCTTATTTAAGAAATGGTGGACTTTTGGTAAAATATCTTAAACTGCATATAATAATATTAGTTAGTAACAAAATTATTTACTAATAATCTGCATCATGCTATATTTTGTAAATACATAAACCTACTTATAATATTAAATAATATTATATTGTTTCTAACATATTTCAATAAAAATGTAAGTTGTTTGTTGTAGTGATTTTATATTTTAAATTGCTATTTTGTAAATTATATTTACAATTGTCAAACCAGACGATAAGTGATACGGTCTAAAATGAAGCACGCTAATCTAGAAAATATCTAATCAAATTCAGATTCCTATAATACAGGTTCTATATTAACACACTAAAATTATTTGAGACTTACCGATTTCATTGTCTATTTAATATTTGACAAGGAAACAAAGAACAGATGATCTTCGATGGATGTATGATGCGGGAATGATTTTTCAGATTGCACGTCTGCGCTTATATACGAGGCTGCGCGGGCGCACCTCGTGAAATTGGAGTACCACGCGCTGCATACATTGGCCTATACCTACCGAAAATTGCATGATTATAATTTTGTCTATAACATTGATGCATCCGTTGCCAAATTGGAAAAAGGCGTTGGGACGGATCCCCAGAGATGCAGGTTCAAGTCCTGTCGGGTGCGAAATTTTTGGAAAGTGTTTCTTTAAGTATAGTTATCCAAGTGTAGGAAACACTTTAAAATATAACAAAAACGGTATAACATTGATACTAAATCTAGACCTTAATCAATATTTTTTGGTTAAGCTTTGACTTCCAATGATGTGATCACTGTTGGAAATCTATGATAGAAAGACAGAGTATATACATAAAAAATTCAAAATTTCGGTTTCAATCGCGTAGCTTTTATTACTTTTATAATTTTTTCAACGTTCGGCAATTCGTACCTCCTGTTTATGGGTACTTAAGCCATCACAGATGGATAAGCTTTCATAAAGAAGTCTAAACAATCACAACCCTTTTCTTGCGCCCGGTTAAAAACATAGATATCAACACATAAGTCACCTATAAAAAAACTGCATCAAAATCGCTTCATCCGTTTAGGATCTACGATGCCCTATTACCTTTTTCCGGTAGGGGTTAGAAATATAAAAGAAATTCTATATTTCTAATAATTAATAATAATTAGAAAAATATTAAAACATTATTTACCAACTTATTTACTTCGACATTGTTTATGTTTCAATAGTCTTGGTGGCGGGAAGAATAAGTTAACAAATCATGTGAATTAAAAAACCTCGATTTAAGTCGAAAATTAGTTATATTTCATATCAGCCATCTTCAAAACAGAATAAAAATTTATAATATACGTTTAGTTATGTTCGTCTATATGAGCAACTAAATAACCACATAAGTCCATTTACAAGCGAGTTACCGCCCGCCCTTCCATTAGGTATGTTAAAGGAAAATTAATGTTTGCAAAGCGAATCAGACATTTTACTTGTTATTGTGTCAATTTCGAACGATGTGACTATAGATTGTACTCGTTATTTCGTTTGGCTTGTTCGTAACTCATCGAATTTCACACACCTACATACCGCTACATAGAAACTATTTTTTTTTAACAAACAGCGATGGTTCTATAGCCATCTTTCATTTTTCTATGAAAACTAAATGCTGAGAGATTTTCCAAGGTGATAGGGTTATAAGGTAACAATGGTACTAGATGGCGTTGTGTTCATAGAACTTATTTATTTATTATTTATTATTATTATTTATTTATATACATTATAACTTATTTATTTATCCGATATACCTTCGAGAACTGGAACTATGCAAGTAGGCAAACCCGTAGAGCACAATTGTCTTCACATATTATAAAATTGTAATTTATAATACAACAAGAAACTTTTCTATGTATAGGTATTCGATATGATAAACTATAGAATATGTAAAGCTTAAACTATAATACATATTTCTTTTTGTTTTTATTGCTCTAGGCATTTTAAATTTAGAAATGTTTTTAGCAATGAAATATATTTCCAAAAGATTCCTATGTAGCTCAGTGGTCGGAGCAGTCACCTGGTTAGCAAAAGGACGCAGGTTCGAATCCTGTCATGGGGATTTTTTGGAAATATATTTCTTTGCTAAAAATATTTCTAAGTTTATAATACATTATTTACTAGACTTTGGTTAGACTTACATGAATTGAATTTAATGATCGAGCGGGCGGCTCTGTTTCAATTCTGGCAAAGGAGATTTTAAATCAAACTACGAGCTTTGGCAAAGTCATATAAAACACCTTGATTTCCGCTATCTTGTCTGACGACGTAACATACAAATACTTATTTTGATAAAGCGAAGATCTAAATAAACAGAAAGTATTCCATCACAATATGTTGTTTAAGTATCCAAAGAAACAACCATTTAAACTCTCGCTGTTAAATTTTGAGTGAGACAACCAGTATACGTACAACTACTGAAAAGCGATCAATCTATCAGAAGACATCAACGCGCACCAACGCAGTTTTTTTATTTCATTTCATGTATTTGCTATTATAATGCTTAATTTATTTTTGACAACGATTGAACCTAAATAATACCATCCGAAACTTTGTCTTTGATTTATTATTTACGTAACATGAAATACAAAAATATAATTATATTTATTTTTGAATTGTATGTATCGCAATATAATTTTTGAGTATTAAAACTAATGGCTGCAATAAATTCTAGTCAAAAAACAATCAAACAAATCCAATCTTCACGATTGACTACGGGATTTTATGTAATGGCCTTGAAAACAAGAAATATATGCCTATTAAATAATTGAATTATCGTAAATGATAACAAAATTAAAGATCGTATTTTGGTTATTAATTTTGGTCATTTATTAGGATTAATATTATTAAGATATTATTAGGGTACTAGAGGTGATGTCAAACATTCCATGTTCCTTTTACGCGGAGTAAATATTAAAAGCCGCTGAGTTCTTTCTTCTCTGATCTTTATAAACTTTATTTTAGCGGGCACTGATATAGAGTCGATGAATAACGATTGAAACGTCAAAATCATCATTGAGTTTGTGGTAACATTCCTAAGACCTTACCGCGCAACTTCCATCGGCATCGGCATCGAAATTGAATTGTCGAAAATCGATCGACAATTGATTAGGGACAGTGTAGACGCTGCATATTACCATTATTATTATTATTAGTTTATCTGTTTTGAGTAGCAGCAGCTTAAAATTAGAAATTGAAAATGCTTCTATGCAAAATATGTTTGTTTTTACATATCGCGTCAGTTCAGTTTTGCACCTACCTAGGTTTTTTTTTTAATTATTAGCTTACTTTGGCACCTATAGACAACTCGCGCTGCCATAATCTTTTCCTATTTAAATAAAAACTATTTCGACCACTTTTAAAAACCACAGAAAATTAAAAAAAAATTTTTTTATTGTTATTATTATTTTATTTTTTTAGCTGAACGACAACGCGGCGACAATTCGACGACTTATAGGACATCATGGTAATGCGGATTACCTATTATTAATTTGAACGAAAACAACACGAAAACATGATCGGAATAAGCATGTGTATCTTAACCTTATAAGTATTGAACGGTGATCAATTCCACAAAGCGTATAATTATCAATCGATGCGTTAATTAATAAATCAACACCTAGAATGGTAGTTTTTTCACGCTTTGAGTCTGATTACTTCCGGTTTTTGTGAATTATACATGAGCCTGATTGTTTTATTTACTGACTTCCAAAAAAGGAAGAGGTTATCTATTCGTTTTTATATATATATGTATTTCTTGTATATAAACGATATTTCTTGTATAGAAACCTTTAGAAATATAGGGACTTATATGAACATTTTAATTGCTTACGAATTATGCAACCACAGTATTTTTTTTAAATAGGTCTCTATAATTCTAAAGGAGCGACATGTTTTTCTTCTTTTTTTTTTAGATTTTATAACTTTTGTATCATGCATGTATATTTATAATATTTTAAATGTCCTTCCTTATCTTTGGTATATAAACGTTTTCCTACGATAAAGGCGATATTAGCTTAGTGTAGGCAACTTAGGAAAGTGCATATTATTTATAAGTAAGACCGAATAAAGATATATTTTAATATTTTATTTTATTTACAATATATGTATAATAAAATAGTAAATATATGCATTAACATATTTAATCTCAATTTAATTTAATTATGTTATAAAAAAAGACAAAAAAATTGGATTTACTACAATTTTTCAAGGTCTAAACTTTGTACTCTTTTTACACTATGGGTGCATGGCCGTCTAATATGTTATTACATATGATACATAGAAAACACCTAGAACCATAAATAAACATTTTAAGGTCAGCAGAAGTATTTGTCTTTTGCCGGCTTCAATCTGACTGAAGTAGTTCTATAACTTTTGTGAATAATTACATATAACATCAGATAGATACTAATGCATAACCTAATCCTGTTTGTAATTTTATAGGTACTTCTTGTTGGTTAACATTTCCATATGATTGGAAATGCTTATGAGAACCATTAACAAAGATCATGACAACGATAAGTTAAGGCAATAAGTCAATGCGCTTGCAAACCAGACATCTTGAATGACATTGTGCGATTAGAATGCGCACGTGCATACCTAACACTTATTTACTGCTAAATTACTAAATATTAATTATCATGAGGTCGGCTTTAAAACTTCATGTTTCTCGTCAGCAAATCAGTCGTTGTTTGTGTAATTAGATATACTTATGGTGTTCTGAGTTTGGCCATTTAAGCCGAAAGTGGATTGTTTTAGACAGCTATAGGTAAACAAATTTTGGTCAACAACTTTTGTGAAACTAGATTAAACAAATTTTAATAAAATTCAATATTAAACAAAATAAAAAAATGCAAGTTTTGAGATTAGTTTCAAGAATTAATTTTCAATTCAACCTGCATCTTTGGGGAGTCCGGTCCCAACGCCTTTTTGCAATTAATTTTACTGAAAAAACTGTTTTTGTGGTAAATAAAGGAGATTCAAGTTTTTAAAGTAACACCCCGTTAGTTTGTTGGTTGATTGTACCTAGTACCCAAAAAACGAATGCTGGAATAGTTATAACATACCTTGTGCTTCAATCTTGAGTGGAGATCCAACAATATGGTGACTGTTGTATTTGATACTCATGTAGTAGAAGCCAAGCGCCAAGGGCGTGTAACGAACCTAAGGGGTAAATCACTTACTTAAAAAAAACAATTTTCATTTTACCTTAATCTTAATTTTTATAATGTTTGTTTTCAGATATTTAGTGTTTTTTATATTGTAATTTGTCTACTTTAAATACCTAGTTGTTATTAAATCAAAACATATTTAATTTAAAAAAAAAATTAATTGACACGTTATTTGCACAAATCTAATTTTCTAAAATTGTCATTGGACCTATATACCTAGTTACTTCACATCAAAATCAAACGCGTGAAAAAAACTGTGGTCTTTCAAGTCGATGTTCCAGGGATATGATTGCACTAATATTTGTCCCCATTTGCCTCTGGAATTGAGTTAAGCTGCGACATACAGCTGGTCAATAGCTCAGCACAATAGTTCAGAATGCCAAATGTTGAACATATTGCGCGAAGGAATGTTGAAGCATTGCAGCTTCAGTATAATATGTAATTGTTGCTAAGATGCGTCTCATTGTTACTTAAATCTTATGAGTCTTACCGAGTGTATATTACTGGCATTTTTGATAATGATCTTTAAAATAATTTGTTTAAAATAAGTTAAATTCCAAGTCGGGTCGGATCTTATTTGACAGGTGAATTCACACCATATCAATGCTTGCCATCAGGTGGTGCTGAAACGTTTATCACTCTATTGAAAACCTACTTACATACATAAGTTTGACAGTTGTGTAACAGTTTTCCCACAACATTTTTAAATCTAGGGTTTTTTCACGACTGCAAGAAAATGGTAATGTTTTTCGCACCTCTCTTGTTTATTTGTAATATTCTGTATTCCCTCATATCACCAAAATTGATCTATGGTTTTATTTCATTAATTATTAGCCTTATTTCTTATAATCAATGGATCTTTAATATAAGTATATACATAAAATAGCATTCATTTATGATTCTATTATAATTAAATCATATGAAACGAACTTACCAATAAAAAAATATTTTCACGATTTTTATAGATTTACTTAGTTAAATAAAATGAAAACTAACTCTATGGTTTTCTTGTTGATTAAGAAACCCTAAATCAACAATAACTGCACCTACAGGCAATAAAAGTATTATTGTTTCACAACGATAACTTCGTGGTACAATATCAGATTAGCAGAGGTTATAAGTTGCATACCATAATCTAATTCGTATTAATCTCGTTACGCCACATGAAGTTAATAATAAACATGCTTATATAGTACATAATATACATGTTAATATTGTTAGTTAGCGAGTTCATCTTGTTGTTGGACATTGTTAACCCAAATTTTACTAACTCAATCTGTTTTGGAGCGGTATAATTGTTAGATAAGTACAGATAAGTTCAGTGAGATAACGCTGTGAATGACGTGTTTTCAAATCAATGTGATAGTGTGAAACATAGTAAGTTAGTAATTAATTTTAATGTGTATACTAGACTAGACAGACTGTGTATTTCAGGTCCGGTAATATATGGTAATACGTAAAAGATAATAGGGCAACTCCCTTTTACAATGAAATACATTTTAGATGTTCGAGACTACTTTTGAAAATGTGTAAGATCAGATTTGCTTACAAGACCCTTATAGAACGATCTAATAAACAACAAACTATCTATCAAAGACTATCAAAGGAGAAACAAAAGACGATCAATGGAGATGCAAGAGATGATTGGAAACAAAAACAAAAGGCGATCTAAAGAAAGAAACATCAGACAATATTTGATTCATCTTATCGCCAAGCTTAATACATTGTTCGTACTTTGTAATTGTAATTCGTTTTGTTTTGAATATAAAAATACGATGATTTAAGCTTGATAATTCTTAATCAAGATAAGTTCCGGGTTGCAAATTTATAGGTCCCTCAATTTATAGTTTGACAAATGATCCAAATATTATACGGTCTTCATGAGAGACTAATAAAACTTGTTTTACGATTTCCTGATTTAAAAATATAACGGTTCGGTGTTTGCGTTACTAATTCATAAAAGGATTAACATCTTCCTACAAAATAATTCACTTTGTTTGGGCATGATTTTAGGGTTCCGTACTCAAAGGAAAAAAAGGGACACCCTATTACTGAGGCTTCGCTTTTTGTCTGTCCGTCTGTCACCACGCTGTATGTCATAAATCGTAAAAGTGAGACAGTTAAAAAATTTACAGATTATGTATTTCTGTTGCCGCTATAACAAAGTATACTTAAAACTAAATAAATTAAACATATACCCCCTTACTTATAAACACTAATTAATGCGCTGCATAACTGTGCGTCGTTTGTCTTTTACTGTCACACGAAGTTTCAAAGTTGATAGACAGAGACAAACGTCACATATCTTAGTCATAAGTAAATAATATTTTATAAGTAAGGGAGATATTTAAGGGATACATAAAACGAAATTATTTCGATAAGGATAATTCTGAAAGGTAGACGCTTAAGACGACGTAGAACTTTATAGATAATGGTATGGAACCCTTAGTACGCGAGTCCCACCCGCACTTGGCCAGTTTTTTATTGTAATTATGGTAATAAATTAATAACCCCAATGGTTATGTAGTATGTCATCCCTTGTGTTAGTCTTTGTTCTTGTCGTGTAGAGTGGCGTGTCTGTAAAGTTGGCGAAAGCTCGGTCGTTTAAAAATCATGAATGAAACGCTATTAAACCCGGTAAATAAAGTGTTTTATTATGCAAAATCACGAAAATCATACCTAAGTCCCCTAGACAACTTTTTTTTAATTGACTTCCAATAAAAAAAGTACAAACTTTGTTTTTTCTTATCCTTTATTATAAGTATAGATAAATAACCCATCATAATTCACGTAAGGTACTTTTTGAACTGTGTATTGTGTTTAATAATTTTAAGTATGCAATGGTAACTTATATGGAATAAATGTAGCTACGAGAAACATTTAGCCAAATCGATCTCCTCTTTTATGGATTTATCTTTAAATGTTATTGAGAAACCAAGGTCTCCGTATAGGTAAAGATGTGTCAATTTAATACATGCACGTATGTCGAAATATGGATCGGATATTTAACTTTCAAGACATTTACAATTTAGTAATGTCAAAAAAACTTATATGTAAAGAAGAAGACGATTAAATCATTTTCAAGGAAAAGAGTGTTTAAAAAATGCCTCCATAATGTTGTCGAGGGTTAAGGGTGAAGTCGTGCCCCTCGAAACTGGGACCGGGGCCCACTTGACCCCTTTCGAATTTGGTAGTAGTCAACTGGGCCCAAAGGTAGTCTAGACATTGGGACGAGTTGACTACATTTAATTTTCGCTAGGGGTGAAGTGGTCCCACTCTCAAGTTAAAAATAGGACTTATAGTTTCGGATTTAGGTAAGATCGTCTTTGGTTTGCACTTCGATCGTCTTTTGTTTTCCACCAATCTCTTCTATCAACTTTTTTTTACTTCAAAATTTACTAAGTCCTATTTTTAACTTGAGAGTGGGACCACTTCACCCCTAGCGAAAATTAAATGTAGTCAACTCGTCCCAAAGTCTAGACTACCTTTGGGCCCAGTTAACTACTACCAAATTCGAAAGGGGTCAAGTGGGCCCCGGTCCCAGTTTCGAGGGGGACGACTTCGCCCCTAACCCGTTGTCGAACCCGAGTTTGCCGTTGCGAGTATACATGATGCTCAAAGTGGCATCGTAGAGCTCATTGTGCGCAAGGGTTCAAACTCCGCCACAAAAGAATTTTAACTGACGACATTAAAAAAAGAGATGAGTTTTATGGATGATGAATTCTATCTTGGAAATCCTGTCCTACCCTACCCGCATGTAGACGTGCTTTCTCATATGCGACTTTTCTGTCTTTCATATTATTAGTTTTTGGAAAAAGTAAGAATCTGTAGTTGGTAGTGTGACCTGTATAACTTGCGGTATTATAATATTCCTAAGTGCTGTTGATTCTGTAGAAATAATAAAAAAAAATAAAAGAAATATTTCGGGTAATACGCCTTGAGCACCAAAATAATAAGAAATATTAAGGCTATACGCGCCTTATGTACTGAAAAGTCGGGATGGAGGCTTTTGACGTGGCAATAACTCATTCTGTGTTTATATGAAAGGAATTATTCATCCCCTAAACGACGTCGTGCTTCTTTCGCTACATATCAATGTATAACTTAAAATGGTTATAATTAAAAGGCAACTGATTGTATTTAATATAACTAATTACATATATTCATTAAATGGTACAAAAAATCACATAATACTCAATAGGTCTTAATAATTATCTAAGAATAAGAATCAAAACAAATCAAATTAAAGGTAGATAAATTCGACCATTCACTGCATAAATCGTCATTTTTCTATTGGACAGATCGAAAGTTACTCGAACAAAGAACAATTTATGCAAAGAATGCTATTCCTTGCTTATTCCAGTATGGTCGTGTCGATTCTAAGTACAAATAAAACCGTTTTAGCTTGAGTACTGTGTGGATAACACCATAGGGTGCCTAATTAGGCTCATTTATCAACATATTTTTCATATAGTGACATATAGATAGATTCAATATATAAATATAAGTAGGCATGTATTGTAGTACTAAGTGGATATAAAATTAACACATAAAATAATTTAACCTACAAAAGCGTAAATAAATGGCTTGACTGCTTATTTCAAAGATTATTAGTGTAAAGCTAGCAATAATAATAATAATAATGCTTTAATTCAGACTCAAGATCCATATTACAAAGTTGACACACAATAAACCATATAAATTTTCAAACGAAATTTTATTTAAGTTCTTAACTTCTGACTTTATGGAACGAAGCAAACAAAAGCTAACACTATATCAAAATCGCTTCATCCGTTTGTGACCTACACATGCCACAGTCAGGTAAACAGACACGTTAAATTCATAGCACCCTTACTTTGCCACCGGGAGTTAAAAATAACAAATTGGTGCTGGGTGGACGACACAGTAAGAAAGGTAAAGCTACATAAGGACATTGCATGGCTTCGCTTGCTACAAATACAATTTTCATACAATAAAATAGCCTTATTTTGCCTTTTTCCGCTAAAACGTTATATCTTGTCCTAACCAGTACCAAGTATTAAACTTTTCTTGTCAACGTCATTCCTTAATGTAGACGATCTGACACTTTGTATCTTTATATTTGACATTTTTTTCTTTACAAAGTTGTGTCGACTCCTAATCTATATTTCTAAAAGCAATGAAAAAGGTAAATTATGTTATTTTTCTAATTTGTATTTGAAAGTATTTGTTTTAAAATTATTAAAATATATTGGTCAATCAAAAGTTTCGAACTGTTCTAATATCGTGGCCTTGTAAAAGGTGCTTGCTTCGGCTGGTATTGTTGCTGTGGTCTGATAGGAGCTGGTACTGGTTGGTACTGTGGTTGGTTGTTAGTTGAAGCACCTTCGGCGCTTGGAGGTAGAGTCTTCAGGTATTCGAGAGCCTTCTGTATTGCTGGTGGGATAGGCGGCGGCGTTGGTAGATGATCACCCTGAAAAGATATACAAAGTACTTTAAATATATGTACTATCGTGTCTTTACTTTAAATATATGTACGCATGAGTCTCAATGCGTAGAGATTTTTATCTGTTCATTTATCAAAGTGTTTTTGCTTCAAACTGAACAAATTATTGAGTTGTAGTTGATATTTTTTGCAATTGACAAATTTTAAAGTTTTGTCTACAACATAATGTCAATAGTTACTATCACCGTTTTCAAAAGTGTTTGAAAACGGAAAGTATAAATAGAAAGTAATTTGGTTCTTTACGATTTACTTTAAGGTGCTCCCTCACTGCGAACATTTATGTGTAATGTAACGTTCTAGTTTCAAAATTACATACAGCCTTGTGAGTCGAATCTATTATGTTACATTACAAGTGAATACTCGCGGTGAGGTTTCATGTTAAACACTACTACTGTTATTTTTACTGTAACATTTTTCTTTTCGTTTCTAAAATACTACCTAAGAATTGTTAAATTACATTTCGAAACAATACATTTTATGTTCCGGTTGTCCTTTACATTATATTCAAGTGCACAGCCCGATCTTCTGACAGATTCATGGTTTATAATATAATTTAATGTCTTTCTTAAGCACGTCTGATGAACGTGGCAAGAGTTAAAAGCGAAAAACATCACAACAGTATTCAATTTCATGAAAATAAGGAGTGAGACCGAACAGTGCATGTTTTTTTACAAAGTTTAAGACTGGGCTATTGCTATCTTGGTGCCACGGTTTCTCAAAGATTTGTAACGACCCCTAAACTCTTTTTTACAAAATTATTTGTGAACATTTTTAAATTCTGTGGATTTCTTATATTACAAAAACCCTTTTTGAGATTTGTTAGCATCAAGAAAAGTCTGTCGTTGTACTGGTTTTGATTTTTACTACACATTTGTGAGTGAGGCTGTACTTACGTCTCACAAAACTAAATTTATAAGTATGCCCCCGAAATTAAACAATTAATTAAACAATTGTGGATTTCATTAAAAAACATTAAAAATAAAAGTTATTAAAAACAATTAATCAATTTTGTTTTTGTTTCCAAAGTTTTTTTTTAGTGTAGAAAACGCTTTGAAAATAATATTATTGTAGAATCACCGATCCACTTCGTTTAATGTAACCGTTTTATCCCCGCCGTTGTGAGCGTGAAATTCTATGTTATTCTATTGTCAAGAACTGATACACCCACCTGTCTGAGGACGTCCTTAGTCGGTGATCTATTATATCGAAGTCAAGGTCGGAATAGTCTGATTTTTTCTCATGATAATGCACTTGTGATTTATTTATTTTTTACTATTTGAATAATGCGATTTTACCAATAATTATTTAAAATATTTTTCAATAATTATTTGTAATTATGGTAAAATGGCTTTCAGACGTTTTGGTGTTTAAATGCTGTAAGTCTGAAAGTGTTTATTATTTAAATAAATTACCAGATTTTTTTTTACAGTATATACTGTTATTTTTTTAACAGTTAAAACTTTATTCTTACTAATATTCAATTGCGAAAATTACTATCTGTCTGTTTCTCTGTCCGTTTGCCTGTCTGTTGCGTGTTGGCACCTAAATTGCTGAACCGATTTTGGTGTGTTTTGGTATAGCGATATATAGGACTTTGGGGTAGGACATAGGCTATTTTTGATCTGAAACTTGCGTGACTTACGCAAGTAAAACCGTGAGTCGCATTTAATTTTAAAATAGATTCGGTAGATTAAACAGTATGAAATAAAAAAAACATTAGTAGGCGAATTGTTTTTATAGGAAACAATTGCTTTATTGGTTTATTAATAAATATGCCTTCAAATAAATCACGTACGAAACGAAATAATTTATAAAAACTTTAAAACTTTTTAATAGGACCTCATACTTTAACGTCTATAGGTAACTAAAAGTAATAAAAACAAGTTCCAACAAAATGTATAGATAAATCGAATAATCCAACACACTATTGACATATAGAAATACAAATGTTAAGAGGAAGCTCCAATAAAAAATATGTCATGAACGGCCCGCCCACTTACCCCTACATCCACGAGTCACACGCACACGTATGCACTTTCGAACATCGCAACTTTTTTGATCTAGCGCCCAAGCGCGCGAAATAATAACTGTTATATATTTTTTCATAGGTTGTAAACCGATTATGGTCGTTTGGAAAGTAGCCAGTGTCAAGTATTTTATAATACGACCTCATTGGTGCGTCGGGCGACCGCCTGGCTCACGGAACACTATTACTCCTAGCGGGCCTGGCTGCAATACGGAAGGCTGCGGATTCGATTCCCGTCGGGTGCAAATATTTATGCTTAAAAATAAATATTTGTATCTGATCTGGGTGTCTTTCTATGTATAATATGTATGTATTTACAAAAAAAATGAGGTATAATATGTAGTATATTCGTGGTCTAATACCCCTAGTACAAGACCAGTGCTTAGTTTGGAGCTAGATTGCGCTGTCTGTATATGTCGTGCAATAATATTTATTTAATAATTTGCAAGTTTTTTGTTTTGTATCTTCAAAACTTGTATCGTCCGATTATTCCTAGTTGTCCCCTCTAGCCCTGTTCCCCGGAGGGACAACTAGGAATTTTTCCCCAGTTGTCCCCGGGGCGACAATTCGTGGCGACTGTCCCTTTGAAAGCTGGCTAAAGGGGACAAATGGGAATTATGTTTCTCAGTTGTCACGGCGGGCGGGGGGGGGGGGACAGATGGGAATCAGTTCTCCCATTTCTACCCCGCATGTTGGTGTTATAATAGAACTAGCTGCGCCCAGCGGTTTCATCCGTGTTCGTAATAAGTACCCTAATGTACCATTATTATTTTAATGAACTTTATAAACGCATACGACTTGCATTTATAGCAATATTTTGGATTAGAGGTGAAGTCGTCCCCTTCGAAACTGGGACCAGGGACGATAGTTTAGACATTGGGACGAGTCGACTACATACATATTTATATACTCTAGAGGTGAAGTAGTCCCACTAAGAAGATACTAAAAAGACTTTGTACATTTTTGGGAAAAAAAGTTAATAGAAGAGATTAGTGGAAAACAAAAGACGATCGAAGTAAAAACAAAAAACGATCTAACCTAACTCCGAAACTATTGACACTAGACCACTAGTTTCTCAGCCTAAGTTATATAGCTCCTCGAGATCATCAGTTTGGTTGACAGCTGTCAAATTTGAACCGTCAATATCTCGGAAACTATTGACACTAGACCACTAGTTTCTTAGCATAAGTGATAGAGCTTCTCGAGATCTTCATTACAAACTTCACCCCTAACCGACGAAGCCCTTACGACTTGCATTCATAGTAATATTTTGTACTATGAATGCAAGTGGTATGCGTTTATAAAGTTCATTAAAATAATAACGGTACATTAGGGTACCTACTTATTACGAACACGGGTGAAACCGCGGGGCGCAGCGAGTTTTATTATAACACACACATGCGGGGTAGAAATGGGAGAACAGATTCCCATCTGTCCCCCCCCCCCCCACCGTGACAACTGAGAAACATAATTCCATTTGTCCCCTTTAGCCAGCTTTCAAAGGGGACAGTCGCCACGAATTGTCACCCCGGGGACAAGGCTAGAGGGGACAGCTGGGAATAATCGGCCGCATCCACACCGGACGATCCCCGCGCTAAAGAATATTTTATCTTATTCGCGCTCAAGCAGCGGAGAGGGAGAAAATAGGATAAAAGATTCTGGAGCATGTGGATCGTACAGTGTGGACCAGGCTAATGGCATGTTTGGAAAATTTCATAACTTGTCGATAGTGGACTTGACGAATTACCTATTTGACTTATTACAGACTTGACCATTGTCGTGCCATTCTCACTTTTCTTGTTAGTTTGTCTGTCCGGAGTCCGGGCGGAATCTTGCAAATTCAATTTGATACACTTTCCAATTAGCTAGCGTGCTGAAACTGTGTTTCTGTTTGAATCGCGTTTGTTTTGTTGGCTTTATAATACAAGCCCGACGTTTCGGAGCCCTTCCGGCCTCCCTCATCTGAGGCAACAAACGCGATTCATACCGTCATACTAGAATGTCTACCTCGGGAGCGAATACTATTTTTCGAATGAAAAATATTCATCGCCCACTATGAGAATAGTTAGTAGATTGTATTACAATGAAGCAAAATAATATTTTTACGGTGAGGGTGGTTTTTTGAATCCAGAGCGAAGTGAGGGATTCTAAAGTAGTGTGATACACTCTACTTTTTATTACCCTCTATGAGAAAATAGAAGGCGCCTCATATTTATAATTTGAGAGCTACTTTATTATTTAAGTAGCCCTCAAGTCTTAAGTGGCCTCAAATTTTAATCAATTTTAAATCCAATTCAAATTTGAGGCCATTCAAAATTTAAAAGCTACTTAATTATTTAAGTTTTCCTCAAATTTTAAGTGGCCTCAAATTTTAATCAATTTTTAATCCAATTCAAATTTGAGGCCATTCAAAATTTAAAAGCTACTTAATTTTAAGTGGCCTCCAATTTTAATCAATTTTAAATCTACTTTAAATTTGAGGCCTTTCAAAATTTGAGAGCTACTTAATTATTTAAATACCCCTTAAAATTTGTCAAATAGTTGCAATAATTAAAAAATATTTTTAAATTTCCACCCTAGGGATGAAATGAGCTACTTTCAACCCGGATATCTACCCATGAAAATTAAACTTTCCGAACGGGAGAGATGAAAAATTGGTTTTGTTGCAACTTCATCAAATGTTGTGATACAAAAATATCAGCGCAACGAACAGAAAAACTATGGATTTATTCTTATTTTTTTCATTTTACAGTTTTCACAAATAGGTTTTTAATATTATTACTATTTACTCTTGCATTAAAAGTTTCATTTGTAAACAAAACTGACTCCTTTTTATTTACAAATAATTAAGTATTTACATTTCATGAAATTCCAATTTCCTACGTTGAACTGGTGGTGTAACAATTATTGAATGGTTTTCAATAGGCGGAAGTAGTCGTTTTCTCGATGGAATTTCAGATTAAGAGGTTTGACAAACACTCTTTTTGACGGTTATGTAATCTGGATCGAGAATTGTTCTTTTTCTGGGATGGCGTGGATCTATCAACTCAGGCAGTAAGCATTCCATGTAAAAACTTGTTAACTTCGGTTCCATCTCTTTTTTCCAAAATTGATCGTCTTTTTCCGGTATTTCTTTTTTCAATTTATTATCACCTTACCATGCGGCCAAAAGACAATTATTTTTGTTTGCAATGTGCATTTGGCCCTGGGCCTGAATGTACCAGTCTGATTTTTATTATTAAATACCTGTAATACAAGCAAATGTTAATGTTCCAAATTTAAATTACTTTATTCCCTAGGGCTTAAACACGCATTTTACTTCCCAGATATCTCATTAGATATTTAGCGAGTCATTACTCGTTTTACGTTGACCTCTTTGGTCAAATAATATTAGTTTATGCACCGAGGTACTAAAGCCCTGTCTTATATACCGGGCGTCATATTGAATCCAAAGCATACGAAAGACTCTAGAGTTAACTCCCAAGCGCAGCGAGGGTTTTAAAAACTTACTTCTGAGCGAAGCGAAGGAGTTATGTACCTAGAGCCCTGAGTGAAGCGTGGGATTCAAGCGCAATTATTAATTAATTAAGCCTGTTTTTATCTTGGGCGCTTGAATCCCACGCTTCACTTAAGATTCTAGGTACATAACTCCTTCGCTTCGCTCAAGATACGTACGCTTTGGATTCAACATGACGCCCGCTATATAAGACAGGGCTTTAGTACCTCGGTGCATATACTACTATTATGCCCTACTTAGGTGTATAATGGCACTTTATGTACCTAGGGAATAAAGGCTCGCTTTACGTTCACCTTTTCTTATCCTATATCTATCTATACTTATAATAAAGAAAGAGAGAACAAAAAGTCTGTACTTGGAAGTAATTTAAAAAAAAAGTGGAAAAATAATAGAACAAAATTATATAATTTTTAAAATTCATGTCTGTCTGTTTGTTTCTTACACAATTAAAAACTACTGATCCGATTGAAATCTGGTTTCCAATATTGGATAGTTCAATTTTCGAGGAAGGTCGTGGTATACTTTGCATCGACGTCCAATTAGTAGAATCCGAGTATGAACAAAAAAGTGCAACCGCTTGGCCGCCCCGCGCCCGTGATAATGCGTTCACTTCCGCGGGTGAAACCGCGGGGCGCAGCTAGTGGTCAAATAAAATTACTTTGTAGAGCAGTAGGTGTGTAAAATTACTTTGTTGAGCCGTAAATGTGTAAACTTACTATTTTTGTCGTGGGGGTTTTTTGATTGGTGGGGTGATTCTCCCACTAAAAGCGGTAACAGCTATCTCCGCACTATGAGATCCGATTTTAATGAAAGGTATACAAGTTCTATGAGTAAATAGATTTTATTTGTTGTGGGGGATTTTAATTTTTGGGGTAGTTCCCCCACAAAAGGATGTACTAGATATCTAAACATTATGTGATCCGATTTTTCTGCTCTATTATGATGATATAAAGAGCCCTTTCAATAATTAGTTCCCACGAGGTCCACTGTTCGTTGAATCACTTGTAATAATATTATTATCAGATGCCTAGATCACAAAGAACACACCTTCCAAATTTCATCTCTCTCTACCAGCGGTTCAGTCAGTGAGTAATTCAGTCAGGACAAAGATTTTTATAGATATACATAGATTACAGAAGTATAGATATAGATTAGTAGTTATGTAAGTACTAGCTGCGCCCTTCGGTTCCACACGTGTAAGTCCCGAACCCGCGGGAATATCAATTTCAAAAGTAAACTTTGCCAAAGTACCATCTATCTTTGAATCGAAATTTATCAAAATCGGTTTAGCGGCCTGATAAAGTTACTTTCTCATTTGTAATGGTCGATTATTAGCTTGCATTACCTTGATGAACTGTAGATACTTATTATATTAATTCCGCAAAATCCTTGTAGGTAAGTACCTATCTCAATTTTCATTTTGACAATGGAATAGGTAAATAGATTTATTTTTTCGCCTCTCTTACGATATTTAGATTTCTTTTTGATGTTTTAGCAAGCTTTCGTTTGGAAAAAGCTTTTTTATTGCAAATTGCTAGTAAATACAGTTACTCTGATTGCAACACTAAGTACAAATAGTATCGTTGGCGATTCAACGGGGTAATGCCACCAGTGTGATGGGCATTTTTGGACTCAATGGTCATTCACCTTAGATTATTTGTATTGTTTAATAACTTTGTAGTATTTATTTCTTGTGTAATTATTTAGTCTTTCTTTTTTTAGTACAACAACAATCAAATATCAAAGATAAATAAACAATGCTAGACAGTTTTATGACAGTAGGTATGATTTGACATGACTGTCATAACATAACAATTATTTTCATATTGGCCGGAAAAAATGTAAAAAGTTCGAATCTATACGAAATATAATTTAAAATAGATTACGTAATTATTTGGGAGCGAAAAGTGACATAGGTCCACCTTCGACGGCGCCAGACGGCGGACTGAGGTTGGCGCAACGTCTACTTAGATGCGTTGTAATACAGTTGATTTTAGATTGAAGGTTTTCATGCTTTTAACACGAAACTAAAAAGGCGTAAGTCTCAAATCATTTTTCGATAATTTTACGGAAATTAAGCAATATTAAAAATCATCACATAAGCAATTAAAAGTATTGATTATTTCCTTTGTATTAAATAAAAAATTGTTTGGATATATAGTATAATAGAGGAGAAAAGAGTAAAATATAGAAAATACAGCACAATTTTCAAAGTAAAAAAGTATCGAACAAAACTTAATGAATCGTGATTCTGTTATTTACAAACCTTAGAAGAAGGTTCAATAAAACATGTATTTGAATTTCACATTCGCCAAACTTGTGGCTGATGCAGAATATGCTTCGCAACAAACAATATTTTTCTTCTGCTTAGACTTAACAGTCAAACCGCCCACGAAAGAAAGAAGTGACATTGTATCAATATATTCCGCTTTCGGTACCCCATTTCCCAATACAGGTCAGCTCAGGTCGACAACTGATATTTTGCTGCGACATTTGCACACACATTGGCTAACTAGATGTAGCCCACAGACTCAGAGATCTTCCTTGACTTTGCGTAATTAGCTTCTTCATGATTCAAGCACGTATGACTCAAAGCTTTTTGATAGGTATGAGTCAAGTTTTACTGAATCTTACGTGTGTAACTTGGGTTTTTTGTTTCATTGCGGTTATACTTTAATTTCCAAATTTGTCATTTTTCGATAAAAAAAAATTTAAAACAATATTGTTGTCCTTACATTTTACAGTCATTAAAGTCTCTATCATTTTTAATTCAGTTGCAAGTTATAGTTTTGTTTCGAGCGTTTTTATTGCAATCTGAATAAAATTTTGGAAAATTTTACTATAGCAATACATTTCATTTAAAAGGTTACGTATTTTATTTACATTTCAGGTAAATGTATAAAAATCTAACCTTTCTTAGCGTCTTCCAGTCAGGTAGAAATTGTTTAAGTGTTGATTCAAATAAAGACCACGAATAAAACAAACTCTTACTAAAATTTAATACTCTAAATACACTTCCATTTTGACGCCAGAACTCACTTTAAACATAATATATGGCTTTGACTTTAGTTACCACTACATTATGCATGCAGCAAATGATCCTTGCTCCTTTGTCGCGAACTTGGGTGTAAAAATAAACATAAATTTTGTGTAAAGACACCGCAGTTTAATAGTTTTTGATGGAACCGATAGCATTTTCGTCTCGCACGATATAAAAGCTACTTCATTCTGTCACCAAGTCGGTACTTTATTTTACACTAGGCCATCAAATAAATTGTTAGTAAGCTTTACGATTTTGCAAAGTATTACTAAAAGTTCTTTGAGTTTCCTGTTTACGTGTCAGGGTCGAATCATCATACGAGTTCATTATATTGTACACACTGGCTAGACCAGTTTTTTTAATGAAAATCATAAATCTAAAATTAATATTTCGTCATTTTATTAACAGGTTTTTTTTTGTCAAGTAGAGATGATGATATCGCGTAATAGCTAAATATGAAATATGAGTAGGAACAATCGGCAAAATTTTGTAAAAAATTTCAAATGGCAACGTCGACGTTACTTTAAGAAATACGATTTATAGAATAGTCGTTTTTGATATATTTTGAAGTGTTTCCTACACTTGGATGACTATACTTAAAGAAATGCTTTCCAAGTCCTGCTTGGTGCGAAATTTTTGGAAAGCATTTCTTTAAAGTATAGAATAGTGTTTAGTTTTAACCAAAAGTACAAGACAGAAATTTAATTAAAAAGTACATAGTGTTGCTGGGCATTTCCGTAGGCAGCCTAACTATTGGTGATTGTACGTGAAGTATATGGGGCTTGGTTGCTCGTAATTTTCCCTCACCATAAGAGTAACGCTGATTACAAGATAGTATTTATTACGGTTTTATACGAGTACAATAAATATCAATAAGGGCGGCCTAATTGTTCAAAGAATCAGACTTTCTCACCTGTTCAATCGCTGTGAAGGTTTCTATGACAAGTTTAAGTTTCGTAAAACTGTCAAGTGTTACGACAAAAGTCATACGGAATATTTATACATCAATTGTTGCGTTTGAATTAACAAGATATTAGATCTTAATCAGGCACTCGACATTTTCTACAGTTACATAAGTTGATAGTTATGTACGAGTGTGAGCTCATCAATTTACTTAGTATTTTCGAAACGATATGTTATCAATTGATTAGACACCTTTTCGAAACAATGCAATGTTTATTCCAAATTTTCTAGGTGACAGATTTTGACCGCAGCTGAACGTCATATTTTGAATGTTATGTAGCCATTAAAAAAAAACAGGTTGAAACTCGTTGCACGTCGCATCGTCTTACTGACTTTACTACTAGTAATTATTTATATATTTTAGCTTTGCGAGCTACATCTCAGACCACATTATTTCATAATTTCTTCTGCCTTGCCTTGATTGGTTGATGTCAACCTTGAAAAAGCCAATTGTAAAGTTGGCGAATGCTCGGTTCGTTTAAAACAATGAATAAAAACGCGATTCAACCGGATGAATAAAGTGTTTTATTATGCAAAATCGCGAAAACCATAGAAGAAATTATGATATAATGTGGTCTAAGATGTAGCTCGCAAAGCTAAAATATATTAATAATTACTAGTAGTAAAGACAGTAAGTGAATAAAGTAAATAAAGTGTTTTATTACACATTATATCACTTACCAACTGTTAGTTAGTGTTGTATATCGCGTTAGCTTCAATCCTCCTAGACCCCGTGACCTAGACCATTGTGACATGGTTGAAATGCCGACGTAAGGAAATCAAAAAGTAAAAAGAACGCGATTAAGACCGGGGAAAATTTTAAATTAAGAGTTTTAATTGTGTAAGTTTAAAAGTTTATTAGTTAGTGTGAGTTAGTTAGTGGTAGTAGTGTTAGTTAGTAATCAATCACACGCCTATCAATTAAAAAAAACATTTTATTAACTAATCAATTACGATGGTTAACCGTAGCACAATACAAGCTTTAAAGCAATTAAATGAGATTTAAACTTGAAAGATATATAAAATATAAACTTTAAATGACAAAAGGTCAATGTTTATTGTTTTTCTACTTTTAGAAAATATAGTGCAATGTCAAATAAATAAATTTATGAAAATGAACTTTATAGTCGTTGAATAGTTTATCAGAGTGACAGATCCACATTTTTGGATGGATTTTTTTATATGTGAGCCATAATCTTATACCTAATCTTGAAACAATTTTAAGGCTTGTCTAAAATGATTACGTTTTAGTGCATAAAATATAGGAACAATGTCATCTAGGTTTAATTATGATTTTTACACGAAAAAAAAATCAACGCAATTCCGTCATGAAATAATGAACAATTTTCGATGAACCCGACATGATAATAATATTTTTCCCGGGTCTTATTTCGCATTTTGATATTTTCAGTCTTCTCGCGACCAATTAAGACATTGTAACATTTTGTATCATAGTCGAAACGTCGAAGTATGAGATTTAATAATAACAATTTGTGAAAAAGCTAAAACCAACATAAAAAAATAACATGAGTACATATGTACTTTACGTTTACGTACGTTTGAGTTTAAAATAACCCGACATGGATTTTGAGTTAACTCGTTTAAAGCATAACCATAATATTTGACTTTTATAAGACAAGTTACTAAGACTTTTCAAATATCGATAAAATGCAATCGATTGAAAATTGGTTATCATTATTGTCTTACACTGTCTTTAAACATCACAGTGACCTCTAGATGACAATTTGATAATCCTACTAATATTATAAAGCTGAAAGTTTGTGAGTATGCGTGTATGTATGTATGTGTGTTTGTTACTCAATCACGCAAAAACTACTGAACCGATTACGATGAAACTTGGAATGTAGGTAGCTGGATACCGGGAATAACATATAGGCTACTTTTTATACTGATGTTCTCGCGGGAACGGGACTTACGCGGGTGAAACCGCGGGGCGCAGCTAGTAAGAATATAATTTGAAGCCTACATTACCTGTGGTTGGAACCCATTTTCATCAGCAATGTAAGACAATGATATTAGGGTTCCGTCCGGTGCTTTGTAACTGAATTTCCCTTCAGCTACTTGGATCTCTTCCGGTTCGCCTTTTCCAAAATTCTTAACGTACCCCGATTCCTCGGCGTTGATTTCGTTCCCAGTTTCGTAACTGAAAAAAATATTTTGTAAATCAATTAACTATAATATTTGTTGTTGTTAAAAATCTAAAATAAAAGCATTGTGATATATAAATAGACATTTATTTTACGAAGCCACACTAAAATCAATACACCTAAGACGTAGCCAAATGTTCATGTGCATTTAATGTTGTACAAGAATCTAAAGGAAATAAACTATTTTGACTTGACTTGACTTTGAATAATGAAAATAAGAAAAATTAATCGTTAACTTACAGCCATTTATAAGTTCCATCTACGTTCGGGCCATCGCTTTCGAATCGGACGATAGGTATCGGTTCAGTTGCCGATTGAGTCTGAGGCTGACGCTGCTGAGCTGCGACAGCTAATATTAAACATACTGCGAAATATAATGAGATCTGTAAAGAAAACAATATATCATGAACAACAACTAAAAAGACAATAAGGCTGCGTTTCTATGAGATGAGCGGTGATCAGTAGCTAGAAATGTGTAGCTAAAGATGTGTTTATTAAAACGAGACTCTAGAAACATGTGTTGAAATCTTTACTATAATAATATTATGAAGCTGAAGAGTTTGACTGTTTGTTTGAACGTGCTAATCTCAGGAACTGCTGGTCCGATTCAAAAAAATCTTTTTGTGTTTGGTAGTCCATTTATCGAGGAAGGTAATTTTTTGTTTTGACTGACTTGAATAAAATTTGGTACAGGGATAGTTTAGTGGTTGAAATAAGATATAGGGTACTTTTAATAATCATACGGGTTAAGCAACGCTTGGTATGACATACATAATGCGTCACTTACGTTACGAGATAGGAATTTATGCGGGTGAAACCGTGGGGAAAGGCTAGTTAAAATATACTTCAGATTTATGTACCGCAGCGCATACTTTAGTATGTATATTGTTGCAAATAGTCGTTAGGCAAAAGTTTCAAAAAGGTTTTTAAAATATCAAGCAAAAGTTACCTAAATCGTTTTTTGGTCTAAATCTTAGAAACTAGTTTATTGAACTACAACATTTAATTTTTATTTGTCTATAAAAATGACGTTTCGATAACATAAAACGGAATGTAGCAAAGGTCGGAATAAAAAACGGAGTTACTAGATTATTCATGTAACTCCTTACTTATTTATATAAGCAAAAGTGATGAACAGCTGGCTATTTATGAAATAAATATCATCGTGAAAGAAAATAAATTATAAGAAGACATACATTTATTTATTTATTTATTATTACTCTGGCCTACTACTTACTACTTTCATTTCTCCTTGAAAATATAAGTCTTGGAAATTAAAATAATAAAAAAACAAAATCCTAAAAGCGCCTTTTCGTTTGTATTTGGCAAATATATGCTTATGACAACGCGCCTCCAGCTCCGCCGCGACATGCAAATTGTCAGATGCGGAAACAACTGATATTAGAAATTGTTGTATTATAACCACCTTTCTATGCTCCATAAATTCAAATGTCTTATGGCATATGTTGGGTACATGAAAGTTTGGAAGGAAATGTGGTTGTATGAAAATGTGTTTTAACAAAAACTACTGAAACAATTGCGATAAAACTTTTTGTGTGAATAGAAAAGACTAGAAATATAAAGCTTCTTTTTATTTCGATATGATTGTACGTACGGTATAGAAATGCGGATGAAACCGCTTGAATAATCACAAATAAAAGACATCAACGCGCTGTTTCGGTTTATCAGCTGCCTATACTCGTACTCACGAAAGATATAAATAGAAGATCGTACCCTAGTTGGTTAATTTTGGGCCAAAATTTCACTGTATTGCACTTATTTTACTTCCAATATTAATTTCCGAAAAATGAGTTAAATTTCAAAGTATGTGTTTAAAATAAAGGTTAAATTAAAAGTAAAAGTAAAAATCACATATCTTAGTACCGGAAAGCTGAAGATAAGTTTTCCATGTAAGTACCTACCAGATTACGCTCACTTTCATCAACAACAATGGTATACCTAAGTTAAGGAAGTCGTGTCGAAACCGTCGACCACATACGCTGATTTATGCACGCTTTGCTCTTTCTGCAGACTAAATCGTGCATCTGTTTAGTTAAAAGAGTTCTGCAGAATCCTATCATTTTCATCTACATTGTAAATTCTACATTTACTGCGTGAAACGCGACGCAGAGACGCGAGTTCAAATCTCGTCGCGAGTGAAATTTCGACGATGTTTTTTTTTAACAATATTTCTAAAAGAATTTACATATATAGCTTTCCTTCCTTCAAGTTCCTTGAACATGCCGATTTATACAAATTGAAATCACCTAACTGATTACCGCAATCCACGTCGGAAATAGTTCAAAGCATGCTTATTGCACGCATTAGTGGTCAATTGATGAATAGAGTTGATCAGTGCGCCCGCGCTGCGCCGTTCGTTCTGACATCTAGGAAACTTTTGTTTGAATGGCATAATATATTGAAAGGTTTTACTTATGCACTTCGATCTTACGTTTGCACAATTGTAGAATACCTAGTAAATTTTCTTTGTTGGGACATAGCCGTAAGGTTTTGTTTGTCTTTTATTGAGTGCCAATTTTTTAAAATCTTGCTTTTTTTGTAATAACTCGAATAAATACAGTTAAGACGGGACCAGCTACTTAGTTCTAGGACTAGCAAGCTCTGCAAGTGGTCCTCAGCACATTAATTTACTCGATATACTTATAAAACAAAAGTAAATCGAAATTTAAAAATGGAACAAAAAATTTAACTCGAGAAATTTTAATTCAAATTCTAGGTATAAATATACACCCTTATTTATAAAATATTATTTACACATGACTAAGTTATGTGACGTTTGTCTCTGTCTGTCAACTTGAAACTTCATGTGACAGTAAAAGACAAACGATGCGTAGTTATGCATCGTTTGTCTTTAATTAGCGGTTATAAATAAGGGGGATAGTTGAAGAATACGGAAATTGCACATTTGCCCGATGATTTCACTATTATTGTTACTTGAAAATCAAAAATGACAGAAATACAGAAATTGTACCTACTCACATTTTAAGCAAACGGAAAGGTAAGGTAAACGGAAAGGGTTTAGTTACGTGTTATGACAAAGATCTATTTGAATCCGCATTTAGCTTAAAGAGAACACGCGTTCTGAACTCCTAGGCTGACTCTTGAACTCGAAGAGGCCACCACAAAAATTAAATAAAGAAAGAATAAATTGCATTTATTTACATTCGGGATCATTAATAATTTTTACAAGATATTTAAAAAATAACAATGCATAAATGGACTTGAAATAAACAACTTTCAATATAATTGTTTATGTGCTATATCATTAATTACACATATAATAAATGCGAAACTAACTGTAAGGTATGTTTTTATGTCTGTTACATTTTCACTACTTACTGCGTTAAAGTTTAGTTTTGTCAACAAGTTTGTTAGCTCTTCGTTTGCTGTGTAGCCTCGGCATAAAATAAATTCACGGGAAGAAACAGGGTAGCTACCCCATCCCTTTCCATAGGTTTTGACAAGTAAGAACAGCTAGCATAGATGACGCTCGAAGCATGTGTATGATAAACCAATTTAACTATGCGGAGCTAAGCTATACTTACTTAGTTAAGTCCGCAGCAGCCGCAGGGCATGTTTATAGGAAACTAGCTGCGCTCCGCGGTTTCACCCGCTTAAGACCTGATTTCGCGGGATTATCGGGATAAAAAGTAGCCTATGTATTATTCCAGGTCTCCAGCTACCTATATTCCAAGTTTCATCGTAATCGGTTCAGTAGTTTTTGCGTTAAAGAGTCACATAGAAACTTTCGCTTTTATAATATTAGTAAGATTAAAATATGGACTTATCCAAAAGGAAACACGGAAAAACTCACACAAGGGGAACATAATCTTTTAGTGTGTTGTGTGTTTGTGTTACTTATTAAATGTAAGTCATTGTTTTGGAGATTTTATAATTATTGAAATAAATCATATTAAACTAACAACATATTAATTTGGCTATCCAAGGAACGTTGCCAGCATTTTGAGCTCCATGCCACGAAAGGAGTGCGTTGCCGACTACCTACTTTTAGATTTAAGTTATACTTAACTTAAAGAATTTAATTGTGTATTTAATTATTATCGTTTAAACAAAACAAAAGACTCACCATATTCGTCTGCAAATCTTTAGGTTTATAACTTGAAAGGACCAAGGGTCTGAATCCAGGCACAAACTGCACAGTTGTGTGCTCGATGTCACAGCCCATAGTTTATATACCCGTATGGTTACCTATGAACTTCGTGCGACCCAGCGCAAGCGCATCCCGATGATGCATCTCGGAGAAACTGCGACAAGTACCTTAGGAACCTGATTGATGGCGCTAGCGATGATCACCTAAATGATAGTCTAAAAGATACACACCGAGATTAAGGGGGTTAAAAGTAATCTAGATCTCCAGCTATTTGCATACCAAGTTTCATCGCAATTGGGTCAGTATTTATTTACTGAAATACAAACATCCAAACAAACAAAAATCTTTTAAAATATTAGTTGGATGAGATGATAAGTTACATTACTTGGTATTGTTAGCTAATAAGTTCCCCATTTGGCCACGTTCGCTAAGATCCTTGTAGTGCTTTAACTGCATTCACACATACAAACAAACACTTTTATACATTAAAAACAATCATACAAATGTAAAAAGAATTAGACGTGTAATTTGGATGCTAATCTAATATTATTCAAATTTTGTTTTCACAATATTAACTGCAATTTTAGCAATTCGATTTAATCTTAACTGTACACTTGATTAAGTTTAGTTTCATTTTGTAATAAATTATTAAAGTAGGGTTTTAACATTAATTAGCTTATTCATAATTTTAGCAAGTAAAAGTTATCAAATAGCATTGTGTTTTTAAAGTGATTGTTTTCTTTATTATTAATCAATAAACAAAAAAATATGAAAAAAAAACACATTTATTAGGGTAAATTCGTTAGAGATGGCCATAGTTTTTTTAAACGTTAATAAAATCAAAAATATTTCACTTTTTATAAAACTTTTATTTAAGTTATATTCATTAATAATCAATCTTCTTAGAATCAACATCAAATAGACTATTTTAAAAGAAAAAAACACGAAATAATTAATTAAAAAAAAAACACGAGTGGCCATCTCACCCGGCATATCAGGGTAAGTTGGCCGCAGTAGTACCAGTGCTATTTTTTGCTAGATTTTCCTATCCCTTTCCCTTTCCCTGTAATTTTTGTCTTGCTTTAATTCCTTTTTCTCCTTCTGGTGACATTTGGTGCACATGTCGTCAAATTCTGTACAATTTCATGTACCTCTCAAACTGTTTTTCTCTTAAGCATTTTTCGATGTATGCCATAGACTATAGATGCTTTGTACGCAGACATTTCTCCATTATTTTAGACAATTTAGGCTTCTTTTAACGATTCTTCACTCCAGTTGGCGCGTGTTGCGATAGCTTTTCTTTGGTATTTATTTGACATCAATAACAAATAAAATCAAACATTTTTAATGTGAAAAATATTATAAACAAATGCGGCTATCTTAACCAGACTTGATATGGCCATCTCTCCTTTTTGTACGGGTGAGAAGGCCATAGGTAATATTAGAAGTAAAGAAAAGGGAAGCGGCCTCCATTTTGAGTTTAGAATGTCCTTTGATAAATAAATGATACAATAAACACAACAAAAACACAAGTAATCAAAATAAATATGGTGTTATAAGATGATACATGAACACACTATAAAACTTTAGCAAAACTTCGTAAAATCAAATCGATTTTACTTACTTTTGATTTAATTTTCGCACAGAATTTCGACTACATGTAACTCCCGGAAATCGATTGAAGCGAATTAACTGCCGCACAGCTTCGTCTAGCAAACGTGTTGAGAAATATTTCGATTGGCCATCTCTCCCGTATGGCCATCTCTAACGAATTTACCCTATGTGTTCTGTGTG
This sequence comes from Idaea dimidiata, assembly GCA_949358125.1. Taxonomy (NCBI): domain Eukaryota; kingdom Metazoa; phylum Arthropoda; class Insecta; order Lepidoptera; family Geometridae; genus Idaea; species Idaea dimidiata. The sequence continues at coordinate 23,887,025 of OX442332.1, read as the reverse complement.
TATCGATTACAAAACTATTATTACTTAGCGTAATTTCAAATTACTGGGCTTGTTTTTTTCTTGTTTCTATGCGCATTTTTTAATCGAGTTTTTTACGCAGTCGGGTTTTTTGGTTTTTTATAAATTATTTTTTTTATTTTACGCTTTTTAGTGTTTTTCATTTATTGATGGTAGGTAAGTCTCGTAATCTATTCATTTCATTAGGGGGTTATAATGTACTAGCTGCGCCCCGCGGTTTCACCCGCATAAGCTCCGTTCCCGCGGGAATAAAAAGTAGCCTATGTGTTAATCCAGGTCCCCCAGCTATCTATATTCCAAGTTTCATCGCAATCGGTTCAGTATTTTTTGCGTGAAAGAGTAACAACCTCACATACATACATACATACATACTTACATACAAACTTTCGCGTTTATAATATTAGTAAGATTCTATTTCAGTTAGGGTTTAGTTATTTATTGTTTAAATTTATTATTATTCTTTTAACGTTTTTAGGTACCTAAGTGTTATTAGGCTTTTATTCAGTAGGTAGGTAGGTATACAATTTATGTAAATATTTTTTTAGTATATATCAATAAATTCCTGTCACCTGTACCATCACGGCTTATACTTTGATAGTTCCAAACGTAACTACGTAACAAAAATAAAAACTTGTTCGTTAGTAATAAAAAGCAAGAATACCTAATTGTAAATTAACTTTAAACCGTTCCTAAACGGTTCTTTAAAATGAAAAATGGTGAAAGAAACCTAATATATATTTTTAAAAACCTATTCAACGATACCCATCTTGACATACTTTGACGATTTTGGATTTTTAAATTTTGACAATATGGCGTCTGGTGGTGACATATGTTACTTTGGATTACTGTCATGTCTTTAGTCACACTCACCAGATTAAGACGAATCGATTGACGTAAGAATCATCAAAATCGGTCCACGCGTTTGGCCTCTAGAACGCCACATAGAAACATCCATACATACATACATACATACATACATACATAGACTGATAAACACATTACCCTCCTTTGCGTCGCGCAGTCGCGTAAAAACAAATAAATTCATTTAGCGCCATCTAACCCCCTGGTAAGCTATTAATCTTGTGCTATGGTGACTTAGACTAGACACCTAAAATATTTATATTTATTTAATAATTTACGCCTTTTATAAATCAACTCTTGAATTTCAATTTTTAACCTATGTTAAGGATTTTTTATAAATATGTTGCTGTACAAAATAAACGGACATAAAACAAGATGTTGGAAGTTAAAAAACAATTTATTATTTTAAAGTTCCGCTGTTATGTTGTTTTACGTAAGGAGACGTGAATGAGGTTAAGGGTTTAAAAAGAAAGCTTTGTTTATTTCTTAGTATTTTTTTTCTTTTTGTTAGGATTGGACTCGTCACCACTCGAAGCTCGGGAGCTTTGGGTGGTCGACCTAAGCTCCTTTTGGTGGTACAGGCTCCGATATGTAAGCCAGTGCACCTGTCAATAAGGGCTGCAACACATTGCGTAATTCGAAAACTATCAAAATAATCTCAAACTCAAAAGCATAACAATATTTTTTTGTGTGTTCGGTCGGTGTAAATTCCGAATCGGTAATTGCCTGCTGTGTGCGAGAACTTATAGAAGAACCTACGAAGGTTTGAACGCGTTGAAGGAAGGTTTTGACCTGAACCACTTTGTATCGCCAGGAAAAAAAAAACATTTTTTTTTATTTAATTGGATGTGTTGATCACTTTAAATACGTCGAATGTTCTTACACTATGACTCTAGGAATCGAACCCGTTACGGTTTTATTACAGTTTGATGATACAAGTGAAATAAGTTATCAACAACTAGCTGCGCCCCGCGGTTTCACCCGCGTAAGTCCCATTCCCGCGAGAATATCGGGATAAAAAGTAGTCTATGTGTTATTCTAGGTCTCCAGCTAAAGTTTGATATTTATATATTTGAGATTATTTGAGTTGAGATATATTACTAAAATGACTAATAATAATAGCGATTGGTGATAGAAGGATGAAGGATTATAATTATGTATTTTTAATGCCACATTAAAAAAATGTCCAAACAAATTAAAAATAAATGTTAGGGGTGGACAACCCTTATCACTTAGGGGTAAGAAAAATAGATAGAGCCTATTCTCAGACCTACTGAATATGCACATGAAGTTTCATTAAAATCGGTCTAGTCGTTTCGCAGGAGTATGAGAACAACAATGTGGTACGAGAATTTTATATGTAAGATAAGAAGAAGGAAAGATATTAATTTATTAAAAAATTCGTTTAGTTAGAAGCTTCTAACCGAACATTATCTATGTAATATGTATTTTAGTTTGACCACATACGTTGACCCCTGTGAATCCTGTTTTGCGTTTGGCATTTGTTGAAATCAATAAAATATATGACGTTTGTAATTATTTAGTACTTACTACATTTAAGACGTGTTACCTTCAAAGCGGAACGAACTCATTAATAAGTCAGAGTTCATTCAAAACTTGGAAACAAAGACATAATGCTTTGAGTCTAAGCATTATGAGTATATACTCATTATGAGTATATACTCATAATGCTTGGACTATAAATAAAATAATAAATACTGTGGGATTTTACATACAGCTCAATCTAACCCCAAACTATATAACTAAGCTTGTAATTTGGGTACTAGACAACAATTACCCATGTATTTGACGACACACCTACTCAAATAGCTATGCAACCTAAGCGTGATTGACTTTTTACGTATTTGACTTTATGTGTGTTAGACTAGTTAGTTATTTGACCTTTAACGTAGTAGTTCAGATGAAAAAAGTTGTTATGATACATAACTATTTGGGCCATTCGGACTAAGTACCCATTATTAATTTTTCCCGGGTCTTATTCGCGTTATTACTTTTAAATTCCCCTCGCAACCAAGATCATTGTAACATGATCGAAAAGTCGAGGTAAAAGAATTTAAAAATAATAGTACGCCAATAAGACCCGGGAAAAATAATTTTGATTATGAGTTCTAATCGTGAGAGTTTAAAATGTTTGCCCATTGTTAAGCGTAGAGCTAAGTTACAGGACGAGAGTTGGTCACTGGCGGTGCGTTACGTGGACGGTCAACCATCTTATTACTCTTCTCAGATTAATTGACACAGGTGGACAGCCATGTCACCACTACGAATCGGCCGATGTCCTTAATCTAAATATATATAACTCAAAGGTGACTGACTGCCTGACATAGTGATCTATTACACGCACAGCTAAGAAAGGATTTTGATAAATTCTACCCCCACGGGGATAACGGGACTTACGCGGGTGAAACTGCGGGACGCAGCCAGTTTTACAATAAAATGATCGATATCTTAGCAATTGTTTAGCTAAGCAGTATTTCGGCATTTTTTACGATTAAGCTAGTAATTTTAATTAAATGTGAAGCTAATTTAAGGCCTGATCATCAATCGTAAAATATGTACCTTAGCGATTATTTGATTGAACTGGGAATAATCACTAAAATCACTGCGGCTTTAGTAGCATACGATGCATTTTATTCAATTTGATAAGAAGAAAAAGACTGAATTCTAGTGTCTTGCTCTGACATTTATGTAAGAATATAATTATTATAATTACAACAATTATTATAATTATTTATTTTATAGTAATTATATCAATGAGTGAATAGTGTAGGTATGAATAGCAGTGCCCTGTGGTTTTAGTTGTGTAAATTACGATCTCGTGCCCGTGAGAATATTGGGATAAAAAGTAGCCTAGATGCTCATTCAGGACTTCGGCTACAAACTTTTTAAGCATTATAAACATTATTATTTATTTGCATTCGGTTTAGTAGTTTTTGCATGAAACAGTACCAAATTCATATATATGTAAATAATCGTTTATACATTTATAATATTATCTATAGGATTGTTTATTTGCGGTGGGTCCTGGTGATCCGAAATACAGGCATATAGCCTACCTCGGACACCATTGCAGTGGCCTACAATATAGGTATTTGGTTTAAATTAACCTATAAAAAGTTTTTTTGTTTCAAGTTTGAAATGTAAACTTGTATTGTATTCATCCCAAGGAATAAGTCTAATTATTATTATTTACTTACCGTATCATATTTTATCAATAGCGACTTGATAACGTGTTTTCTAAATAAATAAATAAATTCTATGACCAACACATAGCGCCATCTAGCCCCATGGTAAGCTGCTAAGTTTGTGTTACGGTGACTAGACAACGATATCCGTTGTCTAGTCACCGTTGTAGTAAAGTTGAAAATAATTCAGTTTTTCAACTTAACCACAGTTCACTTAAAAATAGTTCTTTGACTTTTTACGTATTTCACTCTATGTGTGTTAGAACCTTTAAGTACTCGTAGTTAAGTTGAAAATAGTTCAAATGAAAATAGTTGTTATGATACATGATTTTTCCCGGGTCTTATTCGCGTACTATTACTTTTAAATTCCCCTCGCGACCAAGATCATTGTAACATGATCAAAGAGTTACAGAGTCACATCATCATACAAACATTAGCGTTTATAATATCAGTAAAATTCAGATTATGGCAATAAATAGAGCGGTCAAAACGCGTATTGTATTACAAACTCTCTTCGCTCCATGACGTTTCATTATATTTTGTTACAGAAATAAAAAAAAACATCACCAAAAAATATTTAAAATAACTTTTTTTTATTAAAATAATAAACTTAATCGATAAATATTTACAAAAGTAGAGATGAACACTTATTTTACGGTTGAGTACATCACATTTACGTACACGTCTGCAGAATAGATACAGTTTTTTTTCATTAATTATAAAATAGGTTTTAGTCGATTGAGTAAACTTGTGTTTAACACAAAAATATATTTACTTTGAAATGTTGAAAGAAGTACAGTCAAAAGTACATAAACGTTTGTACCTAAAATTGTTGTATATAAAACGACTTTTAATTCTAATTATGTGTATTTAACTTAAAAGACGTTGTAATATTTGCAACTTCAGAAATCAAGAAGTGGTAACTTTGGAATTTGTATGAGTAAAATGCTCCCTGATCAGTTTGACCTTTCCTTATATGAATCGGTTCAGTTTTGCTAGGCGTTCTTCGTACGTAGCGACATAAGTGGGCCATTGTACTTGATTTAAAGAAATGGGTTTCATTGTTAAGTTTTCCATTACCATAAGAGCGATGTTAATAGCGCACATCACATTTTTCTTAAAGAAAAAGACTTTGGTGCACAATCGGTTAGTATTCGAAAACACGACCTTCTGAAGGAATGTCGGATTATCTACCACTAAACCAACACCGCTCTCCGTGTATGGATATTTAGCTGCATTTACAAATACGGGAAATAAACCTTGTTTGTTTAACTAAAAATACTGTTTGGCGTTGGCAAACTATTATGCAGTCGTATCTACACCCTATTTTTTTCTATTATGGCGTATCTGAATTTTGACTATGATGACACTTTAAAAGTCCACGTTTCTTCTTATTGCTGGTAGTACTGGCCTTTGTAGTCAAGAGCTGCTCTTTCTTCGTTACGCCTGGCAGTTTCAGGATTCTTGGCTTCTAAGGCGGCGCGTTCCTGAAATGGAAAGAGGGAAAATTGCAGAATACGTAAACAGATTCAGGAAGTAGATTTATAAATTTATTATCAAATGAAGTCATAAGAATTAGGGATGATAATAACAGTTGAAACTACTTTTTACTTTGCCTTATGCTACTAGCAAAGTAGTGCCAAAAGGGACAGCGAAGTAATTAGAAAATATTTCAATCACTACAAAATTTTAGTGTGGTAATGTAATACAATAGGTCTATAGATATATGTAAATTGTATACTTATAATTATTATGTTCACTCTTTTAGTATTTCAAAAGAGAAAGTAGGTACCTAGGGCCCATCTCCAGTCAGTTATTATTCTTAAATCGCTTAATCTTTTTTGATGAATTTAGGAAAAAAGAAAAATGATACTTCGGAATTGGCTACATTTTTGTCGATCTCGTACGTATAATATTAATTATTTATTTTTATAGGCATAATATATATAAAAAACAGCTGCAGGTAGCTAATCCTAGATAGATTAAAATGCCCAAATGAAATACATTAAACACCCACGCATCGCTTATCTATGCAAGACCTTGGACACATACTTTCCTAAATGTGAAATGTGTGTAAATACGCTAAGCATCTTCACAAACCAGTTCACGGCCTTCACATTAGAACTAGAACTGTGTGGTAACACGTGAGTGACCGGCTGACCGGTACAGACGGACAGTGGACGTGTAAAGTAATACATCGCACGTCAAAACAGGCTTGTTAAAAGGCCTTGTTCAAAGGCGATACATAGGTGCTGTTTATAGTATTTCTTCATACAGTCAGCCATCAGTTATTGTATAGTTATAATGGTACGACAACTGACGGCTAACTATACGACACTATACGTATTGGTGGGATGAGCTAATTTTTTTAGATCTTTGGCAATAAATTGACTGGGATAATTAACTATTATGTAAAATAAATAACTTGACCAATTCATTTAATAACTGAACTGTCTAAGTATATTATTATCGGAGATATATTACCAAAGCACTTGATTTAGAACCATGCAATTTGAAAAGTGTGTTCTTTGTCATGTTAAGGTATCGAAATTTCCATAGGTTTGGGGTACGCGTTACTAACTTACCTAATTTAACCACTGAACTGTATCGAAAACTGATGAGCTAACCTAAACTAACTTAGTTTAGTTGGCTGTGCATGATAGTGAAGAAATTTGTTTTGATTTTCACCGGGCCAATCTGATGTACTGTTTCTTACATCGAATGTATCTTACCGCATTGGCTTGAATTCCAGCGTAGATAAGGTCAAGACCCTTCTGGATTTCAGGTGATACTGGAGGAGGGGTGGGGATGTGGTCACCCTTCACCCTGAAGCCGAATTCGTCGGCGGTGTATTCTACAGTGATGATCTGACCGTCGGGAGCGGTGTACGAGTAGGAACCCTCTTGAACCAAGGCTGGGGTGTCTTGGTTCTCGCCAACAGCCTTCAAGTAACCTTGTTCTTGGGCATGGATGTCATTGCCAGTCTCGTATCTGAAATTTGAAATAAAATATATCGAGTTTAATCCCACTAAGATAATTAAAGCAAAGTTAAAAAAAATATATTTTGATCACGCGAAAACTACTAAACCGATTGCAATCGCATGGACTAGGTATGCAGATAGCTGGAGACATAGGCTAATTTTTATCCCGATATTCCCACAATATGAGACTGCTAGTAATTGTTAAAGATTATTTTTTAACATTACATTAAAAGCCGATCGGTATACACTAAACGGGTGGCGTGACGTACACTGCTAATGTCACGGCACGCCACGCAACTGTCACACGCACGAGCGAAGTATTATTAATTTTAGTTTCATTATGCAAGATGTTAGTTTGTACGTTACGTTAGATGAGTGCGTACACGCGAGGGTTTAATTTTATAGTCGATGCGCATTGTACGTCATGCATCTTATTACTAGAACAGAATGCTTACTTAGAACTAAAAATAATTGTTCCGGTACATTGAACACGCTATCCCTTTCTAATAACACTATTAGAAAAAGACAGAACGCTACATTGAAGCGGACCACATTTTAGTTCAACGGGAGCATGCTAGTTCTAGCAAACTTCTTTGGTGTAACCTTAGAGCATTATCTATACACTAATGTAAAAGTGGAATTCTTTGCTCGCTCCTCTGTTTCTCCTAAACTGCAAACTTAGAGTCTTTATGTCAGGAGTGAATAGGTATCTTCTAGGTGCCCAGGCTACATCCTCATCCTCCCTTCCATCTGATGAGATGAGGTCAAATGCTAGCCTATTGCGTAATATAAAAATGTTACCCAGACATTGGCGTGGCGTCTGAGTTAACGCTCTATACTCATTACCCATATTACTACCGTATTACGTGATAACTGAACTTGTAACAACATGTTTAATCTGTGGTTGCATTTTTATTTCATAGTTTGATGTTATTATGATACTAATAAGCGTGAAAAGCGTGAGGCGCCCGTGTTTTTGATGTAAAACATATAAAGGGAGGGTAAACCCGTTTATTGGCGTGGCGATACAGGTCGTGGCGCAACGCATCGCCACTCTATGTGAAAAGACATCTGCTAGTGTCAAATGTTTTTAATCTTTGTTTTACCATTTTGTAGATATTTATGTAATTAATAAAGTATAAGTATAATATACCCTAATATACAAGTATTTATTATTAATGTTTGTGCTGTCCTTAGGTTCACTCTACTGCTCAGAAGCCTACATCCGGGATTCTTAAATCTCCTTAATTTGCTGTTCTAACCTTATTCGACCGAATCAATCCAGTCTCGGCTTCTACTAACATTATACAACTACTGAGCTACTTACTGTACCCTAATCCTAACTTTTCGCTCCTGTCGCCTCACGTGAAACTGGCCAAATTGCTCCAGGCTGCTAGCAGAAGGCCACAAAGAAGAATCTGAATCTGACTGTCTATTGTCTTGTCACATTTATTGTTGTTCAAATATTTGTCTAGAACAAGCAACTGTAAATATCCATAATTTGCATTAAAACACAATTTACTGTCTTTTATTGCCTTAAATTATGAAACAGTCGCATAAACTATTATTACTGAAAAGTTCAAATGCGTTTTACCTTGGTAATTTTTATTTGAGGGCCATCTGTACTAAATACTTTCTGAAATGAAGATGACCTGCTCCTCGGTTGGTTTTCCGTAATGGTCAAATTGATTCAAACATTTGTATGACTGGAGGACTAACTTTTGGAAAGCCCATGTTAAAATCAGGATGTTTTCCTCACACCGCATTTTTAGCCTAAAAAGTCTCCTATCCGAATTGGAATTAGTACCTGTCTATCTATAAAATCAAACCGGTTGCGATATAATTAAGGGAAATGAAATGAAATCCTTTCTAGTCTTGACTTGAAAGCACTTCAAATAAACGCAGTAAACTAAAAGTTAAACGTAATGAGTCCATTACTTACCCACAAACTTTTAGTTTACTGGTCTGTTTAATCCGAGATGTTAAAAGCGATAAACATGTCTATTACGTACTTGATGTATTTACGCACCATTAATTGACGGCATTAAATTACAACTAACTGAATTTGACACTTAAACCATTGGTTAGATAACGGAACTTACGATGTCTTGTAGCTTCCGTCCGTTCCCTGTTCCTTATCGAAACGGATGATCGGAATGAAGGTGGTTGTGTCAAGTTGTACTTTGGGCCTGAAGTCGTCGATGTTCTTGGCTTGTCTGTACTCTTGTCTGTATTCCTCAGGCTGGTAGTTATTGTAGTTCTGCTCAGCTTGCTGCTGGTCCTGGGATTCTTCAGGCTTTAGCGATACTCTTCGTTGAGGAAGAGCTGTCGCAAGGGACAGAGCAACGGCGATCACAACCTGAAAACATATTGTCGGTTATTCGTATTGTATATTAATTACAATGAATTTGTCGTACTAATGGTAAAGGTCTCCTCATAGAGGGTTGATGCAGTAAGTTGCCACGAGAACCTTCTCCGGATTGGCGAATGTTCTATGGTTTCGGACCGTGGTGAATTCTGGAACACGTCGGTTTCTATACGAAATTTTCTGTTGCCGTATAATATTATTAACAAAGATATTTAAAATCACTGGAACAGCGAGAACATCAAATAGATAAATTTATTAAAGAGATCACTTGCTTCGATATACGAGTAGTATGTGCGTAACGTACAAATAAATTGCTAATCAGTGAAATTCTACTTGCACCGTTTGTCCCCTCGAAACATCAACGTTGGAATCTACAAGTTTAGATTGAACTTTTTAATGTAGGCTCCTCTGCAGTATTATTCACTGATTCTGAACTGAAAAAAGTAAATAATACTCGTAATTTTCTAAAGTACGAGTACGAGTTCCAAAAAATGTTGATACACACAGACAAATAGAGATAAATGACATCATCAGATGTTCTTTCTGTTCTATCTTAAAATAAAATCTCTTTGTAAATCTACGTTTTTGCGAATTGAGTAACAATATGATGTCAGACAGAAAAGCTTAATCATATTCGTAATGTCGTAAGATAAGATGGAGCGGATACAATAGGCAGCATCTTGTGAAACCGGCTCGGTCGACACACAGCTTGGGCGAAAGTTGGCTTCAATGTAGGTAGTATAATAGTATTGACGTTGGGCGAACGATATCAAAGTGACGAGACCTAAAAATCGACCGATTAGCCGTTCCCATCAAAAGTTGAAACAAAAAATATGTTGGTCGGTATTCAATGTAACAATACCTACAGTATGCAAATACACTCTACCCTTCACCAATCTTGATCTCTTGTCCATCCAAAAAATGTATGGATTTTTTGTATGAAAAGGCTGTCCTTTTTTTTAAAACGCAATGTAAAATATTCATGTTGTTTGTTTTTGTAGTTTTTATAGTGTGTACTTGGGGGTCTTCAAGTCACTAGTGAACAGGTATCTCCTAGGTCAGCGTGTAACATCGTCGCTTTCCATTAGGTGAGATAGTGGTCAAACGCTTACCTATCATTATATATTATATTATAATTATCAAAAAGCGTACAATAAAAGTATCTCATAATAAATCAATCATGCCCACAAAGCCTACGCATGTTTTCATAACTTACCTATTCATTATAGACAGCTAAACATAAAAATACGCTTTGTTAACATTATTCGTAACATTACATAAGTACACGCTTTTGTAATGAGATGGGCTCAATTAGACGCTAAAAGCTGTACAATGTTCTGTAGCTCAAGCTATGATTGCAGTATAACTTACAAGTTACAGCTGTATTTACGTAATGATTCGTGATAATGATGATTTGAGCAACGTATAAGTAAGTTTAATTCTGGTTATCATGCAATATAAACTGTATCACGATTTATCTGCATATATCGACTATTTTCATTACTGTGAAAACTAATCCAAATCTAAACCAATATCATAAATCCGAAAGGTTGTTTATATATTTTTAGTTTTTTTTTGTCGTTTTCACGGTCTATCGATTTGATCGTTTCAGATGAAATGTTTCATGTGGATAGTTAAGTGATGCAGGGTGACGGAAGATACTTTTATACCAATATTCCCATTGTATTGTACTTACGTCAGGTAAGAAACTGAAATTATTTTGTTACTAAAATGATATGGTAAAAACTGAAAAAGTTGTAATTGAAAAACAAATACAAAACACATTTTTCGGGTGTTTTCTGGGTGTCTAACGAATAATGAAGGTATGTATTGGATAATCGTTGGTGACAGCGGTTTAATTACTTTTCGATCGATCTATATTCAATTAAGTAGATATTATGATATGAACCATAGGTAGTTAAATAAGGCTAGGAGGATCTGATAATCTGATCTGAGATTACAGTCATTGCTACTTATAGAATTATTATATTACCACTTATAGAATCAGCTCTCATACTTAGCAGACTGAAATCACCGTCTCATTACAAATCTCCTGAACGAAATACATATCACTTATTTCACAATTACGAAATATGAATATTTATGACAGCAGTTAGAAAACCGAAGTTATACATTATAGTCTGCTATCACCATCATATAACAAATCAAAGATATGATGACTACAGAATCATTTGCTCCAATGACTTTTTGATATTTCCTTAAAGCGATTATGTTCTTCAATACTTCTATGTAACAAAATTGAATCATACAATGTAACTTGGATTACCAAATTAGATACGCGTGCGTCGTTCATGCAACAACCGTAATATTCGTAGTGTAAAACAGTTACTGCTTTAGGTATTATCCGTAAGTAGTTAACAAAACAGTTTGCGAATACTTTTTTTTCTCAAAATTAGACTTAACCTTACACCTCAAGTTGCAAATTGACCTAGAAACTAGCTACCTATTTATTATATAATTTGAAACATATGAAAAAAACAAGATCGTTTGTGCAACGACAGTGCAGACTGAATGAAATCAGGTTAAATTGTTAATTATTAACAAATTGACTAATAAATCTACATCATTTCGTTTGCTCCACATTTTTTGACAGATTTAGATGCAGGAAACAGCAATATGGTATACTTGTATAGAAGAGATTGCTATCTAGGTTTATATTCATATATAAATATATGCATTCCCTATATTTTATATTTGGACCCGGTTGTTAATTATTTTACTACCATCAAGTTAGAGGCCTTAGGGCGACCTGAAATCTGTAAAACTATTTAAGTGCGCTAGAATACAATTCGAAAAGAAGAAATAGTATTTCTACTTGAATTAAAATTGTGATAATCTTATGGTATTTTTGTAAATGACATACATAACATCACACTGGAAATAACTTCACCTTTTGTGATTAAAAGCCCTACTTATCTTTATCTTAATGCTTCACCGATCCTTGTTTTTATTTCACTTAAACAAGCAGCAGATAAATAAATATTGCACGACATTACACACGGCGCTATCTAGCCCCAAACAATGCACTATGCTTGTACTATGCATTCTAGACAACGTATATACTACATATTATACTTTTTTTTGTAAATTACATGGAATACATTCAGATTACACTTGAATACACTTGATGAAACTACTGTAGTAAGTAGTAACATTTATTTCTTCTAAATATTACCAACCAAGCTATTCGAATGCAACGCGTTTATTAGTAATTTGAGAACTATTAATATCATTACTAATCCTTGACTGTCAGTTGATTTTGGTTCAATTAATAAGATTATATCTTCAGTAGCTTCAGTTAAATGTAAACAAAACATAAAACTGAAAAAATAACATCTTTAAATCCAAAAACTTCGATATTGTCTGTTAGAAGTTTTAAATCCGATAGTAATATCTGCCCAACCCAATCCAGTATAGCAATCCGAAGACATTTAAATGTCAAAGTTCAGTAGTTGACTCCTCGCTGACCCTATTTGGCGGCTTGCAACAGCTGATTCTAGATCCTTCTCCACGCTCCAATTATAAGGTCAATTTTCAAAAAGAAAGTGTGCGTATAAAAATAGGTCGGTGAAAAGGGAATCACTGCACTCACCAGTAACTTCATTATTGTATTTGTGCGTGCGACGACAGGGCACGTGGTTTATCGTGAACTATGTCAGAGTGGTAAGTGTACGCTCGCTTTTATACTGCACCCCTGCCACAGGCCCGCTTTGCTCTGCCATCTCACTTTCAAGCCCATTGCATTGCGGTGCACAAAGCGATTCTTTTTTTTCTATTTCCGATAATATTTGATAGGTAAACCTTCCTGCTTAGAGATAATTGTAGAAATTGTGGATTTTACCTACCGGTCTAATAATAGCTACGTGTTCCGATACCATGGGCTGTGCCGCCACCTCTCGGGAGACTTATTCCTCTGTCTGTTTACCTTAACGGTAGACGTACAATATTCTAGATATATCGTCACTTAACATCTGGTGCTACATGATCTATGCATTATATAATAATAATATTCAATCAACTATGAATCATATAATTTGTTAGTAACAGTGCCCTTAAACAAAGTTTTAATAAAATAAACAGTCTAATTTATCATTCAATTGAAATTACAAATCATAACAAATTAAATGGCAAAAATCATACAAAAATGTCATAAAACGAAATAATAAAAATACTAAGTACAAAAGTATAAAGTTAAAATTCTATATTAAAAAGTCGAAGTAGAAGACCGAATTTCCAGTTAAAACACTATACAAAAATGTGAAATATATCGACTAGCGGCAGCCTAGCTTACTACTACCCACCCTAGGGGAGGCTCAGATATTCCCGTCACCAACGATCTGGTGGAGAAATGAACTGTATCCAAACATACTACATGATTATAAAGGTACCTAACCACTTGACTGCGCACATATTTAGTGAAGGTATGTTACTTACCTTCGTCCTTCACTTTCCTTCTAACCGCTGTGATAAGTACATAATATCATCATTGCTTAAAACAGCCAGCGGTCTCGTAGTTTCTTCTGCATAAGTCCTCATTCCATTAGAATTGTCATAAATCCTTTCTCATCGAATCCCTACATTACACAAAAATCACAGTCGCCAAATTTCAACTCTCTACCATCAGTGGCTTAGGCTATGCGTTGATCCATCAAGTTGCGAACTGTAGGTATATAGAATTACCCAGTTAGCCAGTCAAGAAAAAGCAGTTTATAGATATACATCACCCTAAAATTATATTTTAATTAGTCCATAAATTGTTTATGAAGAAATCCTACGCCCACATAATTCAAAATTGATGGCGTCCTTGTAGGCATTTTCCATAAAAGATCGATGAAGCCTTTATGGTATGTTCATTAAATCCTACGAGTATTGTTAAGTAACAAAGATGTTGAATAACCTTTCCATACAAACTCTTTCTCTTCTCAGGGATAGGTCATTGATTTGTCAACATTATAACGTTTTCAAAATAAATTAACATACGCGAATAAGACAAGGAAAGAAGGTAATTAGGTCAGAGAATAAACTATTTTTTTAACAAATTTTTTCGCCTTATACGACTTTAATTGAGTCGCTAAGCAACTTTTCCGTAAACCGATGCAACCACAGAAAAACGGATCCGCATACCACTAGGTACACAAAAGATAAAGAACTTTACAAACGCGCAGCCTAACGGAGGAAAAAGTAACTAATTTTGAAAATTAGCTTTCCATATTTTTTGACAAATAAAAAAATACGAGTGAAAGAATTACTTCGATACGTTAATTCGTTTCCGATTTATAGAAGTAAACGTGCGATGCAGAATCGTACTCGGGTGTGACGTCATCAAACAGCACTCTTTTAGTCTGCTCGCGCTGTCAGCACGGTGTTGTCTTCGTTTTATTAGCAATTGTAAATGATGTCACGTGACCGTTAGCGGGTATATATAGGGTTCAATATTTATCGTAAGTTTAAATGCCTGTAAAATTGGTGTTTTTGACTACAAAAAAAACTTGAATACCTATAAGCTTTACTGTAACAAACTTTCAACCGAATTGGCATAACTCTTTTTAATTAGAATTTTACTATAATATATTATACATTGTATATTTACAATTTGAATTATTATCAAATGTTTTGTGTTATTGTATTAGTATCTCAGTTCCTGCAATACAAGCTTGTGCTTAGTGTAGAGCCGATTTCTGCTGGTCGCAAAAAAATAATAAAGAAGCACATTTTTTTGTAGAGCCTGAGTCTAAAAGAATATTTTACGGTATCCCCTGCCCGTCGTAAAAGGCGACCAAAAGGCCTTAAATCGGAGCAGCAAATGGACATGTCCCTAAACGAAATATATAGGTACTGGTACGGCCACTAAGGAAGACGGGTCGAATCTTTTGACACTGCAGAGAAAGTAAACATTTATTTTCTAGATCAGCGTGTAAAAGTATGGTGATCATTATGGATATAGAAGATAGCATCACTTACAATTAGATAAGAAAGTGATTAAATGCTCATTTATCTATACTAATATTAGAAAGAGAAAATATTTATTTGTTTATAATGAATAATAATATTATGCTCCAAAATTACTGGACCGATTTCAAAAACTCTTTCACCAATAGACAGCTTCATTATCGAGAGTAACATAGGCTTCTTTTGAGTCCAATATTCCCAAGGAATCGGGTAAAACCGCGGAATGCAGCTTTTTGTTTATAAAAACAAAAATCTGATAGATTGCTGCTGCTAAGGGAACAAGTAGGTATTATAGACGTGAAAACCTGCAGACACGGCTTGTTAAGTTATAAAAATTTTTTTTCGTCATATGTGTGTGTGTGTGAATATGTGTAACTAGCTAACGAAGCTTATTGTTGTTGAAGATTATCATAATTTCGGTACTGTATCTTTGGCAGAAAGTTGCGTATGCAATAGGATCGCTTAAATGTTGCTTTATGTTACTCATATAGTTAAGGCTATAGCTACCTTAAGGTAGGTTGGTATTAACATATATAAAACCTATTAACTAGTAAGATACTTATCACTTATAAGTACCTACTAATTTTACAAACAGAAACCCACATAAAGCACAAGAACTGAACTTCCAAAACCAACATTAACTTAGGTCTCCACCATCCGGAACTGCATGGTTTCGAACACAATAGACTACAGAATAGCTACGGATACCGTAAAGAATCTGTACAGTAAGTAAGTGGGCATGATCAATGAGTTCATCGGACGTCTGAGTGCGTGTCGAACGTATGAGCATTACATAAAGTCCAAGAGGTCAAGAGATTTAATATAATAGAGGGTGATTTAGTAAAAACGCGTTTATATTAGTGTCATTTTTTCGCACGGTTTAGCAGGTGGTGTCTTACTAAAAACATAATATGTAGGTCGTCCAGATCTATACCTCATTTGATACTACAGAACGACTGTTACGAATGTAGTTTTCAACCCTTCGCCTTGATTTTGTAAGAATATTTTAGGATTTATTGTTTCGGCATGGATGGGTGTGAAAGGTAAATTGGTAGCGTGTTTTTGTTTGTGTATTGCTTTATTTACAATAATCGGAATAACCATAGGTGTTAGCTGTAATATTTCTGATTTGTCTTTAACACTCTATTGCGTTTTGAATATCATTAAGTTCGAGTTAAGTGGGTACAGCTGGGCGTTGTTCTTCAGTTTAGCAACGTTTAGTGGTTATCAAAGTTTACGCAATTACCACTCTAACATTTAATGATGCGTTTAAATATTTTACAGGAAAATCTATCTTCTTCTATACTCTATACTTATAAAAAAGGAAGAGAAGACAAAAAGTCTGTACTTGGAAGTAATTAAAAAAAAAAGTTGTCTAGATGGCTTAGGAAAAGAAGTAGAACAAAATTATATAATTTTTAAAATTCATGTCTGTCTGTCTGTTTGTTTATCTGTTTTTCTGTTTATCTGTCTGTTCCTTTTACAATTAAAAACTACTTATCCGATTGAAATCTGGTTTTCAATATTGGATAGTTCTATTTTTGAGGAACGTTGTGGTATACTTTGCATCGAAATCCGATTAGTAGAACCCGAGTAATGAACGAGAAAGTGCAACCGCTCAAAAACTGCTCGGCCGCCCGCGCCCGTGATAACGCTCAGATAGTACCTAATAAACCTTAGTGATGCGTGTGTTAACTGCGCCGCAGAAAATTTCAGGTTCGATTCCCGCTGGGAAAAGTACTCAACCTGTCTGTAAATGCTTATTTCTGGTTCTGGGTATGATGTGTGTATCATAAGTATCTATTTTCAAAAACGTATAAAACAACACAGGCCTAACACTAGCTTTATCTCTAAAGCGGGAGCATATCACCCAGTTTATTTAAGTGGAAGCTTGTTCTGATATGTAGTCCACTCCTGTCGTTCGTTCTTCCAGTGTGGTATCGTTGCTTCGGTACCACACCAAGGCCAGTAGAGAAGTCACCTCCCACATCTCCATGTGAGAAGCCACTTCTCTACCGGCCTCGAGGTAATCCAGCACCTTTCTGAGGTGCGAGTTTAGATTGCTGAGTGTAAATTGTATGCATAGTTTAGTTATGGTATGCATAGTTTAGTTACCACTTTGTACCATTTGTTGAGAAAGTGTTCAATTCCTCACCTACTAATCTAGGTACCTACTTATAATAAGTGAGGACTTAATCGTTTCTTAAAATCTAGACTATAAATAACATCGTATCGATACAGTTGATTATGTATTCGATGAATTAGAAACTAATGAACCAGACTAAATGAAATACCTATTGCATGTATCTGATTCGGTTAATGATCTTTAATAACTAGTGTTATATAATACTTTTTGGTGTAAGGTTATTGACACGTCCTCGTGTCTTACTACAGGTTCTCACAACTTTATGTATCCTGCTTGGATATGACGCACCTTATTTTTACCCATCCTGCTCTATTACTAGACGGAGGGACAGATATTCTCTGTCTACATTTACTACCTTCACAAAAAATGACGTATAGGCTACTCACGGCCAGAAACACGTTTTAGTACACAGCAATAATAGTGGTGTCAACGCTGAGAAAATAGCCCGCTCATCAAAAAATTATATTTATAAATCTATTTACTAGCTGCGTCGGAATAAAAAGTTTCCTATGTTCTTCTCCAAGGTGCCACCTATCTCTATACCAAAATTCATCAAAATCTGTAAGGCAGTTTAGACGTGATAGAGTAACAGGCAGACAGATAGACAAAGTTACTTTCGAATTTACAATATTAGTAAGGAGAACATTTTGAACAAACGTTACATGTATGTTACCTACGATTTCCGTAAATCCCATAAATTTTTACCATTGTACAAACGTAATTTTTGATTAAAAATGTAATAGAAACTCTGTGTGCTCTAATTTTAGGCACAAGGTGTTAATGTTTCCGTATACTTACTGATGTAGAATCTTACTAATATTATAAACGCGAAAGTTTGTATGTAAGTATGTATGTATGTATGTGAGGTTGTTACTCTTTCACACAAAAACTACTGAACCGATTGCGATGAAACTTGGAATATAGGTAGCTGGGGACCTGGATAAACACATAGGCTTTTTATCCCGATATTCCCGCGGGAACGGGACTTACGCGGGTGAAACCGCGGGGCGCAGCTAGTATTTTATATATATCCGAAAATTAAGACACGAAGTAATGATTTTTAGTCTACAAAGCGTGTTATCTAATAACTGTGGGTATCAATGTAAAAGATCCGATATTTTTCAGACTAACCGGTATCGCATAATAGTTGTTAGATATAAAATTAAAATAAAATTGTATTCTTTCGATAATACCACAATGTTGAATATCTTATTCGTTTTTACTGCCATTTACTGTCTAAAAACTTTAATATATTTACGTATCTGGGCCTCTACTTTAACTCTACGAACGAAAGACAGAACGAAAAATATAACATGTCAACCAGAAAGACAATCAGTCATTGCCCTACTATAATGACAGCTTTTCTTTCTGGATGAGTTTTTTTTCCGTTTGTTTCGTTATTGTAAGTTGATTGTTTGAAACTATTTTAAACTAAGAACATCGTTATTTAAGCTATAAATAAATGTTAAAAATGTCAAATTCCAAAATCTTATAATTAGTAAAACAAAGCATTGACATATTGTACTCTAAAGTCTTTTATGTTTGAATATGTTTGCTTTAAAAATTACAGCCTAGTCGAAAAACGGTGAACAATGCCACGTAGCGGAATGTTAATTGATAGGTACTTTGTATTCTATTACCATCACATATGTCATCAAAGTTAAAGATTTGTCTAAACAAATAAAAAAAAACGTATAATTTTGGTTTATAAATAGATTTACGGAAGGGTAGTCTGTAAATACGTGATTACGTGATTTATGTTTTTCACATTTAATAGCAGCTGCGGCTAGATCCTGTGAGAATATTTGGATAATATACAAGATGTAACAGGTTAGCCCTTTTAAGCCGAAAGAGGGTTGTTCTAGACGTCTAGGCGAACAACTTTTGTTCTATGACTTTTGAAAATTCGAAGTACTTTCCGAAAATTTTAAGTGTAAAGTTTACTTGAAGATCAGCTGTTTCTTAGAGTTCGAGGTCATTGACCTTATGTTGCCCTTTCATTTAGCTTCGTCTACTACAATCAAACCTTCAATTACCTTTATTTTAAAAACAGCTGTTTTTTCAGTGAAACATAATCTCAAAATTTTCAAAAAAAAAGTTCGAATTTTCAAAAGTCGTAGAACAAAAGTTGTTCGCCTAGACGTCTAAAACAACCCCCTTTCGGCTTAAAAGGGCTAACCTGTTACATCTTGTATTATTAACTTTGTTTTAATGTTCGGACATTTAACTGAAATTGAAGCCAAATCGTTTAACAATTTAATATCTATCATCTTTCATTCGCTAGGTATAGAATGTGCCTGCCAAGCAATGTCTATTGAATTGATCTTGACATTTTGACGCCTGATATTTCAATTTACATAATTTGAATTTTTACACACAACGTGTCGTCCCGAAATTGTAGCTTTTATAGTTATTGGGACTCACATTTTCACATTTCTCGGGTCTTACCGCGTGATTTGAGACTGACTAAAATTTAAAATAATTGAAAGAAGTAGGAGACAAATTAAATTATTAAACAGAAAACTTTAATAACAAAATAGTCACAACTTAATATCGTAATAAACTCTATAGAATAATATTATACAACATAACTAACCCGTAAAGTAGTTAAAAGGATACGATTAAATTTATATACATTGATTATAAGCTACTGATATTTATTGACCAGATACCGTCGTAGATGCTTCTGTTGTTGAATCGGAACTGACTGCAGTAGATGATACTTCTTGCGACGTAGAAGACTCAGAAGAAAGAGTGGTAGAAGAATCTGCAGCACTAGTGGAGGACTGGTCCCCTGCTGTGTTTGTTGCAGATTCAGTAGATAATTGTTCAGCAGTTGCTGATTCCGAACCTAAAGTTGTAGAACTGACTTCTGTCGTAGTTGATCCTGCTTCTGGCGTAGATGCTTCTGCTTCTGTTGTAGATGATCCTGCTTCTGTCGTAGATGCTTCTGGCGTTGTTAATCCAGCTTCTGGCGTAGATGCTGCTTCTGTCGTTGTTGATTCAGATTCTGATGTAGATGCTTCGGTTGTCGATGATGACTCTGTTGTTGAGGACGCCTCAGGTGTTGTGAAAGACTCCGATTCTGAAGTGCTTAATCCCGTAGTTGATTCTTGGCCACTCGTGGTGCTTTGTACTTCAGTTTCAGGCGTTGATGATGCTTCTGTTGATGGTGTTTCTTCTAAATAGGGTGATTCGGGAGGACTATTTTCAGCAGTCTCACTTTCATCACTGGGTTGGTTATCTTCTGTCGGTAAATCATCTGGTTTCTCATCAGAGTTTTCGGGTTCAAATGCACTTCGTGCAGCCAATGCAGGTGCGGATCCACTTCCTTCACTATCAGATAAATGTGCTTTACGTCCCGACTTTCCTGCTGATTTGCCAGCGCTACCTGATTTTGATGCATGATCACCAATAATTCTGAATCCATTCTCATCTGCGATGTACCTGTATTAAAAATTATGATTAATATTTATTTAACCTGTAAATTGGTTTGTTAATAATTGTAAATTATGTAAAACAAATATTTATTTTAATTACTTACTAACCTTACTGTGATGAGAGTTCCATCAGGCGCTGTGTAGGAATAAGATCCTTTTTGCACGTGAATTTCATTGCTTTCTTCATCGTCATCATCTTCATGATGATGGTGATGATGGTCTTTCTTTTCTTTGTTTGGTCCACCTTTGGCTTTGGGAATCACTTTTTCATAGGAAACCTCTTCTCTCGTAATTCCGTTTCCCGTTTCATAGCTATCAAAAATATTAATGCAGTTATTTAATGATAGAATTCACAGTGTTTAAAAAATTAAATTTATTTCCATGAGTGATGACGTTTTGATTTTTATTTAGGACCATTTATTATTGGTTGACTTACCTGTAATGGTAAGTTCCATTAGCTTCTAGTTCATCTGATTGTGAAAGAATTGGTATCACTGTTGGCTGTTCTTTTTCCCGTGGCACTTTATGTTTTGGAGGCGCAGCAAATACACATAGCACTGCTAAATTGAAACAAACTATTTTTAAATACATGTTAATTTCGTTAACTTCTAACTGCTGACCTGTATTACTGAATGAAATTCCAGAGAGGGTACACGACTTATATGTTCAAGTCATCTGTTTACACTAACCTCCCCCCGCCTCCACCTTCCTGTGGAGGTTCGGAGGATGCTAAATACTTCAACCTTAGCGTTTGACTGATGTATTCCTCGAAAAATTGCACAACACTAGGTGTCAACAATGAGACATGATTCGTCGCGATCAAATTATTGAATACTACAAACAAGGCCTGACCACTTTAGATTTGTTTTAACTTAGGTTTCGAGTAAAGCATTTACTGTTTACAAAAATAAAAACTTTCTATTCAAAATGTTAGGTATTTATAATTAATTTCAATAGATTACGAGATTGAATATATCGACATGTAAAGCGTGAGAACGAAAAAACCCGCTGATTTTGAGTTTCTTACAGTCTACTTAAAATAGGACGATAATTAATAATGTAGACACAGCTATTGATTGATCAGTTGTTTTGATCACCTAGAGAAAGACCAACCCTTTTACGTAAAAGTGACATGTGGGACTTTAACGCACCTGCGTTAAAGTTATGTTTATTATTCAGGTGGTTGGACTTCCCATCATACCGTGCGCATTCGTGACTCAATAATGACCTATAAAAACAAAAAGTTTTGAAAGTAGGTATGACATGAAGATAAATATTGAATTTCTTAGAGATGCTGCTTCTATTTGCTTGTTTGATGATCTCATAATTTATTGCTGCATAGGTAATCAGTTTAAATAAACATACTTGTGGTCGAGCAACAAATTTTATTTAAGTATACAAAAACGATTTACTATAAAGTCGCTTATTGTGACTCATCTTTAGAACGATTTGAAACGCGTTGGTGATATGCTGTTAGCTTTATCTAATTTTAACTATTAATTAATAAATAAACTACAATGCGTCTGTTTATATTGTTTGTGGTGTTACTGAGTAATGTTTTGGGTCAAGAAAAGGACATAAATCCTAAAACAAGATACAGTGCTAATCATCCGCCATTATTTGAAGAAGATCCAGTTCCTGTAGCAGTAGTCTATGAAGAAGGAAGATCAAATGATAATTATATTGAGGTAACAACCAGTGAACCTTTAGAAGTAACATTGAATGAAATAACAACAACAGAAGAATATGACACACATGTCACAACAAACACACCCCTCAAAGTAAACCTAGTATCTACAAGCACTGAAAAAGCATTTACTCCTAAACAAAGAATAAGTGAAATTCAGATACCAGTGCAAGTAATATATGACACAGAACCGGTGTCTAGTACTCCTATAAAAAGACCGGTATCGACAGTAGACCTAAAACCTCTCAGAAGACGTATTGGACAAAGAAGACTGCAACGTGTTAGTTCAACCACAACTACAACAGAAAATAAAGTTATTATAGAAAAATCTACTACCGAAAATA
This sequence comes from Idaea dimidiata, assembly GCA_949358125.1. Taxonomy (NCBI): domain Eukaryota; kingdom Metazoa; phylum Arthropoda; class Insecta; order Lepidoptera; family Geometridae; genus Idaea; species Idaea dimidiata. The sequence goes on along the minus strand of OX442332.1, from coordinate 23,864,004 downwards.
GTAAGATCGATGCCTATGAAGAGAGAAAAAGGATTTTTGAAAGGGTTTCAGGTAAACCTACTAAACCAATTAGAGAACGTGACCCTGTCGTACCAATATTGGAGAATGAAAATCATGTTTTTTCTCATAATGGGAATTTTAGATACAGGTAAGAGATTTTCTTCAAAATTAGTATTTATTTTTGTCTAAGGTTTTCGTTTTGCATAATAAAACACAATATTTACGAGGTTTTACTCGCGTTATATTCAAAAACGTCATTATTATTAACGACCGAGCTTTCGCCTACTTTACAGTTGCCTTTTTCAAGGTTGACTGACCTATAACTAGTATTTAACCTGTAAACGGCTTAGGTTTGTTGACTTCTTCTTTCTTTTGAAAGAAAGAAAAATTCTAATGAAAGATATTCATTGAATATTTTTTTATTTGTAATAAAAAAATATTCAATAGCATTCGTATGAATGCCGCTGCATTCATACGGAAATCCAAATCCAGGAACCTGAATCCATTCTCACAAAGCGATACTATTTATAAACTTTGTGACAAGTTTTATCCTAAAGTATACCGCGACGTAGTTTACAGCGCCATCTGGTCCCAAAATACTTAAAAGAGCTTATATACGCGCATGCGAAACCTTCTATGCTACAGCCGATTGTTCGCCTAATTTGCCATAGAGATAAAATGACGTATTTTCCCTTTACGGACATAATATTATTAATACGTCTAGTATCAAGACACTATGGACTCCGGACCTTTGAAAGGCGTGCGTGAAGCCGAAGCCAACAAAGTAGAAGCCTATACCAATAATAATTTTACTTACAATTTATGAAGTGGACAAAAGTCGTTAGTTTACTTAATAACATCTACTTAATCATAATTTCAGCTACGAAGGCGGAGATGGCACCCGAGCTTTTTCTGAAGGTCAGTTGAAGACGATCGACCATGACGCTGGTGAAGCTGTTGTCGGAGGATTCTCGTACACTGTGCGTATCCGTTATCATATATGATATCATAATTTATTATAGACATATTAGACATCCTCAAATTATAGGCTGTGGCTAAGATTAATTGAACGTTGTAACTTCCTATAAACAAAACAAGACATAATTCTAAATATTATGTGTTAAATATGTACTAAATATGGATAATTTTGTTCTTTTACGCGTAACTTAGTGAACCGATTACGATGAAAATCGGTATAGAAATAGATGGATTATAGATTAAGTCTTTATTATAACCTTCCAAAATAAAAAAAACACACACAAAATAAATCTAGGTAGCACAATGCGCGGCCTTATTGCTTAAAGCAATATTTTTCAGGAAACCTTCGGACGGAAAAAGTTACGAAAAGTAACGGGTATATCTGGAAACCTAAAATAACCTATTTCTTTAACATCAGCCTGACAAGACTACTAGATTTAGACAAGCTAAAGATTTAGTTTATTAGTCTCATCAGCCCTAAAGTCCAATTAGACTAAATTATAAAGCCACAGGATAGATTATTTTTTTCTACAATCTATTAAATATTACAAGGCCGAACTGCGACGTGACTTTGTTCAGTTAATGCAGTGAATTAATTGCATTTTTGTTAAAATAATAATATGTTTACGGATGTACATTTGCACAAGGAAGCTATAAAATTTTACATGTTTTCGATTATTAATATTTCATTGGTATTTTTTAACACCTATAATGTTGGTACTCACACTGCATAACCTCAAATGATAGCCATAACTGTAATAATTAAAATAAACCTTTGTAAAATGCTATCTACAAACTCGTAGGTGATTAGAGAACTTATGCCTAGTCATGGCATAGGTATACCTCTTTAAAACCACTGGCGGTTACAACGAAATGTTTTGTCTATTATCATTTTAGATGCTACGTTGTTTGTTACGTTTTAGTGTAATATCAAGCCAAAGAGTGTCGTAGATCACCATAGCCAATTCAAATTACTATAAATATAGACATTGGACAATCTCCGTATTTTACTCATACTTGTATTTGTTTGTTTTTTTCAGGATAACGACGGCAATGACTTCAGCCTCTCATACACTGCTGATGAAAACGGTTACCGTCCAATAGGCGCTCACTTACCGACGCCGCCGCCCATCCCACCTGCTATCGCTCGCGCCTTGGCTTACCTAGCGACTGCTACAACACCTGAATCTGTCACTAAATCATATCAATGAATAATATTGCTTAGGAAGTTACGATTCTCATATTTTTTGTTTAAAAGTAGAAAAGCTTTAAGCTTTCATGTGATGCTTTGTGGAAATTTAATACAACAGGCTTTGATTAAATTTGATTTGAAATATAATTGTCGAAATTGAACCAAAATTTGGTGATAAAAAGGTCAGAATTTGTTTATTTACACCCAGAAGATTACAATCACACTACGTTATTTACAAGCACCTGATAGATAAGTATCAAACTCTTACCTATCAATAATAAATTAAAAATATATAAAATATATTTACTCGTATATTTCTATATGGTATCTATTACCACTACCTGCTTCAAAAAAGGGTTATGAAATTGATCCAATATGTAAACTTTTACTATTATCTTTGGTAATAACTTAAATAAGAAAAAAGTTCATCTTGGTAGTCCTAGCATAATATATTATGCACAAAAGGTTACATCCCCATCAAAAAGGTTTACTAACTATCCTTTTAAACTTCACCTCTTTAGATTGTTATAATAGGATAATCAGTAAACTTAGAATGACTAAAATTACGTTAACCATTTAACCCGAAACAATTATGTCTCTGGTGTGCATGATGCTATTAATTTTCGAGTAGGTCGTCCGAAGTACATATTTTAGTGTTGTTCTCATCGATGACCTTGTGCCTCGTGCCCACGTTCACTTTACCAAACAGGTCTTAGGAATGTCGGCGTTACGTGAAGAATACTCTTGCTTTCTATGACTGTGTTATGGGCATATATTGTGACGTCTACTGTAACCAGTTAGTACTACTCTCTACTGTAACTAGATAGTTCAGGAATTGAATCAAAAGTAGATGCGTTTTATCGCATTATCATCCAATTCCTCAATTTGATGCTGGACTTGTGTTACTGCAATATTTTATACTATAACGAACTACGATATTGCTATTCAAAGAAACAATGGAATGGGTATTTTATTTTATTTCATTTATGTTGTGGAATAAGTATTCTTATAATCACTACGGTTACATCTAATTTGGAGAATAACGTAAAATGTATCGTTGCGGTTTCAGTTCCCACAAATATTAGTTTGGTTAGCTATAAACCTCTTGAATTGTTCTTCCTCTGGGCATGAATTATTAGACTCGTAACAACGTCTCAGGTAGGTAGGGAATACAGCACCATAAAAATCAAAGGTTAAAGTTGTATAAATCATCTAAATTTAGATAAAAATGGCCAATTATTTGCACTTTTCATTATACGAAAGAATTTTGCTACTGCATCATCTAAGTTGACAACTATTCTAAAAGCATTAGTGTAACGCTAACTCACAACGAAATATTTGCAAAGATGATTTAATTTCTAAACCCGTTAAGACACAAAAACGTAAATTGTTATAATTCATAGAAAATGACATCAATGTAAGGAATCGTAATTATCACTCGGCTGACAATATAAATGCTAATCGAAATCATGCGTCATAGTTTTAGAGTTTTAGGTCATGATCGGAAATAATAGACGGATTATTTTGCAATGCATCTTTGGCACTGTTCTTGCTTTTATTTCTATATTTTTAAAACAATAAATACAAAACACTCATCGCACACAATCTTTCTATCACAGTCAATCGTCGCTGTTCTTTATATTTTTATACATTTTTATTGCTTGATTAAAATATTAACATACCGCTTTGAAACTGGAATTACAAAACACTTTACATTTATCTGACGTCAGTAAGTACTCATTTGTAATGAAATGTTATGATATAATTCAAAAAATAAAAAGGAATATTCTAATTGAATACGTTTTAGTTTATTTAGCTTTTAGCCGTAAACGTTTCTTGCATCAGGTTATGTTTAAATCTATACTTTTACTTTCTTACAGTGTTTGTATTAGTTAAGTGTTTGTAGGTCTCTATTTAAAGCGGTTGGAGTATTCGTCGAGTCTTCAGGTACAAGGTAGATTCTTGTTGTCGTTGTTACCGTTGTTCAGTTCTTGGATGGTGGTAGAGTTGCCAGGAGGTCCAGTGCCTTTTGGATTTCTGGTGGTATCGGGGGAGGTGTTGGTAGATGAGCTCCCTGAAATTTTATGTTAATTGAAACATCTATTGTACCTCTTCTGTTATATAGTTATAAATATCAAAAAATGTCTTGATATTAATATTTTTCTTATTATCATAGAAATATACTTGGAGTAAATATAATCAATCATACTAGTAATCTGTAAATGTGGTAATGAGTAATGTAGTGAGTTAATGACCCATTGTGATGAAATTCAGCGTGTAGAGATATTAAACAAATGTAAGTTTTTTCTCTGATTGTTTTCTTGGGATAAGTGTTTTCTGAAACTGTAGACCACACCTAGTTTTATCAATACTCATTTCAAAAACAAGTTCCTAAAATTGACAAATTTCCCTAACACAATAAACTAGTCAACATGTTGTGTTAAAATGTCCAAATAATGCTGAAATTCTAAATGACAACGGTTACGCAAAGATCCCGCAGGTCAAATTAGATATAATTAGATGTTTGATGCTCTATTGTGTAATTTACATCATAAATAATGTTGAGCTATCACTGCCGTCTGCCAAAGAAAAGAAATATGTGCTAGATCTGGAGAAACCAGGCCGCTGGTTTTGAAAACTTTTAATAAAAGATTATTTACGACGTGTTGTATAGACTTAGTAACATAGCTGTACCTATCATAACATAGCGTGCAACGCTTGCTACTTAGTTCGTGTAGACTCTAATTTTAATTTTATATAAACTTAGGGCTCTAAAGTCAATCACGTCGTGCTAGACCACCTAATTCTAATAGATTGAATACAGAGACTGACATTCACTGAAGCTACTCATCCGGTAAAGTATCGTTTAAAAATTAGTTAGACCCGGTTGTACGTCTTATTGATTTGGAGATGTTTAGAAAGGGGTAGTTTAGTGGCAACAACCCCTAAATTTTCACTGTATTTGCAAAACAAAAATACATTACTGCATCATCCGGCACCTTGGAGAAAGTAACAAAAGTATGTGGGGCTGCCTGCAGCGTAGAGATGGTAATTTGAGCCAAAATTTCAACGAACAAGTCTTAAAAAGCACGCAAAGAACGGGCTAATTTCCACATTTATAAATACAGATATCCTCACCTCTGGCCTAAACCCTCCTTCGTCATCAGCAACATAATTCAAGGTGATAATAGTGCCATCTGGTGCAGTGTAACTGAACCCACCCTGAGCTACGATGACGTCCGTAGCATCGGGGCCTGTCGCCTTCTTTAGGGTCCCAGTCTCCTCCGCTTTTATACCATTATCTGTCTCGAAACTGAAATGTTAATAATATTGTTTGTTAGTTTTATGAATTTACTGAGTTTTATGTTTATTAGTAGATATACCGGCCTACATATTAGGGGGACTAAGGCAGGGGCTAACTGGGTTTATTTCGTTCACCTCGAGTCCCAGCACGCTGTCTTCCCACTACGTCTACTCCAGCTACATTGAAACACTCAAAAGTGTAGCTTTAAGTTGAATGTGCACTACAACTTAATACGCAGTGATTAACTGCGGCCGACGCTTTCCATGTGATTTCTTTTCATTTAGATACTGGAGGCGTGGTTCGGTTTTAAAATTCCGTACTTCACATTTTATTAGTAAACGAGTTCGACATTAAAATATCCTAGGCTGATGCAAGCCCTGCAAAGAAATCCGTCATCTATATCATTGTCTATCTATAAAATGCTGTGACTGACTAAAGCTGAAATTTGAAGTGTGTTATTTATATGATTTAGGGCTGATTTTTCAAATCCTTAGATAAAGATATCTGAGAAAATAACGTAACACCACCGAATAAAACGTCACTATGATATTTAAAAAGAAAATAAATCTAAATTTAGAACACTTTTAAATTTGGTTCGGTTTGAACTTATTCAATAGATATTATTATATTTTATCCTTAGAATGAAAAATCAGGCCTTAGTCAATTATGATAAAAGAGTTTCGCAAAATTCCAACGTGATCTGGACTTCCGCGGCTGAAACCGCGGATCCAAATAACTTAGCTAGTCATAAGAAAAATCTAAAGTTTAATTTCGGCGCCTATCTAGTGGAACCAAAATCACACATAGATAATTTATCGTTTTCATTTTCTAAAACGTAATTGCGTACCTATATCTGTATGATCCATCCGGCTGTTGATCAAAGTCCTGTTTAACAATTTGTGCGTCAGCGTCAGACTTTTGTGGCGCTGCAAAGGCTACCGCGAACATGCCAAGTAATATTACCGCTCTCTGAAACATAATATGAAAATATTTATTAGACGACCTCTGTGGCGCGACGGGCGAACGCTTGGCTGCAATGCAGAAGGTTGCGGGTTCGGTGCCCGCTGGTTGAATATTTATACTCAAAAATAAATATTTGTATCTGGTCTGGGTGTATTTCTATGTATACTATGGATGTATTTACAAAGAAAAGTAAATATAAGTAGTATATCCGTTGTCTAGTCACCGTAACACAAGGTTAGCAGCTTACCATGGGGCTAGATGGCGCTGTGTGTTGGTTACTGAATTTATTTATTTATTTATATTAGGTAGACACATACATTCAGTGTGCCTTTAGTTTTGACAAAGGTATCATTATCATCCGAGTGGTGTTCTCGTTTGATTCCCTATCAGAAGTTCGAGGTCCGTTTTCCTACATTTACATTTAGCTTTGGCAATATCATTAAGTTTCCGAATAAATTTTGTATTTGTTGGTATGCATTATAGCGCCTTATAAATTATCGTAGCAAAGTCTTAGAAGAGAATAATTATTCTAAAATGAAAAGGCGTTTTTAATCTTGTAAAGTAGGTATGTATAATTTGTATATAGCATAATGACCCGAAAACAACTTTAGGTCAGTCGTATAAGTACACAGAAAGTCAATTTGTTAATATTGTTGAAATAATTTTATTTAGTAGCTTACGAGGTGACATTTTGAGTAGACATAGACATGACTAATAAGAAGGGTCCACTAAGAAAGAAAGAAGAGCAAGGTTCATCGCAATTTGTTCAGTATTTTTACGTGGTTTAGTAACAAACATATTATTATACTAGCTGCGCCCCGCGGTTTCACCCGCATAAGTCCCGACCCCGCAGGATTATCGGAAATAAAATATCCTATGTTATAATTCTTCATCACTTAAACTATCCTTATGCAAAGTTTCATCCAAATCAAAAAAATCGTGTGATCGTGAGAATGTAACCAGCAAACAAACAAACTTTTTGATTTATTATATTAGTAAGGTAAGAAGTAAAATCAGTAGATTGTCCGATTGTACCTGCATACTGTGATTCGTGCTTTTGAATTAATGTTAATTACCCAGATATCTTGTTTAATTAAGTAGATAATAATACTCATTGTTCATAAAACTGGGTAAATAAGTTAAAATTAACTAGATATTGGTACTTATAAAGCAAATTATTAATCAAGAGGTTAAAAACAATTCCCACGAATGTGATAATACTAGCTGCGCCGCGCGGTATCACCCGCTTAAGTCCCGTTCCTAAAAGTTGTTATTTCAGGTCCCCAGCTACCTATTATCCACGTTTCATCGCAATCGGTTAAGCAGTTTTTGCGTGAAAGTGTAATAAAGTCACAGATATACAGGTACGTACTTTCTCGTTTATAATAGTAGTAAGAAATGACTATATCATTTTATTCTAATATCCCACTACCATTACAAATGCGACAGTTCTGATGTTTGTTTGTTTGTGTTTAAAAATTACAGAACGTAAAAACTACAGAACTGATTGCTATAAACTTTGCTGTGGTAGTTAATGACATATTTTTTATTTCTATTAAGTATCCTAATATTTTATTCTTATGTAATTTATTTTTATTAAGTATCCGATATATCGTGTTGTGCTCAATAAGACACATTGGATGGTGCAATATTAAAAAACTGATACGAGTACTTTCGTGGGACAACGACAAGAAGGAAATTCTATACTTACTTACCGGAGCAGGTAATAAATGGCCTTTTTATGTAATTTTAGATGATTTACACAGCGTAAACTAATTTTAAAGCATGGTTTTTAATGGTGTTGTAGTGCTCAGGTCATTGTTAAGTGGAGTAGGCTTGTCAAGCACTTACACCACCCTCCCAGCCTAGTCAGCCATGCCCAGAGGAAAAAAATGGTCAATATAAATAATAAATAATTCTGCACAACATTACACACAGCGCAATCTAGCCCCAAACTAAACACTAGGCTTGTACTATGGGTACTAGACAACGGATATGCTATTTTTTTTTATAAATACATACATATTATACATAGATAGACACCCAGACCAGATACAAATATTTATTTTTAAGCACAAATATCTGCACCTGACGGGAATCGAACCCGCAGCCTTCTGCATTGCAGTCAGGCGTTCGCCCGACGCGCCACAGAGGCCGTCAATATGTCTGGAGCTAACTAAAAGTATACCTTATTATACGTACATAGAGTTGAGAAGTACATCGTTATAATATTATAATGTCAAGGTAAGATTAATATATCACAGGAAGGTAAAGTTACAAAGGCTGTTACGTCTCAATTGTCTTGAACGATTATCAAATGAACCTTAAAATATGACCTGTAATTTAATATCCAAGTACCTTTGACCTTTATAGTTATTATAATACCTTACAAGTTAACTTCAATAGAATTATATTGATTTAAAAATTGATGTCACATTTTTGTTAAAAGTAATACGAAAATTTGTTAACAAAACTAGCAGGTAACCCGCGGTTTTACGCGCCTTATTTTTGATCTGATGTTAATTTCGTTTTTTCTAATCGGATTTCTACATCATATCCGAACACACTCACACACTCTCCGAATGTCACCTCTCTACTAATAGTGGTTTAGACTGTGCGCTGATCAGTCAGTCTTTTTCAAATGTTAAAAATGTTTGTGTTATAATTATAACCTTAGAAATATTTTTGGCAAGGAAATATATTTCCTAATCGCTGCACAGGAATCCTGTGTAGCTCAGTGGTAAGAGCAGTCGCCTGGTTAGCTAAAGGACGCAGGGTCAAATCCTGTCATGGGGATTATTTGGAAATATATTTCCTTGCTAAAAATATTTCTAAGTTTAAAATGCCTTGAGCAATAAAAAAAAGATATATTATAATTATAAGTTTTCCTTCATTTTTTTAAAGGAAAACATCATGAAGAATCTTTCGGTTTAGTAAGCTCCAGACGTTATTACCAGTTCTTTCCTCTAGGCATGGCTGACTATGACTAGGCTGGGACGGTGGTATCTTTGCTGGGCAAGCCTACTCCACCTAACAGATACCCGGCTACTACAGTGCCATAAATAGCATGCGATAAAGTTACTTGATCGCTGATCAAGTAACTTTAGTTGGGTTTGAACTTATTCAATAGATATTATTATCTATCTAGCTCGGTCGGATTGACTTTAACAGTTTTCACGGTAAACAGTATCACTTATACCATAATAATTATTGACCTTTTCATTTTATTTTAGATGATTTATAGCGATCAAGCAACTTTATCGCATGCTATTTATATTTACGGCGATACATAGTGTTACGAAAAGTAAGCTATGGCATTAGCACCTACGAATTTCTGTACAACTACCAGCTTAAGTAGTTTTTATTTACAAAGAGTACAATTGAAACAACAATTGAAACAAAACGCGCTCATTATTTTTACTGCCACCTAAATACCTTCAGAATGTAAGTACGGTGGTATGCAGTATGCAGATGGTGGCAACTGCTTATTTTGCAAGTGAATTGAGTTGTGGGAACATATTTGACAGTTTACCTTACCTCGAAAACACAATATAGTACGTGCTAAAACAAAAGGCATGCGCTTAATGTCTCGCACGCCATTTCTTGAAACCAGTGATGTATTGCACCTTCAAGTTTAACTTATTCATCCAACGATCTTTAAAACATTTGTATATTTTGTTCTCTTCTGCTTCTTGCTGATAAAATTATATTTCTCTTTATATAGGTGGTGTGACCCACCTAGTGTAATAGCCGTATTCACAACGACCCTATGCGTGCCTTAATGATTTGTCTTGCTCTTATGAATGACAATCTACGTCAGTGAAAATGTAATAAAAACGAGTCCATATGGGCCTTACTGCCGTATCTATAGACGAGTCTAGTAATTACTCAGAAAATATATTTATCGCATTTACTCTGACGTTGAAAATTCACAGGATTTTTAAAACTTAGCCAACGTTATTACTTAGACTTAGTTAGAAGCCTCAAGGCAACAGACAGAGTAGCAGATTACAGTCTATCAGAGATAACATTCGAGACATAACTGTGGTATTCACACTAAGGACTGGCACTGAGGCACTGGCTTATACCGTGAGTTCGTACCTAAATTAACCCTAACAAATAGCCAATCTTAAGGTGGTCCCAAACAGTGAGCATTCACTTGTAAAGTTGTAATGTAACATAATAAATACCTTGTGAGTCTACTCACAATGTGCGCGCTCTTTTTTTGGTGAAGTTATATTTCACCAAAAAAAGAGATGTTTTTTTTACAAAAGGCATTTAAAGTTTTGATTGTAGTAGACCAAACTAAGTGAGAGGACAACTTAAGATCAATAACCTCTACTCTAAGAAGTAGCTGATTTTCAAGTAAATTTTAAACTTAAAATTTTCGATGTCTACTTTGAATTGCCAAAAGTTGTAGAACCAAAGTAGTTTGCCTGAACGTCTAAAACAACCCTTTTTCGGCATAAAAGGGCTTGTATAATGCCCGGATCTGCAACGCTACATTACATACGAATGCTCGCAGTGAGGGAGCTTCTTTAGCGTCAACCCAAATTTATTCTCATTATATTACCCATAGATGTTGTCACAAACAAAAACAAGTATAAATAAATCAAAGTTTTTATATAAGCAATTTTGATTTCGACAAAACCAATACAGGTTAACTATCCTCCATCCGCTTTAGGTATAATATTATTCAGAATGTACGTGGTACGTGTGTTAAAGATGCACATGTCACTAAGGTACAAAACCAAAGGTGCACTTAAGGCAGGCTAAGGTTATTCAGTCGGATGCAATATGTACCTAAACGTTGCTTAAGACGAGACCTAACTGCGCCCTAACGAGTGGGTTAAGACGACCTTTACTCAAAAAGTGTGATTATGTTAAATTATCAATTGACTTCGCTTACGTATCTTGTTGCTTTAATAGTCTTTTTTGTAATAGGTAAATAGATAATAGAAAAGCGGTTGACCACTATATGGTGAGATAATATAGTGATATTTTAGTACAATGAACTGCTACTTGAAATTAAAGGTCTATTTAAATTTCAAGTTGCTTATAGCAGTAAATAAATATTGCACGACATTACACACAGCGCAATCTAGCCGCATACTAAGCACTAGGCTTGTACTTTGGGTACTAGACGACGAATATACTGCATATTACTTTTTTTGTAAATACATACATAATTATGATACATTGAAAGACGCCCAGACCAGATACAAATATTTATTTTAAGCATAAATATTTGCACCCGGCGGGAATCGAACCCGCAACCTTCCACATTGCAGTAGGGCATTTGCCCGACGCGCCACAGAGATCGTCAAATTCAAATTTTGTATGCAATATTTGAGTTAAAGGGCTGCTTAAATGCTGGGACTATTTAATTTTGAGTCGTGACTCTAATCTCTAATTATAAACAGAAAAACCTCTTGTGCAACCCTTCAAGATTATCCGAATCCAGTGATTATTTTGCGTATAAGTCATTTTCCTCATTAGTCTGTCTGTTTAGTTTAGCCGCTAATTACTAATAAACACGAAATGGATTTTGTTCGATACGGTTTTACTATAATTGAGAGCAAATTCTTCACGAAGTTTTATTGTTGTCAAGCAAGATAAAAAGCTGGGAACATCGTCACGTTAAATGGAAACTTTAAAACTTCCACCGCTAACAAAACTAAGTTAGTTGACCTTAACTCCGCATAGTCGAGCCAGTTTTCATAAATGTCCGTCCACTGTGAACTAGGTATGCCACATCAGCAGAGCTATGGTCACTTGTTTGAAGAACACACGAACTTAAGCTAAACGAACACATTTGGTGCCGTCGTTGGTACCAACTAATTAGTAAGTAAAGTATACGCACCGAGAAAAACGGGAAATGGAAAATTAGGATCATTACATAACCCAACACCATACTATATAAAGTCAACCAGTATCTTCTCAGATTACTAAACACTATTACAAGAAGTTTATTGAAAATATGATACCACGAGCCAACTGGAATTATTCTATGATCCGAACGAATAAACAGGCATTGTATAATCAGCGTGCTTCATCTTAGACTGTATCAATACTTTACATCATGATAGTAGAAAACATAGATAGATAAATATTTTATGTGCACAACCAATAACAATTACAAATAGTTTACATTAAAAGTAAGACAAATACACAGAAAGCATAAAAGTAAAACTTTGTACAAATGTGAACCCTAATCGCTAAAAGCAATACATGTGTGTATTATTTGAATAATGTTATATTTTCCTTCTGTTTTCGCGATACTGATATGAAAATAAACTAATGTTTCGGTTTCTACCGCGTTGTTTTTATAATCTTCGTCATTTTCAAATGTAATGTTTCAGTTGTAAAAAAAACCTTGCTAAATAAGTTTTATCATACAAAAAGGCAACTTCATTTCTTAACCTGAAAACGTTTAGTGTCAAACGACAAATACAGTAACATAAAACTCACCATTTCTTTAGATATGTGTTCCCAGTGTTTCAGAGATAATATCCCATGTGGCAGCAGTGGCTGTGTGTTCACCGGATTGTACTTAGCCGGCTAATCACCTCTCCCTTTTATAGATACGCGGTTTTGTCTAGACATTGCCTTCGACAGGGGGAGGCTGCACTGCCAGTGCAACAGGGCCGCACTTGAAACAAATTTGCATTGTAAGATTAAAATGTACATGGTTAATTTTCACACTGTTATGTTTCAAAATATTGAAGTGATTAGTCGGGTCAAATCTTGTTCCACTGTCGTTTTTCTTCTTCTTGGTGAGCGTTTTACATCTTAGACGTGTCATCACTAACCATAAATATAATAAAGCCGTCAAACGTCCATCTATCGTATTCAGCCAAAAATCGGCCCGTTCCGCTGTTGCCCCAAACTACAACCTTGGAATCTTCAAGTCTAGAGTGAATAGGTATCTTCTAGGAATGCATGCTAGATCGTCCACCTCATCGTCGCTTCCCATCAGGTGAGATGAGGTCAAATGCTATAGCCTATTACGTAGAAATTATATATATAAATTAAAGTCAACTATGAGATTTTTGCTGGCTGCCTATATAGTGCTTATCACTGGTTTCTGTTTTTAATACTATTTTCTGGTTTTAATACTATTTATAACAAGTCAAGTTTGAACTTATAATAGTTTTATAAATAATAATGATTTTAAATCGTCTTACGATGTTAAGACCATTCAAGAAGAAGACGCAAAAAATTCATGGGTTTTTTGCAATGATCTAGTGACAGTGAAGCTACTTCACCCAAAACCCTTATGCTTTATGTAAAGACTTAGTAAGGTGATCTAATAATATTATATAACATCAATCATGTGCCCTTATTTTGCAATAAATGATTTATGATTTATGAAAAAGCTGAATTATTACGCCAAACATTAGTACCTTATGCGTCGTAGACTATACGTATATAGCACTAACATGAAAATCCCAACAAAACTGCAGCAAGACTTCCGGTAAAATCCAAATATTTATTATTTATTTTAAAAACCTATGAATCAAAAGACACGCTCTCTAAGTAGCAAATTACTAATTAAACTGAGGCCTTAGATTAAAATATTACTCATTTATAAAATTTTATACTTAGAATACAATGGCTGGTTATTAATAATAAGTAATTAAAAACTTTGAAAAATAGACAATCGTGTCATTGAAACATTTGAGACTGAGGCTGTGAAAAATAGGTATAAATTAGATACAAATGAACACAAATAAAGTATACATTTTTATCTAAACAATTTAAAATTCGTAGTCTTGATTGACTGATTGATATATTATCGATGCACAACGTAAACCGCTGGTTTTAGAGATATATAATTTAGACGACGTGTTTATTGTAATGTTATATGTATCTAGTATTCACTGAAATGGTTTTTTAGAAAATTCTTGCTGGGTCAAGACTTACGCCGGTTAAATCACGGGTCTCAGTTTGATCATTTATAATGTTATTTATAACCTATATCATATAACAAACATATCACCAAACCTTAATCGCTACTCAGCTCCCAAAACCCTCTGTATTAACAAAACCCTAGTAACTTTTGGTGGTACCCCTCTTGGTGGTAAGCATATTTTTGACGTAAAATACCATGTATGTGGCTCTAAGTACGAGTAATTTTGCACCCCGCTCCCGCTAGGGTTAATCAACAAGATCTTAATCGTGCGAGTAAGATTATAAATTATGGAGATAATATAATCTTATTCGCAGAGATGAAGTTTCGAAAACTAAAACAAAACAATATTTCAGTTTGGGTTAAGTAAATATATTTTTATGATAGCTAGACATTTCCAATCTCTGCCTCACAAGATATTAAGCTAGTGAAGTGTAATCTTAGCTTAATGTATAATATTTGTATAAATCCTGAGTTCGTCTTCATCCTGTAACATTATCTGCGCTTAAGTACAATTGAATAACTATCAAGAGTCTGGTAAACGACGAACCTAGCCCAACACTTAAATGGTACGCACGCTTTATGTCAAATGCAAAACAAACTGGGCGCGAGGATGACATGTCACTGCGCATCGTGGAGATTTTCGACGTTATTTACATAGTACTTATACGATATAACATCTTTAGCTGTGAAACTATGTAAGACATCTTACGCTTAAGATGTAAAAAATAGTTACAATCAAATTGAGACCCACCTCTTTTTTATTTTTAAATGCTAGATGAGTGTTGGAAGTAACACTGGTGGGTGCAAGATGTAGCAGGATCGTCTGAAAATAAAAAGGTGGTTAAGGGACTAGATTTGACCAGTTTCACATCAAGTTAGAACCAAGTGCTGGGATTACTATGCGAAAAATTATTTTCGATTTCGTAGTATCGTATCTAGTTAAAAACGCACAAGATGCCATGGTCAATATAAGCGACACTTGTATACATATAATTTTACTTAATTAAATATTTACATATATTCATTCACATAGACAAAAATAGTTAAATAATTAATAATTATTGCAATCATCTTTTGAAATTTTCATACTAATCAAGTCTTTATTATTTGTCTAAAAATAAACGCTGCTGCAATTTGGCACGTGCTTTGTAGAGTCGTTATCGAAACAGTAAAGTCGTTAAACAACAGAGATCTTCATATAAAAGACATATAATATAAAAGACATTAATGCGATATTTAACAGATACCTCGTGGCTTCGTTTCGAAATAACATTATTTAAGTGGGTCATATTGAAGCATGTAAGTTGATGATAAGTACTAGATTTTAATTAATTTCATAAGCTCGGACTCCACTGAAATTGATTCAGTACGCCTGGTCGTACTGAATCAACTTCAGTGGACCCTAAAGGCCAAAAATAATAAAAGCAGGCCGGATCCATTTGTGATGATTTTGGGCCCAATTCGATCAACAGGCTCATATTCACTTCTTATTATCATGTCGTGTGCTTATGATATTTTACACTGCTCTTCCCGCTGGTCAATTTTGATCATATCAAAAGGGGGCCTATAAAGACCAGCAGAACCATGAGGTAAATTCGGGTGTCAGTCAATGTCCCTAAACCTACTGGTTTGGTTATCTTAAGGCAGGATTCCTCATGTCTATGTAAAACTGATTGTATGTATGACGGCCTGAGGACCTGCCTTTTGATCACATTATTTACTTTAAAGGTACCTTTATAAATTAGTCAAACTAAACCCATATGAAACCACCCATAGTAGTTATTTATAAATAATCTATGTTGTTATAAGAAACGTTATGTGTAAATCCATTGATACTTGTATTTAATAAGTTACTTGCTGCATTTCGTAGCTCAATTAGGCATTTCACACATCGACATGCTTGTTGTATTACAACAACCTTTATCTTAATAATGGGAATTATGCTATATCTACCGACATAATAGACACCACGAATGTCAATACCAAGAAACAGCACGTTTGGTGATACGATATCCTCTTCCTGAACAGCTATTTATATGTGTTATAGCGTCCATATTGGCTGCCAATATGAAAGCGTCCAATCCAGGGCCCGCTATACCCAGGGGCTACCCCGAAGCGCCGTCGGGGATTAGTTAAACACTGATCTAGTACCCAATACTATAGACTGGTAATGGACAGTAGCCTCGTGCACAAGTGACACTACCTGGTTATCCAGACAGGTACCGGAGCAATAGTGCTGCTCACCACCGGTGCTAAAGAACAACTTCGCTGAGGCTGGCAAAGAAGCCACCTCCCACATCTCCAGTGTGGTACCGAAGCTGATAAAGGCGCGCTCACTTCCCAGCAAACATCCATACTCTTCGCGTCATGGCAACAACCGTAAGGTATTAAACTGACCCATTAATTATTTCATTCTGCTTTAAACCGGTAAGTTATAAGCTGCAGTAATTTACCAATTTATTTATTATTTATTTAAGACAAATAGTAGCTTACAGTATACACCAACACGCACACTATTTTAAATTACAACTAATCCAAGTCTTCTATTTACTAAAAACAGTTTATCATTAAATATGTCGATCTGTTCTGATTTGAAGAGATTTTAACTTTCAACAAACATTTAGTTACCTATTATCGTTTATAATGTACTCTACCTTACCCTTTATTCCTTATTATTTATTACAAATTATTCGATACGAAAAAGGGCACGATTGACAACTGTATTTAATAATAATAGCTTCAAAGCACCCATTGTTGAGCATGCCTTCGATACATGTTTATGGTTTTAACAGAAACTTAAAACATTATGAAACATCTTCGAGTAGGTATTAACGAGGCAGTAAACACTTTGAGAACTTGTACCTACTAAGTATTTTTTTATACGATTTAGAATTTATTTTCTAAGTGTGCTTAAACGTGCTTTTTGAGCCAACAACAGAATGTATTATGATGCTCCCTTACTGCGAGCATTCGCGTATAATGTAACGTCACAGATTCGAGCATTTCATACAGATCGCCTTTGTGAGTCGAATTCAAAATGTCACATTACAAGTGAATGCTCGCAGTGAGAAAGCACTTTTACGGCGATCAAATCATGTGCTAACAATAATCTAACCTATCCTAGACAGGGTGATCCGGATAGGTGAGGCAAGCGAGCGTTTTAAACTAACAACAGTTTAGGAAAACTACAGCGGAATCCGACAAATTTCCTGCGATATTAAACATCAGATATATTAGAAGCCTCATGGCTTAGTTAACTCTAGACGTAAGTATTGACCCATTCTTTCCTCTGGACTGACTGACTATGTTGGACTGACCGACTAAGCTGGGAGGTTGGTAAAGGTTTTGGACCAAAATTATGACTGTGACATAAAATAGACCATTCCACCAAAATAAACAACAATTGAGTGATTATACTCGAGTACCCGTATTGTTTTCTAACACAAAGCCCAATTATAATCAGTATTGTATGCGAATGTCTTCTAAGGTTAATCCCATTAGATTACTTAGATAATAAATTATAATCAGATTTGTAGTTAATTATTTCGCACAGTACAGAGTTATTCGAAACGAAGTGTTAGAAGACAACCAACTTCGTGGACCGACGACATTGTACCTGTCGCAGGAAGTCGATGTATGGTCGACTCGGAGGGTGTCGTATGGTGAAGGCTTATTCTCAGCAATGGGCGGATAATAACTGATAATGACCGACTTAATCTGTTTGTTTTTTTTTTACCAATAAAGTATTGAAATAAACTTAGTTGTTATTTCTTCAGTAACAGTCTACAATTTTATAGGTAGGTAAGTACATAAACCATCCGTACTTCACATTGTTGTTTTTTAATTGTTGATGGTAGGTACTTAAGCATTAGACAACAATGTGTTCAAATGTTTAGTGACATTGTAATCTACTTTGGACACAGGGTTTAAGAGACGATAAACAACAGAAATCCAGCTGTTGACACAAGGTAGTAGTTAGTAGTAACCTGCTGCAACTTTTTTCACATTCTGTCGACCGATGAAAGTTGCCAGTCATCGGCGACTCTTAAATTTTTCATAGACCGACCACTCTCATAGCACATTCAATATCCTCCCTCCCACACTCGGCTCCCACCACCTTGGTTTTGTTCGTACAAAATAAATGAAGCGTGTAAACTACTACAATTTTATTTTTATTTAAGATTGCCGGAGATCAGTGTATTGTATCTAGTACCTATATCGGTACAATATAAGTAACGTAAATTAATTATTTTTAATTACATAAAACAGTTTATACTTTATACCTACCAAGACTCACTAAGTTAAGCAATACAATAAATTCAAATCCATGACAGTCACGATTTTGTTATGATTTTTTATAATGTTTTCTATTATATTCTGCATTCGACAGCCCTTGAGGGTTCAAATTCCTTAAGGATTTCGTTATGATATTTTTTAATGTTTTTCAAAATACTATACTCCAAAGTTGGAATCGCTTTTAAAATGAATTCAATTAAGCTAAGGCAATAAACTTGTTAAAACTTTGAAATTGACACGATTTGTTACCTTAATTAACTACATTCATAGAAGTAGATAGTTTAGAAGTAGTTTACTATAACTACTACTAAACTATCTAATAATAAGTATTGTAAGCTAAATCATGCAAAGATCTATTTCAGTTTGGTCTTTATAATTTTTACATGCACCAAAAGTAGTCTCAACGTATTAATTCAATCTATTTTATTATTCAAATTATAATTTAGAGCAAAATAAATTAATAAATCAAATCTATTTCGATTAATTACTGAATGTTAATAATACAAAATCAATTAAGTTTCGTATTTGCCTATCATTTTTACATCTTTGCCATTTATCAAATCATCATTAAGCCTTTACTTTTAGTTTCTAATTAGTTATTAGTTAGTATACCTACTGTATACTAGTATACAGCAACTAAGTACAGTCTAAGTACTAAGTAAGTACTTTTAACCGACCTTCCACAAAAGGAGGTTTTCATTTTAGCTGTTTTTTATATCATTGACTTCTTACTAATATTATAAACGCTTAAGTTTGTATGTATGTAGGGGATCCAATAATTACACGCAATATATCTTGAACTGACATCTATTTCACTCGATAAACTTCTTATATTTATTACAAAAAAAATCCATATCATAGGTACGCTTCTTTTTCTTTTTCTCCTCTCAAAAAAAAATCTCTCTCCTCCGCCATTTTTCTCCCCACCCTAACTCCCTGCTCCTATTGGCTAATTCCTTACATTCAAAGTTCGGATACCTATCTCAAATACTTACAATCATCAAACATTGTGTTTGGAAATCCCTACAACTCGGCCATTCTGCATCACTGTCTGGCCTCGGACAGTACACAACTAAATTATACTCAAAAAAGTTAACATAATCTTACAATCCTCTCATTTAACCCATTCAGCGTACAATATCATATAACATTAGGTACTTAGGTAAATTAAGACAGGTGTTACAAATCCCGTACTAAATAATGTGATTAACTGTTTCTTAGATTAACTTAATTATTCCCAAAAAAATATACTTCCGCACTTAGTATTCAAACTAAATAACTATTTGCGTGACACATAAGAATACTGTACCTTTGACAGCAAAACTACTTGCTAACCACTGTGTAATAGTCTGTGACTACAAACAATATACCTCATTAACTAAAACAAATTACTAACAATAATTACATACCCTGAGATCTGCAAAAACATATGTGGATAAGTTACACCACGCAATATAGCCACTAGCCCCAAAATCTAATCATAGGAAGATAGAACCGTCCAAGCAATGCAAGTATACCACTAGAAACTGAAAAATGTTGGGCAAGTTAAGTTAGATAATTTAAGCTCAGAGTAAAAAGGTAAACTACGGCCACCTTCTCATGTAATCCACACCTGTAGTGGTCCTCCTTGGTCCCTCCTTGCCATTGTCAATTTTTTCTACTTCATACCTATCTTTTCCTACTTCTCTCACCACTGTATATGGTCCAAAGAACTTTGGTTTTAGCTTCAAGGCATTCCCAAACTGAGTCCGTTGTATCGCTACTATATCACCTATTCGGTACTTCTCCCCCTTCTTCCTTTTCTTGTTAAAAGTTCTTCGGTTCTCTTCTTGAATTTTCAGAAGTTGCACTTTAGCTTCTCTTCTTAAGCTGTCTCGTCTATCTACATACTCTCTGCGACCTTCCTCTTCCATAAATTGTAAAATTTCAGTGTTTTCTTTTATCCTCAATTTGGTTCCAATCAGAAGTTCAAATGGTGAGGTGTTGATTGAACGTTGATAAGTACTGTTGATGGCCCTTTGTAGTTGACTTACATGCTTGTACCAATGACCCGGCTGGTCCACACACATCTTGGCTAGAACAGAAATGATAATTCGGTTCATCCTTTCAACCTGGCCATTCCCTCGAGGAATGCCTGTTGTAATCATGGTGTGTTCAATGTGCTCATCTTGACAATAATCTTGAAACTCGTTACCTGTGAACGCAGCTCCACGGTCTGTCACAATACGCCTGGGATTTCCATAGTCCTTCTGATGTAGCTTTAACTTCTCGATTGTTTCCTTTGCTGTAACAGTTTTCACTGGATATATCCACACAAATTTGGTGTAGGCATCTACCACTGTTAAAATATAATTGTACATTTTCTTTGTTGAATCCAATGGTCCCAGATGGTCACAGTGCAGGGTGTCCAAAGGTAAATCACCTTTACCTATTGGATTAAGGAAACCTTCTTTCTTTCCTGCTTTCCTGCTAGCTAAGAGACACGGCACACACATAGCCATCACCTTTTCAATTTTACTATCCAATTTCTTAATATAGTAGTCTCGTTCTAATATATCCTTGATTTTTTTCTTACCAAAGTGTCCTATCCCATGGGCTCTCTGAATCAACTCCATATCCATGCCCTCTGGTATAACTAATTTCTTCTCTATTCCTTTGTAAATGATATCCCGCTCTAAGGTATAGTCCTCATACACATTTTCCTTGAGGATTTCTTTCATGACCTTCAGCTCATCATCTTCTTCTTGCGCCCTCTTTACCCTGGCATGTAGCTCTACACTTACCACACACACATTTCTGCTGAGGGAATCTACATGCTGCATTCTATCTCCATTTCTATGTTCAATAGTGTAGTCAAAGTCCTGCAGGAACAGTATCCATCTAGCCACTTTAGCTGGGACATCTTTCTTATTCAGAGTCTTCTGGAAGGCCTCACAATCAGTCACTATCTTAAAAGGCCTCCCCAACAGATATCTACGGAACTTTTTAACTCCCTCAACCACTGCTAGGGCTTCTAGCTCATAACTGCTGCAGTTTTGCTGAGCATCTGTAGTTTTTCTACTCATATAATGTACTGGATGCAAATTACCATCAATTGGATCCTTTTGAAGTAATATTGCCGCATATCCAAGCTTCGAAGCATCCGTGTGTAGTTCGGTTTCCAGATGGTTGTCGAATATTTTTAACACAGGCTCACAGCACAACTTAGCTTTCAAAGTCTCAAACGCACATCTTTGTTCCTCTCCAAAACAGAATTCTTTCTTCTTTAACAGCTCACTCAGCGGTCTGGCAATAAAAGCATAATTTTGAATAAACTTTCTAAAATAGGAGGTCAAACCGATAAAGCTATGCACCTCTTTGAGTCCTTTGGGCACTGGAAACTTCGCTACAGCCCTTGTTTTGTCGAGAGAAGGTCTCACCGACCCATTGGAGACAATATGGCCAAGGTATTCCACAGACCTCACTCATACTGACCTTCTGGACTACTTGTTACAAAGGAGGTATATTTTATGGAGT
Organism: Idaea dimidiata; assembly: GCA_949358125.1. NCBI lineage: Eukaryota > Metazoa > Arthropoda > Insecta > Lepidoptera > Geometridae > Idaea > Idaea dimidiata. The sequence goes on along the minus strand of OX442332.1, from coordinate 23,841,840 downwards.
CCTCTTCTATGGGTAAATGGAAAAATCCATTTTTTAAATCTAACGTGCTGAATACCCGTGCTTTACTCAGTTTGTCAATGTGATCATCAATGACAGGAAGTGGATGTTCATCTTTCACCATCTTTTGATTTATTTTTCTGTAGTCAACACACACTCTAGTACTGCCGTCTTTCTTCTTTACTAAGACCAGTGGACTGGCATACTCCGAGTAACTAGGTCGAATAATCCCTTGGGTTAACCACTCATCAACTTGTCTCTTCACTATCTTTTCTTCCATCAAAGCCAATCTTCTAGGTTTCTGTGAAACTGGTATATCATCTTTCAAAATAATTTTTAACTTGATAGGTGCCTCTTTTGTTTTCAATGGTTGGTAGTTATCTATCATACTCTGTACCGCTGGTATATCACTGTAAGTTTGATGTTCTAGACCAGGAAGCACACACATGAGATAGGAACTATCATAGTATTGTGGCCGTACCTCAACCAAACCCCTATCAATGATGGTAATAGTATTTACAAGAAAAGGCTGACCTAATATTATTTGGTATGGAATTGCATTACTTGGGACAACTTGAAAACTAGTACTGTAACTATGGCCATCTAAAGCCAACTGCGTAGTGAACTCACCCAACGAATGCACCTTGCAAGATCCCAGGCCGGTCAACAATATTGTACTTGGGCGATATTTCGTAATATTTAACCTGTAACATAAATCGTATGTGATTAAGTTCAATTCACTACCCGTATCTATTAAACATTTCACTGTTAAATTACCAATTTTCACAGATTTTAAACATTTACTAATGACTTTCTCTTTGTTTACATTACATGAAATCGTTTCATTGATACCACAGAATAAATTGCGATTTTGACAATTATTGGTGAATGAACGGACAGCCGGATTGATTGATACAAGACCGGAAGACATATTTTGCTCACCATCATTTTCTTCAAACTGACCGGAGTGAATGGAGGTGCTGTATGATTCATGTTGTTCATTCCCAACTGCGCCCTCTAGTGACTGTTGATAGTACGGTGGATCCTTTTGAACGAACATAGACCGCCTGCGTCGATCGTTTTCATTCCCGCTAAAGTTTCCCACGTTGGCAGGACAATCCGCACCAATATGCCCGAATGAATTGCATCGGAAACATTTCACACCTTTAGGGCACGAATTCGCTAAATGACCGATTTCTCCACATTTGTAACAGCGTTGCCGAGGCTTTTCAATCGCAGCACGATGCACTACTGGCGATAGCTGACTGTTACTAGGCCGGATCACTGAAACCTGCTTCTTAGCTTTGGTTTTGTAGGATTCATAAAGCGCCAACTTCTCTTTCAGAGCCGGATACGTCGTTACGCCATAAAGTAACATTTTGTTAGCTTCGGTGTCCCCGATCCCGTCGACGATGTACTGAATTGAGACATAATCGGGAAACTTCGCCCTTTTTCCCAGTTCTTTCATTATTAGCATATATTGGTAGCACGTCTCATTGGTTCTTTTTTTTCTGCGGGACATAAGCTCGTGCATTTCCTTGACGTTCATTGCTTCGGGGAATTCCTTTTGTAGTGCAGTTTTCAGGTCATCGTAGGACTTGAACGCTTTTTCAGTCCGAAGCCATAGTTCGGCCGTTCCTGCCAGCGACCGTCTCGCCATTATCAGCAATTGCTGTTTGTTCCAGCCGAATATTTCAGCGTTATCTTCTATATCGAGCGCCCACCGCGTGGACGAATAGGTTATATCGTCACCGGTAAACTTTGGTGCATCTTCCATTGTCGCGGCCGGACAGCATTTCACGTCGTCGTTATTTTGCGTCGTTCCCATCATCGTATTTGCATTCATCGTTAACTTTGCTTCCTTTTCTCGTGGTTGCGGAGGTGGCGGCACTCGTGCGTCGTTTGGCCGCGCTGATTCTTCGTATGTTTTTTTCTCTGCGTCGTTTGGAGTATATCCCGGACGAGAATTTGTAGGGGATCCAATAATTACACGCAATATATCTTGAACTGACATCTATTTCACTCGATAAACTTCTTATATTTATTACAAAAAAAATCCATATCATAGGTACGCTTCTTTTTCTTTTTCTCCTCTCAAAAAAAAATCTCTCTCCTCCGCCATTTTTCTCCCCACCCTAACTCCCTGCTCCTATTGGCTAATTCCTTACATTCAAAGTTCGGATACCTATCTCAAATACTTACAATCATCAAACATTGTGTTTGGAAATCCCTACATGTATGTATATCTGTGAGTTTGTTACTCAATCACGCAAAAACTACTGAACCTATTGCGATGAAACTTTTAGGTAGCTGGGGACCTGGAATAACACATAGGCTATTTTTCATCCCGATATTCCCGCGGGATCGGAACCTACGCTGGTGAAATCGCGGGGCGAAGCTAGTAGGTATATGTACATAATAATAGGAGTGATCTCTAAACATATTACATTTTCCTTTTGAGAGAAAGCCTCTGCAGCGCTGACAATATTCTTACGTTTATCGTAAACATAAAAAGACAGTGCTTAAAATTCGATTAATGACGCTCACTTCAAAAGGTTACGGTAAAATAATCATTTAATTTAATGTAGGTTTACATCAGTGGGTTTGTTACAAATGTTTTCCTTCTGATGCCATTGAGATCATAATTTTTATATATTTTTCGCAAGCCTACGATATAAATAATCTATAAGGATACAAAAAATACAGTGTTGGTCAAGTGGTAGATTCTTGAAGTTTCATTCTGAAGCACTTGGGGTTCGAACTCTGGGCGACCGCACATTTGTGTATTGTTGCTTGCGAAAAAGTTTTATACGCATTATTACGTAGGTATGTAGACTAACCTAATGTATTGACCACTAATAATTTGGGTTAAGGACAGGATATCAAGAAGGTGTGAAGATCTGTTTAATAGGGTCTGGTTTTAACATGACATATCTACTTGTACCTTTACATAGTACATAGTAAGTACACAGGACATAACTATAGGTAGGTTGGATATTATAATTTTCTTACAGTCGTTGTAGGCATACGATATTTAACGCTGGCATTTGATACCGGTGCCATCGCAGCGTGTGATTATTCAATGTTACTGATCTTGTGGCATTAGAATTACCTACATTTAGGTAGAATATTGGAAGACATCGAAGAAATACAACTTATTTTAGGACATAGAGAAAACATCTTAATAATTTTTTAAATTTAAATTTATCATCATTGTAAAAATTATGACGTCATTTCGTTTCGATAGTCTGCCAAAACAAAAGTTATTTGTTTTATTTTCTGTCTTCTTTTATTTTTCTTACCGTTAAATGTCAGACTTCATAAATTTTCTAGCTAGACTAGCAAAACAGAGCTAGTAAGTTAATCCGATGACAATAGCTCCGCTAGTCACCTAACTAATGTAAATACGAATGATTAAAATATTTTTTGATTTTATTGATTTTCTATCGTATTCAACTACCTATTTTGATACCTGTGATTTATTTTTCTAGATATAATCCAATCACATTTTTTTAAGCTACTAATTTAAAAGAAATAAATAAATATTAAACGACATTACCCACAGCGCTATCTAGCCCCAAACTAAACACTAGACTTGTACTATGGGTACTAGACAACGGATATACTTCTTCTCTTCTTCTTCTTCAGCAGCATGTATTTGCCCACTGCAGGGCATATGCCTCTCCAATATCTCTCCACGCCCTTCTATCGCTAGTTTTCCTGGACCACGCTGCACCGGCATATACTTACTATAATATTATTATACTTTTTTTTGTCAATATGATATACAGAAAACACCCAGAACCAGAAAACAACATTTATGGTTTAGGCGGGAAACGAACCCGCAATATTCTACGTTGCAGTCCGAGCTTCGCCCGCCGTGCCACAGAGGCCGTCGTAATACATAGAGATGTTTTCTCTATTCCACTCTCATGCCAAAACTCTTTATTCGACATACGTTATTCCGATTAATGGAACGATGGAATACGAATGACGAAGTTATAGTCACTCGTAGGTGGATTGTCGCAATTCTTGAAAAGAGGTTAAAATTACAGCGAGTTAAGGAAATTTTGTCATACTTACAAAGAGTAAAGCTACACATTCAGGGCAGGTTCCTTTATCATAAACTTTATAATTTTTGAACATAAGAAAACAACAGAAGCCTTCAGTGGGATACCACTAAAGGCCTCTCTTGTTTTCTTCCATTTGGGTGTTGCAGTTCTATCACTTTTAAAGTTGTCAAAGTTATATAGATTTGGTATTGAAAAGGTTACAGAAAATATATAATTTTTCTAAACATAAAACTGACTTAAAAGAAACTATAGACCTCACTGCAGACGCTCAAACTGATATCACTGTTTTTTACGAAAAAGATGTTCGGTCTAACAAAACCATTATTTAACATCTTTGATTTCCAGTGGATAAATAATAATGTTATGCTATTTAAGTGCTGGAAGAAAACTTAACTTTGAACTTTGACTCGGCTGTAGGTAGGTATCGCAACGCAACTGCATACTTCGAGTTACCTTTTGGACAGTAGCATCCAAAGGCTAGCGTTCATGCGATCAGCGGCCCTAGCCAACATTCTTATCGAATAACGAAATCGCCAATCGACTTATGTCAATTTCATACAGAAAATCTGTTGATTGGTGTTTTCGTTATTCGATAAGAATTTTGGCTAGGGCCGCTAGAACGTCATCGATCTTAATAGTATAGAAATGACAACAGAATAAAGACAGTTATAAACAGTCACAAAGGTAACGTTACCACTTGCCACAAACTCAATGATGCTTTTGAAGTTTTATTCGTCATTCATCGACTCTATCGCCCGCAGCGGGCAGTGATACAAAAATAAAAAGCTCTGTCCCGACTGATTGTAACTGATCAGAACAACGTGCAGTCTAAACTTTTGATAGTTGAAGGTATGTTCGTTCTAAGATGTAATTCTTATTTCATCTGTATGAATCAATGATGTTTCCAAGAAGGCATAAGATAGAAAAGACACTCACTGACATTCCGAAATGTGAAACCGTAAGACACGGCTAGTTCTGTATGAATTTGATTTGATGTCTGGCAAACAATTAGCGATACCCGAAGAAATTATATTACTAGACCTAGAATGCTCACGTAGAACTAAAAAGTGTTCCTGTACATTGTGCATGCTGTCTCTTTCTAATAACACTATTAGAAAAGTACAGAATGCTACATTGAAGCCGCCCACTTTTTTGTTCTACGTTAGCATTCTAGTTCTGGTGATAAAAGTTCTTTAGCGATACCCGACTCTCTGTGACTGAGATGGAAAATGTATTCTTCGTCTCTCTCCCTCTTGTTCAATACACAATCAAATTCAATCTTTGTCATCCACTGTGTTGCTCCGTTTACGCTTTATGTAATATTAGCTGCGCCCCGCGGTTTTACCCGCGTAAGTCCCGTTCCCGAAAATCGGGATAAAATGTAGCCTGTTTTATTCCCGGTATCCAAATACTTATATTCCAAGTTTCATCATAATCGGTTTAGTAGTTTTTGCGTGATTGAGTAAGAAACATCTAAACTTCGAAACACACTTTGACATTTATAATATTAGTAGGACTGCGCCGCGTAAGTCCCGTTCCCTATTCATTCCAACAACCTATATTCCAAGTTTCATCGCAATCGGTTTAGTAGTTTTTGTGTGATTAAGTAACAAAATCACATACATACATATCCATAAAAACTTTAGCGTTTATAATATTAGTACGATTTTAATAACGAAGTCAAGTTCAATCTCGTATAACTGTCAAATAATTCTCTTTATACTTATGTATTCTGTATTTTAAGCAGGAAACTTAGACTTTAATAAATGTATACAGATTACATTAAGGATGATCGCAGACAATATACTTTTCGGTAACCCATTAATAGTTACAAGTTAATCTTTATATCAATGAGTTAGTATATCCGAGAACAGTACCTAGACCTAAGCAATTAGTCCGCTTAGTAAACGAAATACCTACCTCAGCAATTAAAAATCACCTACGATATAAAAAAAACTATGTACCTATACACCAAGTTTCAAAAAGATCGGTTGAGATAAACAACTTGTACACAATCATAACTTGTAATAGAGAATTGAAGTTTCCTTTTTTTTATTTTGTAAACTCTTAAAGAAAACACAATATTTACCGGGTTTTACTCGCGTTATGAGGCGGTAGTTTACAGTAACTTTTAAGAATATTAAAATAGACGAATTGCATATCAGTCAACCTTGAAAAAGCTAACTGTAAAGTTAGGGAAAGCTCGGTACTTTAGTAATAATGCCGTTATTGAATAAAACGTGAGTAAAACCCGGTAAATATTGTGTTTTATTACGCAAAATCGCGAAAATCTTAAACAAAATTAACTTCTAAAGACTTTGACATGCAGATTCTCTTTTGTTCAAGAGACTCTCAAACTGTTCAATCGAAGACGACGACATAAGTGGGCTTTTGTTTTTGACGCGTTAGTGGATCGTTGTCCTGATTTAAAAGCTTGTTTTATGCGTGTAAATTGTTTAATTTCGGCGGCATGTTATCAATAATAATTTAGTTACGCGAAGTTCAACAAGTGTAGTGAAAATAAAAATACCAGTGCCAAACACGAAATTAGCACGTTACAAACAAATGTTCTATGGGGCTGGAGAAAAATCGTCGCCAATTTTTCTGCAGCCTTCACGCATTAAAAATTATTTCAAACGATTACAGTATAATCAGTATAATGATTGTCTGTTGTCGAGGGAAGAGGGACGTGCAGCGGTGCCTTCTGCCTCGCTGTGCTTGGTCCGGCCTGAAGACCAGTGCTGTGGCTGAGTATGTTTACCGGCTACAGCTTTTTGGCTGAGGCCGGCCCATTTAGGGTTCGCACATAGCTTCCTAACTTATTTGATGATAATATGGTTACATTACTTTTTATTTACCTACTTATGTACCTACTATATTTGGTTTTGTTCTGTTTTGTATTTTTTGCTGTGTGCTTGTCCTAATAAATATATTTCTATTCTATTCTATAATAGTGGTAGTACACTATTTGTACGTGAAACTGGCTAAATTGCCCTATATTGCTGACAGAAAGCCATAACTAAGAAAATGAATGAATGATTTAATTGTAATTTAATGTGACGACTTGTTATTCATTGCTTATTCTATATAGTTTAGACGAATCTAACTTGAATTGACGACCTCTATTGCGCGTCGATTTCCGCTGGATGCAAGTATTTATGTTTAAAACAAATATTTTTGTCTGTTCTGGGTATAGGTATCTTAGGTAGGTATGTATTTGGGGCTAGATTGCACTGTGTGTAATATTGCGCAATATCATTATTTAAAGAAATGCTTTTCAAAAATTTCTTTAATTATAGTCATCCAAGCGTAGGAAACACTTTAAAAATTTGTGCAATATTTATTAAATTATTTATTAGGTAGGTATAATTAACAATAACCGGTCTTTCGAGTAAAAAGTGCAAACAACATGAAATCATATGATTAAAAAGTCTATAGTCTGTTTTTCCCTTATATTTAAGCTGAGTACCAATTTGTTTCGACCTTGATACCGAATTGATACATTATTTACGCAACTTTTGATTAAATTAGCCGAATATGGAGGTATTCAAAGCATTTAGTTAAATATTCATCTTTTAAACTTTATTGTTATCTTAATATACTTTGGTATTTAACTATTACATAGCTTTGCAGTGATATTTTTATTATTATCTTGATTTAAAATTTGAATTGTCTATTCAAACATAATAATAATAGCAAACATAAGTTGAATAGGGCACCACATTTTGCAGATTATTATTTTTGAAAGATATGTACTTAAAACTTCATTGTTATCGTATTTCAAGTTTTTTAATTGAAAACGTAGGTGTTTACTATATTCATTTTACGTTATATATAAGTATATATTATATAAAAAATAAAATGGTAGGTAGGTATTAATAAGGTAACATAAAAATAAGAAATAAGGTAAAAATAGGTATTAATTATTAGCAGCAAGATCGCTCTATAACGGATGTCGCAACCCCTATCCTTCAGGCGATTTCTGACCTCCCTAATGAAGGGCATAAGATAGATAGAATACTTTAAGCGGATAATTAAAGGGTCATTTGAAATTAAGGTGATTTGCCAATTTTCTTTCACACTATTTTCGGATTTTCCGAAGCAATCAGTACCTACAACCACAAATACTTTTCCATTGAATAAATAACAAGCCAATTACTGAGTAATACTTTAAATATTTTACCTAATTTGTTGATTTTAAATCCGCATAATAAATTGTAATTTCATCACAAATATGATAGAATACTGAATTTACGACTTATAATAACTTCTCATTAAACATGTTGATGTGTTTTATTATTTTATTAAACACTCTTCTTAAATATTAAGTATTGATTCAGTACACGATAAGGAAATAAATTATATTTTATTTTATGTTAAAATGTGTTATAAAGTTTTATGATATTATGTATATTGATTAATCGACGTCAAAAAAGAAAATGTTTAATTCCGTTGTGGCTATTCGAACCCGAGGTACACCCCAATTAACTTGAAAACCCACATAAAACCCAAGTGTTTGGGTTCAAAATTCTTAGTTCGGTTTGGCCTATTTATATTTTTGATTAATTTATAGCGTTGTTTTATTTATTGGTTTTGACGAAATCATCTAATGAACCCGAAGTACCTACATCCTAATTTTCAAAATGTGAGAGTGTGATATGAAGGAATAATACAAATTTATTATTAGTCGTTCTTTATTAAACTTATTTTGTGTTTAGTTATTTCCCAATATGTTCCTAATCAAATCATTTGACAATATCATGATTGGCAACGACCTTTGACTTTTACTTTTTTTTAAATATATTTTCCATATGAATTACACTTGTTTTACATATTTAAACAATATTATATGACACATATTAGGTAGGTTTTCCACATATTAGTTAAATAAATAAAATAAATCACCGACATAAAATTAGAACTTCCAACACTAGAGTGGGTAATGCGATAATTCTTATCTATACTAACATCATAAAGAGCTCACGTTGGTAACATGTATGTATGTATGTATGCGAGTATGTTGTTGGGGGTAATCTCCGAAAGTACTGGACTGGTTTTAGTAATTCTTACCTTTTCGAATTTCGGAATAGAATTTCGATATTTAATAGAAAGCCACATTATTAAGGAGAATCATAGGCTACTTTTGAAGATATTCCCACGGGATAAAAATACAAAATATTCAATGTTGAGCTCTTTTTCTATCCTAAGGATCATATTTACTTGGAATACCATGGCTGCGCAGTTGAACAAAATTAATTGAAATCAATCTTGCTGTAATTGCAATGGCTAACTATGGGTAGGAACACTTAAACAGGTTCAATATCTGATCTCTTTGCATAGTAAATAATATAATAATAAGTCATATCTTCCAATAATATGAGCAATTAACAAATATAAAGCAACAACAATAATTATAGACAAGTTTTTCGATAATGATGTTTTTTGCAACGTAATAACTTTTTTGTAGTGTGAGTAGTAATTTTATTTATTTTATTTTTGTGGAGCTGTCTGGTCTATTTTCGGCCAATATTTTAAAATCTTTGACTTCTCCTATCACTTTACATACCTACATAAATGATGGAACATAAGTGAATATTATAATACTGATTGTGTGTTTAATGTCTTATATATAATCTAAAATATCAATTCATTTAATCACAAGAAATATGATATAATTATGTAATCTTAATAAAATAACCCGCCCCTTATTGTTCCTGGTGCAAGTATCAATTCTAATAATTATTTATCTTCTTATCTATATATATATATTTATCTTCTATATTAAATACACTACCTACTAATATTAAAGGAAGAGAGGACAAAAAGTCTTTACTTGGAAATAAATTTTAAAAAAGTTGTCTAGGGGACTTAGGAAAAGTAGTAGAACAGAACTATATATTTTATTTTATTATATATTTAAAATTGATGTCGGTCGGTCTGTTTCTTCTTTATACAATTAAAAACTAACTACCCATTGAAATCTGTTTTTAATATTGGATAGTTCTATATTCGAGGAACCTCATGGTACTTAGTAGAACCCGAGTAATGAACGAAAAAGTTGGCAATTTAATGCACTGTTTCTACGCAGACGAAGTCACGGGTAACAGCTGGTTATTAATATTAGGCTCTAATCTTATTATTAGGATTTTTAGGTCTGGCGAATACTTGCTCTACTGGTATGTAGAGATACCTAAGTACCGCGCGCATTTTGCTAAGTATTTGACATAAAGTTTCTCGCGGTGCGGGGGCTAAGATGACGTCGATGAATGATTAAATCGGCAAAAAGATCATGGTACAACGTTGATTCAGTGACTGTTTACAACTGTTTCTTCTAATGTCAAATCTACTGTTAAGGCCCTTTTGCAGTACCGAGTGTAATTCCCTTGCCTCGGATGACGCCAGAGAGCGGAATGCGAGAATATTTGATATAATATATATATTATCAATTAATATGCATATTATCAAATATATATATATATATATGTAGCAAAATTAAACATAATAATGTATATCACTCAATACTATAAAATATAATTTACTTTTCAGCAGTCAAGCATTCTGGTGTCGCATTGTCTCAATATATATTTTATATATTCAAATATTATTTACCTATCAAAAACATCATTTATTAATGTTAATACCTCGCCTTAAGGTTGAGATCAATGGTCGTGGCTTGTATGCTTGCCATGTCATTAACAAAAGGGTGACTGCAAAGTAGTCAACCGCTATTTTTCGGTGCATAGTGGTTTCGGTTGTTTACGAAAACTGTAAAAGAGTAAATATATTATTTATTCAGAAAACTAAATAATGCATCTTTAATTTACGAATTATAAACTAATAAGTACGTAGGTAGTTACGTCTAATTCTTTAAATAGATATACTACAAAATAACTACTTTTATATATTCACTTACAACACATCAAAATGTGCCTTGACATTACCAAAACTTAGGTTGCCTAGTTCTACCGAAAAAATCTTGAATTTATTACTCCATAATATCCACTTCATCAATAGATATGATGAATAATATTATATTAATCCATAATTTTGATATAAATATCTAGGTATTTTAATATTTAAATAAAGACATGATTCAACATTTACTTATGAATAACATTTGCCGATTATTACAATTTTGAATTTTGCGGTTATTTTTTGTAACCTACGGTATCTTCAGGTTGTCAAAATAGATTAACCGCAAAAATCCAAGTTTCATTTTGATAAAGTTTTCCATATAATCAATGTCATGTAAAAATAAACCTACTAACATAACTGCCTATAGTGTCAAAGAATATTTAGATTTAGATGTTTACTTTACATAAGAAGTGTAGAGTAAGCATCTAAATAATTTATATTTATATTTAGATGTTTACTTTACTATAACTTGCTTTGTTATTTTTAATTTTAAAGAAGTGCTTTAATTAAGTACCTAAGTACCTCTACTTTATATTGTATGTCCGGGATGGACAAACTGTTGATACCTTTAATATTTAATGTCACCTTAATGTACACAGTTATTCAATAAATTTTCTTGATTCTTTATGCCGTTCTTTCGTGTTATTTAGACTTTGTAATGGCAGGCGCCGCATAGTCCCCATTGCCAATACCCGATCCACTTTTCTTAACCCAAATAGTTTTCATCCGTAAACTTACTCCTATCCAATCCTGTGGTTGTCTTTGGCTGTCTCACCTCCCCGTCATCCCTTCTCTCTCTTATCATTTTGGTCTCTGCAATTCCTGAACAAGACGCATGTCTTGGGTTACCAAGATGATGGGAAATAATGGGGAAATATAACAACGAATTTTGACATTTTAGTGTGTCAGTAAGTTTCGGAACAGTATAACTTATTTTTATTATATTGTGTTTTTTAAGGTAAATTAGTTTTAGTTTCGTTTTTAGATAATTTTATTTTAATTTTTGTAATTTTGGTTTTATTATATTTGACATGTAACTAGTTTATACGTTAAGTGTGTTGTATTTGTAATAAATATACTTATGAAACCGTTAAGACCGAGATAAAAAAGCTTCAGTATAAGGCGACGTTATCCTTCTAGTCTTTAACAGAGACCAGTGCAGTTCATGACAATATTTTAGAGATTAACTTAGTAATACTCATAACCTAAATGTCATTTACATGTAGCAAAATGAGAAATAAATAATTTAGAAATAAATATAATTAATAGGGCACACGAGTGCATATTAATCACCATGCGAATGCACTATAAACACAAACGCGTAAGATGTATCAAATGCTAAGGTCGCCATACGAGGTGGCCGGACTGCATTGTATCATGCGCCTGCGCATCTAGAGGTGAAGATCGCACCTATAGCCTTTTCCATAAATAGTCGTACAATTACCAATAATGTCGATACATTTATCTCGTGTTCAGCGTACCTAATGATAATAATACCGTTATTGGTTATTAGATATTTCGCGGTTTCGCGTATTTATTAGGTCCGAATTCCGATCCTGTTTGGAATCCTACAAAGTACTTCCTACATTGAGATATTTATGTATTAGTACTAGAGTGGTGATTTAAAAAATATATACCATGTTCTTTTTACGCGAAATAAAAATAAAAAGCCCCTCGCTGTCAATATTTTTACGTCTATCTATGAAATGAGAAATGAAATAACAATCGTTGAGGGTGCTAAGATAGAGTCGATAAAATGAAATTGAAGTACCGTAACTTCAGTGGCTTGTTTAAACTGTCCTCCTTCTGATGTCATATCTACCTACTGTTAAGATTGAGAACTATGCCTTTCTACGACTTATTTCAGTCCCATTCTCACATCGATTTGAATGGATAGTGCCATCCAACGATAACTAACACAGTCTGTCTCTACTGCAGGGTAAATTCAAACCTACCAGATTGCTTCCCTTGAGTAGACTGTCTAATCTAATTTAAAAAGCTTAAATTAACATTGGACTTTTCAAAAGTGTCATGAGTTTCTTTCAAAGTATTTTCTTATGTTATTTAGACCAAGGTTTATTGCTGACCTTTTGTTTTGGGAAATAGATTAACATGGCAAATGCCGATCTATTTTACAATCAATTCAGATTATATTCTAATTTTATAAATAATACTTTAAATCGCTGTATTAAGTAGGGTGTGTCATCAGATGCGCTGGGCTTTCAATTATAGGTGTAAGTTTAACTCATATTTGTTAGACACTGTATCGACCTACGTTCGGATCACGTACTAGTTCATATAGTCTGGCTACAACTAACCCAATATTTTGTAGGATAACTACTTTAATTCTAACAACGAACAGTCATCCAAAAAGTAAATCTGACATTTATTTATATTAGGCAAATCCAGGCAATCCGAAAATAAAATTTACGTAAACAAATTAAGCCTGCAAGTGTGATTATTATCTGTGAGTAGTATCCACAAATACGCATATTGCCAAGTTATAATCTAGATATTTTCATGAAAGAAGAAATAGAAGTAGGTACTTATAGCTTATAATTAGTACCTACATATTTTTTCTACTACTGAAATCATGACAAGTACTAAAGTCAATGACTAAATTATGTTTTAGTACTATTCTTAATACTTACAAATATACGACAGTAAAATAATTGACAGTCCATGTATAAAATAAACTTGTATTTAGAAATATAAATATAAGTAGAAATGAAAAGAGAAAGTAGTTTAAAGAAAAAATAATGTAAGAGTATATCCGTTGTCTATACAGATACCGTAACACAAGCTTAGCAGCTTACCATGCTGCAATGGTGAGCTGCTAAGTTACCATGGGCGCTGTAAATTGGTCCTAGTTTTTTTTTAAATTTAATCCGTCTTAGAATTATATTTCCCGTGCAGCAGGTAAGATATCACGCTAAAAGTGTTTTTGGTATTATTGATTTGAAACAATCTTCAAAAATGTGATCAACCTTCATGATGCTCCATTTATGGATAACGACTTCCTTTCGAACAGTGAAGAGGTTATTTATTATAATATGTCTAAAGCCAGACCATACATTTTCAATCGACCGATCACATGCAAACACAGAGCAATTTATCTTTTAGAAGTATTGTGGTTCAATCGGAAGTATCCAAATCATTTAACTTTCCATCGAAAAGTGTGTTTAAAATCCAGTCGCAGTTCCGATTGTGTGTGAAGGTAGTTTTTGGGAAGGGTCACCATCATACGCTTTAAAATCTCTCTCTTTACAGCAATGAGGTAAACTTGGCAAATTGTCATTTTTTCCGAAGGAAAACCTTTTTCTTTTGGCTTAGAAAAACCAAGGATGGTTTAAACCACGGTTCTTATCAATAAACCCATTTTGGTCGCCCTTTTGGGCGGAGATACCGAACGCATATACTTTTAATTCTGGCTACAGGGTAATTAATCAGATCAACCGATAAGTAGTTCATAACACTCATATCATTTCATTAATTAGTTAGTCTCAATTGTTATCCCTGATAGCAGTCGTTAAGTCAAGTAGTAACACGCCTTAAGGCGACATGAAAATAAAGAGAAATCTCAAATAAGATTTTTCTCAGATAAACTTCATGTGCGTGATTTAACTTTGGTCGCCATCTGTTTGTGAGAGGTGAGGCAAACCGATAGTTTGTGATCTGCATTCACTCATATGTTTTTTGAACAATCGTAAATTTGAAAAGAATTACTCTGTATATAATTTAACTTATTTTTTATGTTCACATGGTAATAAATAATCTTCACGATAGTTGTTTCAATTATAAAAAATAATATGAATAAATTAATTGAATATAAATCAGCATGTTTTAAGATTAGAGATAAGGATATGTGTTAACATAATGCTTAATAAGTTTTTTAGTGAAAAAACTAACGAATACATCAAATGTGTAAGTTAATAAAATAAATTAACGAGTAATACATAAGAAAAATTATTATTACGTGTAGTTTTAATACTCTCATACTTTTAGCCCCAGTAGAAAATCTATTTTCTTAGCCACTGAATTCTGTCAATTAGAGTCCACTATAATTCTAGATTTAGAGGCAGTTTCAGCACAACATGTCAGAATATGTTTGAGCAGCTCGAATTACCTTATTAATAACCTGGTTTGTACCAACAAGTGGCCAAAATTTATCAAAAACATTAATTAGCACAGAACAAGGAGGCGCTTGTTCTGATGATGATGACTCGGGTTGGTTAAGGGGACCAAAATCCACTTCGGGTCACTGAGCCAATAGAGTAAGTGTAAGTAGTATGGTAAATTTCCCGTTTTAAATATTTTCAGCTATGAACACAACTAAATTACACTGTGTTAGCAAATCTTTTAACAAAAGTTTTTAATTTAACTTAGCGCAAGCTTTAATAGTAAGTAACTTGCTTTAGATATATCATGAGGGGCATCTTATTTAAAATTATCTGAGCCCGTAGTATGAGTTTTGATAGTTTATCGTCTCGATGAAACTGGCAGTTTACTTCATACATTATTTTAGTTCACAATAGTTACCGCTAGGGGCGCTGAGGGAAAATATATGAAGTAAACTGCCAGTTTCATCGAGACGATAAACTATCAAAACTCATATTAAGGGCACTGTATCATGCATAAGTAGCAATGCGCCATAATCGGTGCAAGTCAATACTAAAGAACTTTTGAATTACTTAAGTAATAATAATGATGCATCTTCTAAGGCCAAACGAAGATTTATTTTCTAAACCCGTTAGTTAGTACCAAATCTTCATTGCGTAATCTTGAGATGGATTACATCGCAATGCGTGGGATCTGCTTTACATCGTGAACTACTGTGACACCTATAAAAACGAAGGACAGTCAATCAAGCGATGCTATTGGCCGAAATAATGATTTATGATCATGTTATCAGTGAACTGACCAATCCGGGATTAGTATTTCGTGATCCACTGGCATCCAACTTGAATATCAGAAACCTTACATGGAGTTTTATGACTGAATTAGTTGCGTCCTGCGATTTTTCCCTCGTAAGTCTAGATTCAGTGGGAATATGAGCCTATGTTGCTTCCGAATAATGTGGCTTTCCATTGATAAAAGAATGGTTTATATCTGGTTTTTAAGCCTATTCATTACATACATACAATTTAATAAATAATTCCTCTTTATAATATCATCCCGATCCCGTGAGAATATCAGTATTAAAGTAGTTTAAGCAGTTTTTAGTTTATCAGTATTAGTTGTGTGTGTTTTTTTTTTGTAAGTAGGTATTATTTGTATTTGGTGTGTATGTATATTAAAGAAATTATTCATTCAGTAAAATAAGCCTATGTTATGAATTTTTTAAATCGGTCCAATAGTATCAAAGCCTATATAACGTTACAAACAAACAGGTAAATCTTTCCTCTTTATAATATTAGTATTTGAGAAACCGTACTAGGAGTTTTATGACTGAATTAGATTAACATTTATTAGTTGGTCATATGATTCGGATCGAGACATTTTTTGGCCGTTTATATCATATTTGATCATCGTCAACTTTGAACTTGATCAATAAAAGTAGACCAAAATGTTAATTGGGTAGATTAACCTGAGTCTCTGACCCTATATCCTTCTAATATTATTATTGCTAAAGTTTGTTGGGATGATGTATAAATATTTTGTTGCTACTGAACCGATAGGATTAATAACAATACTTTGGATCCCAATATTTTCACGGGCTGATACAAAGGAAAACCGATGATATCCTATCCTACTAGTTTTATAGAGCTGAAAGTTTGTGAGTATGTGTGTATGTATGTGTGTTTGTTACTCAATCACGCAAAAACTACTGAACCGATTGCAATGAAACTTGGAATATAGGTAGCTGGATACCGGAAATAATACATAGGCTACTTTTTATTTCGATATTCTTGCGGGATCGGGACTTACCCGGGTGAAACCGCAGGGGGCAGAAAGTTCAGCATAAATCAATCTTAACTTAATAATAATTTGTATTAGTATAGTTTTTGTGTATAAAGAATTTTCTGGGTTTTCTTACATAAGTACTCACTACGTTTTAGCACTGAAGAACCTGTAATTGAAAATGAAACTCATCGTCCAGTTTTAAACAAGCTGATTTTATTATTTTCAGCATTAGTTTCAATTTAATCAACTTGGCGAAGAAAAATTGTAGAAAAATCTAACCTGAAATCGGTTTGATGCTTGACCGGAACAGATGCGATTTAAATATTGTTATGTCTCATCATTCAACTAAACGGTATACTAATTAATTAATATTTGTAGGTATATTAGGTGCGCCATTTGGTTTCACTCCCTTAGGTCCGAGAATAACGATCTAAAATTAGCATTAATCGGCTAATTCTATGGTTTTTGTTCATTTATTGTTTTGTGTGCTTGTCCAAATAAACGGATTTTCTTTCTTTCTTTCCTAGGTTAAATATAGGATGTATACTGTTTACCTTATTATGTTATTCCATAATTCCACTATAACTAGAACACCCTGCAAATTTAATTTTACTATAATTAATTCAATATTTTCTATAAGAATGAGTAACAAACATCCTGACATCCGCACATATTGTCGCGTTTATAATATTAGTAGGTTTTAATACATATCCGCGTCTTTACAAGTCGTCTTAAGTTTTATTTTGTCATAGATTAGTTTAAATATCAATCACCCATATATGGTCATAAGTTATTTATATGTTAATGACGACCCTTTTTTATATATATGTTACATCTTCCTTATATGTTTATGGAGATCATCACTGGATCAAGAATTTTGACACGTTTTAAATATGTCACTTAGTAATGTTGTTTATTGCCACTGTTTGATCTTTATTTACATAATTTAAGCTATTGTAATTGTTGTAAAATTAAATTATGATTTGTTTTATTGTTTTACCCGTGCTGGTTCTTAGAGTTCTGTTCTGAAAGGATAAAAACGGGGCCCTTTACGATTTTATTTTTTAGGTTGAATTTCTGACGGACTCCCAATCGAGACTAGAAGAACAGGAGTCTATACGAGTAGAGGCATTCACGCTACAGAAAGATATTATTAGATTCAAAATTATTTATTTATTTATTTTAAAGAAATGATTTAAAAATGCTTTCAAGATCGAATTAAAAAAAATAATATTACCGACTTTTATTTAGTTTTCTTTGGTAATCCATGGGGTGAGCCTAATGTTATGTTAGTGTGACTGATAATGATGATGCTGGTGATGTTATTTACGATATATTCAGATTAATATTAAATTATAGTTTTTAAAATAGTAAAAAGATAATAATTGGCTCATAATTTGCTTATTTCTATTGTCTCTATAACCAAAAATACTCCTTGACCTGGGTTAGCTTCTCGCCCATTTGCGTAGCTACGCAAATATTCGTACTTCATAAAAAATCTATTGTATGTAATCATCTAAATTTACGAGTATATCTTAGGCCTTGTATTTAAAAACCTGTATCTCGATAAATCAATGATTTATGAAACCCACTACCTTATTTTATGACTTCTTCTGCCAGCGTGATATTGTGATGAAATTTCGCTTCATTTGAATGTTCCATATCTTATCTTACTTCTTACCAATATTGTAAATACTAAAGTTTAAATGTTTGTGTGTCAATCACGCAAGCCCCACTGGACCGATTGCGATGAAACTTGATATGCACGTAGCTAGAAATCTAAATTAAAAAATATCACCAACCAAAACTGTACCATCCGACTCGAGATTCTCAAGGGATAAATTCATGCTCCGTATTAATTTAAAAAACGAAACATTTAGAAATGTCTTAGATTTTAACGATTACATACTATTTTTTTTGTAAAAACCTGAAGTTTTGGAAAATCGTCCACGATCATAGGAAAATTTGTTTTTGAATAAAATTTAATGAACCCTTTTTAAATAAGAGCTGAATCAAATTGTGAATCTCGTTAACTTCCCATCATTTTTTTTACACCCGATAGACAATCAAGCGTTTGACGACTATCTCACATGAAAGTAAGTGATTAAATGATCTAAGTTGTTTCACGCTTATGTAGAAGAAGGAAGATGGCAGTGGAACAAGTTCCATTTTAAATAATATGAAAGTTCTGTTTGTTGTAACTACATAATTTATTTACAATTGCACGTAATTAAGTTAAATCTTAACCCGGATTGACTTTCAATACATAATATCACATTTATTTGTGTATAACAATACTAGTGTATAAATTGACTATGTCTTCTTAGATCGGAGATGCGTGATTCGTCGCTTATTTGCCGCTGCGCTGTTGGGGAGCGACGCGGGCGGTGTATTCGAGGGCGCGGGCGATCTGGGGTGGGATTGGAGGTGGTACGGGGATGGCGGCACCCTGGAATATTGAAAGAAAATTAAATCTACTGCAAATACAATAAGATTTAGAATAAGAAATCGGTTCCTTTTGAAATTGAAATCTTACTTCTTACTTATATTATAAATGTGAAAGTATATGTGACTTTATTACTCTTGCACGCAAAAACTGCTAAACCGATTACGATGAAAATTATATACGTTGGAATATACGGTACGTAGCTGACGACCTGAAACACATAGGCTACTTTTTATTCCGATATTCCTTACGCGGGTGAAATCGCTTGGCGCTGCTAGGCCTTTATTTGATTAAAACGAACGTTTCTTATGTTTATTGCTCAAGGCACTTAACTAAATGAATTTTACAAAGAATACGCATCATCAAAAATTTCTCCGAGACTTTTGTTTGCTCAGCCAATTTTGTCATAGGAGATTTTTTTGATGATGCGCTCTCTATTTAAAATATTTCTAAAACTAATGTGTTGAATTAGTAACTGAAGCTCAAACAAGTGCGGCTCAGCTCGGATCTCCTGAAGTGAGATCAAGTGTGCTGCCTCCAATAGAATGGTATCGAGGAATGTCGTGTCTGCCCTATGCCCTAACAGGGGGAGTAAGGACTTAGAATAGATAGAAGAGTTATAAATATAGGGTATAGGGTTATTCTACTCACAACAGGTTGGTATCCGTTCTCGTCAGCGATGTAGGAGATGGCGACGGGAATACCCTCAGGGGAAGTCCAGGAGAACGATCCTTGAGCTACATCGGGAGTGGCAGGGGGGTTTCCACCGAGGTTCTTTGGCACACCCTGTTCCTGGGCAGCGATACCGTTGTCGGTTTCGTAGCTATGAACAAAACAAACATATTATTATGTGTCCCACGGATTCACCCGCGTAAGTTTCAATACCGTAGGAATTTGGTAAAAACCTTTTTTATCGTATGCCTACAACATACTCTCCAAATTACAGCCCTTCACAATCAGCGGTTTAGACAGTGCGTTGATCCATCCGTCAGTCAATCAGTCAGTCAGTCAGAACAAAGTTACCATTTTTATTCGATACAACTTTTATGAAATTTTGAGCAATCACTATAAAGAGGATGAAACTCGTTCTATTGACTTCTTCAAGGAAGTAAATTTTTATTCATGTTGTAAGTCAACTTCCTATATCTTAGACCACAGTTCACTCACTCCTTCTAATCTGAAGTATCGAGACTAATAACTCAACTATCAATATTGAAACAATTATAAATTCTTACTAGTAGCTGTAGCTGCCATCGGGGTTGATCTCGTTGTCATATCGGAGAATCTGGGCGTTACGTTGGTCCAAGTTTTGAACTCTAGAAACGACAGCGGGCAGAGGGGTGGGAGATGGCACGGGGGCGATCGGCAGAGGAATTGGGGCAGGGGTGCTCGACACGAACGGTTGGTAAGGAGAGGGGGTGGAGTACGGGAAGGGGTTGTAGGGGTTCCTCTGGTAGGGGTTGTATTGGTTGTACTGGTAAGGGTTGTATTGATTGTAACGGTTGTAAGGGGTGTACTGGTTGATTCCGAATGGACGAACCGTTGTTTGGGCGCTAACGGCCGCGGCCAAAGCCAATACACAAACCTGCGATTTAAAAAAAAACAGAAATTATTGATTTATCACTTTCACACTTTATTAAAAAACACCGAACTCCTTTAGATAATCGGTCTTTTTAAGATTTTTGTCTAGTTAAAAATTACTTACTAAGAATTTCATTTTTAATCTATTGCTTTGCTCCGATGAACTAGATCGAATGCGGATAAAAAATACGCGCAAGCTTATATATCACGGTAGGAACCCACCCACTTTAGACGATCAACTGCAATAATATTTAAATAATTTGATGTGAAACTTAAAATTACTTTAAAATATCACTTGAACAGTTTATCCGGACTCATTAGTTACATTATGAGATCATCTTTTAGTGAAAAAAGCGCTCAGATTTCAATTAACTAAGCTGAAAAGTATAAATATTAGAAAAAATTGTTCTGAAATTTTGGATTTGTGACCAAAAGTATGATTAGAATTGTCTAATTAAAATGTGAATGCTATTATTTAGAATTTTAGATATATATTTATTATTATTTCATTAATATATACATACCGAAGTCTTAATAAAGACAAAGATTAGATAAGTTTCACGGTTACTACAATGAATACTTTGCATATGGCAGAAAAATGTTTAACAACAACTTTAATGTTTCAAATGGAAGATAACTCTTGTCCAGAAGTTAGTTTAAATTATAAAGAGCAATTTAACTTCCCAATAAAGTGTTCCTGTCGGCAGGGGTCTGAAATGTAGGTCTCGTTTGCCGAAACTCTGTCGTAACGCGAAACATTACAATAAGAGCGTATTGCCATCTTGTCAAAAGCAGAATTACTTGCAAAATCTTCTTAGTCCTTAAGAACTGTTCTTAAAATGTCTAGTTTTAGGCCCGCAGGGTAGATCGTGAGTCTATTGCGACCAAACTTTGAAATTTGGTTGTAGATTATATTCTGTCTAGATACAATACTCGTGTAACAAAATTACTTTTTAGAATTTAGACGAGATTTAGTAAACAGACAACTTCGGTTTCATTTGTCTAGGTTACACTAGAATTTATTGTTGCGTTTATTTTTTTAGCAAAGAGTAAAATCAAATTCTTAGTTATTTACAAGCCAGAAAATATTTCCGGAATCAGATAATTTTAAAAGGGTGGAATAGAGGTTTTTCTTTCTGACCTCGTTGTATGAAGAAGTAAGTTTAGACTCGCCCTTTTAATTGATATATTTAGATAAAGACTATATGCATTTCAAGCGTGGTCATGTTTAGGTTTTTGGCTATTTAGGTCAATAACCTTTAGGATATTTTGCGTCGAAGGAAATTTGTCATTTAGTCATTTTGCTGATAAGGCACATTGCTCTTTAGACTTTAATTTTAGGCAGTATGCAACATTGCTATTTAACATTTTAGACGACGACCTGATTATGAAGCAAGATTACGTAGAGAATAGGTACCTGTGCTATACTTTATTCGTCTCCAAAGTTCATTAGAGGGCATCCTCAGGTCGTCAACTTTAAATCAAACCATCAGATATTTAGACAGATGTGAAATATATTTTATTGAAGCCATTAATCGTGTGTTTTGCATAATTCTATATTAATTATAATTTATGGTTATTTTTTCTCATTCAAACTCTAATGCACATGTTACATAAATTTTAAATCAGTCTTCTTTTTAAACATATAGAATTCAATGTCCTGACTGATTGACTGAATGACTGTCCTATCGTACCAATCATATATATTTTACTAATATTTAAACGCGAAAGTTGTATGTAGAAAGTAATGTATGTGACTTAGTTACTCTTTCACGCAAAAACTACTGAAGCGATTGCGATGAGACTTGGCTGGAAACCTGAAATAACTCTAATAAGCTAGTAGTATTTACTAGCGTCTAAACTTTCGAACCTCTAGTTCGAAAGTTTAGATGCTTGTTTGTGTAAGAATCACGCTAATACTGCTAAACCGATTGCGATGAAAATTGGTATACAGATAGTTGAAGATCTGGATAAAACAAAACATACTTTTTATCCAGATATTTTTACAGGATCGGGACTTACGTGGGTGAATTCGCGGGGTGCAGCTAGTATACTATATATTAACGCAGAGTTTAAACCGATGGACCTAGAGACATGGAATTTGAAGAGTGTGTTCTTTAGGGTGAGTATGTTCCTATTAAGAAACGATGGAGGAGGAAATGAGGCAGAATAGAGGAGTTCAGTTTTGTCCTACACTTTTTATTCTCTTAATCGGTACCTACCTACACATATTACTAGGGGACGGGATAATTTTAGTATAATACTTTCCTAGCCGTATCCCAATCCCGTCCTACTTCTATCCTTATCGTATTCTAACACCGTTTCCTGTAGTACAGGCGGGTGAAGTCGCGGGCATAAGCTAGTTGAGATACATTATTCGAGCGTTCTACAGCCTTCAAACGATAGACTTAATTTACAGTATCAAGTACAATGTAATTTAAAACTAAATTTAGCCGAAACTGATGAAATCTCATACATATTTATTGAAGACGAGCTTTTTATTTATATGAATACGTTTTCTTTTAAATAAAGTGACCTTTGTCAGTTAAAAATGAAAGATGCTCTCTGAAATTCATTCGCTAGCGGCACTAGCGACATGGCGGAAAACAAAATTGAAACACCCCCAAATTGTAGGTGCTTACCCTTAAAAATATTTACTCAACTAGTTTCATTCCTTTTGCAGTGCGTGAAAGGCATAGTCATACGCAAGCAAGGCTTTAGATACGTTGTCTTCTAAATTGCTAGACTTGTGCAGTTCTTAAGCAAAGTTTTCTCTTATTTATTTAAATCAAATGAAAATAAAAAAATACATCAAAACAATTAAATAACACTAAAAAAAAATGGTGCTTTAGTAGGTAAATATTACTATGTGATGTATTTGATCGATGTACGATCACACGTCCTGCTTAAGAATTGCACGAGTATTTTAAATTAAAAGTCCCCTTTGCATTTAATTATTACAGCGTAAACTAAAAGCTCTAACTTCTTCGACTTCCAAATAAAACTCCCACGCACTTGACATTTTACTCAGACAGTTACTAAGTGACACAATTTCAGTAGCTTCAAAGTCACAATTTGATGTGTTACAAATGAATTTATATTGACAAAAAACTTGTTTAATAGCATAACAATCGTTTTCATCAACTAGCTCCTTAACATAAATTGACGAAAACCGATAAATTATATACATAAAAGAAATGTCAGTGTCTTTATTAAAACCTTGTATGTAGAAGATATAAAGATGATGCAAAGACCAAATCGCATATACGATTTGGTCTTTGCTTCATCGTTATATCTTCTTACATTACATAGATAGGTTATCAATTAAACATTTTACTTACATATTATCTAATAACATTTTAAATACATGATTTCTTTTCAGCTTCACCTCAGTCACATTTTATAGACTTATTTTACTTGTTCAATCAAATTTTAATTGAATTGATGATTAATTGATAACCTACCTATGTAATGTAAGAAGATATAACGATGATGCAAAGACCAAATCGCATATTCGATTTGGATTTAATTTTTAAATCAATTAAAATTTGATTGAACAAGTAAAATAAGTCTATAAAATGTGACTGAGGTGAAGCTGAAAAGAAAATCATGTATTTAAAATGTAATTAGATAATATGTTAGTAAAATGTGTCGTAGGAAACGTTTTTCTTTAACTTTCGTATAATAGAAGTCATTATTTACATTATTTTTGCATTCAGAATAAGTATACTTAAGTTGATACATCTAAGGTTAGTTTGTAATTTTCCATCAACATTCCTTTATACTTAGAAGTACTTGTAAACACTCACCGAGGAATTAAATAACTCGTTGCAAACATTTATATTGAAAAGTATCTCGTTGATGTCCTTTGTACGGGTATCAGACAATTTCAATAAACAAGGATAATTTAAAAAAATCGCCTTTTGTTTTCGTTTTTAATGAATTTAATAGACCAATATTTTTGTATAAATCTTGTTGGGTGGTGTTAGGTATGGAAATCTTATATTTGTATCATATGAATGTTGAATTTTGGGAATAAAGAGATTTATAATGTTGGGACATAATAATTATTCGTCAGGGATTATTTATTACTTAATATTCGAGGTTTCAATCGCATTTTTTTTTATCACGAGCGACGTGGAAAATAATACTTCGTCGCTCTCCTCGTGACACTATTGTCAGGTAAATAATACACGATTTAAAAAAAAACAGTAAATTTTTCAATTACCTATGGGTTCCTATACTGTAATCAGTTAGTTTAAAAAGTTTATTATTCATAGAATTAGTAACGGTTTTAAATAATTGAGTTACATTCAAACATCGTAAATTTGTTTTAATTACACAAATGTGGAAAGAATGAAATAACAATTAAACAAACTGTCCAAATATTTACATTTTATAGTATTTTAATCGTTATTTTCACACGACGATAAAATGACTGACTTTAAAGACGCTTGCATATTCATTAACAGATTATGGTTGTTTTATTTCGATTCCTTTGTTTTTGCTATACTTATTTTTATACATGCTCAATTGTCTGGAGTTTTATTTCAATTTCTTATATTCCACCTATCACTATCTCTCCTAATGATTTTTCTTTTTAGAGTGACGTACCCAAAAAGGGTAAAATCTGATTTTTTGTTAAAAAAAGAGTAACTCCGGCCGCTCGACTGTGGCTTACGGATATGAAGGGGTGGCGTTCCGACAGTAAAGCGGGTTGGATCTTGTATCATTGCCGTATTTCTTCTTCTAGATGACACATCAATTACCATCAGGTAAATAGTCGTCGAACGTTCATCTAGCGTTGGTAAAAAACTCTCTATTCCAACACGATATTCAATACTGTCAGTGTGCTTGAGCTTTTGTGAGAAAACTTAATGAAACTTTTTTTAGTCAAATAAATAAATAAATAACTCTATACTCTATTTCAACGAACCGTTATAATATTACTTTTGTTTGTTACAATAGTTACTTATTTAACTTACAGAAAAGGGCCGAAATTAAAAGAAATCCCTGTAAATACATTATAATATTTATTTCCATTGAAGCTATAATCTTCAGCATCGCAAGCCTTTGTTTATATTATTGTGATATCTGTAAGTAAACAATAGTGTAAAAACTTCTTAATTTTATGCATATTTTATTCACTCCGTGATTTTATTACTAAAACTATTCAATTCGAAATAGTTGATTTTAATACCAGAATTGTGATCCAATTTTATATTCGACACATAAATATTCAGAACAATTATTTCGACAGATCAAGATCAAGATGTTACCAGAAGTCCTTACACTATTGCACAATTCAATTTGTTTAATATTGCCACTCCTCTTTATTCAATTCTGGTCTTCATCTATGGTGTAAACGCTCCGGCTATTTATAAAAAGAAGACTTTAAACTTACATTTAGGTTTTGAGGCAAATTATCGATTATTGCCAATATAATTTGTAATGGATGCTTGTGGTCGAAGCAAAGATATATTTTCAATGTGTGAGTCTAGAAGCGGATTAAGCCTTCAGGGTGTTCAGAATGCAATTTTTAAAAGGATAGTACAGAGTTTTTAAAGGAAGAAAGAAAACTAGATATTCCTTGAATTTAAAAAATAATAATTACGAAACAAAGAATAAAAAGACAACACCTAAAAAGTGAGAAACAGAAATACACATCTGGAGCAGAAAAATATATACGCAAGAAAATTTTCCTGGATACCATGTTTCAACATGAGATTTAAATATACCTACTACATTGGTTGCGGGTAAAAATAAGAAAATTAGCAAGAAGTTTTGTTTTATTACATTTGTAAGTTCTGACAAAGTCGATAAAAGAATGCCGTTTAGGTAAACTGTGGTTCTGATTTCATGGATTTACTTGTTCTCCTTTGACACTTTAACGTTTATTTAAATAGTGGAGGTAGACAATCCTAATGCCTATTATTCTATGGATACAAAGATGTGTGTTAATATTATGGGTTAAAGTATGAAATTGCCGATTTGTACTGAAAATCTTAATTGTTTATTTTTTAAATTTTTAACAAATTTATTTAATCAAAATAGTTGCCATTATTATCTATACATTGCTGCCATCTAATGGGAAGGTTATTAATGCCTTTGCGATAGAACTCCGACGATCTAGACTGCACAAACTGTGTGAAAGCATTTTGTACTGCCTCCTGGGAAGAAGTCTTCTTGTCACGTAGATAATTGTCCAAATCACGAAAAAAAATGGTAGTCCGTTGGAGCAAGGTCTGGTGAATACGGAGGATGACGAATGGTTTCTAAGTGCAGTTCCTGAAGGGTCAAAATGGTTTCTCGTGCTGTGTGAGGTCTCGCGTTGTCGTGGAGCAATAATGGTGAAGATCGATTCATGAGTCGGGGCTGTTTTACTGCTAGTTTTGTCAACATGGTTCGGAGTTCGGCACAATAGACATCTGCCGTAATTGCTTGACCAGATCGAAGAAAACTATAGTGAATAACACCATGCTGAGACCACCAAACAGTTACCATTACCTTTTTATTGGTAAGTTTTGCTTTAGGACACTGTTGTGGCATTTGACCTGGGGTCAGCCATTGCATTTTTCTTTTCCGGTTATCATAAAGAATCCACTTTTCATCACATGTTACAATTCGATCCAATATTCCTTCATTTCTGTACCGGTTCAACAAGGCAACACAAGTTTCAACACGCGTTTCTTTCTGCAGATCAGTCAAATCATGAGGCACCCATTTTTCGTATTTTTTTATTTTATTGATTTGACGCAAGTGAGTCAATAAAGTGGGTAAGGTAACGTTAAACCATGCCGCTAATTCCTGGGTAGTTTGACTAGGATCGGCTTCCACTATCTCTCTTAATTCATCGTTATTCACCTGTGTCTTCCAGGTCTTCCTCGTGGCTCGTTCTTTAAGTCGAAATTTCCATCACGAAAGCGTTTAACCAAAATCTCACGGTGCGTTCATTAGTAGACCCCTCTCCAAACGCAGCATTGATATTGCGGGCTGTTTCTGCCGCGTTAGTTCCGCGTCGGAACTCGTATTCAAAAATCACTCGAATTTTCGCAGTATCCATCTTTCTTGTCTAAATTGAATAACAAAAACAATTGAAAGTCGATATTCAAATGTTTTACATTTTTTAAAAAAAGAACATCACAGAAACCATTTGAAAAAAGTTTCATTCGAAAACCTCAAACCATGAAGATTCTATGTCAATTCAAAGAACCTATTGCAATAAAACGGCAATTTTATACTTTAACCCCTATTATGTATGAGTACCTATAGGTAGGTACATTGGCTTAAACTTTTTACAGAAGCTACTCAGGTTATAATGAAACTTGGAATAATGCTTAGACAAAGTAGTGTAACAAATCACGCAGTAGTCACGCACAACCTCTAATTTACGTAAAAAGTAAGAAATATTCATAAAAACCAGCCAATTTTGCATTAAATAACGTCATTCATGATTATGAATAGTATTTGAATACTTTGACAACAGCTATTTTATATTGACGCCTGGTTATATCTGAGAAAATCAATACACACGATAGCTTATTGCGGATATTATTGTATTAAAACTTTAGGGTAAATGTTTCGATCGGGATTTATTTAAACAGGACTAAAATTATTATTTCAATTATCAAAACTAATTGGTTTAAGAATTTACCATGTAAACTTTTTAAATTCACACGATTTGCTAACATACTTAGTTACATGTTAATGTAACCCCATGTAATTTACATGTAGTTCAAAATTCAGCCAGTTCTTTTCGCTAGTATACTTAATAGATCCATTTATTGACTACCTAGTTTAGTTTGAGGTACTTAAGAATTCGATCGACCGAAATTAAATATGTAATTCTTATGATTATGATTTTTTTTTTTAATTTAATGTGTATAATATGTTTGAGCATTTGTAATAGATATTAATGTATGATTGGTTTAATAATAGTAATTGGTTTGTAACCGTTATAATTAAACCGAATCAATAATAAAATGTAAATAATGATATCTTGTTTAAGTTAGTGAAATTATACATGTTGCTCCACGCTGTCCGAAACATCTCTTCATAAATTTGGTAGTTTATGTGTTGCCTCTGTCCAAAGTTTCTCAATCGACACACCATTTATTTTGGAGTATATTTTGTCTTTACATCTATCTTTACTTCATACATAATATTGACTTTCTTACCTCAACGATTGAACCATGTTATAATGTTCTTGGTCGCGACATGACCAGCGAAGAGTCGAGTATCCCTTCGTAACCAAAACCATTGTAAAAGGGTATCAGTGTTAACAAATCGTGTGAATTTAAACAGTTTATTTCGTCTTTACGTAGGGAATGAATCCTGACTGATGAAAAAGTGGTTTTCTGTCTCTTATCTTTCCGGAAATTTCGCTTTTGGACTGCAAATATATTGTATTTTAGAAAGTCTTTTTTTAGATTTAATGCTCCAAACATAGTAACCATGATCTCCAATTTCACTTGCCAGGCGTCCCTCCAGCTGCGCTACAAAAGATCAAACCTAAACCTATAAGGAACCTATTCTTATTTTTACTAGTAAGGCTCTAAGCGCCATATAATTAATTTCCGCTGAGGTAGAGCCTTCGGATGTAATATTTTAGAAAAAAAAAGCGAACTGAAATTGAAGACCCATTTTTTTTAATTATTATGCACCAAATTTGAACGATTTTTTTTAACCACATAGCCTTAAGATTATAAGAAACTTATAAGCTTAATATAATTTATTGTTAAAAAAATAATTGTGTACCTTTGAAATGCGTTATGTTTGCCGCCTTTATTAAATTTTAAACATTCCGTAATAATTCTATTTCTGACTTGTAATAAAATCTGCTTTACATTTTTACATTATACGAGTTTATCTGTATGTCAAGGTC
The DNA here is from genome assembly GCA_949358125.1 of Idaea dimidiata. Taxonomy (NCBI): domain Eukaryota; kingdom Metazoa; phylum Arthropoda; class Insecta; order Lepidoptera; family Geometridae; genus Idaea; species Idaea dimidiata. Next base: position 23,812,040 of record OX442332.1, on the reverse strand, counting down.
ACAATAAAATTGAGGATTAGTCTTGTTCATTTTTATTAGATTAGTAAATAGGAAATGTTATAATTTTAGTGCTCTTTTATCTAAGTGGTTAGTAATGTCATAGGATAACGGTATTTTTATTTATTTAAAAAACAGAGTAGATTATTGAATCATTTATCAGATATTATATTAAATCAATTTGAATGACACTATTTTACGACAGGGACTGAAACGGCCTAATACTGTAACGCCTCGTAAAAATTTTAGTGCTACTTGAATAATCAATCATCATTATAACTCAAAATTCGCAAAAGTTTTTTTGAGTTTAGAAGGTGTTAACTTATATAAGTAGCCGTCAAATTTTAATTTGCGTTTCAGTATTTGGTGCTTCACTAACACATTTTAGTTCGTTCTTAATTCACTTAATTTTAAGGGTTATAATGAATGTAGGTTTATCATTTTAAAACACTTTGTTCAATTCTCAATTGAATATTATTCGAATAATCACAGACTTTTTAATAATAAATAACAATGGTTTTTTGTATTTACATAACAATTTCATTTAGTTTTTATGAAGGGTGTAAGTCTTTACTTCTTCTGGGGTGCTGGGGGGTTTCTGGCGATGTACTCCAGAGCCCTGGCGATGGCTGCCGGGATCGGGGGAGGAGTGGGGATCGCATCACCCTGTAAAGAAAATAAACAAAAAATGTTTTACGAAACCATGTTTTCTTAAGCACGGTAAGACTTCATAGTCCGACTCCGAACCAACAGGAAAAAAGTTCACAAGGCCCGACAAGTCGAATAAAGCAGTCGGATCATGGGTTCATGTGCGCGGGCGTCGCTAGTCATTTATATAATATATAGGCACATAGGTATAGGTACCGATGTGTCCCTTGATTTTCCTTACGAATTTGTTCTGTTTAGCGTATAAAAAGACATGACCTTTTTTGTATGTTTAACTCCCCAACGTAAATTTTAATCGTAACAGACAAACACACTCTCGTATTATCTTACTTCTCACTAATATAAAAACGCGAAAGTTTGTATGTATGTATGTATATTATTTTGTTACTCTTTCACGCAAAAACTACTGAACCGATTGCGATGAAACTTGGAATATAGGTAGCTGGAAACTTGGAATAAAACATAGGCTACTTTTTATCCCAATAATCCCGAGGAAACAGGTGAAACCGCGGGGCGCAGTTAGTAAGTTAATAGTTGTAAGTGGGACTGAGTACCTATACTCGGACAAAGATGATGATAAATGAAGCATTATTATTGTACTTTTTATTATATTATTATATAAAAACAACGATACGGAACTAATATTTGCAAAATAAAAAGAATCCACTCATTAATAATCAATTTGTCGTAATAAATAAAGGCCATTTATGTCATTACAAGGCTAAATTTCGGTTTAAACTATAATCAAACTCAGATCAGTAACAATAAGCCACTAGACTTATTATATTAAAAACTTGGAGACGACATTGAAAAAGTTGTATTTTTGAACCTCCGGCTTTGATCAAGCTTCAGGCGTTACGTGGTTGGCATCTCATATTTCATTGTGTCGCTTGTTTAAATACCTTCTCCATTTTAATGTTCCGTTTCTTTCATTAATTTTATTTAAATTCTTAAGCGTACACATTGACTTGCATTTTTGTGAAAGAAATAAATAGTTTTTTGTATTTTGTTCTAAATCCGGAATCAACCTTTAGTAAGAGTGATATATTAATGATTTACACAAAACATAAAATATGCATAATACACAATTATAGTCAATCAGATAAACCACCCCTAACCGTACCCGGCGCAAAGGACTCGAGGATACTGGCAGCATTGCCTCTTTGTATGGCAATGGCTATCCTTTGCACCAAATAAGACCCTGAGCGGTAGTCAAGCCCGCGACCTCTAAGACGGCGGCCAAATTCCTTTGAGAACGATTTTAGAATACATTCTAAATTAGAAGTTTAAGAGATTTACCCTACTAAACCTTACTTTTTTTTCACAAAAATAGCGTCCTTCTATTCTAGAGTTTCTTTTTTAAAAAAAAAATCTTTCTATGCTATTAGTATTTCAAAATGGTTTTTTTGGCCATCAGCTAATAGGATGTAAGGTGAGGCTAATAATGTGAGTTACTATTTTAGACTACCTATGATTTAGACGATTCGGTACTAATCTTTGCGACTAGCTTTGTTTGCTTACCTGAGGTTGGTATCCATTTTCATCAGCGATGTAGGAGATAACTACGGGCAGACCTTCGGGGGAAGTCCAGGAGAAGGATCCTTGAGAGACGACAGCTTCAGCTGGGGGGTTGCCACCCAAAGACCGGGGGGTACCTTGCGCTTGAGCTGCGATACCGTTGTCGGTCTCGTAACTAAAGAAATTAATACTCGTAAAAAGTTGTATTTTATAAACGACGTCATCTAGTCTATCAATAAAGGACTAAGCTTGGGGTAGCCTGGTCGCTTAACTGGAGTGCCTAAAATAGACCAGCTACAAATGGCTGTGGTGGCGATAGGTAGAATAAGATGATATTAATCTAAATGTTGAGTGTTGTGTTTGTACGTATGACACTCTATATTATAAATTAACACGACATTTTTAAGAGTGTTTTAGTTTTTTGAGGAATTTCACATTTTTTGAAATTGAACATTTGTGTACTTGTGATGATTATAAATAGTACAGTGTAGTAAAACAGTGAAGTATAGTAGTAGTATTAGTAGTGGGATAGTTTATAATTATATCGTTTCATAATGTTTTAAATGTTTGATCTTTAGATTTTTTATCCATTCTGTCATATAACGGATGCGCATTTATTATTAATCGATACAGGTTTGACAAGTTTAAGTTATTGAATTAAAATAGCTCATAATCGTAATCCAAACAATCTTTCTGTCTCGAACTAATCTAAAACTTACTAAATTGAGTGTTTATATTACTTTGATCTTTCGAAATGTTAAAATAACGAGGTGAATAGCTGTAATTATTTTTTGTTATGGTTGTTTCTTTCTTTGACACAGAAAGATAAATAAAAGAAAAAAGTACAAGGATTAAAAGAAAATTAAATAAAAAGAGCTGTATAGGAAGAAAACAGGATAGATAGAAAGTTACTGTGATTACAAGAATCATATAATTATCTATTCAAGCAAAATATGTAACCTTACTTCAGTTAAATGTGACTTATATTTCTTAGTAAAATGTAATAATCAAATTCTTGATTTAAAATTAGTAAGGATACCTATATAATCAAAATTCCTTACGCGTAGTTGTAGCTGCCGTCAGGGAAGATGTCGTTGTCGTATCGGACGATGTTAGCAGCCTGGTCAATGGAAGCCACACGGTTGATGCCGACTATGTCAGGACGGGGAGGGGGAGAGGGAAGAATGGGACGGGGAGGAGGAGGGGACGGCAGGAGAGGACGAGGGGTGCTGTAGTACCGACCGTTCGGGGGAGGACCGAATCCTGGGAACTGAGCCGAAGCTACAGCAACAGCTGCCGCCAAAACGAACTGTAACGAAGACCAATCATGAGTTGATTGAAATCACAAATTCAAATTAATTTAAAAACCATAAATAACACAGAACATAATACTCACAAGGATCTTCATTTTAATGATGTTCACACGTTGGATGACTGATGTCCATCTAAAAGATTTTTTAACTTTTATACTATTTTAACGAATATTTTTACGCAATATGGCATTGATAATGTCATTATAAGTTTTGCATCTGTATTAATTAATATCTATTATTAATTTTCTGACGAGACATTTGAATATACCAAAAAAGCGCCGAGATTATAAAACATAAATTAATCGCAAATACAAAGCTTTTTCATTCCTAGACACCGATAAGTGACCGATATTCAAAATACTGTTACAAATTAAATTTCATTGAATAAATCGGTAATAAAATGACGAACTAATTCCGGTTGAAGGACAAAGTCATATAATGTCTTAATTATAGAAAATATATCGCTTAGTTAGCCGCCCAATTTGTAGCCAAAACAAACTTATTGCTAGCAAACCTATAATGGAGATAATACTATGTAGGTGTATATAATATGTTAGCTAAAAACTAAATTAGAATGAAACTTAATTATCTGTAAAAAAATATAATTATATTTGGATTAGCATTATTAAGCTAATCGAAACAGAAATCAATCTTTGGACTTTTTTATAAGGACCGTCTCAGTTAATTGTGATTAGCAATCGCAGTGATTAATGCTCTTTTAAACCGAATTACGGTTTAGAGTTTATCTACTAAAATTGAAATCAGTAAAAGTTATCACCTCCGTATATTAAGCCTTTGTAGATTTAATAACTTTTTCCCAGCATTTACCCACATATATCATTGATAATCTTGTTGCTGTGTTGTATGAATTTTATTTTATGCGTGTTGGAGACTTTGCTCAATATGATTTTGATGGCTTTCATGCCTTACATACAACCTAAAAAAATGATTTCTGATACGCAGGGTGCGGAGCGGTGGCAATAGCATTCTGACAGTGGCGGATAGGTGTGATGACTCGTCGCTATAGAATAAGTTTTTGAGGAGTGTGATGGTATTTCTTTTGCTGTCATCCTTGTAGGTTTGTGTGCATGTTTTGTACTACATATGCACCTGAACCTCTTTTTTTTCTTTTTTGGGTCCGGAAAATGCATGAAATTGCATCCCTTCCGTCTTTGAGGGAAGCGATAGGGTATGTGAGGCTCTCCAGTCGTGAAGCGACCGGCCTACTAACTAAAAACCACACCGGTTTCTCTCTTACCATTTTGTCGGAACTACTGGTGCACGTTCGTAATCTTCCAGTAGTCCAACGGCGTTGATCTGCTTCAGATCTCTCTCCTTTGCGGAGGTTAGCCTCCACACCTCTGAGAGGTGCCTCACACATTACTCTGAGACGCACGAGAAACCACATGCGCCCTGCTCGGGCCCTTCGGGCGAGTCTGTCGCCTATGGCTCTATTAAGGAGGCATTAGATCACATATGCACCTGAACCTATTCTTATTTTAATAAAGGTTTTAATTTGGATTTTATTTAAATTTTTGATAACATTGGCTCTATAGTCTGAATTAAATGTTTTTTTATTAATGTTTTTGTCCTTACCTTTTGAATTTTTATTTTCATTCAGTTTTAGTTTTTGGTTGTCTGTTGACTTTATATAGGTAACATCCATTAAATCGTTTTAATAGAATAGAACTCTGGATGCGAGAAGCCGAAAATAGATCCCGGTGGCGTGCAATTGGAGAGGCCTATGTCTAACAGTGGACTGCAACAGGCTGATAATAATGATGAATAGAATAGAATACCTAATAGGTTAGCCAAATGTACCCACCTATTTTTATTGAAATATTGTATCTGCCTACAATAATCCACGTAAATCGCTAAGACATGACTCACAAGGACGACCGCTTAAAATAATAGCTCATAAATTATCACTTTTAAGAGTAAGGTGTGTACAATAAAAGACATTACATAAAAACCTCATTAAATTATTCTTTTGACAATTTACACAAAAACTCAGTTTAATATTTATTCGTGGCCTTATGATTAGTTTGTACTCGTAACTCTTTAATGAAAATATTTTTACCACATTTCACATTTTATATTAAATGGCAAATAAATATGACATGATCAATCTCGTGAAAAATATTTTCATTAACACCCTTATTAATAATCGTAAAGTAAGATCGCATTAGTGAGAACTATGCTTTGCCTTTTTCCACGACAAGTACTTTTAAAGTCGACGGACAGAAACAAAAAGTTGTAAATCTAAGTCAACCTTATTTCACGTTTATTAATAAGGGAATAAGAGTTCAAATAGCGAAAACCTAAGAAATTATTCGTTTTGGTTCATTTTGCTCCTAGTAGAGGTAAATGTGCCCCTACAGGTCGGAATCCGTTCTCATCGGCGGTGTAGTCCACTCTATACGTGAGCCCATCAGCTCCTACGTATTGGTAAAAACCTCTGACTCTCGATCCTCCATCAGCGGAGCCAGTTTCTTCAGCTGCAATACCTGGATGAAATAAAATAAAATATTTATGTTGTAGAAACCCTTTTGGACCCTACGCGGCTACAGTGTAGTCCGTATCTAAGAGGATTTGATTTACTATCTCCTGCCCGCCGTAGAAGGCGACCAAAAGGGGTTTCTCGGTGGCTTAGACCGCGGCTTGTTACCATCCACCGGCCTAAGTCGTAGCAACAAGCGAACTCGGCAATGTTCCGATAAGCAGACCGGGGAAGACAGTCGAATTTTGTTCCTTTGCCGTCTTCCTTCTACTAGTTAAAGGTGATAAATTTTAGTCCATATCATCATTTAATATCAGGTAAGATAGTGGTAAGATAGGGGTGGAACAGAGGATAAATGTGGATTAAAAAAAAACTTTTTTATAAATCTCACCGTTGTCAGTTTCGTAACCAAAATGGTATCCATTGGGAGCGACGTCGTTGACTTGTCTGACGATATTGGCAGCTTTGTCGTATTGAGATCGGACGTAGGCTTGGGGAATCGGAGCCGCTGTGGAATACACGACCGGGCGGATCGTGGTCACTACAGGCGGGCGGTAGGTCACGGCGGATACTGAAGACGCGAAAGGGTCAGGATCGACACTGAAAAGTAAAACAATAATTAAAGTGGCTCTTCATAATTTGATGTAAATATAGCTGTAAAAAAAACCATGGATCTTGTGTCTTTTTTAATTATAATGGAAGTTCTATGTTTACATGTTTGATCAAACATTCCGAAAAAGGGTAAAAAAGTTAATAGTTACACGATTCCTAAGGAACATAATTTGAAAATATCTACATGAATAAAACGATTGACTATGACATTTCTCTTCGAAACGGCGAGTTCTTAACTTTTACATGAGAATCGTCTTTTTTCAAGACCTAGAAACGTAAACACTACACGATAACCTGGCAGGTAGAGTACCTACAGTCAGACTACGACTTAAAGTACCAGGTGCATATTTTAAAGTTATTTTTTTTAATTATCTGTTCGTATTTTTTTGTTATTCAGCATCTAATAACTAACACTTCGGAAGCTTTAAAGATATACCTAAAGCAGAATAATCAACAATTACTGAACGGTTATTGAAAAAAATTTAAACTTTAAAATATGCACCTTAAGTCGCATTCTGACTGTTCGTACATATAAGTACAATAAAAATCCTCGTAAATGAATCCTATCATGCTGTATAAAAGGAAACGTCAAATTGACAATCGCACGACTGGGACGACACAAAAAAAGTGATGTAATTTCACGCATTTATTGCATGAGAAAATAAAATACGACCAATTCTATTAATTAATTCTTATCCAGAGTGTGGTCAGTCTCATTGGTAATTCGAAGCTCTTTAACTAATTAACAAGTAATCTCACAATATATAGTTAACTACTTACCTCCTGTTTGCCTAGATGAAATTTCAGTTTCTTTATAACCACAGAATTCTTAATAGTACAACGAACATCTCATTTGCTTAGGATGCCAATTTACATTATGATCGTTTTGTTTATTAATTCCTTATTTATCATCATCCACTTATATTTGCAACAATGTAAAGAACTAACATTAAAATACTATTTACTCATACAAATGGAGAAACCTAATAGTTTTATTTGACGATTTAATAATACAGGCTCATGTTTTGCGGATTCTGCAATTAAATATTTCATAGTTACCGCAAAATGATAAGGGTATCAGCGGGCGACGATTTTTTAATGAAATTATTTGAAGATTTATTGGACTAGCTAACATTCCTAACAATTTTCCTAAGTTATTAGAAAGGCTAGTAGATTCTTTTCGACTGAGATAAGTTGAAACGCCTGTGAGCTAATAGTACTGCACGGATACAGCTATGTTTGCTGACTTTTTAAAATCAGGCTCTGAGTTCAAAACACTATACTAGTAAAATGTAACTATTAACGCAGTAGTTAAAAGCTATCAATTAATAAAAATAAATAAAAAAATCAGGGGACCAGAATGCTGGAGTTTTTTTGGCACAAAGAATAAGCATTGCAATTCAGCGTGGCAATGCGGCCAGCATTTTAGGCTCGCTGCCAAGTTACGAAGACTTTGAGTGTTTATACTTACGCAATTTTAGACCAGGATCGTTACCCAATGGGTGCCAGTAGATAAATATCGTCGTAAAAGATGGTATAAAGATCGCAAGATCTTTCGATCTCATCGTATGCATTTACTTGTAAGACTGACCAAGAATCGACAAGAGTAAAGACCGACTAGCAGGGTAACATATGAAGGAGCCTTTTGCTTTGGGAAGACAATATTGGTTAGATAATTTAAAAAAAAAGCTTACCTGTCACCATATTTGACTAAAGGCGCAAGCAGACCGTTGGCCGGCGCCTGATAGTACACCGGTTGGTACGGATAGTAGATAGAGGCGTACTTCCCGGTGCGGTAAGCTCCCAAGCTAGCGTCGCGGTATTGACCGTCGTCGCCGCCATAAACTTGCGGGCGGTATTTACCGTCATCCGCTGCGGTGCCGAATGCAACCACGCTGAACACGAGAACGGTAATCTAGTGAAACAAAAAAACAATGGATTAGTTGTCTAAAATATTTACTTAGGAAATATAGCTTAAAGACATTAGAGCCTTATTTGCTATGCCATTGATAATTTTAATCCGTAAGAATGACTTCATTTTAACGAAGTATAGCATGGGTCACCGGTTCTAATTATTTTTTTGCAAGCACCATTCAATTAACAAAAATAAACTTTGAAAACCACTGAAAATAATTGTGACTATTAAAACCGTTGAAAATGTTTTTTTTAACTAAATAAGAATGCATTATAGGAGGGTAGGAGGAACATTTTAGCACAGTTTAAGCCCCGTCCAGTACTGCCTTCACGCTTGCAAGTCATTCCTGTCAGTTTTGACTTCATCTAGACCCAGTGACTTTGAAATTCAATTTCTTGGGTCCAGTACAGTATTTTCCTTTTAATCAGGCATTACATCTTGAATTTACTACCAGGACTTGTACTACTAAAAAGCTTAGTGGGTACATTTGTCCAAAAATCCAATTTTATGGGTTTATTATGGTACCATATTGCACTCACTCCACTTTCACACTTCATTAACTTGTTGCACATTATAATCCCATTAATCTAAAAATACTTTTGAGAAGCTATTACAATTTTCTTGTTATAATTTTCAGTCAAATTTCAACTCACCGATAAGTAATTCATCGTTCCTTCTAACCTATGTAAACTTAACTATAGAATGATAGGCATTTTGGCCTCACGATTCTTTTTATACAGTCATCAAATCGAAAATGGAGTATTTATTGCAATAATACATCTAATTTGTCTTAAGAAATGCTAATTTTATTTGTTGTAGTCGCCTTGAAGACGACCTATATGGGAACGTGATATATAGTTCGATCATCCATATTTACTTTTAGGTTTAACGTTTTTGGTAAACAGAACGTCCGATACCTCCTACTTGATCAATCTTAATTGATTATTTACTGGCTAGTCTAGCCAAACCCTATTGAAATCGAAACTGATTCATCTCGATTGTTATCATTTATTAATATTGGAATTTGATCAAATAATGAAAAAAAAAAAAAAAAACTAAAAAAATAGTAAATAAATTAAAAAATATATAAAATTAATTATAAAAGTTCTATCAATTCTATTCTACTATTTGAAACTATTTCAAAAGGATTTGTAAGGGTTGTAGGTTTATATTCTGTCAGGTGGAGAACTTTGGAAAGCATTTTTTTTCAAAAGAAACGAATTTAATTTACTAACATAAAGGGCGCCTTCAAATTAGGCGTTTCGTGTCGGACGGCTGTAGTGCCGAAGCGGTGCGTTTGTCGTATGGCGTACGGATGGTCATTTATTTTCATAAAAAGTACACGGTGCGGCAACAGTGCGGCGGCGTCGGTACCGCGAACGCTCGACGACAGGACGGCAACGTCACAAGCACCATGTGTTCATGTCGCTATTGAATAGTGCGGTGACTAGACGCACTATTCGCACTATTTTTATATGCTATTGAATTTCATCGCATTCAGTTTAAGCCTTTATTTTTGTTTCTAACCAGAAACCGAACCCGTCGCTAAAATTCTTTGCAAATTCCAATTCAAAAGAGGTGACTCATTAATTTATTGGTTTTTACAAAGCTTAAGTGGATCCTTTAGCTTATCCTTTAAAGGCTTTTTATAGTAACATTGTCATCGAATACGGTATCCGAAGTGAGAAAGGGAGACATATTCATCATTAACTAAAGGTGCTCCTTCACACCGAGCATTCATTTGTATTGTAACATTATAGATTCGATTGAGCATCACATTACAATACTACCTGCCTGAGTACCGAGCATTCACGCCACGTGTAATATAATATATTATTACAAGTGAAGCGAATTGATATGAAAATTTGTACCAAGATATTACACATTGTGTCATTACAAGGTGCGCGCTGTATGTAATGCTGGAATCTGTAATGTTACGTTACGTGCAAATGCTCGTGGTGAGAGAGCACCTTTAGTGTTTATTCATTTTGTACTTATAAAATTTACCTTATCTAATGCTTGTCATCAATTTCAGTAATTATTCAGTAGATTATAAGCTTTCTTCATTTTCTTGTCGTGTAGTAGTGTGACTCATCAAGTGTATCTAACTTCACCTAACGACTGCTATCCAAAGAAGATATATTACTTTAAGTTATTTTGTAGTAATGTTACTTTTTTGTTGCTATCAGAGATAATAAACGTGAATAACTGCTAAACGTTCCTTACTTCATCTTATAGCGATGAAAAGCTCTAGTACCAAAATTAGAAACTTACCCAACTAAAATGTGTATTTAGTATTCTTACCTTAGAAGCGTTATTTAATGTGTAATTGCGTTGCCATGAATTTCTTACCTCTTATCAATCACATTACTCAGCCATGAATTACAAATAATTTCAATGTTTTCAAATTTACCCGGGTCTTAAATGTGTGATTTTACTTCTGCATTTTTTCACATCAAACGTCGAAAATTAAAAGGAAAAGAAATGAAGAAGGATGGAAAATTACGTGATTAGGACCCAAGTAAATGTATGTTATTATGTGTTCCAATCCAATCGTTTTAGTTTAAAACGATTTCAATTTTTTAATTAAAAATGCGTCTTATCCTCAGATCATTTGATATGATGGTCTTATCCCACTATTTCGTCGCCCTCTGGACCTTTACTGTCATTAAAATTTGTAGTATATCGTCGCTAGTATTATCCAGGATCAGTATAGATGTGAATCGTGGATAAAACTAGCAACATCGTGTCAGGCTGTAATATGCCACGATGTTGCCAGTTTCACGTCTAGTTATTTCATTGCCTAATTTTTAAAATATTTATAGGCATTGTCAAAGCATACTTACTAGCCATGCCACCTACTACATTTCTCATGTAAAGGCCAAATAGAGTGATTGTCAATATGATTAATTTTAGAGCTATGTAGTAAGTACACCTTTATTTACATTAAGATATTTTAATTGAATTGTCTCACATAAGGGCCTTTATTATTATTTCTAGTAGCTGAGGCCAGTGCAAGCACCAGATAGGTAATCGGTCCTCTCATGTTGGGACCATTTCACCCAATTCCCTAAGACCCTTTTAGGGTTTGAGTTAACTGGTAACTAACGGTGATGGCGACCAACTAAATTTACAAGTTACTTTGCAGAATATTAATACCCTAATGTAATGTCACTCAGGTCATTTTCAGATAGGGTATCTAGTTCATTGTTTCTTCTCCTAGCTAAGGGCCTTACTTTGGTTATATGAACAAACGAAAATTACAGTCGACAGTTTAAAACGAAAACGAAGTTCCTACTAAGACCGTACTGACTATAATTATTTTTTAGATCGTACATCTGACTTCGAAACCATTTAAATTTTCTTCCGACTTTTAAAAATGAGATCAGTTCACGCGATATTTTTAACTGGATTATGAGGGGTTGTATCGAGCGAATGACTCTGCAATAGACAACATGTAAATGGCTCATTAGTGTCACTTATTAATAGCTGACTGATGGTATCTTTTGATAAGTCAATGTAATCGTCTCCAATGTAATGTAGTAAACCTAATAACCTTTAATAATACCTACCTATGTTATCAGATCCATATCAAATACAGTTTATTATCGTCTTCACACATAAATACATACCCAGTATACCTTGTCCCTAATCTCTTTGCTACGGATTAGGTAAAAATAAACTTAGAGCGTCATGTCTCAGAATCCTACAGCGAATAAAGTTTTTAGTGATGCATTCGTTGCCAATATTCAATCATTCAGCAAAAGAAATATCATATTGTGACCGTTCACGATATTATGATCATCGCAGATCATAAGAAATATTCTTCTTTTTTTTCGTATGTCACAATCAAGAATAGAAACTGATAGCGTATCACAGAATGTCAATAGGTGGCTTTTTGTCACCTTTCGCTATTATGGCCATTACAATATCGATAAAATACATACTCTTTTACTCTTTTCCATGTCTGTCGTAAAAAGTGACTTGTTACAACTCACCAGCCTAAATTGTTGCACCAACTTAGACTAGCAGCCACTAAAAAATTCAAGTCGGACCTTGCTTCACTGCCCTCTTCCTCTAGATGAGTATGCTACATTTGAGACTATATCTTCACTTACCATCAGGTGAGTTAGTGGTAGTTATAACACTCATGTTTCATGTTTAAAAAATGCTCACTCTGTGTAAACCTGCTTTAAATCTTAGCTTACAGGATAAGCCTAAGAATGTTCCTTAAGCGTGAGCTAAATTTAAAAATACAATCTTGATTATCAAGTGATTCATTTATACCTACCTAAACAAAAAGTAAAGAAAAAAAGTAAATGATCGAATTCCACTTAAGAAAGGTAAATGTTCGAACTCGACCTTTCAAGTCAATGACCCTATTGGTATTTGATACAATAAAATCAAATAAATATAGTCAATAACAAAGTATTTATTGCAAATACATTCTTTATTACACTGTTGACTTGTTTTGTTGTAAACTTCGCTTAGCGATTCGTGAGATACGCGCGTGACTTTCGTGTCACGCTGATACACACGCATGTTACACAATACTTTACCATCACCCCTATTCTATCACTCGATGTTAACTCAGTTTTATAGTGTACTGCATCGTGCCTATTAAACTCAGTTATTATAACGACATAAATAATACCGGTGCTAGTGTAGCATCTGACTTTCAATTTCATACAATGTACACCTAACCCCTTGTCCTAGGTGAGCGACAAACACAGCTACGCGGCGCGAAGTGACAACAGTCGTTGTAAATAATTGTGCCCTACGATATCGCGTGAGACTTTGTCAATCTGTGAATTATAATTTTGCTTAGAATTATTATGTGGCGCCGCTTATGTCTTGTTCTTTCGTTCATCTATAGATAGGACATGTGGTTAAGGATAGAGTAATATAATAATATAAAAGGGGTATGTGGGAGGCCAGAAGAGCGTTCATTTGTGAGATGTGTTTTTATAGCACATAATTTCTGCTACTTGTACGCTCGTCTGACCTCACCCTAAGCACGAGAGAGATACGCGCCACGCGTTAGGTGTGACCCGGCTTTAAAAAAGAATTCCTTAATAAGGGCTAATTAACAAACTAGTCAAATAAAGTACATTAAAATATTGTTTTTTTTTATTTTGTAAATTCGCTAAACTTGCCTGAATAGTCCTGTAGGTATGTCTTACATTAGAACGGGCCGGGCACGGGTCGGGCTAAAGGCTTTTAATGTATAAAAAGCACCCAGGCGCGGACACGGCCCGTTCTAATTTGAATCATTCCTGAAGCTGAGAGTTTGATAATAAGAACAATAAATATGCAGTAATTTTCATTTAAAGGGGGTTCCTCAGCGTCGCATTAATGTAATATGAAATAATAATCAATTTTAAATTTTCCCTTAAAATAATGCTTGAATAAACTGACAAGAATTCATCTGTAATGTAACTAGCCAGTGTTAAATTGAACTCATGTGTTTGATTGAGTAAATTATAAGGTAAAACAATAAATAAATTAGTATTCAGTGGTGTAGAAATTCGTATAATCCCGTGACATCTGAAATTCTGTGACACAGGACACTGATACTGCCAGTGCAGTGTTACATTACAAGCTGTACACTACAAATACTACCAGAGAGGAACCTTCTTTAGGTCCGATTCAACAATAATTTAAGAACTATCATTATTGACTTCTACCACTCTTACGAAAACCTCATATTCAAGTTTCAATTTCTTATCGATTGACTCTGAGAGGAGCTTGGTACCTCTGAAGCTGTAGTAAGTGCCGTAACTTTCGTTTTCCGGGATATTTATAGTCGGTGGGTATCTGTAATTAAAAAAGGAACTTTTTTAGTATTTGCTACGCAGAATTAGTCAATTTTACTTAAGGACGCGACTCATGTGAAATCCTTTCCGATTGAATAGTTTTCTTCATAACCGGTATCAAATAGATCTTTAAACAATGTTTAATGTTATTGTACATGATACAAGAAGTGTCCCCTTCATTTCAAAAACAATAAAAAATAACTTTAAATACCACTATTATACAGGCAAAGTTACCCCTGTTTTACAAAATAAATCAATTTTTCTTCTAAATCTTTAACCGCTATATTTTCTTATAGGCATCATAATATTAGAAAATACAATACCTAGAACTCCTTCATCGCATTTAATAAAAATATTATTTTAATCTTCGTTAATTATTGATTTTACGAGAAATTGTAGATTTTTTCACGAAATTCCATCTCGCTCATTTATATGCAATAGGACAAGGACCGTTGCTTATCATCTATCGCCGCCTTAAACTAGGACTCTTATTCAAACACGTAAACCTGGTTTAAAGACAGACAACAGAAGTTATCACTAGATGATATACCTACGTGTAAAATGTAATAAACCCTCTTTTAACTTGTTTACTTCTATACATAATTTTATTCACTGACTTTCTTCGTATGGAAACTTTACTGACGATAAACCATAATTTAAGCTTAGATTCAGTTTTGTGATGACGGGGTAAGGTGATAAGATAGGTAGTAAATGTCAGTGTATTTCATTGGAACAGTATTAAAAAAAAAAACGGTGGAAGTAATTCCTTATGACTTCATTCTAATCCTAATCCTTATCGTAATTTTATATTTATGATTCTCGCATTACGTTTCATCTTAAAATTAAATTTAATATAAGGATTAAGATGGAATGTACAGAATTGCAACCAGTTTTCAAGGAATTCCTTAAAGTCGTTCTTTTTATCTTACGACGACACAGTGGCCTTTCATCCCGTATTAACTTATCCCATAGATTTTACAGTGCAGAACCAATTGGACTTTTGTACGTTTTTCAACTTCTACTATACAACTTCTACTATCTGCTTAATATATTCTACTACCCGCGGGAACGGGACTTACGCGGTTTTGCCCACGTAAGTCCCGTTCCCGCGGGATTATCGGGGTAGAAGTAGCATATGTAGAAGTAGCTACAGGTCTCCAGCTACCTATGTTCATTGCAATCGGTTCAGTAGTTTGAAAGAGTTACAAAGTCACATACATACATACAAACTTTCGCGTTTATAATATAAGTATGATTTTATATTATAAATCTCATTAAACTTACTGTGTAGTGAACTCGGTGTCGTTATTTGGCATTTGGTACTTGCATTTCACCGGAATGTCCTTATCAGCATATACTTTCTTAAAATGATTGACACTGCTATCTGAATCTTCGCCAAAGTTATCTGTGGAAACGTATTTATCGACCAGGCCCTTTATCACTTTGTGGATGTACGGATATTTTGGGGCGTAACTTCTTTTACCTATATATCCGTTTCCGACACGTCTTATTGTTCCTCCGTGGCCGCCTGGACCTCCAGGACCATTAGGGCCTCCAGGACCATTAGGGCCTCCAGGACCATTAGGGCCGTCAGGTCCAAAACCACCTTCTCCGCCATTACCACCGTTGCCACCATTTGGGCCTGTCATATGGATATATCTATAGTCTCCACTATCGCTAGGACCAAGTATATGGACGTATCTATAGTCCCCATCGTCATCCGGGTAAAGCCCTTGTCTGTAAATGTATGTGTATCGACCTTCGTCTCCTGGAATGTATTTCCCTTCATCGAGAGGTCTTAGATATCGGCCATCATCGTAGATTTTGTACTTCCGCGGTTTGTACTTTCCATCATCCCACGGTGAACTGTTGGCCAATGCTAATAGAGATATTAATGAAATCTGAAACGAGTGAACAGATCTTTAATACGAGGGAGAGAAAAGCACGTTAGAAATGAATTAATATATTGGAATTAGAATGAGTAGTAGTTATAAATATGGTAGGTATACCTATCTAAGGCGTATCTCCATGAAGACGGGACCAGACACTTAATGTTCTAGTTCAAAATTTATTATAAAATACCAATGATAGTCTTGATACTATCAATATTAAGTAACAAATATCGCTGCTTTAGAATGAAATTATTAGAAATCTAATTACCATCAAATGTCTTAATTAACTACTGAAGTGTATAAACTTATTTACTCACTAAATACTGTATTTCACTTATGTCATTTTGCCACTACTCCTATAGAATACATTTTTAACACAATATACATTAATCTAAATCTAAATCATATTAGCATAAAATTGAAACTCACAAAATGAACAAAACGCAACATTTTCCAATATAATTACAATTATTTTGCACTAGCGGCGACAACCTGCCACCAATTCACGCATCAATAATATGCCTCTGCTACAAAATCTGGAACAAAAAAATGACATTAGTTGACAGAGAATTACAATAATTAAAAGATAAGCTGCTATTAATATGACTGAATGTTTTTTGACATTTAATTAACATTTAAAAGATTAATAAATATTGTGCAGACGAACCGAAAAGTGGAACAAAATCCTTAAATCAAGGTGTGACGAGGTCAAGCAGATGAATTTACATATAGCATATAAATAGAGTTCCGCTGCGAATCTATTTGCCTAATCAAATCACTTCACTATTGCACTTTAAAGTTTAAATTTTCTGTTCGAATTTAAAAAGGATGATCGCGTTCAATTTTGTTGCAGTTTTGAGACGACCGACTTGTAAGAGAGTTGTTATTTTCTTAAGGAATGTATGGAGATCCACTTCGCACATTGATTTGCATAAAATAAAAATAAATTAACTGCAACCACATCACATCCACTGTCCATCGAGACAATCTCATTCCTTATTGGTACTTCTTTATTAGTACCCTTAATTGACATACAAATCAGAATCCCGTGGGTGTATCTACATAATTTGGATAATTTGTGGAAAATATGCGATCAACAATGTCATAAAAGTCATTCGGTTTGCTCTTTAGCACATTTTGTAAATGTCGATTTAAAATTATTAATTCAGTATTTTCTGAAATGTAGGTAGGTAGGTTAACTATGTTTTAAATATACTTGAGTCACTACAGTAAATAGGCATTTTGTATTTTATTTTATGGTAAATTTCCTTCTTCTGTCTATAGAGCTTTCGGATGCAATGCCTCGGAGGGATGTTCTAGTAGGGTTGTTTTTTTGTTTTATTGTATTTTGTATTTTATCTTTAATAATTGTATATGTTAAATGTTAATAAATTTGTAATTTAATCCACAATGTTACTAAATAAATACTACACAAGTCGTTTTCTTTTATTCTTACGGACTAGCTCTGTTTATTTTATACTCATCGTATTAATATAAAACATATTCAAATTTAGACATAAATTTAATAAAACTAGTTCAACTTCAAAGATATATCCTATAGGAATGATTTAGTATCCATAGCTAATATTAATTAAATAATTTGAATTATATTTACAGAAAATTGTTAAAATTGGATTTGCAATCAATCTCTTAACCGAGCCAAACTGAAAATCCCTGTCGGATTCATAGAAAAATTATTGATTATTTTCTGACGCAATATTTTATAATAATTATTTTTGTTTCGTTTGTAATTTACGTTGATCCTTGCAAAATCGACTAATTGTTTCGAAGCCCTAAGACATTTTTATTTAAAATCCCAAAACACCAAAACGTCGGAAACAATTTCATTTACAAACACTAGAAACGAAAGTATTCTAAAACATTGCGTCATAAAATAATCAACAATTTTCGATAAATCTGACAGAGATTTTCAGGTTAGCTCGTATACTGGCCTTAAGAATATACTCAGTTTTAAAACTTAAACAAGCAAATTAACTTTTTTGTAGGAAACCGCCAAAACGCTAAAACTCGTAAAATAGCAACTATGACGACTACTTTTTATCTTGATTACGCAAGTGAAACCACAAGGCACAGTTAGTTCAAACATATACCTAATTCGATACGTGTATAATCAGTAATGCCTTTATGCTAAGTTACTCATACTTACATGTAAATTCCACTCGTCTGTATTCCATAAAAATCCCACTCAAGTTAAATTGACCAATGTTCAAAAACGGGTCATTCACCAGTGACGGGGTGAAAGCACCTCCCATTTTTCTCCCAGCATCGCTTTTTTACGAGGACATTCGTATATTATGGTCATATGTTACTTGACTTTAACTTAATTATTGAAAAAGACGACACTATGTATATAGGTGTACTTTATCTATAGAGGCAACTCATTAAGGTGCGTACCTGCCCTGCACTGCCCAAACTAAGACACAGTTTACCTAATAGTTGGTGTGCCACGTTAGCGGACAGTGATAACTTCCGATTTTGAACACGCGCAGACTTATCTGACACGCACTCTACCTACGAACTCAGTCTAAGTCCTACGCATGCTATGTATGCATGCTAAAGAATTGTTAATAAGTATGCATTTATTTGTTTGTACCGTAAATAGTCAATTTGATAATA
The DNA here is from genome assembly GCA_949358125.1 of Idaea dimidiata. NCBI lineage: Eukaryota > Metazoa > Arthropoda > Insecta > Lepidoptera > Geometridae > Idaea > Idaea dimidiata. Next base: position 23,793,174 of record OX442332.1, on the reverse strand, counting down.
AAATTGATTTTAAATTGTTTATTATAAAAGTATGTAATTAATTATTCTAAAGCAATAATCAATACGTCGAGAGATATTTGCTCTTTTAAATAAATAGGCGTTGCTAGTGTATTTTGTGTTCATGTCTTTATTTTCCGTAGACACCAAAATGTGATTAGTGTGCAACTGAAACTATTTTAGAACTTAACGATGCAATTATCCCGATCTTCACGCAATAGTTCCACGAGGAAAACTTTCGTGCTGTTACTAGGGGAACTTGGCTGGACTACGAGAAAATTACGGACTATATACATAGCAGACATGCCGTTATCAGGTAGGCCTCGTGACACTTTTTCTTAAGGGCCTAATTACTAGAGTTTGTAGTCAAACTCTGTAGTTTAACTACCTGTTTTTGATTAGTAAAGTCAACATAGGCCGAAGCAAGGAGTTTAGCTGCTGACCTGTAGATGAAAAATAAAAAAAGGTGAATGGATCTTAAACCTCTTTAACTCACGCCGTTGTCCTGCGTTGTTTTATAGAGAAATCTGAACACAACATCTTGGCTCTACTCTTGTATCTGCTCTGTGTTTTTGATACAGTGCCATTTTGATAAAATGGACAAAATGCTACAACGAACAATGTGATATAGTAAACTTTTAGACTAAAGGGAATATATGAATTCAAAAACAAAGGAATCAACAAAAATTCTTTACCGATTATTAAATTTAAGTTTGAGTCATGAAAGAAATTCAAGAACGATACGCCTGGCGCCAGCTATCTCAACATTTATTTATAATCTAATCGAATTTGGACAAATAAAACGAACGCTACATACTTTGATCAATTGACGAACATGTATAAATTTTTGTGCCTAAATTTTAATATGTTCGGTAATCTTATAAAGACTGAAATGGATGGTTATTTTAAATAATAACTTTATTTTTTTCTTTAACGAAATCCTAACATAAGCTCAGTTATAATGCTTACTAATGCTTAATTATTATTTATTTATTTGTGTACCAGTACTCAATATGTATTAAACAAACTTACTAATATTTAATCCGTGTTATATTATAAATCAAGTTAAGGAAAACTCTAATAAAAAATACGGCCCTAAAAGACGATAAAATGCTTCTTGAAACTCTAACCACAGTTTATACCTAAAATATGATGCGCCTCGTCTCTAATGAAATCTATAGACCGTGCTTTAACTTTGCTTAACAAAAACTTTTGAATTAAGACAATTTTTGATAGTTTTAAAGCGATCTTCGCAACTTTCCAAAGTTTTTTCTTAGCAAAGTTGAAATGTTTTATTTTTAAAATGTAAACCAATAAAAATAAAAAGACTTATCTGCTTTACTTCTCTGTTATGGCTATGAAGTTACTTTTATTTTATTCGTATTTTACGCAATTTAGTACCTCTGTGGTCACGAAGGTAGAGGTCACATACCTATATACTTACTCGTATACAAGGTATCAACCTAAGTCTCTTAAAACTCTAAAAAGCCTAAGTCTTCTCATAAATCGGAAGACTGGTACAAAAGGCCCAATAATGAATGCTATTCTCGAGGTGCAAGAATGTATTTTTTTAATGGAATACAAAAGAATCAATAAATAAATTATTTTACTTTACATACAGGTACTAAAGATAAAATCGACAGTTATAGTGGTTTAAATTTGTAATAAATAAATAAGTATTTATGTCAAGCTACCGAATTTACTGAAGATTATATCCATTTTAAATTTCATCGTGTTCTATAGATGGGACAATGGTAATAATTTGTGCCCTGTTTTACATGTAGACTTGGCTATATGAATTACTAGCTGCGGTTCACCCGCGTTATCCCGTTCCCGGGATTATCGGGATTACCGGGATTATCGGGATAAAAAGTAGCCTATGTGTATTCCAGGTTTCATCGCAATCGGTTCAGTAGTTTATGCATGACTGAGTAACAAAATCACAGACATACATACATACTTTTGCGTTTATAATATTAGTAAGAAGTAAGACTAGCAGTATTTTGTGTTGGCAGTTTGAAGTGTTGAATGTGTTGAAACATTAAAAAAAAATTACCCATCCCATAACTGTAGGTAAAACTAAAAAAATCCTTAGTTCATTTTTAATTATAAACTACGATTAGACATGGATTTGACACATCTTCCTGAAGCTAAAATGTCAAATACTAGCATAAGTAACATAGGCCGCGGCCTATGTTACTCCCAAATCGGTTTATATTTGACGGGATTGGGTGAAATCGCGCCGCGAAGTGCAGTGTACGATAAAAATAAAAAACCAAAATCGCGAATAGGTAGCATCTTTATTTGCCTAAACTAATTAGGTACATTTAGCAGATCTTAAATTAAACTGAGGACTAGATTATCTATGGCAGATGGGCACCGGACGCGACGAAGCCGTTCTCGTCGGCGGTATAGTCAACCCTGTAAGAAATACCGTCGGGAGCCGTGAACTCGTAGAAACCTTTCACTCTGATGGCGCTGTTTTCGTTGTCGATCTGTGTGGAAAATTAAATTGGTTAAAGGCCTTAAGAGTTTCCCTTAGAATTAATACCAAATCAATGGCAGTAGCGCGGGGTACGCAGGTAGTTTTGCACCACTCTACCTCTGGGCAGAAAGTAAACTCTGACCAAACTGTTTTTATCATCTTGCCCATCTAATAACCCCAAGCGTAGATTAAACGTCAAACTAATCGCACTAATTTTATAAATACGGAACTTTGGATGTTTGTATTTCAATCAAGCAAAACCACTCAACCAATTGCGATGAAACTTGGTATGCTGATCCCTGGAAGATATTATAATAATATCTTTAACATCTACCTTTTTTAGGCATTTTTATCACATATCTATTCATATTTTACTTATTTAGGTATTATTTCAAATGCTAATAGTTTTTAATGCAGACCAACAGCAACAGGGCGATTTTTAATATTTCACTACATTGCACACAGCGCAATCTAGCCCCCTAAGCCCTAGGCTTGTACTATGGGTACTAGACAACGGATATACTACATATTATACTTTTTTTTTGTAAATACATACATAATATTTCGTAAATTTGTTTTTATTGCTCAAGGCATATTTAATAGAAATCTCGCCGCAAGTGAATTTTTTGAAGATGAATTTTTCCTTCAAAAATATTTCTAATACATACACATAGAAATAGATAGTAACATTACAAAAATATACCTTCTCGAGTTTCCCAGACTCCTCAGCAAGGATCTTGTTTTCAGTCTCATAGATGTAATGGTACCCGTCTTCGAGGACATCATTGTCGTACCGGATGAGACCGAACTGGTACTGGTAGTTGCTGGGGTCGATGGGCTTGTATGCTGGGGGAGGTGGGGGTCGCGATACTGGGACGGAGGTGGGGTAGGGAATTGAAGCAGGGGTAGATAGGCCGCTGGGAACAACATTTTATAGATTGATTAGTCATTGCTTTTTTAGCTAGTAGATGTAATAATTATGTACGATGCAATACCCAGTTTTTAATCACTAGGTATTTTATCAAATGATAAATAACTATCTATGAAGAATGTAGAAAAATTGGTGGAAATGTAACCTAAAAATTCCTAAAATTAAGTTTAGACCGTATTATTCTCTAGGTGCCACCCTAAACTAAATTTAGACTGACAGTTCTAAACTATTCATTTTATGTTACTAAATTTATCTCAGCGTGACAACAGAATAGCTTTTTGCTAATAAACTTTTTAAATTCACACGATTTGTTAACATATTTACATTTTACCGGGTCTTAATCGTGTACAATTATTTAATTTCTTACCTCGAAGTTTCAATCATGTAGCTTTTTGCTATTTATAACTAAAATTGATCAATTTTAGGATTAGTTTTATTTAGGTAAATGAATTGCTACCACTATCTACCTAAAATAACCGATACTCTATCTAGATTTAGATCGATGGGAAACAGCTAGTATAATCTCAGAACCTAGATTGCTCGCTCAAAAACTGCCAGGGTGAAATCCAGGTGGGTTTTTTTCTAAATATAGATAGGACAAATGGATATTTTCTTACTTTAGATAGATAGTATTTAGAAGCTAATTATCGACATATACTTTAATACTTATACTAAAAGGGATGACTTTGAAGTTTAAGAAATAAAGTATAACAAATTTACAAAACGACTCCCGTGAATAAGGTCGGGTGAAACCAGTAGTATAGTAGTAATTAAGATTCTGTTACAAAGTTTACCAATTCGTGTCAAGTGTCTGCAATTTTAAATATTTTACGCTTCATTAAAATAACTGGCTGTTGACAACAATATACGATGCATATTTTAAAAGCTATCTACAGCGCAATGATAAATAAGCATCACTGGGACTGAAACACGAAAATTACATAAAAACGAGATGTACAGATTTTAAATTCTCTGAGTCATAATAATACCTATTTTAAAAATAAACTGTCGATTGTTTATAATAAACAATCTACAATAATAATGTCACTAAAATTCCTTAAAGTTTTTCTATACGATTTAGGCGTCTTTTCAGACAAATAGACGGCATTAATATCGGAATAAAACGAAAATTGATTATGAAGTTCGAGTAGGCCCGGCATAAATAAGACTACTCTATTTTTATCCGTGCTTCGGAAAGCACGTTATGCAGTTGGCCCCGGTGGTTATCTCTGATAACAGTCGTTAGGTCAAGTTAGAGGCCTTAGGGCGATCTGAAAATTCTAACACCAGGTGAGCCACACCACTATACGAAAAGAAGAAGACCCGGCTGCAAAGAAAGGGTTATGTTTTTTTTCTCGTATAGGTGTCGTAAATAAAAATCTGATGTAGACATATCACAATTAATATGTAGTGTTTGCGTGAAGGAGTAATACAGTCTCTTAAGTACACACTTTCATCTAGTCCATTTTACGTGATGAAAAATACTAGTAGGATATTTATATGAATAGGATCGGTAATAAGATGAGCAATACTCACAATGCGCTAGCATCAGGCTTGTATCTGCCCGGGTCTTGTTTATCACCCTTGTATCCGCTGCCAGGGCCGCCGGGGCCGTCGGGTCCTCCTACGTGGGTGTAGAAACCTCCGGCGCCTCCTCTGTCACCACGGTCACCGCTAAAATCATATTTATTATATTAATAAATGGGACTATTTTGTCACGTGATCAAAAAAGAGCAATTATTTTAATTAGTTCTGGAGTAACAGTAACTTGAGCTCATCATTATTTAATGGCAAACAATCACATTCAATGTAATCAAAGATTATTTATTACAATTATTTTAGGTATTTATTTTACTTTGTTTTATAAGTTATTTATTATGGAATTAAAGAGGCTTTATTATTATTATTATTTATCTTACTATTTCACAAGTCTTTTTGTTTTCAGTGTAAAAGTTGTTAATCAAATGAAAGTAATCAAGCCACGGCCGAAGCTTTCAACAAAAAAAAACCCTTTTTATCCAACCGCAAAGAAAGGGTTATGTTTATCGCGTCTATCTTGTATGTTTGTAAAATTCTTCTTACTTAGCTCGTATCTTAAATAATATAATAAGACCAGTAGCCAAGGAACACAGCTAATTTAACAATTGAGGCCCATTATTAGAATGATGGCCTAGATTTTAGACATCTAATGGGCTCCAACTATTAAAGTAACTGTATTCCATGGCTACTGGACTTATTGTTTTTTTTTAGTTTTTATTATTAGTCGCTTAATTTTTACGACGTGCAAAAGAATATGGCTAATATCCCTAATACAACCATATTACTTTAGTCCCTGGCTACAAATTTATCCTACCAAATCCCTACTGCTTCAATAAATTCATCTTTCCACCCTAAAGCAATAATAAAAACTCATTTAAAACTCGCTAGGCTTTTAAAAGAGAAAGAAGCGGTGAACTGATAAACAACAGGTTTGCTTTATATTAGAAAAATGAAACTTGATGTACTGCTTTTATCTATTCATAGACTTTTATTAAAAAAAAAAAAAAGGTAAAACTTACCTATAATAAAATAATAAGTAGATAACTGTTCTATTTGTAAAATAATGATCGTAAAAACCTGTGAACCGGGAAGCAATAATGGCGAAGATAAAGGAAATTTATTAGATACTGAATATTCATGTGAATGTGAACTATATTAAAATACAAGCCTGACCTTTGATTTTGAGTGTCATCGCAATGTAGCCTTCAGTCTAAATATCATAATTTGCTACCTAAAGTACGAGTTTTACAAATACACATAGTTCTAAGTCACTAATAGTCACTAAGTTAATTAGTTAAATTGAAAACTAAATAATAATAAATTATTGGGCCCTACCATGCTCGTTTGTCGTTGCTATGTCGTCCTTTTGTTGTTCAAAATATTAAGTAAATTTTAAATTAAAAATACCCCGACTACTTTTAAAAACCACAGACAATTTAAAATAAAAATCTTTTTATTTTTTTGAAGTCTGTTTCTCTTTTTTTTTAACTATTTTATGTGTTTTTAATTATTTTTTTTAGCTGAACGACAACGCGACGACTTCGCGACGACTTATAAGACATCATGGTAGGGCCCAATATTTAGTCCCGACACCTGACTAGTGTCAAGACTAAAAACAAAATATTAATTTTTAACATAGTAGATAATTAGGTATAAAAAGGTAAATGGAAAAAGTAATATGGAGGAAAAATGTTTTCCACAGTTGTTTAAAACTGTTTATTATTATTCATGCGTGGAGATCTGAATTAATATCAAATAAACAAACAGATCTAATCTCTTTTTTATTAAAATAGATGACATGAAAATATGACTTGATGCTTGCTTGATGTAAATGATATGATAATTATGTTTTTTAGAAGTAATACCTACCATTAATATTATTATACTATGAAAACTTAATTGATAAAATTAAAGGAAAGGAAAAAAATCACAATAACCATATTTAATATTATGGTAGGGGTGAATAAAGTAATGTAATGTTTAATTAAATATTTCCATTAATTTGTGTAGATATTTTACAAAACGTTATTTTAACTAAAGTTAAAGCTAACACTAAAATTCGTATTTTAGCGATATTTAGCTATCTAGTAAAAAAAATCAAAAATATTTTTTGCTATACTTTGTTTGTACTGTGTTTGTCATACTTTTTGAATTTAAAACAATATGGACGGATAACAAAGTGATTTCACAACTTTGACAAGGGTTCCTATTTTTAAGACACTTTATTTATCCGGTTTTATCGCGTTTTTATTCATTATTTGAACCGAGCACTTTACAGTTGGCTTTTTCAAGGTTGACTGAGATGTTCCTATTTTTATTGAGTACGCAACCCTAAAAATGGACTTGAATGAAAGTTTATCTAAGATTTGACCACTGACCTTCCCGATTCCTGTTCACATTCGCACATCACCTAATTTATTATAATTTGTGGATCATTAACTTTAAATTACATTATAATGTAAATAATTTTGTACTAATTATTAAAAGATTAATTAATCACATACTTCCGTGAAGATCCTGACCTGTTTTATAACTAAAACCGTTCTCATTTTTGCATATTAATCAAATTAAGATACCATGGTCAAAAACATGATACTTATAAATAATTCCACTATAAATATTTGGTTGCGAAACTTGAAAGGGTAACATCATCTATCTATTGACTATACAATAAAATTAATGTAATGTTAGACGTGCAAGATATTCCATTCAATTATTCTTCTCAAAACATTCTTGTATCATCAATTTTAGAACTTCACGGATGTAGAACCACTTTTAAACCCAACTGCTCCTCCTATTTTAGAAGTTGATTAAAAATGAATGCAAGTGCACTGATTGCCAATTTAGTAAGGAAAAACTGGACAATCCCGTAATCTAAAACTCACTTGTAAGCCCCAGAATTGTCAGGGACATAACGACCGGAGCTGTCGGCGTTGGGGTTGTAGCGGCCGGGGTCGTAGCGCCCCGGGTCACGAGAGGGGTCGTAGCGCCCTGGGGCTACGGTAGGACTAAAACGGAAAGGTTTGTATCTGGAACAATCAAGTAGATTACGTTAACTATTACAAAACACAAAATATAATGACAAAAATTTATTTTCTTTATTTTTTCTAGTGTGTGGCTTCTTCCCCGGGTCTAGATTGCGTATTTATTTCATTTGTGGTTATCATGGGCTGCTCGGGACTAATAGCCTAGTATACCATAGTTGTAATGACGAAGAGCTCATTGGTCTAGCTGCACTCGGTGAGCTTGTATAGTCATGCCGGTAAAGCAACGTCTGGTGCGGTCTTTACTTGCATGGGTGTCTGATAACGTAAATAAAAAAAAACATTTCATCATTTTCTAGAGTTACTCCGTGCTTCAGAAGAAACGTTATGGAGGAGGTAGTGGTTTTATCTCTGATAAGAGTAATTAGGTCAAGTAGAAAGATTATCTTCTATCGTGTTTCATTTACGTGTTCAAAGAAATAACGTGGCTTTAAAATGTGTTAAAATTTAAGTAAATTAAAAAAGTACTTACGCTCCGATTTCTGCAGCATAAGCTGCCGTCGCAAACAAACACACTGCCTGAAAATGACCAAACCGTTGGATACAAAATATTGATATGAAAACCTTAAGATGTAGGACATAGTCAAAAAATTGAAACAAACACAGATTTTAACATAAACTTTTGCATTTGTTTTCAGTTTTGCGTCTATATAAGTGCGCGATCATTTTTATTATGCTCGAAAATATCAAAGCCTATTTTTTTTCATTAGGCTTATTTTACTATTTTATGTCAACGAAAACTTACACTTGCATATTTCAGAATATTACCTACTAAAACGATCTGTAAGTTTGTTTATTATTACGGCTACTTCATGGTTAATAAAATAAATGTTTAGTTTATCTGTGATCATGGGAGTTGAACACTACTCGAAATTTAAGTATTTTCAATTTAAAAAAAATAACGTGATTTTTCAAAGTTGTCGTATTGTGATTTTTTAGATATTGAGATAACATCATATCAGTCAGTCGGTCGGTTCGTTCCTCTGAAGTGTTTACATCAGTAATGCCCACTTACCAATAGAAGTCGCATTTCTGTAGTCATCAAGCGAGTCCACCTGAATGTGGACTTCTATTGATCGATGCCTATTTATACCTTTTTGTCTTATTTTACATTACACTGTTCATCTCAGCGCTGAATCGAAGATTACATAGTTTCTCAATCTTTTCATACTTCCAGTTGGTTTTGTTCTTTACAGATTACTTAGTACTCAGATATTTACCTATTTAATATTAGTTGATTTCTACAGCATCAAAAATTAGACCTTTTTTTTATAACAAACTGACACACTATATAACTATGTATTATGTAATTTGACTGTCGTATCTATAAAGGAATTTTTAACATCTTATTTTAAGTACATACCTATTTCACTCATTTTTATTTAGAAAAGCAGTTATTATGTTATCATTTCTCTGCATACACATACATATATAATTGTACAATGTGCATTAATCTAAAAGTTACGGTTATTTTGTTTATGATGAAATTATTTATCAATCAATCCAGCTTGTGGGTTTGGGTTTGAATTTGTTTTACTTTGTGTAAAATAGATTTGAAAAGAAACTTACTTTAAGTTTTTTTCATAACATTTTAAACATAAGTACCAATAAGAAAAACATTACCAAGTACCTGTAATGTTTTTCGGAACATATTTACTCCTATTGGGAAGAGCGTTAAAGACAGCGACACAGTTTGTAACTAATGCTGATCTTTAACGATTAAAGAATCTGTAAAACACTTAAATTAACTTTTTAAGTGTTTTACAGTTTTTACAGTTTAGTAGTTTTTAAAAAATTAAAAAACACCTAAATTGTGTAAAACACAATTTACGTTCTGAATAAATATTTTTTGTTTTTTTTATTATTTTGACTTAGTAATAATTGTTCCTATTTATTTTTCACAACTTAACGGCCCCTACGCCGTATCGGGCGAACCCAAACTAGATGATGATTATCCTGGTTATCTATTTAATGTTAGTTGTTAGTAGAACATTTACTACGAAACACATCGTTAAAAAAATCAAATCACTTCTCTACACATCAAGACAAAATATACTTTTTGGTTTTCAAGTCTCTACGAACAGCTGTTTAGACTGAGTATTACCTGCGTGGTTACAATGCACTGATAGAATAGTCATCATCTAAATGACCAATAACGAAAGATTGGAAAAGGTTTATAATTACCCTTTATTAATACGGTTTAAAATTGATGGTGTACAATATACATGAGTCAGCGCCCACCGGCAATATCAGCTAAATAGAACATCTGAAAATGACACTTTGAAAAAACTTTAAAGGTTGAAAAAACTTTAAAGGACTTTGGACCAACTAAGCCTAACTTATACTAACTTATTGTTCGATTACTATAATATGACTGAAAACTAGAACTTTCGATTTTCTTCGATTTTCGCGATGCTGATCGTCTCGTCTACATCGGGTAAGGTCGTACTCGTGAACATCAGGTTTGAAAAGACTACGAAACGTCGGGCGTTAAACAATGCTTAATATAATGAAGGCAACGAGATTATAACCGAAAAATGAGTATAATGACCATCACTAACTCTTAACCAAAGCTGATTAATTTTCAACGTAAGCAACTTAAGACAGCTGTAACAATAAACATTTCATTTTCGCAAGATTACATCTTTGTTTAAAGAATACACAATAAAAGCCTTATATTCATATTTCACGTAAGTTCAAGTACGAGTTTATGTAGGTGTAAAGTAAGTTTTACATTATTTTCAACATCACGTCGGTGTTGTTAAAATTATGGACTTGTACTGCATTCAAAACAGGGTTTTTTGTGAAATACGCATAATTTATGTTTTGTTACTCATTTTTATGTTTTTATTTAGTTAAATAAAATTTGTATACCTACACTTATAGCTAACCTACTAACAGAGAAAGGTTCAAATATTTAATATCAGAATATTGAGTTTTATATCAATCAGTTCAGCTGTTTTTGTGTAACAAATACTCGTAGGTACATACTTACATACACACAAACTCACACCTTCAAATCAAATCAAACAATTTATTTATCTGTAAGTCTAGGCTAATAACATTAGATATTGTGCTTTATCATATCAGTAGGATATAAAGAAGAAAAAAATATCACTACAAAGATTTTTTTTACCTAAAATGATTTTCAAGCAATTTGAAACCCGCTAAAATGACAGTACAACCACTAGAATCGCATAACTAGAATAAGCCTCGATCAGCTCACCCCATCCCTATCTTGACAATAACAGCGTTACAAAAGTTTGAGAAACATTTACTTGACTAATTAATTTAATAATCAGCATTCAATCTGAACAATCTTTATTTTAACGGAGGATACACACACAGGTGGACTATATGGCATACATAATACTAGTCCTCAAGGCTTTGAGCAACATCTTCAATTAAAAAAAAACTCCACAAATATTTGTATTATAATCCCATTAATGGAAGTGTTAATTTCTATTTTATTCGGTAGCTTTTCGTATATTACTAATAAGTGAATTAAAGTCATAATAAGTAATGGCTATCCATAAATTATAAAATTATGCGGTGTGAAAAACACGGTTTTGTTGTCTAAGATCCGGTGTTTTAATTATCGATTTTTTACTATAGGTGTTATTGACGACAAATTAATTAAAAAGCAATGTAGATACTATTCACCAGTGTGCTAATTAGATAGTTTTTAAACATGGGCTAGAAGATATTAGTTAGCTTTTTTACATGAACCTTAACAAATATGTTTAGTAATATTTTCAAGAAGAAATGTATCGTAAATTTGTTTTTATTGCTCAAGGCATATTTACTAGAAATATTTTTAAAGTTCCCCGGGTAACTTGCTTGGCCGAGCGGTAAAGGCACTGGAGTATTGATCCAGGGACGCGAGTTCAAACCTCGCCGCAAGTAAATTTTTGAGGATGAATTTTGCCTTTAAAAATATTTCTAAGAAATGTATCTTCAAAAATCCTTTCATGGGGCTATTTTCCGTGATGCATTTTTCCTTTAAAACATTGTCTAGTAGAATACCTTGAGCAATAAATAGAAGAAAATTGAAACAATTTGTTAACGACTTCCCTCGGTTTCACCCGCGTAAGTCCCGTTCCCGCGGGAATATCGGGATAAAAAGTAGCCTATGTGTTATTCTAGGTCTCCAACTACCCATACTTCAAGTTTTATCAATCGGTTGAGTAGTTTTTCCATGATTTAGTAATAAACTAACAGGACATTCAAAATACAAACTTTTGAGTTTATAAGATTAACCAAAAAATCTAAAAAAATAAGTTTTCCCGAAATTTTTCTTTGTTTTGTCATAAATTGTAATGGTTATTTGTCTTACCTTCAAAATATCACATTAATGTTATTTTTAAAAAAGTATTAGAATTGAATGTACGTGAATGTAGGGCACAGCACTTATTAGAACCATCATCATTAGGTATAGTTAATTGAAATATTAAAGTGTAGGGCGTTTGATTACTCAGTATAATAAGCTATTTATATAAGGCAACATTACCATCATACCTACACCTACGAGTTGCATTCATAAAACTGTCGATTTATTTACCAACGAGCTGCGCCCAGCGGTTTCACTCGCGTAAGTCCCGAATATCAGAATAAAAGTAGCCTATAGTTATTCCAGGTGTCCAACTACCTATATTCTAAGGTTTATCGCAATCGATTCGAAAGTTAGTTGTTAGTTTGTGTAACAATCACGCTAAAACTACTGAACCGATTGCGATGAAACTTAGTTTTCAAATAGGTGGAGATCTTGATTAAAACATAGGTTACTTTTTATCCCCATCTAGCGGGATCGAGACTCACGCGGGTAAAACCGGGGCGCACCTAGTTCCAAATAAGTCTTGCCAAATAATAATGCTCGGGAAAAATACTGATATTTGAAAGTTGAAATCGTGTGAGTTTAAGCTGTATTTTAGTCGTATAAGAAGTCAGATAAAGTAAACAGATACTCGGGTAGAGTTCTGACTCTACCAGCGTCTTCTGAGACTTATTCTTCATCTCGCTTCTTTTGTTAATTTCACAATCAGTCTGTTGTCGGAAAATGTCGACTAACCTCACCTAGGATAACGTGAGTATCGCCCCTTCGCTGTTTCAAGTCCATATAATAATAATAATAAATATTTCACTACATTACACATAGCGCAATCTAGCCCCAAACTAAGTACTAAGCTTGTACTATATATAGATACTAGACAACGGATATACTATATAATATACTTTTTTTTGTAAAAACATACATATGATACATAGAAAGACACCAAGACCAGATACAAATATTTATTTTTAATCATAAATATTTGCGTTTATTTGGAATCGAACCCGCAGCCTTCTTCGACCGCAGCGTTGCAGTTGAGCGTCCGCTCGACGCGCCACAGAGGTTGTCAAAATATATTTGTCAAAATTTACATTTTTACATGTTTCTTTGACATCTGATTTGACCTAGCGGCTGCTATCAGTGATATCAACCGGGTCCAACTGTAACGTGTCTTTCGAAGCACGGTGGAGGTCGAGAAGATTTTTTTGCCACATTATCGGTCACCCATCCAAGTAAACGCCAAGCGTTATTTTACCCCCACGATTATACGATCGATCGGAAAGCGCAGGTAAGCCAATGAGTTCCTCAATAATAAACTATGATGACTTACCTTGAAATGACGTATTGAGATATTAAATTTCCTTGCAGGTCGCATTTTTCATCTGGACACATTAATTAAAAATGCCGGTAAAATGTCAAAATACTTGCCAAAACTCGAAATTAAATACTAAAGGTTATAATAGTCTATATCTGATTAGGTATAGTTATTTACTAACAATGCTTCGCGGTTTAAAAATATTTTTTGCCAGATTTAAATTATCGAATTTCGGTCCATGCTAAGTTTCATTAAAATCGACATCATAGTTTCAAAACCAATTCGTTACGAAATATAAAGCACATGTATACGTTTTTCTCTTTAAGTATATGAATGAAGAGATATACTCAGTTTCAGACTCAGATTCAGACTTTGTTTTAATTCCTTCTAAACCGTCTAAGTAGTTCTCACCAAAATAATTATGTTTGTTTTTAAAATATAAGTAACTAGTTGCGCCCCGCGGTTTCACCCGCGTAAGTCTCGTTCCCGCGGGAATATCGGGATAAAAATTAGTCTAAGTGTTATTCTAGGTCCCCAAGCTATCTATATTTCTAGTTTCATCGCAATCGGTTCAGCGGTTTTTACGTGATTGAGTAACAAACACACATACACACATACTCACAAACTTTCAGCTTTATAATATTAGTAGGATTAAAGGTGCAACTATAAACAACATATAGAACCGAGGAGTCATATGTGGAAAAGCCGGAGGCTCTATATAAAATTAAATTAGTCATCGTAGAGATGTAATACTTAGGTGAGCCGAGGAAAAAAATGACCTTACCTCTGACCACGTACATCACAGCTTAATTTGCATAACGTCTATATATTTTCTTTAAATATAAATAAATAAACGTAAAACAATAGAAGTAGCTGTTTGAAGAGTGTTTTTATGGTTTAGTTAGGTGGTAACTGGCACGCACAGATTTTGGCACTAGTCCGAGCTTACACTTTTTCTAATAGCTAATGGTAACCTGGCTGAAGAAAGTTTTCGCTTGGTGCCACTTTACTCTTTTAATAATTTAAGGTGGTAAACTCGCCCGAACTCCTTCTAAGATCGCATAAAATGCATAATTTTTGCGATTTAGGCATCCGATAAGAAACTAACCGATCGGGACTTACGCGGGTGAAATAAAACTAGCTTCTGCCCGCGGCTTCGCCCGCATTTATTTATTTATTTATTTATTTATTTATTTATTTATTTTTTTAGGAAATCCAACAGCTATTACAGAAGTATAAATTAACGTGTATCACCAGGAAGCCAATTATAGGATCTCACGAACAATGAAGGATTCAATGATTTAGGATTTAGGATCAATGATTTAGGAAGTAGTACTGTTTGTATATCAATAATTGTCTATCGATTAAGATAATAAAAAGGTTAAAAATTGGGTGCAAAATCAGCATAGGATCAGGATATGATCGGCATAGGTTCAACATTGGATCGGCATAGGATCAGCCTAGGTTCAACATTGGATCGGCATAGGATCAGCCTAGGTTCAACGTTGGATCGGCATAGGATCAGCCTAGGTTCAACATTGGATCGGCATAGGATCAGCCTAGGTTCAACATTGGATCGGCATAGGTCAGCCTAGGTTCAGCATAGGATCAGCCTAGGTTCAACATAGGATCGGCATAGGATCAGCATAGGACCAGCATAGGATCAGCCTAGGTTTAACATAGGATCGGCATAGGATTAGCTTAGGTTCGGCATAGGATCAGCATTTGATCGGTATAGGATCAGCATATTATGTTCAACATAGGATCGGCATAGGATCAGCATAGTTGAGCATAGGATCAGCATAGGTTCAACATAGGATCAGCAAAGGATCAGCATAGGTTCAGGGTAGGATATAATTAGGATTATCCCGCGCCGCCTACTGTATTGTATGTACAAAACTGTAGGTAGGTATATGTACCAATTCTCTTGAATAAAGTTTAAACCTAAATTTGTCCCCCGCCCCTTTTCGGGGGGCGGTTAGATTCCCCTGAACCAGAAAATGAGAGCCGGAACCGCAATCGGAACTGAAACCGACAAGGGAAACAAATAAATAAGTACTCGGAAAAAAATAAAAAATAAATATGCCATAGATACTTTCATCCCCAATTTAACACCCTTAGGGGATGAATTTCTAAAAAAAATTAAGTGCTTCCCCTACGTCCCTACAGGAATATTCGTATTAAATTTTAAGATTGTAGGTGAAGCGGTAAACCAATTCCCATACAAACTTTCATCCCCAATATAACACCCTTAGGGACTGAATTTCTAAACAAAACTTTTAAGTGCTTCATCTACGACCCAACAGTAATCTATGTATTAAATTTCAAGTTGGTAGGTCAAGCGCCTTGGAAGTTGCATACAAACGTTTTTCCCCCCTGTCCCCCCTTTAGGGGTGGAATTTCGGAAAATCCTCTCTTATCTGACGCCTTCATCACATAACGGACACACCCTCCAAATTTCAGCTCTCTACTACCAGCGGTTTAGGCTGTGCGTTGATTCCTCAGTCAGTCACTCAGGACAAAGAGTTTTATATCTAGCTTCTGCCCGCGGCTTCGCCCGCATTTAGGAAATAGTACAGAATAGTACTGTTTGTATATCAATAATTATGTCTATCGATTAAGATAATAAAAAGGTTAAAAATTGGATGCGAAAACAGGATAGAATCAGGATATGATCGGCATAGGTTCATCATAGGATCAGCATATGTTCAGCATAGGATCAGCATAGGATCAGCCTAGATTCAACATAGGAACGACATAGGAGCTGCATAGGATCAGCAGAGGTTCAACATAGTATCGGCATAGGTTCAGCATAGGATCGGCATTGGATCAGCATAGGATCAGCATATGATTGGCATATAATCAGCATAGGATCGGCTTATGATCGACATAGGATCAGCATAGGTTCATCATAGGATCAGCATAGGTTCAACATAGGATCAGTATAGGTTCATCATAGGATCAGCATAGGTTCAACATAGGATCAGCATAGGATCAGCCTAGGATCAGCATAGGATCAGCCTAGGTTCAACATAGGATCAGCATAGGCTCAACATAGGATCAGCCTAGGTTCAACATAGGATCGGCATACGATCAGCATAGGTTCAGCCTAGGTTCATCATAGGTTCCAGCATAGGATCAGCCTAGGATCGGCATAGGATCAGCCTAGGTTCAACATAGGATCGGCATAGACAGTATAGGTTTAGCATATGATCGACATAGGATCAGCCTACTGTACTGTATGTACAAAACTGTAGGTAGGTATATGTACCAATTCTCTTGAATAAAAAGTTTAAACCAAAATTTGTTCCCCCTCCTCTTTTCGGGTGGCGGTTAGATTCCCCTGAATCGGAGACTGAGAGGCGGAACCGCAATCGGAACCGAAACCGACACGGAAAACGGAATTCGGAAAAAATATGCCATAGACACTTTCATCCCCAATTTAACACCATTAGGGGATGACTTTAAAAAAAAACTTTTAAGTGCTACGTCTACGTCCATACAGCAATATTCGTATTAAATTTTAAGATTGTAGGTGAAGCGGTAAACCAGTTCCCAGACAAACTTTCATCCCCAATTTAACACCCTTAGGGACTGAATTTCTAAAATAAACTTTTTAGTGCTTCATCTACGACCCCACAGTAATCTATGTGTTAAATTTCAAGTTTGTAAGTCAAGCGACTTAGAAGTTGCATACAAACGTTTTCCCCCCCTTTCCCCCCCTTAGGGGTGGAATTTCGGAAAATCCTTTCTTATCTGACGCCTTCATCACATAACGGACACACCCTTCAAATTTCAGCTCTCTACTACCAGCGGTTTAGGCTGTGCCTTGATCCCTCAGTCAGTCACTCAAGACAAAGAGTTTTATATATATAGAGATAAATAAATCCTGGGACCAACACACAACGCCATCTAGCCCCGTGGTAAGCTGCTAAGCTTGTGTTACGGTGACTAGACAACGGATATACTACTTATTTTAATTACTACTACTACTACTACTTACCATTAGGTACTTATAAAAAGTGCACTATTGTGCACTTTTTCAAATTTTACATTACTTGATGACGACGGTAAAGTTATCTTAATACTAGAGATGAGGTGGATCATAGGAAGATGCCAGGAAGAAGGCATTTAACGGTTCAAAGAATTTCGGACCGTGGGGTAGGGAAACCAATCATATTTTTTAACTGAATTAACTAAAAGAGTACACACAGAAGAGAGGTAAACATTGACCTGGTGAATGAGATAATACTAGTAACAACTAGATCAACAATCTGATCACGATAAGTAGCCTATGTTAGTCCAGATTTCCAGCTATCTGTTTATTAATTTTATCACAATTGGCTTAGTAGTTTTTGTGTGATTAAAACACAAACGTACCTTTACATTTAAAGCTTACAATTCGGATTTACAAAACGCATTTACAATTCGGATTCTAGACTCTGGCCTTTTGTCTTCGTGAAAGTTTTTTTCAACAGAATAGACCTCCGCCACAACTCTGTGCGCGATTTCCCTTACAAAGTAACTTACAAGTTGCTTACAACGTTGTCTAAAGGAAAATAGCTAATTATGACATCTGTTTACTTAAATTTAATATGACAATTCGCTTACGACTTTGACCTACAATCTGCTAAGAAGTCATATTGATTTCTAAATTTAAATAAATACTTTTGATCTTTTTGAGAAACATGACATCTTTTAAGTATGTTGTGTGTGATGTATTGATTATGTACACTAATAATCCCAATCCGTCAATCCCGTGGAAATTTGATTTCGCTAATTGCGTAGAAGGGTTGTTGTACTAATACTTTTGCTTTTAGTCTCGATCTAACTGGTAGATATTTTATTATTACTATTGCTAGACTGGATATACCTACCAATAACTGTATGTATAACAAACTAAGCTTTTAGCTTTTACCATGAGTCTTTGTACAAAATAGTCGACTTACACTGAAATAACAGTAAAATAAGAGCTCTTATTCATTTTAGTAACCAATATTTCTTGTCTTACATTTCGCATATATCACTCTCGTTGGTTTACGTTTAAAAATTAAGTAAGGTACAGACCACTTGATATTGTCACCGTAAGAGACAGGCTATTTTCTAAAAATAGTTATTTGTAGAATATGGTTATTTAGCTTGAAGAAGGCAAAAAATCTATGAAATTTTGTCCTACATGTCTTTTAAATAAATTAATAAACAAAAAAGTTATGGTCAGTTTTATAAGTAATCCATCCAAAAAGTTGCCTGGAAGAAATCGCTCTTAGCGATAAGGCCGCCAAATTTGTACAACTTAATTTTTAAGCTTTTATTTTAGTAAAATAAAAGCTTAAAAATGCTAAGTGCATATACTGTTGTATATGTGTGTGTTGTTTTCTATGTATAAGATGTTGTGCAAATAAAGATATAAAATAAATAAACAATAGTTTTTTGGTTCTCCTGAAAAGTCATGGTCTGTCCTTTACCTTAATTTAGATATCCAGTATCGAAATATTATATTATATTATAAAATTCACATATTTTTGTACCCTGGATGCAAAGCGATCAAGGTCGAGCGTGGAAGTGCAGGCAAAACGATCTCGACAGCATCTAGCCTAGCTGACCGAAGGTTGTAGTGGGCGAGGCCTTTGCACAGCAGGGGATTGCAAATTAAAAACATTAATATTATACTTAGTTATTTCACGTTATGATTTCGTCTTTATTTCGCATAATTATTACAGTTCGCAGCTTCCTTGGTCATAGGCAGATTGAGGTGACATTTTAAAGCTAAAAAATATTGAAGCTTAAGCTTTTATTCAAGCTTAAGCATTTAAAATATACTTGCGTGAATAGTTTTTTTTAAATGCTTTCCATTTTTTTTGCAGGCGACGAGCCGGTTCGTCTTGTCAGATGCTAAATTATGAAAAGCACTTTTTTAAATCTATTTAGAAGTTTTTTGCAACGCACTTTTCATTATTAAAATTAATCAAAAACAAAACCCTTCCTTGGCAGTCGTGTAAAAAGTAATTCATTTGTTGGAATAACAAAAACAAAATAGAAGCGATAAAATTCGTTAAAAGTTTTACTACTTATAAGCTATCTATCATATGGGATGATTTATATTAGACCGTTACGAGCGCCGGCCGGGTCCGAGCTTCGTTGTCCATTGCTCGACTGCCACTCCGTTGCAACAGACCGATCGACTGTTTGCCGAGCAATCTAATATAAATATAAATCATCCCTATGACGTTAGTAGCTTATAATAAGAATGCGTATATTGCATTCTTATTATTTCGCATAGTAACCACGACATTCACCCTCAGAACATAAAAAACTGGACCGTTTTTAAAGGTCACTTGTGTGAAATAATAAAAGGCCTTGATCTACTGACCACGAAAGTCTTCTTATTAACTGCATAATAATAGATGTTATCTTTTGATTAATTAATACCTCGATTCTTCTTTAATCCTAGGTATTCATAAAACTAGGTACAGACCAAAAATATAGAAATTAATAAGCGTCAGTTTTTTATTCTGTTTTCGCGATCTCACCCCTGAGGAAAAGATCTGTAAAGATCAGAAAGCGTTGTTTATTAATGCTTTGTGATCTTTACAGACCTTTTGCAGACCTTTTGCTTAATAATAATAAAAGCAACGCGATTAAAATGCTTAATTTCAGTAAGTGTTATATGAACCATTCGTGAAAAAAAATTCGTCAACAAGTCGACTAAGATGCGTTTGGCTTGACTTGCGTCAGCTTGTGGACGCTTGCTTGCCTTCGATCCAGTACCTATCCTATAGTTAAAACGACTAACAATTTTAACACGCGATTTCTAAACGCTTGGGGCTTGAAAACGTTTACCAAGGCTTACCAAGCATCGAATTCCGGCATAACGCTATGAGATTGCGTTCGCTTACTTTTCGTCAACAGGCCTCTTCAGACTCACGCCGAGAACACCCGAAAGGCGTGAATGTGAGGATTTTCTCGCCTTCTTATTCTTGCGTTCGCCTGTTCTCCGTTTGGTTTCTATATTTTGGCCGAGTGATAGGATTTCTCGTGATCACGAGTGAGAAAAATGAGAGTGTGGATTCATCATTTGACGAGAGTGTCGGTGAAACTTCTTCTGTACTTATCCTTACTTAACGCCTGACCGAAAATATATTAGTACAACATTTGTTTACTCAAGTAGTGAAGGTAGGAAGTCTACAAAGCCATATGATTTCATTGTTATTCCAATAGTATCACTTAACCACTAACGCTAATAATCAGGGAAGCAAGCAAATCGAACCACCGCTATTGAATTTGAATTATTTAGGTTTTTAATGAGGAATTTTGTTTCATGTTTAGCTTTAAATACAAACGAGCCTGTTCATTGTTTAGGAGCAACTTTATTGTGATTCTTAAGCATACGTTGCTGTAAAAAAATGCTTATTTCCAGTGCCGGAGGTATCTATATTTTTACCCATATTTTGGGGTATTATGAGGTGGATAGTTATCTACTAAGAACAAACAAGTTTTCCTTTAAAATATTCAAAGGTATTAAAATAGTTCTACTCGTTTAAGGAATGATTCTGTTTAGTACAAATCGTGTTCGGACCGGAGCAGGGTCGGAATACTTTTGTATGAAAATTGCACGGACGTTCGTCGCCTGTACAAGGCACGGACTACATGCAAAACGTCTACATACAGAAATACTTACATACAGAAATACTCTACTTTGCCCAAACCAAAGTAGAGCCAAGGGGCCCGACCGTGCATCTTCCGTCGTAATCGGCATTAAAATCCCACTGCGCAAAGGAATAACCTGCGCGGTGAAAACAACAGCGTTGATTTGCATGCATTTAAACCCGGCACCGTCGAGTTGAGCTGTCATTGAATGCGAGTTCTTTTCAGCTGCCGCAGTGGGATTTCGATGGCGATTCAATGGCAATTACGACGGAATTTGCGCGGTAACTTTGCTGGGCCTGTAATTTCACAAACGTACGAACGAACGAAAAAAAATCTGTCATCTAGAAAGAAAATCTGTCATTACATTACCTATTATGACAGTCATATTTACACATATAAAGGGCATTATGACAGATTATCGTTCTGTGTTGAAGTTTTTTTTTTCGTCCATTCGTACGTTCGTAGAATTAAAATAGAAATCCTGTCCCGTCCACGTCCCGTTCTAATGAGAATCATGCCAAATGTGCAATTGATTGCACCAAAAACTGTTTAGGCGTGAATTGTTTTAAATCACATCGGATTTAACCATTTTAGAATTAAATTTATTAATTTCATTCATGCAATGCTATTCAACGTATGACTAAGATAATTATATCTCATTGTATTATAAATAATAAATGTATTTTTCCTATATACCACCATATTTCCTATACCTATAGCACCAGTGTTCTTTATTATGATAAATTACCTAAAGACGTATGTGACATGTCCATCACAAGATTAAAAAATATATTAACATAAATTATGTAAAAAGGCGTACCTACTATGATACGTCGTCATATCTTACCTAATGAAAAAAATCATGGACATAATTTATTGATTGCTCCTGTTCGAATCATAGATAATATCTGTATTATGACGATTGTAATTTAACACTAGATCACAAAAAAAACCATGAGTTTCTTGTGGCTGCTTCTCATCGGAGGGCGCGTTCCGAAGCTACACTAAAATCAATACACCTAAGACGTAGCCAAATGATTATGTGCATTTAATGTTGTACAAGAACCTAAACTATTTTGATTTTTGATAGGTATTTATATAAGTTTCATTCATTATTCAAATACTATTAAATATAGGTACTTATTGGTACCTTTGTTTTATTTTATGAATAAACTGTTAAGAATGTAATGACATTAATAGTTATTAATTATGAATAAATAAATGTAAAATGTAATCAAAACTAATTGAGACATCATAGACTTAGCATAGGTACGGAGCTAATTAAAGTTTTATTGAGTAGCTATTTAAATTAATTTGTTAGCATGGTTAGCATATTTTATATGTATTGCAGTTTAGTGTTGAAGTCAATGAGTCTATTAAAGTTATAGAGACGCCATTGCAGAACAAATCATTATTGAAAGCGGCACAAAGTATGCTATACAACCTCATTATTTATATTCATTCACATAATTTAAAGAAGAAATAGACGAAACTATTGTTATCTCTTTATAAAACAATGGACTCAATGCTACTTGCATGATGTAAGAAAGAGTCATAATATTATTATGACATCTCATAGCGGTTAGGAGAGAATGATAAAACGTCAAAGTCAAAAACTTCGTTGAGTTTTTGGAAAAAAACTTTTCCAAAAAATAAACTAAAATAAATAAATACAGCTTTACTTACGTATAAAATGAAATATTTTGCCAGTTTTCGGAGTATAATTCGTGCATCGCCTAAATACGCACGAAGGCATGGTTGTCTGTGAATAATGTTGTGAAAGTGAACTAAATGTACTGTGTGTTAACAAGCGGGTGATCGTGACATGAGCTGGGATGGAACTAAGACTTCTTTGGCTAGCTAGCTTAGATTTGTGTCGCCAAGAAATTCGGCCTATTACGTATCTAGAAGTTTTTACATATCTCTGGTTGAAGTAATGTTTTTGAATCACTGAATCAACAGGTTGTTTATTATTTAAGAGTATCTGCATCCCGCGGTTTCACCCGCGTATTTCCCGATCGTGAGGTAATATCGGGATCAAAAATAGCCTATGTTACTCACCGCCAGTGTAGTGTTCTATTTGAATTTTTGAAATTGGACCAGTAGTTTCGAAGCATATGTGTTACAAGCAAACAAACAAATCTTTCCTCTTTATAATTCCAGTATCAAGGGGCTATGGCGCCTCGGACTTGATTAAAAAAACCCGTCTATTATCCCTGTCTGCACAATCAAATTTAGCTAAGGACAAACACCTGGATCGGATAGAACCATTGAGAAATCTAGGGATAAAAACAAAATGAGCTATTTTGTAAATACGAAAGTAACTCTGTCTAAACGTTACGTTTTTAAGCCTAGATCCCTAAACTGATTTTCAAACGTTTTTCATCCCGATATTCCCATGGGATCCGGACTTATTAAAACAGTTATTCTCAATAGTTCCAGTTGTATCTCGATATCAAGATAAAAGGCAGATAATAATCCACCAATTTCGGACATAGGTAGAGGTGTTACATATTTCATACATAAATAATTAAACAGAAAAGTATTTTTTTATGGCACAATTTTATTCATCAAAGATAATTGTTTTATTGCATTTTCCCATAATAATAATTATTCTCATTATTCCTTAATTATATCAAAGTCCTAGATCAAGCCATGTCTTTTAAAAAGTAGAGTTCTTTAGTATTGCTCCTTTGGTGGGTGAGCGCGAAGGTACTCCAAGGAACGGGCAATCGCCTCTGGAATGGCAGGGGGCTGAGGAATCAAGTCACTCTGAAAAAAAAAAGTAAATTTAATAATAAGTAGAGCTAAAATGACAACTTTATAGTAATCAACAGACGATCGAACCTAGTTCGCACTGCGCTACATCACTGACTGAAAGCTGATTTACATGAGGTCACTGATAGAAGACTATGCCTTAGAATTATCGTTGGCAGTTATAGACTTGATTGAAATTGTATGGCACTGACTTCTGTCACAAACCTAATGTCAACCAGCTCTAACGTATTCTGTGACGTCAGCACAAAATACAGAATAGTCTGTACGTCATTTAAAGGTACGATAAGGTGCAGGTACGAACATTTGTTACGTCTATTATATGAAGAGCGTTTCAGTTCTCTTGCGAAATTAGATAACAATTGGTTTACAATCGCAAAATAAACGATTAATTTAAACTACAATCGAATTGTTCTGAGATTTACCAATTTTAAGCACGATTTTAATGAAAGCGAGTGCGAGTGCGAGGTGTTTTCATAGAAATACTTTTAAGGAAAAATGCATTTCTATCCTCTTAAAGCCCCAGAAACGGAATATGCGTTTGTGGTGATGTGTGTGTCCATTACTATTTTTCTCATAAACGCAAGTTTTTTATTAGTGTATTTTAATAGATCGTTGCTTGTGTTACCTGGGGCTGGTATCCATTCTCGTCAGCAATGTATGAGAACACGACGGGGGTACCGTCAGGAGCGGTGTAACGGTAGGAACCCTGGACAGCCTGCAAATAATAACGTACGTGTCTTTAGACCTTAAGAGTAGGGAGGGGAATAGGGAGGTATAATGGAAAGTTAAGCTATCTGAAAGCAAAGACTTTTGCGTCTTTTCCTATTAGCAGAAGAAATCTTTTAATTAACATTCCCTCATGTTCCAAGTGTACATACTAGGTGATAGGCGCACCTATCGTCTAGATAGGTCATGCTAGTTAATTATTTATAGTAAACAGTGCGTACACTATTTACTATAAAGAATTAACCATTATAGGTAACGATAAAGCACCTATTAACATGTGTTCAACATTTATTTACTATTAAATTTATTTTTAAGTGTGTTGTATGTGTAATGTTTTTGTTGTTGATCAAATAAGGTACTATCTATCTATATATACTTACAATAACATCAGCGTCATCAACCCTCTTCAAGCTACCAGTCGATTGGGCGGAAATTCCGTTTGAGGTTTCGTAACTAAAAATAAAGTGAATGGACTCTTTATAATTCGTTATTTTTAGGTATAAATTTTTCAAAATCGTCGACCTAAAAGGTTTGATTTTTTTTTTTTTATTTTCTTAGCACTTTACTTTACCAGTGCATAGATCTTTCTTAGTTAGAAAAAATGATGAATTATTGTACATACTACAAATATTAAAACGCGCTCAACTTCCAAATATCAGAAGCTTCGTGTTTCCGAAATGTAAGACCAAATCTCATATAAAAACCATAAAACAATACTCACTAGTAGTTGAACCCGTTTTCACTGACTTCAGAGTCAGCACGAAGAATAGCAGATTCATCTTCTTTGCCATTGTAAACAGTCTTGGCCACAGCTACAGGTGAAACCGGGACAATAGGAACCACTGGTTTAGGCACAATTGGCACGACGACAGGGGCAATGGGCTTCGCAACGTAGGGCTTAGGCACGTAGGTCTTGTACTCTGGAGCGGGAGGACTGACGTATGCTGGGGTGTGGACTACTTGGGCTACTGCCTGTGTGACCTGTTGCTGTGGCTGCCATGGCTTGTATGCTCCGGAGCTGTAGGGAGCCGCGCTAGCAGCGCACACGCAGATTGCCAATACCTATAACGAAATTGATTATTTATTGTCATTCTATGCCTATAGGTATATGTAAAATGTTTTATCCTGACTGGCTGACTGGTGAAACAAAGCACAGCCTAAACCGCTGATAGCAGAGAGCTGAACCTTGGAGAGTGTGTTCTATATACGACGTAGGCATCCGATGAAAGGGGTTTTCGAAGTTCTCGTGGGATCGGGACTTTTAGGCGGTTTATACCGCGGGACACAGATTAAAATTACTAAAATATAGATTACAAAACATGCCTCACCTTCGGCAGTCAAGTAATAAAGAACAGCCGATAAAGCCGAGGCTAAGCAAAGCATGAGCTTTGAATGCTATGAGAAGCAACTACAAAACGCTTGATTTTAAGTCTCCTCTTTTGATGTAAAACATCTTTTGCGGCTAAATGTGATTATTGGCGTGACGACGCTTCGCTTCGACACGCCATATGAAATCAATTAGAGTGTTTCACATCTGTCAGGCGTCTCGTGACGGCTCATATTTTATTTCCTCTTACTCTCCCTCTCCTTTGCTTTCCGTCGCAAAAATATACAAACAAATATACACTCTAGATTCGTTCAAATATATTTTTCACATGACGATCAATCAGCTGCTAATCCGTATGATTGGGATATCACGGTTAAACTAAAAACCTCCATCGATCATCTTTCTTGACAGAAGTCTCATAAGCTCAAATAAAAGGTATAATATCCATAACCTTTAATTTTAACTTTCCATTAACGTACAAGTATACTATTCGTGATGATGATGAAGATACATTAAAAATAATCTTACCAAAAATTTCATTTTGCTGAGATCTGCGTCCTTACGAATACTAGAAACAACAGGTATCATCCCAAATACACCCGTTCCTTATATATTGGACTAATCCATTTAGTAAACAACAAAATGGGGTTATTGACTCCATAATACAAACCTGTCGAAAGTTTTTTCTATGATTTTTACTATCTGTCTCGAAATATGAGTCGCCTAAATGGGTTTTAGGTGCGGGTTACTTACCTACTGCGACGCTAATTCTTTGATCGTGAATAATGGCCTATAAATAATTTTAGATAATTTTAGATTACGTTAATTAGTAGAGAAATTTATGTAATCAATTTCTGTAACCAACCATATTTATATTTATTTATTTGTGAGGCTCATTTACTTTAATCGACGCCTGAGCAGGCTCTCTACTTTCACCTGCACGTAATATAGGCATTGATCTCGCTGGAGAAAACTCATTTCCCGAGTAATGAAGACCCTTAATATTTTGTTGTTATATCAGGATGCGACCAACCTCATTAGCCAAGATGAGTTGCCCTGCAATGGGACGCACTGTGTTCTCCTTTCCTATCCTTTCACGCCTAGTATAAGAACTGGTACATGTTGGGCGCTTTCAAACGTATGTGGGTATTCATTTAACCTATTTGTATTCAAACTAGGTTTTTAAGGAAACGTGACACGTTACCATCCATAGCTGGGGTCTCTTCAGATTCAGTAGAGCCCTGCTTAGTTAACTAACCTTATAGATCGGGATGCGACCAGATCTCATCTGTTATGTTAATGAAAACAATATTGGTGAGGACATAGACTAAAAGTAAAAAACTCAGCCAGCCGCGACTCAGCTGTCTTTAGTTTTTAGGGTCACATTCTAAGAGGTTTTCTATCAGAATTACCTATAGTACTAGAATATGATGAGAAAAAAGACCAAAAAATGTACTTATTCTTATAAAACTTAGTCAATCACGAGTCAGTCTATCCATTTCTCTGTCCTTCCTCTTCCACAATTTTAAAAGTTACAGGCATTTATTAGTCTAATTTACTGCCAATGTGTCTTCTTCTTTGGAAGAAGAATTACTGTGAAACAACTGCCCTAAAGCAATAATTATCGACTATTGACAGTGTAATATATATTATTAATTACAATTAAAGCATCTTTTTAATTTTCTCTATCCATCTACGAATTCCATTTATTTTTTTATGAGTGTAATGCCCTCTTAACGAATATTGTCTCCAAAACTAGCTAACCTTGAAGATCTTTGCAGTACTAGAACTAAAACAAGATTAAGTCTCATCCTACCCGGTCAGCGTCTCTGTGCCGGGACAAATAAGACCCTTATTCTTTCCAGGTCAGGGTCGGGCTCAAAATTTTGGCCGAATGTAAGATCCTAAGAGTAGTTTTGTCAATGGTTTTCATCGTCCGATGATCGAAATGAAAACCAACATGTAGACCTTTGGTTTTCATTTCGATCGTCTTTTATTTATACTTCGATCGTAGTATGTTAGGTTCCCATACTTTTACTAATTAATAATCTAGGGACAAAAAGATAAGATCCTTAAGGTTGGTAAGTCGACAGGTCTCATCCGCCCCGGTACCAGGTCCGCGACCGGAGCGGATGATATCTATTCAAAATTATATCTCGAGATTTAGAAATATACATACGTTCATGGTTGCAAATTAGATGTAAAAATGCGAATTATAGTTAATATTTATTGTATTACTAGCTGCGCCCCGCGGTTTCACCCGCGCAAGTTGCGATCCCGCGTTGTTCTTACACCAACCTATCGCAATGCAAAAATCCACACTTAAACGGTCGCCCATTGAAGTACTGATGGAGCCAGGCGCTATCGCGCCTGGCATCATCAGTACTTCCCTGGTCGTCCGTTTAAGTGTGGATTTTTGCATTGCGGTAGGTAGGTGAAGTAAGGCAAAATAAATTACTCAATTTCTATTTTTTATCCGAATATCCGGACTTGATATCCGGAAAAAAGTAGCCTATATGTCAATTGAAATCTTAAGCTATCTGCATACTTAATTTCATTAAAATCGGTTTAGCCGTTTCCGAGATTAGCGCGCACAAACGCACAGACAAACGGACAAACAGACAAACTATTTTTAGTAGTAGTGTTTTTTTAATAGTTTTTTCAAAATATCTTTTAAAAATAGACACCGCTAAGTTACGATTTTATTATAAGTATAGAAGATATAGATTGAATAATTGATTGATTGTGAGTCAACCATAAAAGATAGACATGCTGTCGCAGGATATTTTTTATTTACTTATTTATTTATTATTTTATGGCATGTTAAGCAGATCCGTGATACATGATTTCTGTGTAACTTTAAACCATTCTGGCTGCACATAGCGACGGAAGCATAAAACATGGAGTATATTTTCCCGTTTTTGTAACTTTTCTCTTTACTGCTTCGTTCCCATCTATCTTAGCATAATAAAAAGTAATCTATAACCTGCCCAGGAGTATGAAGTATAATTCTACCAAGTTTCGTTAAAATCCGTCCAGTAGTTTTTGTTTCTATAACGAATATACAGACAGACAGACAGACAGACAGACAGACAGAAAAAAAATTTACTTATTGCATTTTTGGCATCAGTATCGATAACTAAACACCCCCCGATAGTTATTTTGAAAATATATTCAATGTACAGAATTGACCTCTCTACAGATTTATTATAAGTATATAGATATAAATAGATCAGTTCCTACGTGGGCGCTTGACGCATAAATATATTGTAAATTAAACAAAAAAAATATAAGTATTACAAACATGATAATAATAAAATGCAAAGTTCTGACTCATCGCATCGACTGACTTATACGTTAAAGCAACGCACAATCTTCCTCCTGTACTATGCTATATCTCTTTGTCTGTAACTAAAACGAATCTTATATTCAATATAGATACTCAGCTATACACAACTTTTTCATGTTACATCTGAAACAAATAATGCGAGTTTGATTCGGTTGTTAAAAAGCTATGCCATATAGCCTCAGCTTAGAATATGACCACTCTTTTCGTGGGTGTCTTAAAATGCTACTAAGAGATTGCTTTATGCGATAAGGCCGCCCATTTTGTACCACCAAATTTTAAGATGTTTAATTTTCTTTTTTATCGTAATTGTGGTGTGAATTTGGAGTTCTCCAAATTCTATTTGGAAGGAGTCTCGCAAAGGTTATTTCTGGTTTTGACCACGAATCGCTTATTTTTATAATTTTGGTTGATACTAACCACATTAACAATGCGTCCTTCATACGGCCATGACATTTACACATAACACAAGATAAACGATGAAGTCAATTTTTAAAAAACGTCAACAAATATGTAATTTATTCGTCATATTTTACATATTCGACTGTTTTAAATAACATAAATTTATAATTATTATTGCAAATTATGTCACGTATTGGCATTCAAACATAAAAATTGTGATGTACTATATGGACCTACTTTCTTACTTCTTTTGACAAGGAGACGTTATTTAGCTGATTAAATAAAGACCGGCATAGACTAGGGCTACCTCATCTCCTCTCGATTTTACGACTAAAATACGACGAAGGGATTTCAGGGAGACTAGCAGACCTGGCTCTCTCCACGTTGCTTATTTCCACCTAGAGACCTGGCTTACGCCTACAAGCCAGGCTGGAGTGATGCCAATGTTCACTTGCAGCAAAAGCTCTTTAGTTAGTAAAAAATATGCTATTTGCAGTAGGTATTATAGGGTCAATTTGACTTTTACTGTATTAAGTGGACCCCGGGATATATCGAAACTATCGCGCGGATGTAAAAGAGTTGAGCGTAACGCGTCAACAAATAAATATAATTGCAATAAATTTCGGTGAACTTCTTTCAGATTTTTATATACCTACTTCTTCTTAGGGAACTGAAATTTAGATTTAGATGATATTTTACACAGGTACATGGAAACCTGGAACACCACGCGCCAAATTAAGTAAAATAAAAGCATAATATATTTATAACAAAAAAAGATAAAATAGCAAAACTCAGTATTTTTATTCACAAATCGTATATCAACTAAAAATATTTTAATGGCAGTTCAAATATTATAAATAGCTAACAACGTCCTTAACATAGCCTAGTCGTCATGACTTCATAATTTGACTACAGATATATATAGTCTTCCCTTATATGATATAAAGATTATTTAATGTTCTGGTTTCGGTGGATGAGTTCGGATGTATTCCAGAGAGCGAAGAATTGCTTCCGGAATCGCTGGGGGCACTGGGAGAAGGTCGCTCTGAGAAAAAAATACACAAAATAAATTTAATGCGAAATTATTATTTTAACGTTTGGGACTGTTCAAGTATTCTGTAAGCATGATTTATGGAAAAAGCTTATTTTTGATGACTTGGGGATCGCGATGGATTATATTTTTTTATTCTTTTGGATTTTCTACAAGTGTCAAACCATTATAAGTCCTCGAGTGGTGACCACGATGTAATACGAAACGGAGTTTTGGAGGATCATCTAGTCGGTGGACCGACGGCATTGTAGCGGTCGCCGGGAGTCATTGCATAGAGGTAGTTAGGAAGAGGCCTATGTTCAGCAGTGGACGGTTAAGGGCTGAGATGATGATGATGATGATGGTTCTTTGACTGTTGAAAATTCATGTAGTGTTTATGATTTGAATTCAGTGCATTGCAATTTTTCGGCAGTCAAAAACGCCACAAAACACATAATATGTGCAATTCCCTTCCATGCCTATGTAACTATGGGTGGAAGTGTAAGCATTGCTTACTTTTGCTGGAAGTGGTTAATAATTGCTAAAATTTCGCTTACATAATACTCAACGAATTCGTTACCCGTTACGTACTGAGCTGGGGTCACATCATAACTTTAAGGCATTACTCTGAATGTAGACAGGACACTACATGGTTTAATAACACCATAGACTTGTATCTAACTTCACTAAATAATTTGGAAGAAATTGCCTACCTCTGGGTGGTAACCGTTCTCATCGGCGACGTAAACGAACCTGACAGGCGTACCGTCAGGGGCTACGTATTGGTAAGATCCTTGGATGGCCTGGACAAAAAAGAAATAACACATAAGCATTGACGATCGTCTATTGTTTCTGTTATGATCGTCATTTGTTTCGATTGTCTTTTGTTGCGTCTGTGTTGTTTTTCGTATGAAAATAAACAGGGTTTTTTTCGCTGTAGTTGTTACAAACCTTCGGTGTCGGATGCGACCGAAAGGGATTTTATCATTTTGAACACTAATCGATAAAATTATTTAATAAAAACTTACGAGAACATCAGTGTTTTCAACATTCTTTAGGGAACCACTAGATTGAGCAGAAATTCCATTGGAGGTTTCGTAACTGTGAACAGACATAAATATATTATTAGGGGTAAAGTATGAAATTGCCGATTTGTACTGAAAATCTTAATTGTTTATTTTTTAAATTTTTAACAAATTTATTTAATCAAAATAGTTGCCATTATTATCTATACATTGCTGCCATCTAATGGGAAGGTTATTAATGCCTTTGCGATAGAACTCCGACGATCTAGACTGCACAAACTGTGTGAAAGCATTTTGTACTGCCTCCTGGGAAGAAAACTTCTTGTCACGTAGATAATTGTCCAAATCACGAAAAAAATGGTAGTCCGTTGGAGCAAAGTCTGGTGAATACGGAGGATGACGAATGGTTTCTAAGTGCAGTTCCTGAAGGGTCAAAATGGTTTCTCGTGCTGTGTGAGGTCTCGCGTTGTCGTGGAGCAATAATGGTGAAGATCGATTCATGAGTCGGGGCTGTTTTACTGCTAGTTTTGTCAACATGGTTCGGAGTTCGGCACAATAGACATCTGCCGTAATTGCTTGACCAGATCGAAGAAAACTATAGTGAATAACACCATGCTGAGACCACCAAACAGTTACCATTACCTTTTTATTGGTAAGTTTTGCTTTAGGACACTGTTGTGGCATTTGACCTGGGGTCAGCCATTGCATTTTTCTTTTCCGGTTATCATAAAGAATCCACTTTTCATCACATGTTACAGCTCGATCCAATATTCCTTCATTTCTGTACCGGTTCAACAAGGCAACACAAGTTTCAACACGCGTTTCTTTCTGCAGATCAGTCAAATCATGAGGCACCCATTTTTCGTATTTTTTTATTTTATTGATTTGACGCAAGTGAGTCAATAAAGTGGGTAAGGTAACGTTAAACCATGCCGCTAATTCCTGGGTAGTTTGACTAGGATCGGCTTCCACTATCTCTCTTAATTCATCGTTATTCACCTGTGTGGGTGGTCTTCCTCGTGGCTCGTTCTATAAGTCGAAATTTCCATCACGAAAGCGTTTAAACCAAAATCGCACGGTGCGTTCATTAGTAGACCCCTCTCCAAACGCAGCATTGATATTGCGGGCTGTTTCTGCCGCGTTAGTTCCGCGTCGGAACTCGTATTCAAAAATCACTCGAATTTTCGCAGTATCCATCTTTCTTGTCTTAATTGAATAACAAAAACAATTGAAAGTCGATATTCAAATGTTTCACATTTTTTAAAAAAAGAACATCACAGAAACCATTTGAAAAAAGTTTCATTCGAAAACCTCAAACCATGAAGATTCTATGTCAATTCAAAGAACCTATTGCAATAAAACGGCAATTTCATACTTTAACCCCTATTATTTTAAATTTAAGACTTATCACTTATGTTTGACTAATTACGTAATACTACAATTATGTAATTACTCAAAGTAGCAGCATCGTCTGAAAGAATCTTGAGGGTTTACTTTACTTAAACGATAATCGTTTTACGGTTATATTATATTTTGTCCCGCAATTTCGGGAACGATTGACAATCATCTATGGATTAAAAGTTGGTGATCTGAATATGATGGCATCATAGTAGAAATAACTGTTTTTTGTTCGAGAAAAACGAGTAACCCTGTTCACTTTGGTATAGTTAGCGATGGCTGGTTTTGATCCCGATATAGCCGCAGAATCAGGACTTAACCGCGCAGTTAGTTAAAAATATTTTGTAGTTACTAACGCATAGTTGTATCCGTCAGCGGCAACTTCAGCATCCAAACGCACGACGGAAGCGTGAGCCTCGTCAGAGTAGGCAGCCTTTGCAACTGGTACTACGGTCCTGGCGGCTACAGCCGGGGCTTCAGCGAGGACCACCGGGGCCGTGACCACTTGGGCGACGGCAGACACCACGTTCTGAGGTTGCTTGTACGGTGTGTTCGCGAAGAAAGATGCCGCGTTCGCTGCGCACACGCAGAATGCTAATACCTGATATAAAGTTATTTAAATAAAAATTATGATACAGGGCGCCATAGTAGGATAATAATTCGTAATAAAACACTTTATTTATCCGGGTTAATCGCGTTTTTATTCATTGTTCCAAACGAACCGAGCTTTCGCCAACTTTACAGTTGGCTTTATCAAGGTTGACTATTATGCAAAATCGCGAAAACCATAGAAGAAATTAATAATTCGTAGTTTGTAAGTAAACTTGTTATTGAAAAGGGCCTCTATTGTGTTAGCTTCGGCTTCATGTAAGCCTTCCAAATGTCTAACGAGTCTCCATAACCTCCAGATACTGGACTGTAAAACCAGATAATAATATTTGCAGTAGATTTAACATAATCATTTATCTTTGAATAATTATCGAAGTATATTTAAATAAACGTAAAAAAGTGAGTTTTTGGGGCAGTGAGAGCACTGAAATGGGTTCCATATGTTATTTTAAGTTTCTAAGCAGTCTTATTAGTGAGGGTATCATTTTTGATGTCTTTGTTTCCGTATCCATAAAACTTGTGACAAAATCACACTCACCAAGTATTTCATCTTGATGAGATCTGTGTCTCTGCGTTTATCAGGAACAACAAGTAGTCAATTATCAAAGTTAATCCTTTTATATTAATATTCATCATTTAAAAAAACCAGCAAGTACAGACAAATATGAGGTCAATGGCTCAAAATAGAAACCTTGAATAATTTCTGCCAATTTTTCTTCAATCCGCGTGTCAAAAGTCACGGAATTGGTTTATCTACTTCATTAATCATTTTTTTTGGGTTCCTTACTGTTTTGTTTTATAATAATTCTAATGTATCAAATGTCAGCAGGAAATATAAAGTCAAGGAAGATTACATGAATCTACACACTATATTCCCTAATTTTTGTGATTAATTATTCAGATGCACCAAGGTTTATACGTCACGCTAAAACGCCTGACACCTACCTAAAATACACCAAAAAAGTAGTATAAAAACAGATTACGGAAAAAACATAACACTTCCTTAGGCAGTCGTGTAAAAAGAACAACAAACGAACAAAGAAAATAATGACGGCCTCTGTGGCACGTCGGGCGAAAACCCGACTGCAATGAGAAGACTGCGGGTTCGATTCTCGATCGGTGCAAGTATATGTGGAAAAAAAATGTCATACTAACTTAACATATTCGCCATCTTGTCTGATGTTGACGTTTGTACAGACTTGCTATGTAAAAAGTATGCAAATAATTTCAGGGCCAAGAATCGGTAGCCAGACTATACTCTCTATTGAGTCGGACTCCTGCATCAGGTACCAAGCTGATTTTATACATTCTCACCCATTTATCTAATATAATTATTTTGGGTTCCTTTCTTAACTTTTTATTAATTGAATTTAATAAAAGAACCATTATCAATAAAATAAGTACCAACCGTTGATTCCATAACTAACAATCACCATAAAACTAGATACCTATCCTAACTAGCCTTCAGAAAACTCGTCTAATATCGGGAAAACAACCTAAGTAGGTACCTATAACCATTTGTGGCATCTCAGAAATCATCTCTATCCGTACAAAACTAGTTTCTTCCGTTTAAATGTCAACCAGTATTATTAACAGTAGGGTTACCAGGGTCAAACCTAATACCATCTGCAACAACGCAACGGATTTTTTGTTTATTCACACTTTTGAAAATACATTCAATTTATATAAAATTATAATAAAACGAGATGGTGACAATATTACAATGAAATTATAATAGCAACTTTTATAATTATATGGGTAACGCGTTGATCTCTTTTGTATGAAAAAATAAATTAGCAATTTTTCAACTAACCATTAGGCAGTAAGATGAGTTATAGTAATTATAGTTCTAAATAGAGGTTTACGGTGTACTTAAAACTTAAAAATTTAACTCTGTAAAGTTATGATTGAGATTCATATTTTTTCCTCAATTAAACCTTGTGGAAAATCTGAGCTTGCACTGGTCCATTTGAAAAACAAAATCGCAAAATTACTCAATATAATAAGTTCATCATCATAATCATGATTTCAGCCGCCAAAAGCCCACTTCTGGGCACAGTCTGGTCCAGTCGCCTCTACGACGACTGGTCCTGCTTCATCTTACGTATCCAAGGGATTCCCACAACCTTAACGGTCATCGGTCTACCTCTATGAAGGCTTACCCACGCTGCCTCTGCGTTTTTAGGGTCTCGTAGTCAATTAAATTCAATTCATTTATTCATAACTGCTTGCACTAGGTAAATTACAGTATATGTTATAAAAATAAATATGATGTCCTCTAGGCCCATTATAATAGGTATACAGTCAACTTATAAGGTAAAAATATAAATCAGGAAAATCAGAAAACAGAAAGCTGTACTTTTGCATGATCATTGATCATGATAAAAAAAATTATACCAAAAAAAATTAAAAACATTTTTAGGCCCCAAAAAAATTAAAAACATTTGCAGAGTTTCAAAAACTATTTTTCATGTTAGTGTTTCGTTTTCGAAATATAGAATTTTAAAGGAATAGTTTTTAGACTTATGTGTACCCCCTCTAACAGCCAAATAACCATACGATACCATTGATACGTCATATGTATTCATAATAGTAGTACGAGTACATATTATAATAAAGTTTAAAGGAAAATGATTACAGCTGAACAGCCTTTTCAAATATACGAGGAATTAAAGGAAATTGAAAGTAAAATTTCGAACCCATTCCCTTGAATAATTTTACATACACTGGGTAGATAAAGTGTTAGTGGAAACGACTATTCCAAATTGAAACCCCTGTTATTTATAGAAATTACGAAACCCGTGGCCCGATAAGGTACGCAATTGCCTATTTTTTTTAGTTTTAAAAATAAGTTAAATTAATCTGTTAATTTCTTATTGAGAATTATTTCTTTATATTATTTCCCTAATCATTTGCAGATAATTTATTTAAAATCTACCAACGCCATCTTTGCAAATTCCTATAAATTAAAATGTTAAATTTTAGCATAATTTGTTTATTCATAATTAAAAACCATTCGATTGAAAATTTATTATGTCTTAATGGTTCGATGTTTCTTCGCTAGATGGCTGTATTAAATGTTTTGAAATTATACATACGTGTTATCTTGTGACTTGGGCATACCATTGATCTCAACCTAAACGATGACGAGCGAATAGTGATTTCTATGTGCAATTGAATCGTTCAAGGGTAATTCTATATACAGTTCGGAGCTCCCTTTGCACACTGCAGACAATGATGTTTTAGTAAATATCTATAGTTAACTTTTGAAACACAAGATTTGTACTCATATTTTAAAAAATCCCGGGTTTTTTTGCTTATATTTGTTTTTGATTTTTTTTTCCTGTATATTTCGGTCAATCTATAGTATTCTGTGAGATAATGCTAGGGATTAGTTACTCATAATATAAATATACTAGCTGCGCCCCGCGGTTTCACCCGCGTAAGTCCCGTTCCCGTTTCAGTTCCCGCGGGATTAAAAGTATTCTATGTCCTTCTCCTGGTTTTAAGCTACCTCCCTACCAATTTTCAGACAAATCGATTTAGCCGTTCTTGAGTTATAAATGGTGTAACTAACACGACTTTCTTTCATATATAAAGATTATGAATTTCTTCGGTTTTCGCGATGCTGTAATAAAATTTAACTTTTTTCGGGTTCGGTCACGTTGGTTTTATTATGATTAGCATTTTTCAAACGCTTTGAAGACTCATAACCACAGCACCAGCTGCTTTACGGGTAGACTGATGTGTAATTTGTCAGATTCATTGTATCAGTATCTAAGTTAGTAGAAGTTATTTCTGATAGCAGTCATTCTAGTTAGAAAACACAAACACTCTAACACTAGGAGAGCCACACCACTACATGAGAAGAAAAAGTAAATACTTATTTTCCTTATCATAAACATTGTGAAAACCGAAGAAAAATCAACTTGTAAATTGTTTGCCAAACGCTACGTACAAGATTTCAAACAAAGCCTCAAATCATATTAAAAGATAAATATTACGAAGTTTATCAAACAAAACAATAAAGAACGTCCTTTCTTTGGAGAGGAACAGCAAGAAAACTTGTCAATCACACTGGTTATATTGTACGGGGTGTTAATCGCGTATTGTTACCAAGACCATTTTCCTCGCGTAAATAACAATACGCTATTAAGACCACTGGGTCTTAATAGCGTATTGTTATTTATTGTTATGAACTATGTTAACAAATCGTGTAAATTAAAAAAAATATTGTCATTCACACCATTGGCAATTGATTTGAGACAAGATGCCATGGAATTAAATATATCCCCTTTATTATATGAGTGGACCCTACGTAATGTTGTAGGCAACTTTAATGAGGAAAAATAACTAATTTTGAATATTAGCTCTACATATCCTCTGTCGAAAATAAAAAAATACAACTGAAAGAATTACAAGTTTCCGATTTATAGAAGTAAACGTGCGAGGCGAACTCGTACTCGGGTGTGACGTCATCTCACACATGCCCACGCAGTCCGCTCGCACTCTATATGTCGATGTCACAGTATATGTCGTCTAACGTTTTGATTAGCGGAGCGTTGTGAATGACGTCACGTGACTGTTAGCGGGACTCAATATTTATCGCAAGTTTAAATGCCTGTAAAATCAAAATTAATGGGTATTTTTGACTACAACAAAAACTAGTTTGTTTGTATATACAAGCTTTACTGTAACAAGGTTTCAACCGATTTGGCATACCTATTAACATTCTTCATTCACTGCGCAATTAAAACACTGCCTATCATTCTTGCTGATGAGAATTTAAAACGTTTACTAGCTGTGCCCCACGGTTTCACCCGCGTAAGTCCTGTAAAAAATAGCCTTTGTGTTATTTCAGGGCTATAACTATCTACATTCCTAGTTTCATCGCAACCGGTTCAGCTGTTTTTGCGTGATCTGGTAACAGACATACATCCATACTCACAAACTTTCAGCTCCATAATATTAGTAGATGATTTCAGTACTATAATATCTACCTACATAATATTTATTAATCAAAACACATGGTTGAGAAATCATTGTTTGTGTGTTGAGTAACCGATACCTAGGTAATGTTCATTTAATGACCATGTTAAATTCAAAGTCCTCGAGTAATGTTCGGCTAGATTATAGTGAAAGCAGACTTGTGATTTTTTTGTCGGCAGATCTTTAGACGATAATTCAATTCCCACCCACGATGGAACGATGCAGATGCACTTAGGGTGTTTGTTGGTTTACTAAGTATCTATTTTCCATATATGGAAGATATAACCGCTTCCGTAATAATTACCATTTG
This sequence comes from Idaea dimidiata, assembly GCA_949358125.1. Classification (NCBI taxonomy): domain Eukaryota; kingdom Metazoa; phylum Arthropoda; class Insecta; order Lepidoptera; family Geometridae; genus Idaea; species Idaea dimidiata. The sequence goes on along the minus strand of OX442332.1, from coordinate 23,753,946 downwards.
GTTATAAGATTACGGTACTTTTGCTTCTTTATCCTCTTTTCGTCTCAAGCCGTTATCTAACTTGACCTAACGACTGCTATCACAGATAACAACCAGTATTAACTTTTGCTTACAGTGCCTAATATAAAATAAAAAAAATATTTATTTAGTAATATGACACTTACTGAACATGTCTTTTGTCACAAATTACAAAATAAATCGGTTCTACACCAAGCACAAGCTTGTATCTCGGTAAAGGGGCTAATATAATATTATCATGTTAAGTTTTTCTTTTTAATTTGTGACTACCGGATCTCCATTTTCGAATAGTTGGCAAAGGTACCGATAATTCTCATGTTGAAAAGTATTTGTATAGTTATTAGATTTTAGAGACTATGAAATGAAAATTACAATAACATTTATAGACCCAGTAGTTGTTTGCTGGCGTGCTAATCTAAACTAACTTGTTCTTGAATTCAAATAGTTTTAGGTTCTAAATTATAATAATTTATAGAAGAGCCTTATAAAAATTTTTAGCTAAGCCTTGTCTCAAGCTTTTACGCTTTTGTCACAGATTTTCTTGACTGCGAAAATGTAAACTTATTCACAATTCGAGATTTAAAGAAGGGTATTTATAACAGACTGTTGATTGGTCAGGTTATCGAGCACTCAACAATCTGTAGTCTAACGCCACCACCTTGACCAAAGGAATACAAAAACTTCAATTAATTACTAACTATTTATTATATTAAAATTTGTACACTTATGTATCTACGTTTAAATATGAAAGTATAAAAGAACCTACAGAAACACTTGGATTGTTTCCCTTTCTAAGAATAAATCGTCTAGTGGCAAGAATATAAAACTATTACGAATGTCTTACTAGACAGTTTCGTACTGGAAAAGAAACCATAGGCATCAATAGGAACGTTAATCATTGATTTATAATGAGTAAGGCTGCGTTCTCACTGTAAGCGGAGCAAAGTCATTAATGTGATATTAGTTTATCACCCAACGTTTTCATAGCGCGATCGAGCCCGCCGAGAGTCGTTAGTTACGAAAATGACCATTGGTTTTTAAACATTAATGACTCCTCTCCGCAGGCGGTGTGAACCCGGCTTTAATTTGGTATGCAGTTAGATACAGCAGAATGGGGTAAAAGCTTCATCTTAAAACAGGAAAGGCTTTTATCGAAGATAGTCTGCGGTTTTCTACAGCACATTGCACGGTCAGTACTTTGTGGAATTTTGCACAGTACGAGATAACCTGTTACGCGCACTGCTTATCTATACTAAACTTTTAAAGAGGTGAAACTTGGTTATATGGATGAATGTGCCTTTAGTTTTACACAGTTTACGCTAATGGTTTAGTTTAAATTAGGCTTCTTCAGTTTGGGGTGGTGCAGTAGCGAGGTAGGCGAGAGCTCGTTGGATAGCCTCAGGGATAGGTGGAGGCGTAGGAATGTGGCTACCAGAGGGCTGGAAACCATTCTCATCAGCTATGTAACTCAGCTGTATGAGCTGACCATCGTCACCAGTGTAACTGTATTGGCCATCTACTACAATAGGAGTTTCTGTACCGATAGCTCTCAATTCTCCTTTTTCTTCGGCTTTGATACCGTTGCCCGTTTCGTAACTGTAAGAGTATGAGCCATCTGGGTTGATGTTGTTCTCTTGGTGGATTATTGGAATAGGTTCCGTTGCAGATTGAGGAGCCGCACTCGCTAACGCCACAAGACCCAGGAAAATCTGTGGAAAAAAAGAACATGATAAATAAATGACTTTCACATCGCCTTACATACCAAACTAGGCTTGCAATATGGGTACTAGACAATGAATTTGTTTTATATTATGCTACTTTTTTTGTAATCACATACATATGATAACATATAGATACAACCCGGATTCAGAAACAAACATTTATGATCAGCATAAATACTTGTCTTCGTTGGAAATCGAACCCGCAACCGTTTACGTTGCAACTGAGGCTATCACATGGTTTGAGACACTTCACAATAAAAATATTGAACGAAAAATTAATTTCCAAATATTTGATTAAAAAACGAGATTCGAAACGGAGGCTCTCGCTTGCCGAGCGTGGCATGGACTTGCCACTAGACCACACGATCATTCCGATATCACTTTTCACAATTTTATTGAAACTCATATCATTGTTAATGAAAAGAAAGTCCATTTTCCATTATTTTCGTTTTGGTATCTATTTCTGCACAGAAGCACCCAACAAACAAACACTTCACAATATTTGTAAGCTGCATTAACCAAAGCACTTACAATTGTCTTCATATTGTTTGTTTAGTTTGTGTGTGGTACACTAGACAATGTTGTTCTAACACTGTATATCGGTATATATACGCATGGGTCAGTGTGTGCCTTCCACCTCTGGATGCGATTGCACCACCTCATGCGTCACAATAAATTCTATAAAATATGTGTGAGCTTATACTCGTAGTTAGGGTCATACACACTCTCGTATACAATCATTATGACGGATCGCTAATTATCACCCGTGAGTTAAGTCGATTAGGTAGGTACTTGATCAATACTTAACATTATAAAGAGGTAACGTTGGTAACATGTATGTATGTGAGTATGTATATTGGGGGTAATCTCCGAAACTACTAAATCGATTTCATTAAAAATCTTACACCATTATCTAGGAGTAACATAGGCTACTTTGATCCCGATGATGATTCTTAGGGGATCGGGACTTACGCGGATGAAACCGCGTCCGTCAGGTAGTGGTTAATAAAGTTTACTGACATGTACATAGATACTACACCTTTAATTAGGTAGGGTATTAGTCAGAGATTTATAGGTTAGTTTAAGAGTCGTTTGACACACTTTTAAGTTGTTTTAGAAATTAATTTTCTGACCTTTACAATAGGCTTTGCCAAGATAACGTAGTACTAGCTTAGCCCTGCGTAAGTCCCGACTTCGCAAAAATTTATTTATTTATTTATCGAAATTTTGATCAGATCAAAATTGCCTATTCGGGAATCTAGATCTCCTGTCTGCATCCCAGATTCCATCGCAATCGGTACAGTAGTTTAACTCACATACTCGTTAACTTAGTTACTTACAAACAAACTTTCACATTTATAATATACTCGTAGTACTTAGGATAGATCAATTTAGGTACTACCGACATGAAACTAATGACACCACAGTACAATAAAGAGATATCCATCTATTTTAAAAGATTATTTTGACTGTTTGGCATAGGAATTGTAAGACGGGAATAAAAGAAGAATTGAAGTTTCAAATAGATACCCTAACCTAACCTAACCTAACCACATGCAAAAACGCAATGAAAAAGATAAAATAATTTCTAAAAATAACATTCTAATATTTTTTGTAAGTATTTAAATTTATTACAATATTACATAGGTACTGTATCCGCAAACAATAACACTAGTTCCGGAGATTCTTTCGTATCTCATGATCGTGGGAAATGTTTAATTATTTATTTAAAGAAGCTAACACTCATTTTACATCTGTCCGTACTCAGTTAAAAGTGCCTTAGCAAAGATGTCACGAGTACGAATATTCTAATTGATTACAAATAAATAAGTTTAAAATAAGGATTCGATTATACCGAAACGACCGTCGGTCTACCGAAACGACCGACCGACCGTTTCCTTAGGTTCGGTGCAGGGCAAATCAAATCAGTGAAATCGTAAGTAGATGAGACCGAGGTACATAAGCTGGATGTAAACAAACAAGTAATTGACATATGTCTACGAATTCACTCTCAAACCCCGGCTAGCACCTTCCAAATTATAAATAAAATGGGGATTTAGCGAAGAACTTGATGCACTCAGCAAATTATTTTCTATATTGATTTTTTTTTATCTCAAACACCATCCATTTTATTATTTATGATTATTTTTATGCCTAGAGACTGTTCGCATAAAGGCAGAACAGATCGAATAAACAAGGAATTTCATAAAACGAAAACACAGCGATGAGTCATTTCTATACTTTTTATCATCATCAGCCTGTAGCAGTCCACTGCTGGACATGGACATCCACGCACGCCACCTGGATCTATTTGTAAAGTAATAATAGTATTTGTCCTATCTTTTATGGTAATCAAATCAAATTATAATGGCAAAAAATAGAGAGTCGCTGACTTTTTCAGAAATTATATTCTTCCAGATAAACTTCATATTACTAATGGTCCAGTAACTAAATACATCTGATTATTTGCAGACTTGTTTGTGATGTTGGCCTAATGAATAATCCAAGTTTGTGATCTCGAGCGCCGAACGCAATCTTGTCATACGACCCCATACATTCGGGCGCCATTCTTACTTATCTTAGAATTTGTTACATTTTTAAATCAGAAACATTGGGTTTCGGTTTTCAATATAAATTTTGATAATTACAAACCGTACTTTTCCGAGACCGTCTACTACTTCAAATTGTAAACGAAGTAATCTCGCGCACGGAGATATATGGTTCGGCCAAGAAGCCTACATCAAATATTAAAGTAAGAAACTCGGCCGCGGATGAGATTTTTTGTGTCCGAGTTTTCCCCTAAGCCCCTTTCTTTTGTCTTACAATTGTACCTAAAATCTAACTTTTACTTCACCTAATCTGAACATCTGCCTATATTTTAGATACCTACCTATATCTACAAAATCATTCCAACCAACAGATAGTCTCTCCTCTTTCGTACTTATTATATATGTAGGCTGTAGGTGTATTGACAATATGCTTAGTCACATTGGTAACTTATTGAATAGCAACTCTGATATTCTATTCAGATGGTATGGATGTGCCATTATTACTTGACAACTAAAATGGTTGCGATATCATTAATCATTCGTACTAACGAAATAGGCATCGGTTGAGAATTTTATGTGACTACCTATTGCGTTTCAAAGGCTCTAAAATTCTAGTTTAGAACCTTTGTTGTCGCTTACAAAATTTCGTCGTCTCGACGTTGCAATGTGGTTAGATGTTATAAAAATATACAATACTACGCCCAGTGCTATTAAAAATGCGAAAGTTTAGACGTTTATTTGTTTGTGTGAATGATTGTTTTTCAATCATTTAAAAACTACTGAACCGATTGCAATAAAACTTGGCATACAGGTAGCTAGATTAAAACACAGGTTACTTTCATCTCGATATTCTTGAAAGGTCGGGACTTACGTGGGCGCTACTAGTAGGTAATATAAAAGTAGGTACGGCTAGACCTTTTCCAATTTAGGAGCAGATTCATCCGTATATTGACTACCTACGATATCTAATAAAAGGTTGGTATTAAAGTGTAGGTAGATTCTTTATGGTAAAACAATAGTTTTATTTAGTTTCTATATAACAAAATATATAACTATGAGTATTATGGCTTTACAAAATGAAAAATCTATTGAGATTGGCCGGGAGCCTCTGGCTGTGGGGGTGCGGTGGCCAGGAATGCCAGAGATTTCTGGATAGCTTCGGGTACTGGAGGAGCGGTGGGTAAATGGGCTCCTTGTGGGTGGAATCCGTTCTCATCAGCGGTGTATGTCAGAGAGATAGTCTCGCCGTTCTCGCTCTGGTATCTGTATTCTCCTTGGACATTGATCGCCTCCACATCCCCTACCTTCTTGAGCTCTCCCTTCTCATCTGCGCTAATACCGTTTCCGGTTTCGTAAGCGAACTGGTAGGAGCCGTCGCCGTTGATCTGTGAGTCGTCTTTTAGAATCGGAATGGGTTCCGTAGGTGCTTGACCTTGTGGTGCGGCAAGCGCTACCACTACCAGCATCGAGACCAACACCTGCAAACAAACAAACATTTAAAATTTACATTTTTCGCAATAAAACATTTAACTAAGTATATTTAAACTATTGATGTAATAATAATGCGCTTAGGCCTTCGTTGCTAAAACACCAAAGGCCAATATTAATCTGAAGAGATTGGAAATTATTTATGAATTTAGCTGTCGATAACAAAAAAAGACATGAATAGATAGACAGAATTGATTAACACAATATGATTCGATTTAACGATTGATGTATAAAGAACGATTGCAAATTAACATAAGCTCGCTAACTAGATCTACTTTATCGGTTTTAAATATCGTGTCACTGAACTTTTAATGTCACTGATAATAAAACAAGATCGGTAAGTTTCTAAATTTAAAAAAATACTTGAAAACTTGGAATAGAAATTAAACTTATTTTCCGGTTTCAAGCGCGTTCCTTCATTATTTTCAGCTTAGAAGAAGGAGCCTGTAAAGGCTCTAAAACATAGGAATGGCATTGCAACAATGCTGAAAATAAGCAACGCGATGAAATCCGGAAAATAAGTTCATTTCAATTCAAAACCGCGAAAACAGATGAAAAATGTAACTTACAATAGATTTCATTTTGTTAAACTTGAGTTGGTGATGGACAATCAGATGATGTCTGAGTGTCAAGTGATGTCTAATATCCTGAAATTTTGAGTATTTATAGTTAGCACCATTTGACCATCTCCATGCGATTCCAATTTCACAATAGAATGTTATGTCGCAAAAATGTATGAAATAAGTAAACATTAGGTGCATTACGGGCCGTGGTAAGTAAAGTTCGTGGGTCGACGTCGACGTAATGCTTGTCAATATGCCTAACGGATATTCAATTTGTTCAAACTTCAACATTGGCATACACAAACCTAATATTTGAGCTATGGATTCATATATATTATTGCACTGACTACTACGTTACTTTGTCGTCCGCTAAAGACACATTTCCATATAATTTCTTAGAGTTGATGCCAGTTAAGGCTGTACCTGAAATAAAATTAAATTGTGACAGAGAAAGTGCGAGCGATTTCCAGATGTGTAAGAGGGTTGGACTATAAGAAATTTTAGTGCTAAAATTCAAATTTTTTGCTTATTACACGTTAACTAGAAAGCTTGTCAAAAAATATGCTAAGCATATTCAAGAAATAGTTAATACTTATACAATATAATCCATATGAAATGAAGGCCGGTTTCAAAGATGTACAACAAAACATTTCTGAATCACGTGTTGTCCTTAATTATTTTCAATCTTATATTTTTAAATCGTGTTGTCACGCTGAGGAGATATTAGCATTTAGGTATCTTCTAATTTCAGATATTTTATTTTATTACTATATCAAAAATTATTTTTTTACCAAGAATGCCGAATTATCAGAGCATAATCGGTGATAGAGCATTCTTAATTTGCGTTCAGTAAGTAAAAACCTAATACCGACAAAGATTATTTGAGGCTATCCTTGAACCTAGCCTGGCTAGTAACATTTGCTAAGTCTCAATATTCCTTCTAAATTGGTAGTAATATCCAAAAGACCGAACGCCAACGAAGATTATTGAAAGCCGGGCTAGTAACATTTACTAAGTTTTTAATATTCCTTGTTGATCGGGAGTCGTATAACAACACGACACAGGCAGCGCTGCTATAAATTAATCAACATCATCATGCAAGCGATGTTCCCGTTGCATCCTTCTGCAGGCCAGGGTCCGCTTTCCTACTTTTTTACGTCTCCACTACACACGATCTTCAGCATCTCATTGTAGTGAGGTCATTTACATGCATGTCAGCCCTTACGAACGTCAAGCCAGTATTTTCTTACTCTTTGCCTACTCTATGCCAGTATTTCTTCAATGTCACTGCTATAAATCCTTTCATCCATATACAGAATATAAACCTTATTTGTCTTCTAAAGATACTTAACATCACTCGCTCATCAATAGTAAAAGTGCAAAGAAATATAAGAGTTTGCTAATAAACACGAAAATCACACGTCTGAATACATCTCGTATGTTATCAATCACTTTGCAGTTCATACTTTTCTATCTATTTCGATCTATTTACTCAGTTACAGTAAACGCACTAATTTAACAATTAAATAAGACTCGTTTGAAAGAATGTTTTGTTATAATAGTAATTTCTTCAACGGTCGAGGTTGCTGGCTGATGACTGTTCAAGTACGGCGCACGTCAAGTTACACTCTTGATTGTAATTATAGGTATACTCGTAGTAAAGCCGAGATCAATGTCTGGCGTCAAAACTATACTTATATTAAAGTAATTGCTTGCAAATGAAGCTTTCGACAAGAGTTTCAAAACATGCTTTATATGTAAGTACTACGATAATAGGTTTCAATAGGTTTTTTCTAAGCAAGCATGTTACACTATCGATCTTATAGTCGCGCGTCGCTTCCCATCAGGGGCCCAATTCGGTAAAGACATAGCATGAGGAATGCCGGCGAAATGCAGGCGACGTGCAGGAGATGTACTTTATTTCGTATTCTATGAGTGTTATTTTACTTAATTACTACTTAATTATTTAAGTAGCCTTCAAACTTAAGGACGACTTAATCATTTAAATAGCTCCCCTTGTTCCTCAGCCAATCAGTTATAGAATAGCTTTTATTTTTACTCATGCAACGAATCGACTTCTGCATTGCTCCTGCATCCCGCCTGCTTGTCGCATGCTATGTTTTTACAGAATCGGGCCACAGGTAAGATCCATCCATGTAAAATAAATGCTGCTAAAAGTATGAAAACCTGCCGGTTGTACTGTATTCAAATGACACTTAGAATTAACGAATGTATTTAATATTTTATTTTATTTTATTTTATTCGGAAGACAAACAGTGACTAAAACTAAATAAATAAATAAAATAAATATATGTATGTAATATTTGATTACTAATAAAATAAATGGTACAATAATAATTGATGTCAACAACTTTTTAATGTTACAATAATAATATAATTAAAAGTGATCGACTTCTAGCTTATAAGGTCAACACAAAATTAGGTTTAGTTAAAACTAGCTGCGCCCCGCGGTTTCACCCGCAGAAGTGAAAAGGTATTATCACGGGCGCGGGCGACCGAGCGGTTCTCGAGCGGTTGCACTTTTTCGTTCATTACTCGGATTCTACTAATTGGATTTCGATTCAAAGTATACCACGACCTGCCTCGAAAATAGAACTATCTAATTTTGAACCAGATTTCAATCGGCTAAGTAGTTTTTAATTGTATAAGGAACCAATAGATAAACAGACAAAGAGACAGTTAGACATGAATTTTAAAAAATATATAATTTTTTTCTACTACTTTTTCTAAGCCTTCTAGACGATTTTGTTTTTAATTTACTTCCAATTACAGACTTTTTGTCCTCTCTTCCTTAATTATAAATATAGATAGATTAATAGATTTAAAAAATATAAAAACCCACGTTTTTAAATATCCTAAAAAGAGTAAAATAAGAGTAAAAACTCCGATCCGAAAAAAATATAGTAATAGTAGTGTCATTGTAACTTCGCTTTAAATTTGGGTCTCCTGAAATTTTCGTTTGTTCGTATGAAACCAAAGTATGCCTTCGAACCTTACCGGCTTGACCTCCATAAATAAGTACTCAACAATGACGGTAAATAAATAAACATATATTTTGTTGAATGGAATTTCTGGATAACCTTTAGTAACCAAAACTAGATATAAAATTCGGAGACAAGTAACCTATAACCACAAAATATTTCTGCATTTAAGTTATTTTTACGTTTTTGTAATTAATTCATTTCATTATAACAAAACAAAAGTCATTCTTTTCGCATTTGCACATTATAACATTTGTTAACTCAACGACATTTAATGACATTTAAATACAGTATTTTGTATACGATTTTAAACTTACATGCTTGGTTGTTTTTTTAGTAGTTAGTTACTAAGTAATTTTAGTAGTATTTTGTATAGATATTTTTCGAATAGTGACCAAATTTTCGTCACAAAAACTTCACCAAATTACAGTTACTGAATTTGAAGTGAAGAACAGAATCATTGAAAATGGATTTCATTGAAGAGGACCCACTTGGTTTAGCTAACTTGTCTGAAGGAGCATAAAAAAACCTTAAAACAAAGAAAGTAACTGTTTAGAGGATAATCTTTCCCTTGGTTAGATAAATAAAATATGCGGACTGTACTTTTTAATGTAGATTTATTAGAATTTTAACAATTAGAAAAGGATATAGTAAGAAATTATGTGTCGGCGCGAAACATAGGTTGTCAGAAAAATGACAGCTCGACCACGCGCGCCGAACAGTAACTACGTAGAGCCATTGAGGTAGGAAATCACTACGTCTATAAACTTACTAAGCATCGTCAAGATAGGTTAAAAACGTTCGGTAGATAAGTTCAATGAACAAACTTACTACAAAATTAACGGGTAAATGCATCCCTTATTTAGATAACTTAGGTAAAGTACTTATTACGTAAGTTATCTAAATTATTTATTTAAGTAACGTTGATTTAAGGCGGCGATAGATAATAATTATCCTTGTCCGATTGCATATAAATGAGCGAGATGGAATTGCGTGAAAAAATCTACAATTTCTCGTAAAATCAATCATTAACGAAGATTAAAATAATATTTTTATAAAATGCGATGAAGAGGTTCTAGGTATTGTATTTTCTAATATTATGATGCCTATAAGAAAATATAGCGGTTAAGGATTTAGAAGAAAAATTTATTTATTTTGTAAAACAGGGGTAACTTTGCCTGTATAATAGTGGTATTTAAAGTTATTTTTTATTGTTTTTGAAATGGAGGAGACACTTCTTGTATCATGTGCAATAACATAATACATTGATTAAAGATCTATATGATACCGGTTATGAATAAAACTATTCAATCGGAAGGGATTTCACATGAGTCGCGTCCTTAAGTTAATGTTTATCTCATACCACAGTTTCTCTAACCGGAGCTCTTTTTTCAACTATGCTTATAAATTGAGAAGATAACAGAAAGAAAGTAGGTGAATATTCTAATGCGCATGATTACAATTAGTGTAAATTATTACTGGTTTTGAGTCTTCAGTATTCTGTGAAGAACATTGTAAAACACATAATTATAGTTGTTAAAACGTTGTAGATGTGTCTGTGACGAAAGAATTAACTTATGAAATGTATAGTAATATAATTCTCATAGTGATATTTGTTAATTTTGTACGAACTGAAAATGCCCCTACTGTATTCACCAGAAATGGTGTTATCAGAGGAGTACGTTCAGAAGATGGAAAATACAATATGTTTATGGGAATACCGTACGCGATGGTGGATGAAGCAAATCCTTTTGGGGTAAGAACAATTCCTTGTTTTCACAAGTGATCCGCCTATTTTTTATCGAAGAGAAATTCCGACGTTGTGGACCGTCTCACCGCTCCAAGGAAAACATGTATGGGGTCCCATTTGCCAAAAGTGGTGGCCAGAAGTTTACTTACCAAAACTATGGCTGGCTTTATGTATTTCTTATAAAATATAAAAAAATATATATATTGCACGACATAACACACAGCGCTATCTAGCCCCAAACTAAGCACTAGGCTTGTACTATGGGTACTAGACAATGGATATAATACATAGAAAATTTACATAGAAAACACCCAGAACCAGAACCAAACATTTATGGTCAGCAGAAATATTCATTCCCGGCGGGAATCGAACCCGCAACATTCTGCGTTGCAATCCGAGCTTCGCCCGCTGCGCCACAGAGCCGGTAAAATTCTTTAAAAACCTTTATATATCGCGTATAAATATATTTTTTTTAACTTATAGTTATAAGTTTATATAGAAAAACTTTTAATTTATTATACAATAGGTACATGTAATTTTTTACAGACTTCCCGTCCTTACCCACCCTTCAATGAAATATTTGAAGCAAACGACGACTCATCGAAATGTCCTCAAATCGAAGAGTTTAATTTGACCTACGCTGGAGATATTGACTGTTTACGTCTAAATATTTACACGCCGACTGACACAAACATAACCAGTCGGTTACCTGTCGTTATCTACATCTACGGTGGAACGTTTATCCAAGGGTTTTACTCAAGATACTTATTCGGACCTAAATATCTTGTTCAACACGACATCGTTTTTGTTGTTTTAAACTACCGACTTGGCCCTTATGGTTTCATGTGTCTTGATATACCCGAAGTTCCAGGAAATCAAGGGTTTAAAGATCAGATTTTAGCTTTTAGATGGGTACAATCACATATAATTGCATTCGGGGGCGATCCAGAGAAAGTCACCATCGGTGGTAATAGTGCTGGTGCAACTGCAGTCGATTATCACATAAGAAGAGATAATAACGGTGAAAAGTTGTATAAACAAATCATTTTAGAGAGTGGAAATGGAATTGTTAGCCACCCATTACCTTTCAAAAACGCTCCAATTGTAATAGCTGAGTACTATAACTTTTTCACTGAAGATCTTTACAAAGCTATAGCTTTTTTGGCAAAACTACCGCCGAAAAAAATTATTTATGCTGTGCAAACTATGGGGTTGTTGCATAATACGTGGGGTCTTTGTATAGAAAAAAAGTTTCCAGAAGTAGAAAGCTTTACGACAGTAGAATGGTATGAACAAATGCCGGCGGCAGAGAACATCGCCTTTCTAATAGGCAACAGTGATGATGAACTAGGTGTTGAGATGACACCTTCGGCAATGAATCTGATAGTGAAATATGACCGTTTCGGTGTTTTTTATGGCAATCAGCATGAAAATTTACAAGGAATGAGTGAGTTGGTTGAACACCTTTACCTCGGTGGAGATGATATTGGATTGGATGTCGTTAAGCTTTACGCTGACAAAATCTTGTACGCAAGTTACAGAAGAATGAGAGAATTCGTGAATAATGGTGCTGCAGCAGTTTACATGTACAATTTTACGTATGTTGGCAAAAGGAACTATCTTCTAAGATTAATAAATGTGACTTCACGCAAAGCCTGTCATGCTGATGAATTAGGATATTTGTTCGAATTAGGCTTTATGCCAGAAGAGCCTACATCTAGGGATCGATTTTTTATTCAAAAAATGACGAAACTGTGGACGAATTTTATTAAATATGGGTATGTTCCAAATTCATAATAATCCTAAAATTGAAAATAGAACATTTGTATGGTTATTGAGGTTTTTACGCATTAAAGTAACTTGTATGCCTACAAGTTACTTAAATACGTAAATTATACAGATTTTAGTTCCGAATTTGATATTTTATAGCTCTAGGTAGGTATCGTAATACAGTCATATCTTACTAGGAATATTTCCAAGAAAAATACATGTTCAAAAATTTACTCCCGGGCGGCGAGGCTCAAACTCGCGGCTCTGCGTTATCGTTGGGGGTGGGAACTCGCGTGGCTGTATATAACAAACGCAGAAATGCTGAATTTTTTAAGATGTATTTTTCGTTAGAAAAATGTCTAGATGTCCTGTCATGGGACGACATTTTGGAAAGCGTATTTTGTAATATTATTTGTGATCTAGAGTTTAGACCACATTATTATGTTCTTACCTAAAATATTTTAAAGGAAAATATAGCTTCGAAATTTAGCTTGTGTTGAGAATCGGATTCGCGTCATTCGGTTGCCGGGCGAATGTAAAATGCTTCCCAGCCTATTAATTTCGACTGGGCTCCTTTTGAAACTGTATTTTTCTTAGAAATATTTCTAGTATAAGCATTTGCTAATCGTTGTCACTCGGAATTGATAGGAACTAAATAAAATCGTGCCATATCGCCTAAATTTATTGTGACAGTATCGTCCGAAAGAACGAGATGAACTTGTCATTGATATCTTTAAGTCTTCAAATTATCACATATATTAAAAGATAGTGTTAGGTATTTACTATTAGATCGGACTATGGACACCGGAGAATACTTATAATTGGTATACAATATTATGTTTCTTGTGACACATCTCACAAAAGCTATCTGCGCAGACTGTCATATGGTCAAGCGGATAGATCAAATAGACTAAAGACACAGTAGCTATAGATATGTCTAAGTACTCAACATTTCATTAACATTTTCAGGGACCCTACTCCAGAGGTATCAGATCTAATAGAAGTGAAATGGAAACCTGTAACTCCGTCTTCACCGTTTTACGTCATGGACATTAATACAAATCTATCTTTGACGACCAGCTCTTTTGATGCCGATAAAATACGATTTTGGGATTACTTTTTTTATAAACAAAATGACGGGTTACCAATAGTAATACCATAGTTTATTTTATCACGAAAGCGTTTTCTAACGAAATTAACTATGGATTTGTCTATGATACGTGGAATATTAGGCCGAGCGTCCACCCTCAACCAAACTGAGTCGGTTATCTTAGCTCATCATTATCAAGCCACTTTTATACATGTGCGTCCACCGCAAAATGATACCAGCTATCCTCACTTGTTTGAAGAAACGGCGAACTTAAGCAAAGTTGGTAACTTAGCTTAGTTGGCGATGTATAAGCACCAAAAGGGACCGTGATGTTAAAATTATAACGACCATTAAATACAGCGCCTTCATACGCTTAATTTAATGTTAAGCGATTTAAAAAGGTTGGAGCGCATTTGAACATCTACGAATTGTTCAAAAGCATTGTAGACGTGCAGGTTCTAGGCTCTATTTTACATACACTTATGTAAATAAGTGTATAGAAATAATTATCCACACACATCAATATTCAACACATAAAGCACTTTAAGAACAGTAGTAGACGAAGAAGTTTTCGTTAAAATTATGGACAGCTTTAATTATGTACTTTTTAGGAGTGGCATGTTGATGTCTGCTTGATGTATGACTATGATAATGTGATGAAGTCATTTGACATTTTAAAACCTAATAAAACAGTGTTCAGTTTCGAGGAAATCTTTGGCCTCTGTAGGCAAAGACCATAAAACCATTTGACAGCTCATAAATATTACCCCTTCACGAAAATAGTAAGTCTTTTAAGTAGCACTCTCATGCAAGAACGGCCACTCACGAGTATAGGTATAGGTAACGCAATGGCCAATCACAAAGTATGATTATTACCTCACCCCCTGCCCCGAGGTGAGGTAATAATCACAACTCATTGTGTTTGTAGAAAAATCGCAGGATGAGCTGACTATTGGCTTTACTGTCTTTGTTTGTAGGTAACCTATATTAATTGTATCGGTTCCATCCACATCCTGATTCACAGGATCTATGATGTTCATTATTCAGTTGAATCATACAGTAGATATAACTATTGTTTGTATAATATAACATTTTTAATTGATTGACTGTCTGTACTATATATCAACGCAGGGGGGGCCAAAGCACTTGTCTCAGAGACATGAAATATGGAGATATAGTGTTCTTTGTGGTGCCTATGAAAGGGGTTTTGGAAACCGCGGTATACAGCTATTTAGCGTATGTGTCTTAATAATAATGAATATTCCTGATAGATATTATAAACGAATGTAGCTAGTAACAAATTGATCATCTGCCAATAAATGAATGTAATTTAATTTAATGCACTCTACGGTTTATCTGCGTAAGTCCCGATCTTGCGGGAATATCGTGTGTTATTTTACTTACAACACCACCTAAATTGCCTTATAACTTACAAACGATGATTAATTTAGATGACAGAAGACTAAGTTATGTAAATAACGTTTCATGGTCTTTCACCTTTGAAACTTGGTTAAAAACTGACAATAATAACTAGAGTTTATTCATCTGTTAATCACCGTTTAAATCTTAGACTAACCAATCTAGGATTAGATGTCACTAGTAAATAGGTAAACTATGATCGTTTATTGAGGACTTTTTCTAAGAATAAGCCGCACAAAAAAGTAATAATAATTTAATAAAAAACTAACGCTTTAAAGATGTTCTTTCACAAATAGAAAGCCACATTATCGAGGAGTGACATAGGTTTCTTTCGATCTCGATATTTCTAAGGGATAGGGACTTAGACGGGTAAAACCTCGGACCTTTTAGCACCTACCTTAATCTTTAGTTTAAAACAATGTTAAGGAAGCTCAAACTGAATAAAATAATAGTAAAACCTTGATCTTCTTTACCTAACATTTTAATTAAGTAGGTACTGTTTCTAAGAAGAAGCCTCACAAAAAAAGGAATTTCAAGTGCGTCTAGGTCATCGATGTTACGCAAGCATACCTATCGACTTATAACCTTTGCACGAAGTAGTCACTTATGCAAATCAGTAGTTATCAGAACATAATGATTTCCAATCAAAACTTGTTATACCATCCTTAAACGATAAACGAGTGCCTCTATTATTATTTTCTTTAGAAAATTCCATATTTTTATGTAGAAACTTGAATGCGGACTTACCATACATAATTAGTTCCCTAATATCAGACCCAAGAAGTGCTGGCTTGACGTTGAAATGGGTGATTTCCATCCTGTAGACCGAGTTTAAGTGA
The DNA here is from genome assembly GCA_949358125.1 of Idaea dimidiata. Classification (NCBI taxonomy): domain Eukaryota; kingdom Metazoa; phylum Arthropoda; class Insecta; order Lepidoptera; family Geometridae; genus Idaea; species Idaea dimidiata. The sequence goes on along the minus strand of OX442332.1, from coordinate 23,737,737 downwards.
GTATGGCTACGGTATCCTCTGCCCGTTATAAAAGGCAACCAAAAAGGTTCTTTGGTGAGAGGTTACGGCCGGGGCTTGTTACCACCCACCGGCTTAGGTAAGTTGTCGCCGTAGAGTTGTTTTAGGAGGTTCATTTAGGTAACGAAAGTGAAAATCTACTGTAACATTTTTTAATCTGAATCTTCCGGCTTCCCTGAGTTTCTTCACCGATAGTGAAACAACTACAAGGGATATCACACTCCTGTGTGACATTAAAGTTAGAGCTGAAACACAAAAATATGTCCTCATATTTTTGCGTTTCAGCTGTTACTTTAACTTTACTAAAGATTGAAGAATCAAGCGTCTATCTTCTAAAGAGTTAGACAGTGAAATCCTTCCTTGATTACAATTGTATTTTGATAATTACTCTTAGGTTGTAAGTACTTGTTTTAAACTGACTTTTAAAAAGGAGGAGGTGTTCGGTGTCTATTTTTTATACATAACACACTAACTGGATAGATAACTGGACGTTTTGGTTCCCCAAAACGTCAGATTATAGTCTAAAATTAAAAAACTTACTATAGATAAAAAGTACCCAAATGAAGAAGATGTAGCTATTAAACAACAAGCTTTTTAGTGACGCATATAAAATATTTTATAGTATTAATAAAAACCTGAATAATCCAAATATATAACACGTTATTAAGTATTTCAAGTTCATTGCCAATTTTGTTTAATTTTATTTCGACCTCTAATTCTATCTAGCTCATCGTTATTTTCAACTTTCTGTCGCGACGCGTATGGCGCAGAAAATACCCATCATAGGCTTACCACACGTCCTGGTTTAATCAGGATTGTCCCGGTTTTCGACATGTATCCCAGCTTTAGTAATTTCATCAAATGTTGAATTGCGTGTAAGGTAGTATTACCAAAAATAAGAGTCAGTCCGCCCTACCTGATGTCTTAGAAGTCGTCGCGTTGTCGTACTAAAAAAAAGTTAAAAAAATCAAAAACACATCAAATAATAAAAGAAACGATGTCGTTGTAAATTGTCTTTGCTTTGTCGACAACAACAAAGCAACGACAAACGCTCATAGTAGCGCGGATAGTCTTTTAAAGTTAATCAATTTTTTACTTTACAACTTTTAGTAGTACTTTAGACATCACTTGAACAATTCCAGCAACGGGATGAAGTTCCATTAACGGTTGCTGCTGTGCTTAGAGACCGCTGGGCATTTCAATCCTACCTTCTTGCAGCTGCATACGTACCCATAACCCTTCATTCAAACGCAAGAGGTATGGTGGGGCTGCGTCTCTGGCCATCATTTTGGGATTGAGGCCTTGTGACGTGGATATCCTTATCCACCTCCTAATGTATTCGCATTTTTTTCTCTAACGGCGCTGTCCCGGTTTAGACCATCATAATTGTGGTTAGCATAGCTCCCTAGCTACCTGTGGTGATTAATTGATGTATGGAATATGACCTTCAAATCGTTGAATGATTTGCTAAAATCCGAGTCGAGTGTTGCCGCGAGACTGCGATGAGCGTCGACCTTGACACGGGCGGGAGAAAGTGAACAGACTGGTTGGTTTACCACAGTACCACACTGACACCATAGCCGGCTTGTTAATTTTTGTCTTCCACACGTCTACGACAGGCGATATGATTCTCATCTGTAGATCGATATAAGCACATAAGTAGGTAGATTTAAGCAGGTACCTCATTGTTAGATAACGAAGTCTGGGCATGACTATAGTTTAGGAATGTTAATACATCTTTTGTATAAAAAAAATAGTTAAGCTGAGTTTTCTATTAATGCAAAGCTCCCGAAGCGAAAAAAATTTTTAATAAATTACATATACTTTATTGCTTACACCCGGCGTACCGGATTTTTTTTTAAGAAATTTTTTCTAAAAAAATTTTTTCAGAGACGTTAAAATAGATGTTTTGTCCACGTTTATCGCACAAAAGAAATAAGTATTCAACAATTTGGTGCTTTTGTTGAAAAGTTATACGCATACACTTTAATAATGTGCATTTCGGTGATTCGTTTTTGTTAAAGCTTTTGGTTTAGGTACAGTTAGTGCGAAACTGCTATTGGCTGTCAGAACTGTTTTACTGTTTACTTTTTTACTAGAGCTGAGCCTATGAATAAAAATAATAATAATAATTTACATAGAATTTTCATTAGGTATATCATTTAACTTTCATAAACACTTAATATTTAAACAGTCGAATTTTGTGTTTGTTACATCTCTTAATGTAGGAACTAAATACTGTACCGATACTGATAAAATACGATATTTTTCTCTATATTGGGGCTGACACCATGCACTAACGTTTGTTAATTACATTTTGTGAAATTCACAAAAAAAGTCTACAAATACATAGAGACAGTAAGCAAATAATCACATGTTGTAGTCTCAAATCTGATAATTGAGATGAAAGCTGGGTGTTAAATCGAAGAACTAACACTTTCAAAAACTGCATTTTTGTAAATATTTTAAGGGTAAGAAACCGGTGGTCCATGAAATTCAGTATGATTTATAATTTTATTGTTCTTAAGACAGGCTGTGTTGAATAATAAAATGTAACATTAACTTATCAAACGTAATCATCAGATTTACAGATAAAACATGTTTAAACTATTTAATAAATATAGTTTTGAATTCACAAAAGCTAACATTTTAAAGATTTCAAAATTATGTTTGCTACACTATTTTAGTTACAGTTTAAAATATAACATTCATAACCTTTCAACCAATAACTAAACCGTTTATAATTAAACTGTACATACAGTTCTTACGGTATTTATTGCTTTTAAAACAGAACTGTTCAGTTAAGTCATCTCATAGTAAACCCTCAGACTTAAAAATGTTTATTTTCTTTGACATTCGGTACCCCATCCGATGAAGGAAAAATAATTAAAATGAAACACAAAATTTAGGTGATTTTTTTATTAACTAAATAATTTAATGTTGTTGCTAGGTTACCCAAATTTAAAGTTTTATAAAATACCACGGTTGACTCAGACTATAAACTGAAATAATCGACCTATAAATTATCGGTCAACAACAAATTATTAAATTGTTTGTTTTGTCTGAATTAGCCCGAACATAACAAAAGTAAATAAGAATCAACATTATTATTTATTAAATAGAAAACAAGCATAAATTCTAAACAAGTCGACCATCTACTAAGACTTAGCTTTATACAATTTAAATAAATATAAGAATACAAGTTCTAATATTATTTTAATAAACACGTGCAGACAAATGAAATAATAAGTGGAGACGCAGACAAATAACTTTTCGATCAACGAATTGCGCTGATCGACCAACCGGATATTTGGAAGTTAGTAAAAAGAGCAAATTAATATTTAAAATAAAAACATATTTTCGTGATGTCTTCTTAAAATCATAAAAACTTCTGATTTAAAAATGAATCTCTATTTCACATGGTCACGGCACCACGCCTTAACGGCTGGACCGATTCCGATAATTCTTTTTTTTGTTGTGTTCGTTATGATCAGGAGAAAGTTCTTTTGAAAAATGCTAATTATTAAATATCGAGACTTACGCGGCTGAAACCGCTGGGCGCAGCTAGTAATTAATATAATAACGCGAATTAAACTGGAAAAATAAGTTTAATTTCATTGTTACAAAACCAAAAATTACCCTCTGAATAAACTTCAACTTGAGTTGGGTTAGCTATTTACTTTCACTTGTTTTTGACCATCTTAAAAATCTTTAATCTAAGGTTGTTCTATAACCAACTATAAAATCAAATAATAAAATCTTCAATATAATTTAGAAGAAACACAAACCATAAACTAAACAAAACTAATTAATCGACCGAACTAGTTTATCAACACAAGCAAGAAAGGCAAAGTTGAATCTTAACGGTGATAAAGCAAAAATTGATAAAGTGCAAACAGCATCATATTTGGAGCAGAGCCTACTAAATTATCGAATATTATTTTTATTTTAGTTAATTTAAATTGTTTTTACGGAGTTCGATATTTAGCCAGTAATTTCAACTGGCTTGTTCACGAGATTGAACAACGTGACTGAGCTCCGTAAATAACAAATTGAAACATGGTAAACACCTACCCTATATTATTTAATAATATTAGTAGTGAAACAACCATGTTAGTTCAAATCGTACATGAACTATAGTCATAAATAGAGTTTTTTAAGTGCTTAATTTTTGTATTCGCCAAACAAGTTTCATACGAGCTCAAGTTTTTCGTCTGCGTACGCCTAATCATTGGAAATTCAAGGAATGTATTAAGATATGTAAACTAGAAATACGTATTTGGCACGACGAGTTCAAAGTTTAGTTCAAGGACGGTATATGTACTGCCTCGCATCTTCGGTCGGTGGTGGTGGTTTAGTGGCGATGTAGTCTATCGCTTTCTGGATGTCTTCCGGGACGGGTGGAGAGGTCGGGATGTGAGCGCCTCGTGGCTGGAACCCGTTCTCGTCGGCAATGTATTCAACATGGAACACCTGTGGAAACAGATGAGATAGTATTTTTTGGGTTTTCTTCATTTGGGATGACAACTGCACGTTGGCGATATATCCTAACCTCGTTTTGTTTTCTATATCTGTACCTAGGTTTTTTTAATAAAAGTTTAAGTTAGAATCGACATATTATTATATGCGTCGAAGTTTTGTATTTTGGATGTTTGAGCAAGTTATCTCTTATACCTTTGGATACCGCACCGCCATTAGACTACCTTGATAACACAACCATGTCCTGGGTGCAACGCCATCTGTTCAAATTCTTAATTCATAAAATTAGTGATTTGTTAGCAGTTTAATCAAAATTTTGAGTAGTATAATATTATCAAAAGTATAGCTTCGTAAATGTGAGGTGAGATGCTTCATCTATTATATTATTACAATTTATTTAACCCTACTATTAGATTACCTTGATAGTTTGCGGATTATTCAGTTCCTGTTAGATACTATATTGTGTGACAACTAAGATTAAGATAATAGGTATGACAAAACGAAAAATAGTACCTACACAATAAAAATGTAAAATAAATATATGTACGCACCCAGTACTCGTCACCAAAAGTCTATATTTAATCTAACAGTGCCTATTTTAGATACTAGAAAACAAATATTATTTAAGTTAAGAGTTTAAGGCCAGTGCACATCTGCTGAATTCTGGTGGTTTTTTTCTATCGTGTAACAACATCACAATGATGACATTTCATGGAATGGAATGCAGCGTTGATATTTGCTACTATTATGGCCGAATACTGAAAAAATTGAGGGCAACTAAAAGAAATTTTAGATGCAAATTAGTTAGATCTTCATCAAAATCATTTGGATGATTTTCTATAATAAATATAAACTGGATTAACACTAGGGAAATGTTTATACCAGAATTCCCATGGGGACGGGAATAACGCGTGGTATAGCCTATGTTATAACATACACCAGATATTCCGCCATGAAATCGATAGCGCTATACGTATAATATCAGCAACCACACACTTCATACGCGTGTGGCGTTGCAGGAACGTGTTACCGTATCTGAGTTAATCGACATTATATTTGTCTTAACCCAGATACAGCGACATGTATTTATCCTAGTATACGGGGAGCATTGGTGTCCTTATTAAGTTCAGTGGTTGTTTTTGTTCGATTGCTGCTCACTCTCCTGTTACATAACTTGTGATGGTTTGGCAAATTGTTGCATCAAAATTTAAATTGGTTTACAAGTTTTATTTATTTTTGATATATTTTAAAGTGTTTCCTACACTTGGATGACTATACTTAAAGAAATGCTTTCCAAAAATTTCGCACCCGACATAGGGTTCAAGTCCTGTCCCGGTAAAATTTTGGAAAGCATTTCTTTAAGTATAAGTTTTATTTATTTAATTTTTTTTAAATTTAGATACTTCAGGATTCAGTTCAGGATTGAAGAGATGTTTTTAGAAAAAAAAATTCAACCCCTAACTATCGATCCAACTTAAAATCTTTTAATAGGCTCTGAGCTTTTAATCCTACTGAAAGAATCAAATGCAGGTAAGATGTACTTACTTGTCCATCTGGAGCTGTGTACGAGTACTGCCCTTTCGCCACCTGTGCTTCCTCTTCCGGTACACCTTGGTTCTTCAGATAACCTTCTTCCTCAGCTTGGATACCATTCCCGGTCTCATAGCTGAGAGATATAATATAATTCCATATTTAAAATTGCAGGAGAAATGACTTACCTAATACAAAAACCAATCGAGTTCAATTGTTTTAAGGATATCATTTTAGAACTAAAATGACTACCTTTTGTTTTTTACTTTCATCGTCTTTTTGTTTTTACTTTGACCCATTGTAAACGGACTTCAAAAAGAGGAGGAGGCCTCTATTTGTCGCGTATTTTTTTTGTTTGTGTTTTCGTATCGAAACACGGACGACTCCAATGTGAGAGTGATAGCATGTTGATCCTTATCAGTGGTATCGCACTCACCTCCATCTGTAAGATCCATCAGGGTTGATGACTTGTTCCTGCCTAATTATAGGGATGGGTTCAGTAGTTGGCTGAGTTTGTTGTTGTTGTTGTTGCAACACGAACTTCGGGGAGACTTGGTACGGTTGCTGGAAACTGCTGCTGAAAACGTCAGCCGTTGCAACTGATACTATTGTTAGTAATATCACCTGTAAGGGAATAACATTAATCTTACTTTTTTTTATAGTTTGAATGTCTGTATGTGATTTTGTTACTCTTTCACGCAAGAACTACTAAAACGATTGCAATGACACTTGAAATCTAGATACCTGAAGACCTGTGGAATAACACATAGGCTACTTTTTATCCTGATATTCCCGCAGGTAAAATCTTAAGGTTAAGGTTTTAAGGTTAAGCCTTAAAAGTACCGTTTCCTCGCGCAAAAAGATTCAGTTATAAAAATAGTTGGGGAACTACCGTAAAGTGATTATTGCCTTCTACATTTTGTTACAAAATTGTTTTTAGTTTTTTTTTTTTCAATTCTAATTATAATATTTAAAAAAATACGTAGGGGTATGTGGTCAAGGTAGATATAAATATTTTAGGGCACAAACATATTCGCTCTAATATCTTCAGGGAGTTTTATTCCAGGACTACGTTTGTATGGAGAACGATTATTTTCTTGAGAGCCGGCGTTTGGGGTCAGTGTGCGATTAGTGTGGGAACACTAATTGAGGTATCCAGATCACTGCACCTTCATTTCTTGAGTCTACCTCAAAGACATTTGCCACTTTGAAGAATCCAATGATCCGACACTCACGCAAGACAAAAACACAACTTCACAACAATAATTCCGATTTATCGACTATCTAGCGATTACAATATTATAATCTGTGGTCGTATTATCAAACTTACAATGGACTTCATCTTGATGATAATTGTTTGATTGCAGTTCAAGTAATGATGCATTTTTGATGCACCCTTCGGTATTTATATGAATTTTTTTGTTGCAATTACACATCGCTGCAGATTCAGCACATATTTTATGGCTATGTACTCATCGAAGGACTTGTCCCTTGTAAGTATTACATGTACCTATACCTACCACTGTTACAAATTGATTATGTTTCATTTTGAACTTTTTTGCTTTGAATGTAAGGTTGATTATTTAATTACGGTTAAAAAAAGTAGTACTACAACGTTATTTAGGTAGATAGACTATATTTATAAACTATATTATTTTGTATCTATGTATTTTTCCGATTCGGCTTTCTTAAAAGAAAGCGAATAACGCTTATTACGTTAGAAAGCCCCAAATTTATCACTACTAACACACTATGTTTGTTTCCAAGAATTCATCTCTATCGGTCGGTACAATAATTAATTTTTTCAAAAATCTAATAATGCCATTTTAGTTTTAGTCAAAATCGCGGATTCGACTCCTTTCAGTATTTTTCGCTATCTCTTATAGTTTAGAATACCGAAAGTGCCTAACGATCGAGGGTTAGTCATGCATTTTCGTAGAACCAAATTTACATATGCTGTTATATTTATGCGTAAAATCTAACATCGACTAATCTTTTCAAACTATTTATCCTTATTCTGCAATTAAAATGTTGTAATGCTTATTACTAAAGGTACCTACCGTCATCAAATTTCAATATCAGCTCAATCTGAGCCTGAGCTATCAACAAGATTTCTTTAAAAGATAAAATATTGAAATTACTCAAGGCACAAAGACAATATGTTATCCAAATAATATATGCCATTTTTAAATCTGAATAAAATTTCATTTACATTTAATAATATGACACCCATCTCTTTCAGCCACACCTCTTCCGAAAAAGACAAAACGATTTTTAATTATTGTCACGTAAGAAATGAAGGCAATAATCGCGCATGTGGTTTTGTTTCATCCGCATAAGAATGCGATGAAATCGGAGATTGAAAGATACGTGCTTTTATAAATTCGTGAATATTTGTTAACGATCTTCAGTGCGTTTTGAAGAAGACTGTGCGTTGGTTGATTGTGGTGGATTCCAAAATGTTATTATTCGCCGCGATCAAATTTGTATTTAGATATTTCCTTATACTTACGGAAATTCTCATTAAGAATTTCTGTAAATTTTATAGCGAGAACTTAATAAAATATAATATCCTGTTAACGCGTTTTAAAAGATAATTAGAAAGTTCGTTTTTGTCAATTACGGTAAAGTTTTTACTAAGCGGTTTCCGCAACTAGCCCTAACTGGACCTTTTGCGTGACTTTAAGCCGTGATCCGTGATTACTGTGGTATGCAGTTAGCCGGGATTCGAACGCATACCCTTCGCAATAATGAAAATAGACCAACACAGCTCTATCAATATTCATCGTACTTTTAATGGCCAAATAATTGTTATTAAAAGAAAATAAATATATGCGTCTGTAATTTATTATATATAAAAAATTACATCTCGTTATGATCTTTTAGTAGTCGCCCGATTGTAAAGTATTTATCTAGTAACATTCAATATTAACCATTCCAAATAAAATAACAATAAAAATAATAAAACCCGACCGAACGATTCTTAGTCTAAATGAACCGAACTTTCCCGACCCGATAAATAAAGTGTTTTATTGTGCAAAATCGCGAAAACCATAGTAGAAATTATAACAATAAAAATGTTTTTATTTCAGTTTAAGTATTTAAGCCGTGTAAAGAAGTAAAGATTTATCATCAGTACAATGTATTTCGATTACGTATCATACATTAATATCGGATACGCTGGTGATAAAGTTGCCATTCTGCGTATTACACCCTCCCACTCACACTACAACCGAACGCTCTCGAAATGATGAATGAATATGATCCGAGTACCTATCAAATTCGTTGTACCTATAAATTTTATATGTTTGCCGTTTACATCTGTTTGTTTTTAGACTAAGAATCCACTATCCGTCTGTCTATTACCTTACCGGGTTGTATCCCACGTACCGTGATAGCCAGACAGTTGAAATTTTCACAGATGATACATTTCTGTTAGTACTTTAATAAAAATAACAATAAAATAAAAATGGGAGAGGGGCTCCAAATCAACAAACGTTTTTTTTACTCATTCTAAACATCAGCCTGTTGCAGTCCACTACTGGACATAGGCCTTTCCAATTGCACGCCACCTAGATCTATTTTCGGCTTCTCGTATCCAGTTTGTGCCAGCCGTCTTGCACAAATCGTCGCTCCAACGTCCCTGAGGACGTCTAACAGTACGTTTGCCGAGACGCGGTCTCCACTCTTGAACCCGTTTACCCCAACGGCTGTCGGTTCTACGGCTAATATGGCCAGCCCACTGCCACTTCAGCTTAGTAATCCAGTGAGCTATGTCGAGCTAGTATGTACCTATGTGTTTTTTATTATGGCGTCATAATAGGTAGGGTACGAAATCTTCGGCGAAAGGGTTAAACTTGCAATTACATCGTTTTTTTTTTCAGTTTTGTGAGTTATTCTAGATATTATATAAAAGTGATTATTATAATGAAGGTAGGTAAGACTCGGTGGACCGACGGTACTGTAGATATCGCTGGAAGTCGATGAATGGGAGAGATTTGAGGTTGCTTCTTATGGCGTCGTATGTGGGAGATCTATATTCTAAAGTAGATAGGCGGAGATGTTGATGATGATGGTCCACCGAGCAGGTGGTCTTCCAACACTCCTTTTTGCATTACATCGTAGTCGCCAATTGAAGACTTTTACTCCCCAGTGGTCACTGAGTCATTTAATACTGCAAATATTTGAGATCCAAAAGGAATTACGCAACATATCCACCAACCAACACATCCAACGCAACAATACCCACAAAGGACGAGAATAAAATAAAGTGACACTTTATTTTATTACCATTCTGAGCAACCGACCACTAATTGTATCTTTGCGATTCGTACAGAAGCTGACCTTTCGACGGAATAAGTTGTAACTCGGATTGATTGAACAATTTCATGTTATTTCTGTCGACGACAAGTTTTTTGTTTTGCATAATGTTGAGTTAAGTTATTGTTTCATTTTGAAACAAAAAAGTGTGCATTTTAGGCTTATGCAGACAAGAAACTATTAGATCGATCGATCTTTCTCTTTCTCTTTACCTACATTACGAAAGTAGTGGCATGCAATTGATATTAATTTGCACTATAAAAAATCGTATACGCACGCGGTATAGAATTGCTTTCATTAACTGCTGTGAGACTGCTTTTGTTAAATTGACAATATGCATAGCACTAGTTATGTAATGTAAATTAGACTTAAAGCCCGGGTTCCATTGGATAAGTCTCACATGCAAATAACGTCAGACACAGTCTAAAGTATAGACCAGAGACATGTCACATCGTCGTCTTCGCTCCTAGAAGACTATGCACTTGACAACATTTAAAATATCAATTTCAATCATGTGATCTAAGGCTAAGGTAGTTTTTGCTTTGATGTATCAAAACGGTCCTGTTGAACCCAGTTGGATCCAGTCTGTCCTTATCTAACTAACCGACGAACACTTAAGTGAAAAACGACAGACTGGGATCTCTATAACATCAAGCCGGACCGTTTTTTAGACGAAGTAAGCTTTCTAGTTACTATGTAGGACTATATTTATGGTGCAGACTGACGTATAGTAATAAAAGGAAACACAAAAATAATGAATTGTCAGTATCACAGAATTTATTAAAGCAAACTAAACAAGAAATAAAGTAGGTATATATTAATATTTATTATGTTTTATTCCTTAAGGCATATTTTAAATTAGAAACATTTTCAAAAATTTCCCATGACAAGATTCGAACCTGTGCTTTACTCTACCCAGGGGAGCGCGCTAACCACTGCGCTACATGGATATTAAGTAACATGGAGTAATTAATGAACATGTTCCCTCTGCTTATTGTTTTATCAACTGAGGCATGGTTTCAGCGCCATCTAGCAAGAATATTTTTTGAAAATGTATATATTTTCATTATATTTTGGCAAGAAATACAAATTACATAAACAACAAAAGAATAAAGGCTCTACAATCATCTTTAAATATACATGCAAATATTATTTTAGATTAATCCGTCAAACATTGCTAAAGAGTTTATGCTGTTTTCTTCGAAGCTTCGGTAGGACTTTGTGTAGGGGGTGAATAAGGGTTGTAATTGTACGCAGGGTTGTATCTAGCGTCGTAGGGGTATCTGGGGTCGTAAGGTCGGTTGACGTTGTATCGTCCAGGGTAGTTGGGGTAGTTAGGATGGTTCGGGTAGTTAGGGTGGTTCGGGGAGTTGTAACGATTTCTGTAATAGGGGTCGTATCGGTTTAGATTGGGATCAACGATTTGATTTTCTTTTCCTATTAGGGGTATTATCGATTTTCCGTCAGCTGGTATATGAACTCCTGATGGTCTGAATCCTGAAATTTGAAATAAAAAAATAATTATTTTTGTTAGCTCGCTAATTAGTCCCACTGTAGGGCAACAACCCCCTCTTAATGGGGTCAGTAGGTAAGTCGCCACGGAACTCTACTCCGGATTGGCGAATGTATTTACATAAATAAATAAATAATAAATAAATAATAATAATAATAAAATTAATTTTGCCAATAGAAATACACTAATCACAAAGCAAATAGTTCCACACTAGGCTAAGCCTGTATCGTGGAATCCATGAATACAATGAGTTTATCACATTTACAACTTATTCTGGGTACTCAAAGGTTGATACTAAAAACCCCAAACATAACCCAATTTCATCATAATTTCCAAAAAAATATATATTTACAATTTAAATAACAGTAATACAACATAAACATTATCTGTGTAAACTAAATATTTATGTAAAAATTCAATACAAGTAAACAGGCAAATACGTGTGGTAAATAAACAGGCAAATATGTGTGGTAAAATATTGCACAAAATTACACACAACGCAATCTAGCCCCAAACTAAGCACTAGGCTTGTACTATGGGAACTAGACAACGGATGTACTACATAAGATATATATTTTTCTTGTAAAAAATATATATCTTATTATCGTGTGTGTTTTCTTTTTATAAACATATTATATATAGATAGACACCCTGACCAGATACAAATATTTATTTTTAAGCATAAATATTTGCACCAAGCGGGAATCGAACCCGCAGCCTTCTGCATTGCAGTCGAGCGTGCGTCCGACGCGCCACAGGAGCCGTCATATCAAGTTTCATTACAATCGGTTCAGTCATTTATGCGTGAAAGCTATTCGCATATTATGATTTCAATTTTGAAAAATATTGGCATGTTGAGAGTTGAAATCCATATTATTTCATACCTATTATTCCAAAGTGTTACTTTTTTTTGAGGTAATTTGTCGATACTTCTTTTTTTTAAATTATAAAAATGTCTTTGTTATAAAACGTATAGATACCTGTACTTTAATATGTATTTAAAATCACGCGTTCGCCTTATGTGTCAATAGGTAAACAATCTATTTTCTAGATGATATTAAAAAGTAAAATTATACCTACACACAGCATCTGTTATTATAAATTATTTCTGTAACCAGTTTCGATTTTCGATGAAGATATTTTATTAGGTAGGTTGGTTGTAGCATAAAACATGCTAATTGCGAATAATCCGCCCTACCATAATCGCTTATCGCTGTTTTGCCGTCTTTTTTTGTCGCTCGAAAAAATAAAATAAATTCTAAATAAAAAATACCCCGACTGCTTTAAAAAATCACAAATAATTAAAAAAAAACTTTTTCAAGTTTTCATTTATTGATGTTTTTTAATTTTTATTTTTATCTGAACGACTTAAGTCCGATTTCGGTCCTGTAATAAGAAGATCATGGTAAGGGCCAATATCTAAAACATTATTAATAGCTGTTGTCGTATGTCAAAGTACAATAAACCGGTGTTATTAGCACTTTTTGGTAAGTACAGTCAGTATAAAAATTCGATGACCACTATTGGATTTTCGAAGTCGCTATATAAAAGGAACAAAGCAACATTTATTGACAAAACATGGCACACATATCCTACTAATATTATAAATCTGAAAGTTTGTTACTATGCGAGTATGTATGTTTGTTACTCAATCACGTTAAAACTACTCAACCGATTGATGAAACTTAGAATATAGTTATCGGAGACCTGAAATCATGCATAGGCTAATTTTTACACGACTGCCAAAGGAAGTGTTATGTTTTTGCCGTGAGTGTATGTATGTATGTGACCTATTTTTGTGCCGTCGTAGGGCCTAAACGGCTGGGCCGATTTAGATAAACGATACGTCGTTAGATTCGTCATGACCGTGGGAGTGACATAGGGTACATTAAAATAATAAATAAATAAAAATAAAGATTCAAAACGCTATAAAGCAAGATTTGTCTTGACCATAAAAACCGGGAAAACGCGCAACATTGTTTATTCAAACGATTTGTTTTATTCTTTCGTAAATTATCGACTATTAATATTAACTGATAAGGTTTGCGATGATATTTTAAATATAATTATTATTAAAACTACAGGAAGTCGTTAATTAAAGTAGGTTTTCAGAGATATGTCAATCGGCTTCGGCTCCGTTGTCTTGTCTTAATAATAACGTACCTATTGATTTTACTTACTTCAATTTATGGCTTAGCACGAACACTGGTTTGGTATTTTTGAATTTTCGCACAAGAATTCAATATTCGCATGCGAAAACAATCCGCGTATGAAAAGTGTTTTTTGTAATGGTCACTTTTTTGTGGATTTTGTAATTATTCTAAAGTTTTTATTGCCACTGCATTTTTGTCTATTGAAGCTAATTTTTGCAAAGACAACGGAACTATAATTAAAAACTTTTCGATTTGACATTGACGCCGAGTTTGAATTTTTGAAGGAATTTGAATGTTTGATTTGTCAGAGATAACATAAATAACAATTTCTATGCTTACAATTATAATAAGTAATTAACAAAAAAATTGAAATGCCGCGATATGGATAATGGATAGCAAGGCTAATCCGCTAGGACAAGAAACCGCCAGCCCTTGTATCACCAGACGAATACCTGCCTACTTCATAGCCATCTCAGCAAAACTCAAAAGGAATAACTATTATAATATTGAAGGCTTTTACATAGCATATCTTTAACCGATTTCGAGTCCTCGCTACTGGAGTATACACATCCAGAGTTAATAAGTTTCTCTGGTGCATTGTATCTAATCTCTAATAACTAAAAAGCGTTAAATAAAAAAAACGTTTAAAAAAAATAAAAAACCCGACTGCCGATATAACTGAAAAGTAAAAAACAAGAAGATACCTAAAGGTAAAGAAACCTTAAAAATCGTTCGACGCATCTAGGAGACTTAAAAAATTGTGGATAGAGTCGGGTGGGACTCCTTTTAAAGGTAAAGTATAATAACACCAAATTGTGGTAAAGTCCCACCCGACTCCATCCACCATTTTTTAAGGCTCCTAGATGCGTCAAACGATTTTTAAGGTTTCTTTACCTTTAGGTATCTTCTTGTTTTTTACTTTTCAGTTATATCGGCAGTCGGGTTTTTTAATTTTTTTAAACGTTTTTTTATGTTAACTGTACAGTCGATAATAAAGTGGATATCCACAGTAGAGTTAGAAACAATTAATGATAGCTTACCGTTCTCATCGGCGACATATGTTACTTGGATAGGAGTCCCTTCAGGAGAAACGTACGAGTAGCTTCCCTGAACAACCTAAAATGTAGAGATATATTATTATTATAGTAGCGCACCGTGGTTTCCCTCCATCCCTCGTATGTTCGTAAGACATTCCAAGTGACTATCGAAATAAAAAGAAGACTATGTATTATTCGTTGTCTGCATAACCGAGTTTTATCATAATCAGTTCAGCTGTATTTGTGTAGAATACCTACACACAAACATTCAATAACTTTCTCCTTTATAAAATCAGTAGAAGAGGATGTACACTTGTTCTTTTTTAAAATCCCACAAATTATGATGTGGGATTTTAAACGGGAATGTGGTCATCAACTTTTGACGCTGATCGATTCACACTCAGCTCGAAGATACTTACCTATAGATAGAGAGTCCGAAAGGAGGAGACTAGATTCGTTAATCTAAAGTTAAAGTTTTAACTGTGTGGTTCCGCAATTAGCCCTACTATTGGGCCTTTGTGCGTGATTTTAAGCAGTGTTTCCTCACGATGTTTTCCTTCACCGTAAGAGTGATGATTATTGCGCACATTTTTACGAAAAAAACATCGGTGCGAAGCCGGGATTCTAAATCACGACCTTCGGAATAAAAGTCAAGGAGATACCTCGATACAACTACAGCGCTCTTTTGTTTATTGCTTTTAATTAATCTAATTCCCTTACCTGAGTTCCCTGGGGTTCTCCCGCATTGTCAATATAAGCATCTTTCAGGTAACCTGATTCTTGAGCTTGCTTACCGTCTGCCGTAGAAAAACTAGAAATATTTAAATATTATTTTACCATGTTTAATTTGGTTTTTGCACGGAGCTCACTATTTCGACAGTAATTTCAACTGGCTTGTCCACGGGACAAATACAAACATGAAAGTTTAAAATCGTATAAAATTATATAGTCATACATTGGTAATTCGGTTGTTATCTCTGATAGCAGTCATTAGGTCAAGTTTTAGGGCTCGAATAGACGAGAGAGAGAGAGAGAGAAAGATGAATAGGTGAGACACACCACTTATATGAAAATAAATTCGGATGCTTCTTCATTTAAAAATAGTAAATTCAATAACATTTCTCTTTATTTTAAAGACTCAAAAACATATTTAAAATACACAGGAACTTATTCAAATAAGTGCAAGTCTTTGTGACTTGGCAGCGAAATAACATTTTGATATTATTAGAGTTGTTACAGTCGCTTCAGCAAGTGCTACAGGCGCTGCTGCAATAACCATACTATCCCTACTTTAGCGTCTTTCAATCGCTTTTATATAAGCTCAAAGTGACATTAAAATGCGTAGTCAATATTGCATCGTGTTGATGTATTTGGTATGCAGAAACGTACTGTCATCCCATAGCTCAAAACTTTCTGTCAGTTTTACCAAATATTACTAAGAAAAACTAGTTTACGATTCCTAAAAGAAACCCTTTTCAGCGATAAGACCAACTATTTTTCCTTCATGTATGCTGTCAAGTTATACATAGCAGTTGCACGTACGAGTTACTCATGTGTAGCTACTAGGCTTGCTGACTTGCATATTAGTTCGTAACATGTAAAATTTACATAAAATAGACATAAGTTGCTGTCTATAGCGATAGACATCCGGGACGAAAATAATAAAGTATAAGTCGGGTTTGAGTAAAAGTCAAAACGGTACGAAATTATCTAAGTAGTAGGTACTTACAATGTGTAGTTATTGCCTTTTAGCTCGTCCTATAGGTTTAGTTTCACAATAATAATTAGTATCAGGTTCTAACAAATAAAGGTCAAACCTGAAAGCGTATGATCCATCTCCATTGTGCTCACTGGAATAAGTCAATATTGGTACAGCGGCCCCTGGCGTCCGGTACTGGTTGTAATAAGGGCTGTTGTACCCTGGCAAACCGGGGACTGCCGTCGGTGTCGGGGTGTAAGGGTACACTGTGGGAACGGGCGGCACAATGGGGGCGATAGGAGGCACAATGGGGGCGATAGGCGGTACCGCAGGCAAGGGAAATGGCCCACCTCGACTGGCTGATATCGTCATTGTAACCACTACACAAATCATTCGATACATCCTGAAATTAAGACTTTACTTTAGAGTCTAACTGAGTTTTCCCTCATTTACAGCCGAATACATAACGCTACTCAAAATTTTGAGGGCTACTTAAATAATTGAGCGATTTCTAAATTTAAAATTTGTATGAGTTTTTTTTTTGTTTGAGAGCTACTTCATTGTAGAACTCAATGTTTAAGTAGAATTTCTGTATTCGACCGTTAACTTCACGATTGGGCCATTATACGTGACTTCTGATTCCCGTAACCTTCACTACAAACTGCCCCAGAAAGCCACCAAGACTGGTGAAGACTTCCAGAACTTTTCTACTTTCAGATACTATGGCTGTTGGTCTGCTTCATTCCATTAACTTGGTGTGGTGTTTCTTCAGCCATTATTAGAGAGAAATTTAGACTGAAGTCAACCAACAGTACGCCGTCGTTATATTCCACTTTAAAATTATCGAAGTTTACGGAACAAATTATTCAAAGACGTCTTCACTTCTTTATTGCTGTTTACTTGCCTGCGTTAAATCCAAGTCCGCACTCAAAGATAAACTGAACCGTGGGACCTGAATATTCCATTTATAGCTATCGGGGTAACTCTGTGTAGATATTTTTTGTTGTGCCATCGCTCAAACGTGAGTTTTACACACGGTTTACCACCGGCTGTTATTAACCGAGATGTTGCGTTGAAAGCACGAACCTAAAATCAAAGTTATTTAGTAATTTAAACCAAAAATTATGGTAAATGTTAACAGTTGTTCCTTCAAGAATTATCCACTCAATTACGTTGCAGAAATACACACGAGGTAATATTAGGCATAATCTACCAGCTCATGTTGTACAAAGTAAATCAAAGTATAGGGTACATGTGTGGCTAAACTTAACGTTTCAATTCGAAGTAATTGCAACTAACAATAACAGATCGTTTTGGAAACATCCATCTTGCACAAAACTTGTGTCAGGTTTTTGTTTACATCCAACTCTCTGGTTTCCTTCTGATTTCATTAGCAATCACATAGATAAATAAAGAGAAAACATTTAAATTGACCAAAGGGATTTTGTGGTGATGTATAAATATAAAACTAGTAGAAAGTAAAACAAAATTGCTTGAAGACGATATATTTTAATTAATCGTACGGTGTCTAACAGTAGAGCTTATTACATAAAGGTACGATAGTATCATAGTATCAACAGCCAAAGGATTTTGTTCGTTTATCGCCAACCACGTGCAAGAAGCAGTAGGATTCCACGGGGGCCGTCATTCGCTACCGTTGTCTTAGAGGCATTTGTTTTTTGTATGCTTTAGGTATTTATAAATTTTGGAGTTTGAGAGCTACTTCTTTGTTTAATTAGTTCTCAAATGTTGAGTAGCGTTTCAGTATTCGGCTGTTAGTCTGTTTTCTTCGAAGAAAAATACCATTGTACAGGGAAGAATTTGCTTTCGTAGTTGTGGGGCAGACGCACTATCGACAGTGCTGCACGCACCTCAAATCACGAACTATGCGAAATTAGGGCTATTCACCTATTTATTTTTAAGAGTGACATACATCCGAAACATTTAAAACAGCGATTATTAGCCGCTACCATGATCGTTTGTCGTTGTTTTGCAGGCCTGTAGTAGCCCGACAACGCAGGCCTGCAAAAAATCGGTACCATGCACATGCTTAAACTGACGTCTCGTAAACGAGAAATCTCAACTCTACTGTCTCTGGCCTGCAATCCTACTGCAAACTTCTACTGCAAATCCTACTGCCAACGAAATTAAATTTTAATGTGTGGCTGAATTTTTATTTTGTAAAAGTTCGTCACATTTTTTCGTTTAATATCGAAAGGGCAAGCAAAATATTTTATTATTTGTAAAGCTACATTAACAAATCATTACTCTAACTTCATAGAAAACTTTAAGAATAACAACTTGCTGAGAAAATTTGAGAAACTATTATATTAATTATCCATAAACTCCAACTTACTCATAGAAAATAAACCAATAAAAAATTTCTACACCAAACTTTATTTAAAAACTTTTTTAGAAATCTTCTTTATAATTTACCTTCTTAGTACGGCGAAAAAAATTTATGCCGTCGCGCCCCGTGATTGGTCGTAAACTTGAACCATAGAATATTGCTTGTTTCTGAACCTATTTCATATAGTTTATTTTAATTATCTTAAATTTTAAACCTAAACCTAATACTTCTTTATAAAATCATATTTTTTCTGACCGCATCTTCATTTAAAGTTGAACGACATATGTACGACTGATGGTCATGGTACCAAATTTCATACAAAAGGCGTTAAACGTCAATGAAAACTGCATAACTTAGAAGGTCGCTACTGCGCATGGCTGAACGACAACACTCCGACTTCGCGACGAATTATACTTAAGACATTGTGGTAAGGCCCATTATCATTGACAGGGGCATATACAATCTATTAAACAATGAAGGTCAATTAAAACACTTTGTTACACTAAATAGTAATCAACATAGATATTCATCTCATTCAATATTAATTATTATTACTTTACTTAGGTACATATGTACAAGATTGCATCATTTTTGTGCTTAATTTGGGTTATTACACTTGTTTTTATGTGACCAAAAAATACATTACAATAAGTACCTACCTAGTAGCAACCGGTAGGCTAGATAAATGTTAAGTGAAATCCATACAAATGTATTTGATTCTATAAATGTAGCGTTTTGAAATTAGTTTCGTTTTTTTATATGCGTTTTTTAATATTTCTGACGATAATTCTAGACATTTTCCGCTTTTAAAATCTTACTTATATTATAAAATCAAAAGTTTGTATGTATATATGTTATGTATGTATGTGACTTTGTTACTCTTAACACATAGCACGGGGCACAGCTAGTTAAGTATATAAACTCGTAATTTCAAACTCGTAACATAAATTTAAACCACCAGCTGAATTCAATCTCAATAATAATATGGTTATTCAACTATGGGCTGTTTTTTCAAATCCCTAAATAGAGATATCTGACAAATAAAATGTAACACCACCGAATGAAACGCCACTTTGATATTTAATAAGAAAATAAATCTAAATTTAGAAGATCAAAATTTGAAGGCTTTTAAATTTGGTTGGGTTCGAACTTATTCGACGGATTTTATCCGTGGAATTAAAAATCAGGCCTAAATGACAGTCCAGAAAGTCTTTTCTACATCGAAACTGTGTAAAAGCCGCCCGCGCCGTGTTGTTTAAAAAACACGTGATGAAGATTAGTAATCAATAAATATTGCACGACATTACACACAGCGCAATCTAGCCTCAAATTAAGAACTAGGCTTGTACTATGGGTACTAGACAACGGATACACTACATATTATACTTTTTTTGTAAATACATACATATTATACATAGAAAGACACCTAGGCCAGATGATAATAATAATACTAGATAGTACAAATATTTATTTTTAAGCATAAATAATTGCGCCCTGCGGGAATCGAACCCGCAGCCCTCTGCTTTACAGTCGGGCATTCGCCGGACACGCGACAGAGGCCGTCGAAGATGCACGACATCTACAAGGTATTTTTGCAAAATCGCCTGCCAGTTGTGTGTCCGGACAAAGCTTTATGTAACGTAATTTGTAGTCTTAAAACTGTAATGAGTAGGTACTTCGTAACATAACATCTCAATAGTTAATTTAATTGAATCCGTGTTTAGTTCTCATCAAACAATAACATTTAAAATTAGCATGAATGTTTTAAGATTTAGTTTAACAACATTGTCAATACACTAAAAATCAACATTAAAACTTGTGACTAAAAAGTCATCAATGATCAGATTGATTAAATGGGCCATTTGCTTTTCAAAATTGTCAAAAATTTATTTTTAATATGATGATCAAGATCCTCGATAAAATTTCAAGTTCGATGTTAATGATTTAACATTTCACCATAAAATTTTCTTTTTAGTTTTCCATTCATTTTTGAGTCAATAAAGTTTCGATTGCAGTTCTAACAGGTTCTGGTTCCATTTAAAGCGTACAAAGCGTCACGCCTCCACCTTTCTTGTACGCACTGCTAAAAAGTGGAATTCTCTGCAAGCTTCGCTGTTTCTTGATAAAAAATACCAAAATAACCTCTACATCATACAGCGCCACCGACTAATTAATCTGTTTTATCATCTGAAGTCTAACTGGCTGGTTCAATATTGTACTTAGTTTGGCTGCTAGATGATACTTCAGTTTTGAGGAGCATTTCCGTTCATCACTCCGAAGATCCTCATCAGATCATTATTAAATCTTTATGAGACCATCTCGGAGCTCTCACCTTTCCATTAAAAAAGAATAATCTTAATCGGTCAACCCGTCGTCGAGTAATCGGTGAACATACAAAAAAAAAAATACATACAAACGAATTGAGAACCTCCTCCTATTTTTGAAGTCGGTTAAAAAAACATATTTTTGCAATTGTTATGATATTGAAATGTAATTTTTGACAATTCTTAGGGATTGTCCTTCTGATGTTGTCTCGGTAAGCATGTTTTAAGTCAATAACTAATAATTTTAAGCTATTTTATTTATGAATTATAAATTTTATTTAACGTAAAGGTCTTAGTAAAAGAGCCCTAGCAACAAAAGCTTTGCGGAAAGTTATATTTTGGTTAAGAAAGTAAAATTTGTTTGCACTTTAAACTTTGCATCAAATGTGTAAAGCACAAATGTCAATACCGAGTTTATTTTTTTCTTGTTTATTATTAAACATATTAATATTAAAGAACCGGTACCTAGCTAGGTAGGTTATTATAAACGACTACTTGACAATGTTGACATTATGCAAGCTCTATAAAAGATTATGTAGTTTATGCTTCAGCACCAGTTGTGCTTCTTGAAGCAAGGATAACAAAACAAATTATCAAAATGAAAATGGTGCGTTATTTGTTGTATTTCATTTATTTAAAGTGCAAATTAATACTTACCTTTTTAATGAGTA
The DNA here is from genome assembly GCA_949358125.1 of Idaea dimidiata. Lineage (NCBI taxonomy): Eukaryota > Metazoa > Arthropoda > Insecta > Lepidoptera > Geometridae > Idaea > Idaea dimidiata. Next base: position 23,715,643 of record OX442332.1, on the reverse strand, counting down.
ATTTTCCAAGCCTTTACTTTAATTCATTATTGAATTTCTTGGTGTGGTATGAAGTTACGCCAATGGACCATTCACATGCTGATTTCTAAGTCGTTTTATTGAAGCCTAGATTGACTTCAATGCAAGGCAGTGAAAAAACATTGTGTGAACTGACATTACTTTTTTACTGGCAGTCAGTCAGTCTGGGCTGTCATATTTGCGGCCTACCTGCATTGGCGTACAACGTACATGCTTCAAACCATTGGCTTTTTCAAAATTGCTCGGAAATCGGCAGCGTGTAGATACCTATATTCCATAGAACGTCAAAATTCGAACTATTTCTATTTAAAAAATGACGCAGTTAACGTACCTGCTGCGGTCTACTTACTTACCTTGTTTTTTTTTCGAATCAAACTTAATTTATCTTTTGAGTCCCAGTTTTTTAATAAATAAAATACTTAAACATTTTACTACATTACACACAGCGCAATCTAGCCCCAAACTAAGCACTAGGCTTGGACTATGGGTACTAGACAGCGGATATACTACATATTATATACATATTAATTTTTGTAAATACATACATATAGAAAGACACCTAGATAGAGCGACATAACCGTTTGTTCGGTAAAGCTCTTTATTAAATAGATTAAAAAAAAAAGACACCTAGACCAGATACAAATATTTATTTTAATATTTATGTATTCAACCTATTTTGTCCAACTGCAAGACAATGATCTGCACTCTACCTCTATTCATCTCGGTGGTACTTACTGGATTATTTTGAAGGCAGACTTAGTTAAATCATTCATTTCCTACCCATTGAGTCACGATATTGCCCATTGATTAATATGTTAATTAATATTGAATAATATGATTAAAACGGCCACTGTGGTGCAGCGGGCGAAGCTCGGACTGCAAGCAGATGGTTGCGGATTCGATTCCCGTCGGGAACAAATAATTCTGCTGACTAAAAAAGTTTGTTTCTGTTTCTGGATGTTTTCTATGTATAATATGTATGAATTTACAAAAAAAGTATTAGGTATAGGTATGTATATCCGTTGCCTAGTACCTATAGTACAAGCCTAGTGCTTAGTTTGGGGCTAGATTGCGCTGTGTGATGCAACCGGGAACTTCGCTCGGATGATGAATACAAATTAATTTTAATGTTTTTTTTTTCTAAACAGCTCGTGATTTTCGCCCTCGCCCTCGTGGCTCTCGCTTCGGCGGCTCCCTACGAAGACCCTATTTCGATCGTCCGCTCGGACTTCAACCAAAAACCTGATGGTGGATACGAATTCGGGTAAACACATACGTTTTTCAACGTAGTTTTTATTAACATATAAACGGCACACTTTACGACTAATTTTAAGTGTCCGTAAAGTTTAAAATTGATCTATAGGTAGAGCATTAATGCTTTTGAAATTAAGATAATTATATATTCTAACCCTTAAAAAGGTAATTTTGTCTTAGGTTTTCGCGATTTTGCATAATAGAACACAATATTTACCGGGTTTAACTCGCGTTTTATTCAATAACGGCATTATTATAAAAGTACCGGAGCTTTTGTTAACTTTGCAGTCAGCTTTTTCAAGGTTGGATTACATCTCAGTCAACTTTGAAAAGGCTAACCGTAAAGTTAGCGAAAGCTCCGATACTTTTGTAATAATGACGTCATTGAATAAAACGCGAGTAAAACCCGGTAAATATTGTGTTTCTAACAAAGGTTTTAAATTTTTAATCTTCAGTTATGTACGAACGACGTTAAAAAGTCGTAAGTTACAAAATAAAGTTACTTAATTTTTAACCAAAAATACAACTTTCGTTATTAATTTAGTAGATTTTTCATGAGAATTTCCTAATTTTTTCATTGTTAACAGTTTTGAATCAGCCAACGGCATCATACGCACCGAGCAAGGTGACATAAAAGAAGCCCTGGACGAGGAAAACAAGCCGCACTCAGTCGTCGTAGTCCGTGGCTCCTACAGCTACAGTGACCCCGAAGGCAAATTAGAGACTGTCAATTACTTTGCTGACGAGAGCGGCTACCACGCTGAAGGTGACTCCATCCCTACCAGGAGATAAATCAAACGTTATTCAACCGGAAACCAATAAGCCAGAACTACATTAGACCCTTGGAGAATACGCAAGCAAACCTAAATGCTATGAATATGGAAATTGTAAATTAAGTTGGTACGTCGCTTGATGGGCCCGTATTCCTGACCGAAACACATTTTAAAATACAAGAGTAAGACATTTGCCGTCGGTCTAATGTAGTTTGAACTTAAAATAAGCGATTTTGTACCTAAATAACACGATAAAAATGTATATAAAGTTTTCGTGCCATAAAGTAAACGCGGCGGCGGATTATGCTTCCATAAATGTGATTCAAAACAGTACAATAAAAGCTATTTAACGTTTTATAAATGTTTTGTTTTATAAATATATATATATATATATATTGATTTTTAAAGAAATGCTTTCCAAAAATTTGCACCCGACAGGAATTTTTTGGATAGCGTGTCTTAAAAAATCAGTATTTCAAGTGAAGGATATACTTTAAAAATAAAAATCAAGATAGGTACTTAAATATTATTTATAACCCTTCTCGTGTTATACGATGTGTATGACATAAAAGCGTAGAACTCACATATCGAGTCCCGGGTAACTGAGAGCGTTATAAGAGCAAGTAGTTAAAGTTTGTAGGCACCATGTCATAGAGTCTATAAACTCGAACAAAGCCGACCCATCTTCCTTAGCGGTGCATTGTCCGCGTCTACGTATGAGAACACGGATGAGTCCGCTTGGCGCTACTAACTTAAGCTAGAGGGTGGTAATAATCCGCACCCAAAGCCTCAACAAGAAACCCTGATTCTTAGGAAAACAAGATGCTTAATTGTTTATTCGTAAGTGTATAGGCATAAATCTTGGGCGTGGTAAGTAGTCCAGTAAATGTATACACCAGCGTTCGCGTTAAATCCAGTAGAGTCTTTCAACGAAATTAATCTTTTTTTTTTTAACCTTGTTTATTTTACTAGTATTTAAAACATCACTCAAAGAACTCGAGCGGTGGGATGAAGTTCCAATCACGGTTCCAATTACTTGAATCCTCTCTCCAGGTGTTCCACATCACAAGGCCTCAATCCTAAAATTATAGCCAGAGACGCTGCCCCATAACACCGATTGCGGTTGATTTCTTGCGGTTGCATGAAGGGTTGTGGGAACGCGTGCAGGTGCAGGAAGGCAGAATTGAACGCTCACCAGTCTGCAGACACAGCAGCAACCGTGATTGGAACTTCATCCCATTGCTTGAATTGTTTGAGTGATGACTAAAATACTAATAAAAATTGCAAAGTTAAAAAAACGTTTTAAGGCGGGTTTTTCGAAAACTATTTGGTCTACAGAGAAAATTCTAGTCACATATTGTTGATAATTTAACCAACTTTTTAAACGCCCTGAGAAGGTTTAATCAAAAACTGGTCCTTTAGGGTTATTATCGCCAAAACTTAAATAATGGCCGATATTTTCGCGACTTTTTCGATTTTTGACATAATTGCATTCCCCTCACGACCAAGATCATTGTTACATGATCGAAACGTCGAGGTAAGAAAATTTAAAAATAATAATACGCGAATAAGACCCTGGAAAAATAATTATAATTGCATTCGGCGCTCGAAACACACATGGATTATTCATTAGGCCAACATCATAAACAAGTCTGCAAAAAATCACAGTTACCAGATTTAACTCAACCTATCCAATATATTCGGACGACAATTTTACTGGACTAATAAACATAGTAAGATTCATTCAAGTAATTACTATCTACTTTAAGGGCAGAACACATTATAAATACACTTATATGTTACTCTGAAACAGGGCTATCCAATAGTCGAAACCAAATTTCTATCAGTTCCGTAGTTTTTAATGCATAAGTCGCAGAGAAATAGACAGACATAAATTTAAAAAAACAATTTATGAAATCCGACATGTAAACCCGAGTTATCAACGAAAGACTGAGACAGCCCACAGATACTTCTGAGTTTCCACTGGATCGAGAAAATCGCGGGTAAACCGCGGGATACACCCAGTTCATAATACAAGTCTAATATTATGCGAATTGAACTTTTAGGAATGTGCCGTTTTCGTATTCGTTACTAAGTTAGGTATAACGACTCACTTGTAAGTAATAGGATACTAAAAGGCTCGAAATAAGCGAACTCTTTATTCGAAAAAAACGATTTATGCGTTAAAAATATTCCATCCAATCAAACCTTTATAATGTAATTTGTAATCCCACTAATATTATAAACGCGAAAGTTTGTAGTATGTAGATATGTATGTGAGGTTGTTACTCTTTCACGCAATAACTAATGAACCGATTGCGGTGAAACTTAGAATATAGGTAGCTGGGGACCTGGATTAACACATTGGCTACTTTTTATCCCGATATTCCCGCGGGAACGGGACTTAGCGGGTGAAACCGCGGGGCACAGCTAGTCAAATATAATCTAAACTTAATATTATAAAGAGTAAAAGTTTGGATAAATGTTTGTTGGAGTGAATACCCGGCACTAATAAACTGATTTTGATGAAACTAGAAATATAAAGTCTAAATTAATTGTATAAATGGGAAAAATTTAGACCAATCTTGGCTAGTCTTCGGAAAAAATAAACATAACTTGATGAAATTCTGATGATGTTGACTCTTGGGAGTAACAGGCAAATGTTTAAAAAAAAATTACACGACATTAAAAGGTTGTAAAATTGGCCAAGACCATATAGGTAATAAAGAAATATTTTTATATTTTGAAAATTAATCTTGTTATTGAATATTGATCTGTAAGGGTAATTATTGATTATGCACTTCATAATTCACTTGTTATTTATTTTATGATTTGGTGGCAAATTTAAAATTGTCTGTGTCACGTCAGCATGAATTTACTGCGAGAAAAATTTCGTGCAATGATTTTTTATGACTTTCGATGTAATTTAAATCAACAAGAAAGCTATGATAAACTATGATTAGTAAAAGCACAACCTCGTAAACTTCTATTGGATCGTGAAAACATGATAAAGCCCCATCTCGTGTCTGTTTACAACTGGTTCCATAAGTTTAAACGTGGCCACACTAATCTCACCGATGATCTGCGTGAGGGATGTCCTTCTACGGCGAAGACTTAGGATAACTTTGCGGCTCATGACCTATAAACTGACAAAGAAAGAGTGACCTATCAGGAGATTTGGACAAGCTTTGGTATCAATATGAGTCAAGTGCACAAAATCCTACATGAACATTTAGCGGTTAGAAACATTTGTGCCTGATGGATACCTCATAATTTAGACCGTGGCCGAGGCCCAAAAACTCCTATCACCGTTTACTCTCTGTAGATCCAGTGATCAAGATCCATTTGATTCCATTGAGAAAACTTTTTCTCTTTAGATCCATTTCTGACGATTTAGTTTTAACAAGAACTTTTATCATCTGTAGATCCAATGATCAAAGTGATTTTGTTCCAGTGAGAATATACAGGGCACATTGATTTTCTTAGTGGTTCCATTGGATCCAGCGATGTATTGATGTAAATGGACACAATTTCTAAAATATATAATAAAACGAATAACTTGTCAGTTTGCTCAGTTTTTACGGTTTCGTAGTCAAGAAGAAACCCTTATAGTTTCGTCATGTTCGTCCGTCCGTCCGCGGCTTTCCTCAGAGATGGTTAGTACTAAGAAGCTGAAATTTTGCATGACTATACACAATATTATTCACGCCAAAAAGTGCTCCAATAAAAAAAAAATATAACCCCTTTTTAGGGTGCCTCCCCTACATGTAACATGGGGGATGTTTTTTTTCTTGCTTACTCCATCGTGTGGTTTATCGGTAGATAGCTCTTTTAAAATCATTGTGAATTAAAAAAAAAATTTTAGGGTTCCGCACGCACTTGCCCAGGTATTTTTAATTTCTAATAACTATTAGTGTCGCCCTCGAATAATATAAAGCCATGGAATTAAGAAATACTACGTATATAACCGGAAGGGTCACTGCGGCAGTAAAACGAGCCTAGGAAGTGGACCTAAAACTAAACACGTCCTTGTCTGAATAGGGTGCCTTGGCAAGCGGGCGAAAGGGGCAACTACAGATAAAGTCCTCTGTCGAGACCGTTTTTGTATTTGGAACAAGTTATCTTATATTTAATACTGAACCCATTGAATAGAGTTCAATTTTGTACGCTTCCAGTTGTCCGTAATGCTTCTTAATTCCATGTATGGGAGCACGTAGCTGTTGTGTGACTAAAATTCTATTCTTAGATACATTTATGTAGGTTTAGTAGGCATTAAGGAAACACACCACCGAGTTAGGTGCCAAGTTTCCTTAAGTATGGTGACAGGTGCCTTCTAGACAATACATAGTCTGACTCAATAAATATAAAATTAACCTTGTGTGTCTGGAAATCCACTCAGTTTTGTTAAAGTTCACAGTTTTGAGCGTACCATTAAGATAATAATTATATGTACCTACTGTTAGGATGCATACTGGGTTACGGGAATCCACCATTTCTGAGTAGTTTCACTATAAAACCCCTATCCCCAAATAAACGTTTTTGAGATATTTGACTTTAAAATCCCGACTTTTTTACTATTTACGATTTTAAACTAACATGGTTATTTTCACTACTAAAATTACTTAATAACGGGGTATTTACCATGTTTAATAATTTATTCGCGGAGCTCGATATTTCGCTAGTAATTCCAACCAGCTTGTTCACGAGACTGGAGAATGCGGGTAGGTGATGACAGTTAGAGGCGTCCATATCGGACTACCTGCTTTCTGACACGAGTTGAACGTCTGGTTATCGGTCCCCTACTATTGTCACTAACTTCATTATTTACTCGGTCCTGCATTCGGCAGACCACACTCACGGTATCTGTTCGCAAACTTTTTGTAGTGTTCTTCATGGGTTTGCATAATTTATTACCGGATTCCAGGCTTTCGACAATTGAAACCCATCTTCCCTGTTGAAATTACTATACTTAGTAATTTCAATGGCTTCACGTACCATACGGGGTGTGTAATGGCGTTGTGTCGAAAGTACCTGCGGCCTGTGAAACTCAATCCAATGATTTGGTCCGGCATCTAAAAGGTGTTCCGCTATAGCCGACTTCTGGATATCATTGTTTTTCACCGCCTTTTATGTTCCTTAATCCGACAGGCCACCGTGCGTTTTGTCTGTCCAATATAGGCCTTTCCACAACTACAATCAATTTTATACACACCGGGATTTTCCAAGGGAAAAGTATCCTTGGGCGTGCGCAGCATTTGTCCAATCTTCTTAAAAGGAGTAAAAATGGTCTTTACGGCATACTTATCCAAGATTTTAGCGACCTTGTCTGTTACTCCCTTTATGTATGGCATAAACGCTGGTTGCCTCTCAACCCTGTACTGCCTGAGTTTCTTTTTAGAACTAGTAATTGTGTCCCGTACTTTGAACTTGTGGTAGTCCGATATGGACGCCTCTAACTGTCATCACCTACCCGCATTCTCCAGTCTCGTGAACAAGCTGGTTGGAATTACTAGCGAAATATCGAGCTCCGCGAATAAATTATTAAACATGGTAAATACCCCGTTATTAAGTAATTTTAGTTTTTTACTATTGACCTAAATTTTTTTGGTCTGAAAAAAATTTAGGTCTGATCTGATTTACACATTCTATTTACTATTTTTGTGTTAGTCAGACTTAGTTATACAGACTTTCGGATTTATAATATTAGTAAGAAAGATAAGATGTTTACACTCTACAGCTCATGTTCCATTTCACCCAAGTTAATAGTTTAACTTTAGTCTACCTGAAAGCCTTTCATCAGTGTTTTCTTCCAAGAATTTTTTTAGTATGTTGGAGAAAAAGATAAACTTAATACGGATTTATCCAAATTTATCACAATCAACCGTCTACTATAACCCAGTCGGTTCATGTATCTAATATTTTAGAGTTGATATTAATAAAACAAATTGTCCCCTACACAAAAATAGTAAATATGCGTAAATCAGAAGATAGGAACCCAAAAAAACTTAGGTCAATAGTAAAAAAGTCGGGATTTTAAAGTAAAATATCTCAAAAACGGTTAGTTTTTTGATAGGGGGTTTCATAGTGAAACTAGTCAGAAATGGTGGAAACTACAACCCCTCAAAGGATCTAGGTCGACTTTTCCCGTAACCCAGTTTATAGTATCAGTACTGCTATACCGTAGTACTGATAGATACACGATCAATTATTATACTTACTTCTTAAAATTTCAGACAAAAAATTAAATACAGAAAATGTTACAAATAAATGTATAAACACTACTATAATTCAATTTTATAACCACATTATTCATATTATTTCTATATGGACAGAAAACTTTAAAATTAAATATTAGATCTACTTAAATAAGAAATATAGGTAATCCGGTATACGAAGAGTCATTGACATTAAGTTGGTCCTCAGATTGTATAAAAGATTTGTCGCCAATATCGGAGTACCAGTCGCCTATTAGCAACCGGAGCAGACCAAAATTTTTTCAAGATGAAAATGGTGGGTGTTTTGTGAAACAGTTTTCATTGTCGTAACTCTATTGTAAATGTATTTCTAAAAGAATCGCTTCATCGCGCGATAATGCCACAAGATTCGCTACAAAGTTGTGACATCTATCTTTGAAAAATTATATGTGAATCACTATGTTTGGAAGCGAAACATCAAGTCGCGCCTGTAGACATATTTGGGTAAACCCAGGGAGTATATGTTAGTGGCATAGTGGTCTAAGGTGGAGTATACTAGCATACCTAGAAGATACCATATTTATTAACAATTTAAAGACTTTGGGTCTTCGCAATCACTATTGCGTAATTCATATTAGTACTTTATATTACCATACCACAAAAAAGTTGTTCTCACTGTTAAGAGATGTTATACATAAGTTCTTCGTAGTTTTTTGAACTTATTTACACATTATTATTCTTTTTCAGATCGTAGTTGTTGCCCTCGCCCTTGTGGCTGCCGCTGCTGCTAACCCCATTGAAAAGGAATACCCGAAAATCTTACGCGCTGAATTTGAACCTAGACCCGAGGGAGGATACATTTTCAAGTAAGTAGGCGTAATACGAGTTTGCCTGTTTGATAGTAGGTATTATAACTAGACCTTTGGTAAATTCTATGTTATCAAGCCTTGAACTTTAATAATTTTAGATATTATTACTCAAAACTTTTCGCAAATTTTGCGTTAATTTAATGAACATCTTCCATTAATACTCACGCCATTTGCCTACAGCAAAAAAAAATACTTGTACATAATTTCCTTAAAGAAACTATTTTCATAGTATAAATCCCGCTTTAGACGTTGTATTTTCGTTGACAGCTTCGAAACTGAAGATGGCATCTCACGTCAAGAGCAAGGCGAGATCAGAGAAGCTAAAGACGAAGAGAACAAGCCCCATCCCGTCGTGGTAGTCCGAGGATCTTACACGTACACCGACACCTTTGGCCACCCCGAGACCATCACCTACTACGCCGACGAGACCGGTTACCATGCGGAAGGTGAATCCATCCCCAAGCTTGTCGTAGTATAAACAAAACAAAGTTCTTTGTCATACTGATCTCCAACGACAACCAACGGCCAGCCAAAGGAACCGTCTTAGAGTGCCATAAAGAACAACGCAACGCAACCTTTTGTGAATAATCGAAATGCTAGTCTAATGTAATCTGACTGCCAGTATATGATAGTGACTTTTGTAGAAATGTGATTTTCATTAAATTTATGACTTCCTTCACAAATAGTGTTATTATTATTAGTTGTTAATTATTATTAGTTATATACCTAGTGTATGTAAATAATACGAGAGATTTACTACTTCAATGACATGCATTTTATCTGGGTATGATACAATGATAATATGCATTTTATCAAAACTAAGGTGAATTCTAGTGTAACATAATATTATTATGTACGATGAACATGCGATGATATCGAAATTGCGTCATCTGTTCGTGAGCTACGACGCCACAGACGATACACAGAATTACAGACAAACGCCTCAAACTTATACCACCACCCCTCTTAAAAAAATCACTTACCTATAAATAGAGAAATACATCAACACACAGCCTAAAACGCTGGGATTTGAAACATGAAACATGGTGTTCTTCGTAAAATGTAGATTTACAAATCCATTATGATTTACAATAATTTTTGAATTTTACCACGAGTTTAGGACTCGCGCAGGTAAAATTGTGGGAGGAACTATACTGATGCAATTGTGATAAAACTATATGTATACTTAAAGAAATGCTTTCCAAAAATTTCGCACCCGACAGGACTTGAACCTGCATCTCTGGGAATCCGTTCCAGCGCCTTTCCAATTTGGCCACGGATGCATGTTCAATCGAGTCGAAATTAAGGATTGCATCTCTTATTGTTTTTACGTTTTTGGAGGCACGTATTTTTGGAAAGCATTTCTTTAAGTATAGTTATCCAAGTGTAGGAAACACTTTTAAAAATACAAAAAACAAAACTATATGTGTTTGTCACTTGCTACAGTGAAAATGAAATATCGTTTCGGAAGTATCGGCTAGAACTAGGACCTTCCCTGTACTTTCGAAATTTTTCGATTTTCACTTCCGAACTTGCTCGATACTTTGTATAAAGCAGTCTCCCCTCTAAAGTCCTAACTTGGAAATGGAACTGTTAGTATGCAGATATTTACAGTAAAATAAGTCCATCGGAAACTAAAATCCAAACTTTAGTGGGCCAACTGCTAGTAGCTATCTACAATGGAATAAACTAGAATCACTTTTCTCCTATTTTGTCCAAGCCTAAACTTAGGAATGAACTTGTTTTTTTTTATTTCATTTTAATAGCCATACACGCATCTACTGGTTTTATAGATACTTAACGACAAACATTGTTTTTATTATTCCTAATGAATACGTATGTAAATGATTGTTTAATAAATAAATTAAGTAGCCGGTATCTTCGCTCGTGGTAGGTCAAGGGTCAACCAAGAGACGACCTTAGATTCAAATCATTTATTACCAAAAAGTTTATAATAACACTAATTGATTTGAATTAACAAATATGTACCTGGGAAAAAACTGGTAGTGATCATACCTACCTACATGTTTTAGGACAATAGGTAGGTATACCTACGGCCAGCATCTTCTATCTCTTCTATATTATACTATATCTCTACTCTATTATCTTCTATCTATACTTTTAATAAAGGAAGAGAGGACAAAAAGTCTGTACTTGGAAGTAAATTAAAAAAAAAGTTGTCTAGAGGGCTTAGAAAAAGTAGTATAACAAAATTATATAATTTTTAAAATTCATGTCTGTCTGTTCTCTGTCGGTTCCTTAACCAATTAAAAACTACTTATCCGATTGAAATATGATGGATAGTTTTCAATGTTGGATAGTTCTATTTTCGAGGAAGGTCTTGGTATACTTTGCCTCGAAATCCAATTAGTAGAACCAGAGTAATGAACGGAAAAGTGCAACTGCTCGATAACCGCTCGGCCGCCCGCGCCTTTGATAACGCGAGTTCTCTTCTGCGGGTGAAACCGCGGGGCGCCGCTAGTACTTATAATAAAGGAAGAGAGGACAAAAAGTCTGTAGTACTTGGAAGTAAATTTAAAAAAAAGTTGTCTAGGGGAGTTAGAATAAGCAGTAAAACAAAATTATATAATTTTTAAAATTCATGTTTGTCTGTCTGTTTCTCTGTCTGTTCCTTATACAATTAAAAACTACTAATCCGACAGATATCTGGTTTTAAATATTGGATAGTTCTATTTTCTAGGAAGGTCGTGGTATACTTTGCATCGAAATCCAATTAGTAGAACCTGAGTAATGAACGAAAAAGTGCAACCGCTCGAGAACCGCTCGGCCGCCCACGAACGTGACAACTGACAACGTGTTTTTCACTTCCGCGGGTGAAACCGCGGGGCGCAGCTAGTACCTAATAAATAATGATTTAGGTTTATAATTACTATCAAAATACAATCTACTTATATATAGGTAGGTAATCTACTAAACACATTATTTTGACAAAATAATTAAAAGTAAATTATTTAAATCGTAACTCGGAAATCTGTCATATTTTCGTAAAGTTATAAATTTGAATTTTGTGATTTCAAATGTCCTTTTAGTCACAGAACTATTATGTCAATAAAGTTAAGTAAAGTTATTAAAACTCATCAACACACTGTTTGTCAATATTTGTCAAATAGCTCGATATCACAGGTCCACCTAGCGTGCGAGTCAACTTTTTAAGTACCTGCACAGTGCACTGCTATTGCTCGCACGGTTTGAACGTAACTAATAGTAATAGGTGTACCTACGCGGTTCTTTCTTTCTTTTTATGTATTGTGTGGACAGCTAAGACGAGTCCAGTTACTAGCGTACGATTAGCTGTCTAATCTAATGACTAGGCAGAAAATGCGAGTGCACAATGTTTCTTGTAATCTTCATCTCTTTCGTCCATCAGAACCCGAGGGTTTGGGAGAAGTACCACTGGTATTCCCTCTGGACTGGGGTTCTGCGGAGTTGAGCTCGCCCACCACCCCAAAAAGGCTGCATCTATCGGTGACTGAGTCCCATATTAAAGTCTGGCTTCGCGGTGGATGTTGGTTTAGTCGCACAGGGCGGCATGTGCATCTGCCCAATATGTTTGTCCCCGGATGTCGCCCTCATACTAGGCAAATGTACACAAGTCTCGGAGTAGCCTTGAGTGAAGCTCACGGTTCCACATTTAGCTCATTTATGGTAGGCTTATGGAGTTACGCCGGAAAGTGAGCGCGCCTTTAACAGCTCGGGTATCAGATTGAAGATGTTCTACCGGCTTTAGCAAGGTAAGCAGAAGTTGCGTGTCAAGGAGATGAAAATGCTGCACAGATTTTAAAGATTCACGCGAAAAGATGACGTCAGGAATTACCCCCTCAGAGGCAACCGTCATTTTCGAGAAATTGCCATCCAATTGTATGAATGCTTGTTTTCTACATGGGATGCCAAAGATCGTGCGAAGTAGTAGGCGAACCATGATGATGACAGTGAAGCTAAATATCTAACCTACGTAGATTGAATTTTGTAAACCACATCGGGTGCAATGAAATTTGAAAATTTATCTGTGGGCAATCCACAATCCAAAATTTGAGGAAATAATTGTTAAAATACACCACGCACGAAAGACACACTAAACAGGCGTTTGTCGCGTCGTCGAGAGTAACTTTTTTGGATAATATTTCAAAGAAAACATAAAAATAATTTACTTACAAAACTTTATTTCACTAAAGTACAAAATGTTTAACAAAAATATAAAACGTAAAAAATATGGCAGTGAGCATCAAATTTAACGATAGATCTTATATCGTTTCATCGCAATACTACGACATTACTTTCCTAGTTCCGATTATCGGAAAACTTATTACACGGGGCGAGGGATTTGCGCGAACTTCCCACTAAAAAACCTTTATGAATATGCAAGTGTGAACTTCTACAATACCCTTCATTGACGGATAACAAGAATCGATTGCCCAACGAACGATATTCGCTAACTTCACACCACAAAATTTCCCAACAAAATGGTATCGTGAACATTGCGAATAACCGTTATTGGCTACACTATCTGGAATCGCTTGCAACCGTGTAATAAGTTGGCTGAATATAGCTGGGGAATGAACGATCAATCATTGTGGAGAATAATCGTTGATTCGCCAACACTTGAGACTTGAGATGAGGGGGCTTATCGTCTAACTGGCTTGGGGATGGATTCACCCTCGGCATGGTAACCGGTCTCATCGGCGAAGTAGTTGACGGTCTCCAGTTTGCCTTCCTCGTTGGGGTAGCTGTAGGAACCACGGACTACGACGACGGCATGAGGTTTGTTCTCCTCGTCTAAGACTTCCTTGACCTCACCTTGCTCGTTGCGGACGATGCCGTTTCCAGATTCGAAGCTGTAGAGAAAAATAATAATAGGTAAATTTGGTGGATTTATGGTAAGTTTTACTCTCCTTTACTGGAAAAATGGTTGGTGAATAACTGCTGGAAAAGTCCAGCAGAAAGTTTATTACAGATAGATCAAATTTACAGTGCTCCATCGATATTTGTAACAGTACAATTTGTACATGGAGCACTCACTCTGAGCTCTATAGAGTGCTGTGATAAAGTGCCCGTTATGCCCTAACACCTACACATATAAAGGGGCGGAAGTAGGCGAATCCTGCTGACCGGTCTATTAAGTGTTTAAACTTCTGAGCAGAAGAAATTAAAAACAGTAGAATAATACTGGCACGCGAATCATAGGGCTCCCGCACACGGGCCACCGGCCACAATCACAAAACGCCGCCACCGGCATATTTCCTGTAGTTTTCATACATTTTATATGGACTCGCCGCATACGGTACACGCCGGTGACCGCCACACGCTACAATAGTTCTTCTATTCAATTCGCTACTTCTAGCTTCTCGTGGCGGCGTTTGTGGCTGTTGCGAGTGGCTCATGTGCGGCGACACATAGGACATGTATGACCCCTTGTCTATCTTGAAGGCATATCTGGATAAACCTACATCTCGGTAAATCTTCCATATCGGCGAACAGAAGTTATTCATTAACATGTACAGAAGCAACCTCCAACTGGATACTAACTAATTTCATGTTCTCCTGTAATCCTGTAGAGTAAGTTGGTAAGTGACAACGACTTACTTGAAAGTGTATCCTCCGGCAGGTTCCTGGTTGAATTCGGAGCGCACGATAGGGATTGGTTCCTCCACGGGGGCTGCTGCGACGACGGCCACGAAGGCAAGGGCGACTACTACGATCTATATAAAGATAAGTAAATATATCAACGTTTTTCAAGAAAAAGCAAAATAAAACTCCACTGATATGTTTTATGGATCAAGGTATATCCCACTCCTTAGAACTGTTTAAGTTCTACGACACGACGGTTTCTTCACTTCGTTTTCCTTCCCATAAAACTTGCTTACTCATTAGCAGCGTCACCACTTAGTGTTAATAAAAAAGGTAAATAATTATTTTAAATGTAACGTACCATTTTCATATTGATGGTTTTGGTTTGTTTCGGATGCTACCACGAGAGCGACTGATGATGTGGAGCTCGTGACAAAATCTTTTATAGGTAGAAACATTTCACCCGCGGTCTAACGTAATGCCAGACGACATGAAGACGATGTCGATATTCCGGATTCGGTCATCGATGATCACAGCAGAACCACAGAATAAACAATAAGTAGTACAGAGAGAAGCTACGATTGTGTGTAAATACATATCACAAGTGTGTTTGATTATTTGTCTGTGTGGCAGTGCAAGCTCTCGGTACGGCGCGGCGCGATCAATCTTACGAAGGCTTTTATTAACCAATACAAATATTTATTTAATCAGCAGTTACCACAGTACTAACAAATTACAAAATTACCTAATATTTGAGTTATAAAATAAGTTACTATGACATATGTCAAGGACACATTCATTATCATGGCGTGGTAAATTGGTACTAGCATGCGTTTAGAGATTTAAGTTTCCGCACAAAGAAATATTAGAAAGAAGTTCATAACGTACCTCAGTTTTGTTTAAAACTCTCATTCAAAACAATAGCCATCTACTGCTGATACACAGTGGTAAAAGCACTGAAATATGCCTTGTAAGATCTACCATTTAAGAATTTTTAAGTAGCTTTAACACTTCGCTCGGACGTGTAACCCCAGCATAGAACGAGCTACCCCATATTTTGTGGTTACCGTAAAATGCTACATAGGGATTTGGAGACTACCGAGCTTGGATTAGGCTGGATGGACCTGCTCCTTTCTATATGCGAGAGACAACAAACAGTGAAGCAGTGGGTAATACAATTAATAATTAGGTAGGTACTTTGATAACGGGTTTTACAAATCCAACAATTTAGTTAGAATTAAAACAACTATTCGATAGTGAAAACAAAATTTAAATCGGTTCAATATATTCTTAGTGCCCTAGACTAGTTTTTTTTAGATATTTGTGAGAGTATCAAAGGGGGTCTATACGAAACCCGTTTTTTTTTTTCAAGAATGCAAACACATATGTAACAATATTAGAGTTTAAGACGATCAAAATATTTCTAGTAAACATGTAGCAAACAAGACCAGCTTATTGTTAAATAATTCACAAATAGTAACAGAGAAATCTGTACCTATTATTATAGCAAACAATTTAATTAATTCTAAACATATGATCCGAAGTATTTTAGCATAAATTAAAAAAACATGTAAATTCGTAGCTCGGCTGATCTGAATTTTAAGTACTAAAAGACAATCTAAACAAACTCATAATGACACGTGTATGTGTGATTTTGCAGGTAAATGATAAAAACGGAACATCAGACGAACCTACACGACCTTGGTTAAAAAGTGCAATCCTAACAGCCGTCAAAATATGCTGAAACGCCATTCTAAATTTGAGGGCTACTTAAATAATAAAGCAATTAATTAAAATTACCATCCCTACTAATTTTTAATATTTTTAAGTAGCCCTTAAATTTTAAGTGGCGTTTCTAAATTCAGTTGTGTTTTTATGAGACGCTCCATTATAACTTTTTTGTTAACCTAATATAGTAATTTTATTGGCGACCTGCAAAAAGGTTTTTAGTCTAGTGTCCAAGTCCATCTGGATGATCTAAACTTTAATCATAATCATAATCATTTATTCAGGAATATAGGAATATTTATTATATACCTTAAAAAATACGTTAAATATAAAATTTTGGCAATAATAATAATTTATAAGCACCTTAACCTAAGGCCTATATTATCTACATATAATTGATGAGTTAATAATATACATAACCCTCAAACGTAACCTTCTTAGCTCGGTATAAAAATAAAGTTGACGCTATACCTTTAAATATTTTAGTAAAAACTGTGATTTACCTACAACCTGTGACTCAGCAGAGTACGCATATATTTTAGTAAAGCTGCGTCTGCGACTTTACTCGCGTAAATACGTTCGCATAGGGAAATAGAGATAAAATGTAGGGTAGAAAACATAATTTACAATATCTGTTTTTTTTGGGAAGAGCCGTTCTAGCTAGACATCTAAAAGAACAACTTTTGTTTTACGATTTTTGAAAATTCGAACTATTTAAAAAAAATGTACTTGGAAATCATTAATTGCATTTACTATCAAACACAGATCAAAATAAAAATTTATCGATGATTAAACACAGAGGACTCCATCGAGTAACACTTAAGCTATATATTTCAGCTATATCAAATTACGCCCTGCGGTTTCACCCACGTAAGTCCCGTTCCCGCGGGAATATCTGGATAAAAAGTAGCCTATGTGTTAATCCAGGTCCCCAGCTACCTATATTCCAAATTTCATAGCAATCGGTTCAGTAGTTTTTGCGTGAAAGAGTAACAAACTCACATACAGATATACATACAAACTTTCGCGTTTATAATATTAGTAAGATTTATAGAAGTCGGTTACTTTTTACGTTAAAATGTTTTGAATCAATTTTGAATATACACACAAACTTCCACTTTATATTACAATAGAATTCAATACCATTAATAATTTATAGATTAAAATGTCTAATTATACGCTTATTGCTGGGTCATGGGTATCTGTAACATCTTCACATTGTATTTTTCATCTCTCGTGTTGTAAAAGTTTGAGATACATAGCCTGGTGGAAAGTTGCTCATTTCATCCAGTATATTTTTTTAGATACTGGGGGTTACCATGGCCTCCTTACTCCTTAATCGTCCTTCTAATAACCTCATTTGTATAATAAAAATTAATTTAATCATTTGTATTATAAAAAAACTAATTTAAAATTTAAAAAACCGACTTCAAAAAGAAACAAAAAGTTATTTAAAAAACAACAAAAAAAAAAAAAGATTTGATAAAAATGACCAAAATAACCTCTACATAGATACAGTGCCACCGACTAATTAATCGGTTTTATCAGCTGAAGTCGGGCAGTTTTACTGGTTAGTTCCATATTGTACTTAGTTTGGCTCCTTTTAAAGGTAAAGTATAATGACACCAAATTGTGTTGAAGTCCCACCCGAGTCCATCCACAATTTTTTAAGGCTCCTAGACGCGCCGAACGATTTTTAAGGTTTCTTTACCTTTAGGTATCTTCTTGTTTTTTACTTTTCAGTTTTAACGGCAGTCGGGTCTTTTATTTTTTTTAATTTTGAAGTCGGTTAATAAAAAAAGAAACCAGAAAAGAAATCCGGCTACCTATATTCCAAGTTTCATCGCAATCGGTTCAGCGGTTTTTACGTGATTGAGTCACAAACATACATACTCACAAACTTTCAGCTTTATAATATTACTAGCTGCGCCCCGCGGTTTCACCCGCGTAAGTCCCGTTCCCGCCGGAATATCGGGATAAAAAGTAGCCTATGTGTTATTCCCGGTATCCAGTTACCTATAGTCTAAGTTTTATCGCAATCGGTTTATTAGTTTTTGCGTGATTGAGTAACACACATACATACATACACACACACATACATACATACACACATACTTACAAACTTTCAGCTTTAAAATATTAGTAGGATTATTAATATTATGTAGGTAGGTACTTAAATAGCAATACCGGATCATATTAAGTGCCATACCTATTATAATTTTGAGGCTTTTACCTTTTGGATTTTCTATTAGGAAAAGTACAAAATATGGGTTTTTGTACCCGAACGAAATTATGCTCTTTCGATGGAGGAAAACAAAGCGAGGAAACCTATATTATCCTACATGTATAATGGCCGAAATACTACTTTTTGAAGACTGTTTAATAAAAGACCAACTTCCAAATTCAATATTACTGTATTTTTTTGTACATGGCGTTTCAGTGTTCGACCGTTAATTATACAAATGAGGAGTTTTGGCGGGAACACTTAGGGCGGCAGCGGGAACAGTAGATTTGTTGCTAAATTTTAAATTTCGTGAAACCTAGTTCAAACGCGTATGAATTGTTTAATTTCAGTGACATATTAATGAATTATTAAATCCGATAATTTATTTAATCAAATATTACAAATAGAAAAAGTCAACATATTAAAATAAATTTATAACTAAATTACACGGAGTCAAATAAATAAACCACACTTAATCGTACCTGGCGCAAAGGATCCGAGAATGCTAGCAGCATTGCCTCTCTGTATTTTAATTTGTTCTGACATCTAGGTTGCAATGTAGGGACCTAGCGTAAGTAGCAGAGATTTAAACATTCCTAGACAGTTAAATAAAAAAGGTGTTCCCTTATTCCTCCATTCGATTGTTTTGTTATATTATGGGCAAATTCTACATATAAATTGATTAGTGGCAAATGGCAAATATGTAGAATTTGCTACTAATTTTATACTAGGATTTGTTTTCAGTAATTATTTATTAACATGAGCATCGTTATCCGCTGATACAGCAACAACGCTTATTGATGCAATGAAGCCGTATTTTATGTTTCTCAAGCTTGTATACTACAACTGTTGGACGTTGGTTCCATGTATCTTTCTACTGCCATCTTACTACCTTTAACTGTGATTTTCCATACAAAATGTATTGTATGTACACTAAATATTGTATGGGAAGTAGAAACTTCGCGTTACGTCCGCTGAGGCGCCCTCAAACTTTCCATACATTGTTGCATTTACGCAACGCTTTTAGCGTTTGGCTTAAAATAAACTCGAACAATCTAGCAATATAAAATACTAGCTGCGCCCCGCGGTTTCACCCGCGTAACTTCCTATCCCGTAACGTTAATGATCCCTCACGTATGTCATACCAGGTGTTGCTTAACGATCATTCAAAGTACTATATAATATTTCTACCTCTAAACCAACCCTGTACCAAGTTTATGAATATCGGGTCACCTGCTCTTTTTCACCCATCACGTATGTTGTACCAAGTGTTGCTTAACCCGAACGATCATTCAAAGTACCCTATATATTATTTCTACCCTGTACCAAATTTCATTCATATCGGTTTACGGGTTGTTGAGTTAGAAATAGAAATACACGACTTTATTTTTCAGAGCTGCCGTCCCGCGGTTTCACTTGTGTAAGTCCCGATCCCGAGGGAATATCGGGATCAAAAGTAGCCTATGTCACATCTGGATAATGTAGTTTTCTATTAGTGAAAGAATTTTTGAAATAGGTCTAGAAGTTTCTGAGATGACTTCAAAATATTAATTACCAACATAAAACAAAATATTAAGACTCAAAAGTACAATGAGATATTGCAAAATAATTATTAAAAAGCACTGCAGTTTGGTGACACTACCGTCTCGCATGGAGCCGACCGATTGAGCCGCGCGGCATGATGCCTCACAGAGCTGGCTGGCCACCCTCATCATCGTCGCCCGCTACGTGTATATGTATACGCTTGGTACTTATTAATTATTTATTGTGGAGTTATTTTAAAACTGTAATATGTCGTGAGATATTCATTGAAATCAAGTGATGTTAAGGACAATTATGTTTAAAATTAAATACTTTTAATGAATAACGTATTTATTTGGATAAGGATTAATATCATATTTACAAAATTACCTTCGGAAACAATGCATTGTTCTACAATAAATTTCATTACTCTAAAAGATGTTATATTGAGTCAACCTTAAGAGTTAGACATATGCTGTCGCGGACTATTTATTAGATCCTATTTAGAGGAAGAATTCTCTCATAAATGGTTTTTATGTAACTTTGACCGTTTACTCAGCGCACGCGACAGAATCTCGAAGGGGGATTTTTTCCCGTTTTTGCAACATATTTCATGGATGCTCCGCTCCTATCAGTCGTAGCGTGATGCCTATAACCTTCCTCGATAAATGGACTATCAAACACAAAAAGAATTTTTCAAATCGGACCAGCAGTTCCTGAGATTAGCGCGTTCAAACAAACAAACAAACAAACAAACTCTTCAGCTTTATAATATTATTAGTATTAGTATAGAAGTATAGATATGAATGATGTCTATGGTCAGTAATAAAATGAATTTGTTTTGAAATACTATAAATTTCAATGTCAAAGGTTGAATTTTGACATTGTTTCAATGGCAAACTTTGAATTTGACAATATTTCAATGTCAATGGCTTAGAGTAATGTCAATGGCAATTCTATCTTAGCACTAGCTGTGTTCTGCAGTTTCACCCACGTAAGTAACTGATCCCGAATTTCCAAAAATCCTTTTATAACGGAGCGATAAGACCGCCCATTGTGCCACCTAATTTTAAGTTGTTAATGTGGTTTTTTTTTCTTTTTTATTGTAATTATTTAATTGTAGTGTGTTGCAATAAAAAATATTTTATCTATCTATGTCTATACATTACATTACGAACACATTTCAGCCCTCTACCTACTATCATCCGTTTAGACTGCGCGCTGATCTATAAGTCAGTCAATCAGGACAACGAACGCTTTCTATTTACTCATACTTATATGTGTGCATAGGCGTATCCACGCAGCATTAGCTTTGAACTGGGGTAAAAGTAAGAAACCTCGAACAGTACATACCTAGTGTATTAGACATATTTGAAAATAGAGCCCAATATCCAATTCGAATTTACATTAAAGGAAAACTTTGTGAAGAAACCCACGGCTTAAAGTCACTCACAAAAGCCCAGTTGTAGGGCTAATTGCGGAAACACACAGTTAAAACTTTAACTTTTATCTCTTTTATAAAGGAAATATATATACTTAAGTATCTGAAAAATTTCAATTTCTGATAATAGAGGAGGACTTATGAAGATTCAAAGGTCAGATAATAAAAAATAAAATTGCTAAAACTTAAAATAGTTATTAGCATATTTTATTAAGGTGTTTAAGGTAAAAAAACAGGTAGATAGGCTAGAACTAGTCCCGTATCGTGCTAGTGCAAGACACAAATAAAAGTGATGTGCTCTTAACCTTTCCAGAGGTCGGCTCTATACGTGAAATTACCATTCAAGGTCGTCTAGTTTTTTTTACGACAGATTTAAGGCTGGTTTACACAGTGAAAGTTGATTACCATTTGATGTTTAGTTAAAAGCTCTTTTTTGTGAGATAATTGGACAAGAACAGCGCGGCGAAAACTGTACTACAACAAATTGACAAGGGTAGGTTCAACTCCTGTGGGGAGGGAATTTTTCGGAAAGTTTTTTTTTATATTACGATCTGATCCCGTGGGAATATCGAGATTAAAAGTAGCCTTTGTAATTTCCTGATAATGTAGCTTTCTATTGGTAAAATATTTTTCGGAGCCTAATTCATTACAAACCAAAAATACAAATAAATCTTTCCTATTCATAATAGGGGTTAAAGTATGAAATTGCCGTTTTATTGCAATAGGTTCTTTGAATTGAAATAGAATCTTCATGGTTTGAGGTTTTCGAATGAAACTTTTTTCAAATGGTTTCTGTGATGTTCTTTTTTTAAAAAATGTGAAACATTTGAATATTGACTTTCAATTGTTTTTGTTATTCAATTTAGACAAGAAAGATGGATACTGCGAAAATTTGAGTGATTTTTGAATACGAGTTCCGACGCGGAACTAACGCGGCAGAAACAGCCCGCAATATCAATGCTGCGTTTGGAGAGGGGTCTACTAATGAACGCACCGTGCGATTTTGGTTTAAACGCTTTCGTGATGGAAATTTCGACTTAAAGAACGAGCCACGAGGAAGAACACAGGTAATAACGATGAATTAAGAGAGATAATGAAAGCCGATCCAAGTCAAACTACCCAGGAATTAGCGGCATGGTTTAACGTTACCTTACCCACTTTATTGAAATTGTGTTGCCTTGTTGAACCGGTACAGAAATGAAGGAATATTGGATCGAATTGTAACATGTGATGAAAAGTGGATTCTTTATGATAACCGGAAAAGAAAAATGCAATGGCTGACCCCAGGTCAAATGCCACAACAGTGTCCTAAAGCTAAACTTACCAATAAAAAGGTAATGGTAACTGTTTGGTGGTCTCAGCGTGGTGTTATTCACTATAGTTTTCTTCGATCTGGTCAAGCAATTACGGCAGATGTCTATTGTGCCGAACTCCGAACCATGTTGACAAAACTAGCAGTAAAACAGCCCCGACTCATGAATAGATCTTCACCATTATTGCTCCACGACAACGCGAGACCTCACACAGCATGAGAAACCATTTTGACCCTTCAGGAACTGCACTTAGAAACCATTCGTCATCCTCCGTATTCACCAGACCTTGCTCCAACGGACTACCATTTTTTTCGTGATTTGGACAATTATCTACGTGACAAGAAGTTTTCTTCCCAGGAGGCAGTACAAAATGCTTTCACACAGTTTGTGCAGTCTAGATCGTCGGAGTTCTATCACAAAGGCATTAATAACCTTCCCATTAGATGGCAGCAATGTATAGATAATAATGGCAACTATTTTGATTAAATAAATTTGTTAAAAATTTAAAAAATAAACAATTAAGATTTTCAGTACAAATCGGCAATTTCATACTTTAACCCCTAATATTTTTTGTATAGAAAACAGTGAACGCAAACATCGCGAGGAAACCAATAGTTATGAATAT
Source organism: Idaea dimidiata (assembly GCA_949358125.1). Classification (NCBI taxonomy): domain Eukaryota; kingdom Metazoa; phylum Arthropoda; class Insecta; order Lepidoptera; family Geometridae; genus Idaea; species Idaea dimidiata. Next base: position 23,692,097 of record OX442332.1, on the reverse strand, counting down.
TGTCTAGTACCAATAGTACAAGCCTGTTCGCTTAATTTTGCCAGACAATTTGCTTAAATTGGGGCTAGGTTGCAATAGTGTGCAAAATCCTGCAATGTTTTTTTCTTTATTTTTATTTTCACTTATAAACAAAACAAATATGGCACAGATATAATACTTTTTACGAATTGAATTTACGGTGAAGAAAAACATCGCAACGAAATCCCAGGGAGAATAACTCGTGCGAGTAGCTGCACTACTGTCTAGCTTGTGCGACTGGAACGCTGACTCGTCTCGTGTGTACTAGGCATTAGTACCTCCCGACATTTATTAACTACTAATTAAACACTGACGCGTCTAAGAACATCCATGACATACTCTGTAATTCCGACATCTTCAAATATTGTATGGTTGCCGACATTTTTTTCATATTGCTCACAAATATTTCATTAACTTTAAGAGGACTATTTGACGGTCGAGTCGCTTTGTACTTCTCGATAGGTTTCCACCCCTTTTATATTATCTGATTTCGGTGTCTTTTTTTTGGAAAATTACCTAGGTTTTTTTTCCTTTCTACACGTTTTTTTTATACAAATTTAAAAAAAAGGGTAAAACAAAAGTTTAAACCTAGTTTTTCGTAAAAAACACAAAATAAAAACAACGGAATCCGTTATATTAAGTGATGAAAAAAGGTGGAGAAAAAGATTTATCTTTGTGCATGGGAAGAATGTGTCTTAGTCCACTCGAGACCAAGATCATTGTAACATGATCGAAACGTCGAGGTAAGAAAATAAAAAATAATACGCGATTAAGACCTGGTAAAATGTAAATAATGTGTCTTATGGTTTATGTACCTAATTACCCTTTCCTTGAAGCAAGGTAAAAATAGTCTAGCCAAGTGTAGCTAGTTTCGCCTAAGCGGACATTAATTGATGGGCGTTTAAGTCTGACAAGGTGTCAACACCGTTTAACTGAAATGATTCAAGTCGAAATAAATTCAAGTCTTTAGGATTGACACGAAGCCTGGGGATACTATTCCGAAACGTTATCGGCCAAAACTTCGGAGCCGATCAAACGTTAGTAGGTAGTTATCCTTCATTCTGGACCCATTATCCTACTAATATTATAAATGCGAAAGTGTGTGTTTGAATCTTTGTTACTCAATCACGCAAAAACTACTGAACCGATTGATATGAAACTTGGAATGTAAGTAGTTGGATACCGGGAATAAAATATTGGCTACATTTTATCCCGACATTCCCGCGGGAACGGGACTTACGCGGGTGAAACCGCGGGGAGCAGCTAGTTCTCAAGACATTGTGCTTTTGTCTTGAACGTATAGTAATTATGGGTCCAGAACAAACGATAACCTACTGACGTTTGATCGGCTCCGAAGTCTCGGCCGATGTTGTTTCGTATTAGGCCCTGGTTCGTATCCCGCTCAGTGTCGGCCATGTGATGTTTTTGTAGATGTATTTTTTCTTTTAAAAAACAATTTCTATGAACGTCGAGTGCAGGCTTAAAATAAATAGAATAATGTAGTAATACAATCTCATCTACTTGATACTCGTAAAATAAAATAAAATAGACAGATTTGCCTTGTGTTACACTTGTGTATCTATACACAATAAATACATTATACAGGACGATACATAATTTAAGCAACTAGGCTTGAACTATGAGTACTATACTACGGATATACTATTGTCGAGTTTTTTTTGTAAATACATACAGATAGTATACATACCCCTTTACTTATCAGCGATGATTAATTAACAGATGTCCAAGTTATGTGACGTTTGTCTTTGTCTGTCAACTTTGAAACTTCATGTCACAGTAACAAACGACAAACGATACATAGCTGTTAACCAGCGTGTATAAGTTAGGGGGTTTAGGTATACTATTTATCTATATGTATTTACAAAAAAAGCAAAAACACCCAGAACCAAAAACAAGCATTTATGGTCAGCATAAATACTTGTCCCGGCAGGAATCAAACCCATAACCTTCTGCACCTTTGAAGGAGGTCGTCAAATGGTTTCATAATCTAACTACAAATAAAAACGTAAACTACAAGCAAACAGTTTTATTGAAAAACATCTTAAAATAAGTGAAGTATAAATAAATGAGTAAAATTCGAGTGGATATAATAAAATAATACAATGTTACCACGTCAAACGCATCACATGATCAGTCTTTCGTTTGGATGATTTTATGAAGCCGAGGAACTGAAGCTCAGCCACGGCACGAGTGAAACGTAATCTGAAAAAAAAACAACACGTTTTTTATATGAGACTAGCTATGTCCCTCAGTTTCACCCGTGTAAGTCCCGATCCCGTGAGAAAGAGGGATTAAACGTATACCTTTGCTATTCCTCGATAATGTAGCTTTCTATTGGTGAAGAATGTTTAAAATCGGTCCAGTAGTTTCGAAGCCTTTCTCTGTATAATATTAATATACATTATATAGGCTAGCATGTGACCTCATCTCACCTGCGGGGTGATTCTCGCCCGTGAGATTTATGTCATATTAGAGATATTATGTCGAAAAAACACTTGTCAATATAAATAACGCCATTTTTTTTTTCGAAATATGTCGAATATAATATAAATCTCAGCGCGAGAATCCAGGCCCTGATGGGAAGCGACGATGGGGTCGTCGATGTAACATGCTTGCCTAAACGATACCTATTCACTCTACGACTTATTTAATAGCAGACTAGCGCAGTCCGGCGGTTTCAACCGTCTCCGTGCTCGCGAGATTTTCCAAAAACCCCATCTTTGTGTATCTACAAACACGCTCTCTTAATTGTATATCCAGCAGCCCTAGACAACATTCTTATTTAATAACGAATTAATAACGAAAAGTCACGTGACTTTTCGCGCACTTATATGTTAATTTCTTACAAAAAAATCTGTCGATTGGCGATTTCGTTATTCAATAACAATGTTGTCTAGGGCTGCAGGTTGGGTTCTGCGTTGATATATATACAAGATGTAACGGGCATGCCCTATTAAGCCGAAAGGAGGTTGTTCCAGACATCTAGGCGAACAACTTTTGTTCTACGACTTTTGAAAATTCGAACTTTTTTTTTGAAAATTTTGAAGTTATAGTTCACTGTAAAAACAGCTGTTTTTGAAAATAAAGGTAATTGTAGTTTCGATTGTTGTCGACTAAACTAAATGAAAGGACAAGATAAGTTCAATGACCTCGAACTCTGAGAAACAGCTGATTTTCAAGTAAACTTTAAACTTAAAATTTTCGAAAACTACTTCGAATTTCCAAAAGTTGTAGAACAAAAGTTGTTCGCCTAGACGTCTTGAACAACCCCCTTTCGGCTTAAAAGGGCTTACCTGTTACACCTTGTATACTATACAGTCATTCCATCAATAAGTTAAACAATCAGTCGAAGACTGAATTTTATATGTAAAGGTGTTAGGGACCGTCTCCACGAGCGTCAGAATCCCGGCGATATTATCTTATTTCGCGGCATCGCGTCGCGTTAACATCGCCGTGTGGAGACACCTTCATAGAAATTGTATATAAATAGGTGGCTCGACGATAATACCGCCACAATTCTAACGCTCGTAAAGACGGTCTCTTAGTCCAAGGAAGTCGGGTCGAATCCTCACTCGCGGTGCAGCTAGACATACGCGAGACATACGTACCTACGTAACGCTACTTACTGTACGGTAGGGTCTTGCTTCAAGTCGTCAGTGTCGGCAGTGTCGGCAGTATCTCCGCGCGCCACCTGCGCGAAGGCCTGCAGCCAGTCGTACAGGTTGACGTGCCGGCCACACTCGCGGTGCAGCTTGTACGCGAGACACACGTACCTACGTAACGCTACTTACTGTACGGTAGGGTCTTGCTTCAGGTCGTCAGTGTCGGCAGTGTCGGCAGTATCTCCGCGCGCCACCTGCGCGAAGGCCTGCAGCCAGTCGTACAGGTTGACGTGCCGGCCACACTCGCGGTGCAGCTTGTACGCGAGACACACGTACCTACGTAACGCTACTTACTGTACGGTAGGGTCTTGCTTCAGGTCGTCAGTGTCGGCAGTGTCGGCAGTATCTCCGCGCGCCACCTGCGCGAAGGCCTGCAGCCAGTCGTACAGGTTGACGTGCCGGCCACACTCGCGGTGCAGCTTGTACGCGAGACACACGTACCTACGTAACGCTACTTACTGTACGGTAGGGTCTTGCTTCAGGTCGTCAGTGTCGGCAGTGTCGGCAGTATCTCCGCGCGCCACCTGCGCGAAGGCCTGCAGCCAGTCGTACAGGTTGACGTGCCGGCCACACTCGCGGTGCAGCTTGTACGCGAGACACACGTACCTACGTAACGCTACTTACTGTACGGTAGGGTCTTGCTTCAGGTCGTCAGTGTCGGCAGTGTCGGCAGTATCTCCGCGCGCCACCTGCGCGAAGGCCTGCAGCCAGTCGTACAGGTTGACGTGCCGGCCACACTCGCGGTGCAGCTTGTACGCGAGACACACGTACCTACGTAACGCTACTTACTGTACGGTAGGGTCTTGCTTCAGGTCGTCAGTGTCGGCAGTGTCGGCAGTATCTCCGCGCGCCACCTGCGCGAAGGCCTGCAGCCAGTCGTACAGGTTGACGTGCCGGCCACACTCGCGGTGCAGCTTGTACGCGAGACACACGTACCTACGTAACGCTACTTACTGTACGGTAGGGTCTTGCTTCAGGTCGTCAGTGTCGGCAGTGTCGGCAGTATCTCCGCGCGCCACCTGCGCGAAGGCCTGCAGCCAGTCGTACAGGTTGACGTGCCTCCCACACTCGCGGTGCAGCTTGTACGCGAGACACACGTCGGGCAGCGAGCTGACCACGCTGTCGGCGGACGGCAGCGCGCAGCATGTGCACTGCGGGAATCGTACACTTATTATAATAGTAGCAATCCACGATGACTCGTTGATGGATCCACGATGACTCGTTGATGGATCCACGATGACTCGTTGATGGATCCACGATGACTCGTTGATGGAACCTTTTCAAAGTACATAAAAATATTTCGTAATTTGTTTTGAGCCTTGAGCAATAATGCTCAAGGCTCATATTCACTAGAATTATTTACAAAGGAAAAAAATCATCTTCAAAAATTCACTCGCGGCGAGATTTGAACTTGCGTCTCTGCCACACGAGTTCCCATCTCGAGCAGCGAATTTAAGAATATGAATGTTTTCCCCTGTCTACCATTTTCGACTAAGGCTCGAGTAAGCAAACTGACAGAAGTGATGTCAAAACCATTACCACTGTTTGATGGTAAGTGATGAATAGTTTAAGATAGAATAAACTCATCTAGAAAAAGGAACAACAACAAAAGGAAAGCACAAATCGATAAATCTTGCTATTTTTATGTTTCTTAGAGCTGTGATGACTAAACTTGACAAGTCCGTGCTCTGTGTCTGTGTCTGTTAAAGTCTGTGCACTATATATGGATTTAACAAAAGTCTTCGGCTTTGTAAATAACGATATACTACTAGGTAAATTAAATAATTATGGAGTCAGAGGTAATGTTCTCAATCAATTAAAATCTTTAATCTTATAAGCAATAGAAAACAAGCCACCGAGATTAAAAAAATATGTTCGAATTTGAAAAAAGAGGTGACTTATCTTTCAAGTTATCGTACGGTTTTGCGTGGCGTCCCTCAGGGAAGTGTACTCGGTCCACTTCTTTTTACTATCTACATAAATGATTTGCCAAAAGCAGCAAATCAACAAATTTTAATGGTTTTATTTGCTGATGATAGCACAGCTATTTTTGCCGAGAAGAATATTCTAACTTTGGAACCAACTATTTCTAAAGGTCTGACAGACATTATTCTTTGGTTGGCGGCCCATGGCTTGGTTAATAATTTACAGAAAACTCAACCAAATAAAAAAAAAAGCTCTACCAGTCATCTTATGCATTGTACATACTAGCTAAGGTAGCAAATGGTTTGACTGTCCTGGGGGAACTCATTCGAGAAGGAAGGGTATTCAGGGCGCAAAAGAAGTGCGTTAGGGCTATCTGCAGGTTGCAAAAACCAGATTCATCTAAGCCTCACTTCCAGAATTTACAAATACTAACATTACCAAGTCTCTACATACGTGAGATATCAGTATTTACTCGAATAAACCTGCAAATATTTGTCAATTTTAAAAATGTGAGTCATAAACATAAAATACTTATGCCTCAACATAATACTGCTGTTTAAAAATAGTGTAATGGGCATGTGTAGTTTCGTGTACAATAATTTGACAAAATATATTATTGAGTCTAATAACACTGAATTTTTTAGACAAAGGCTGAAGGGAATGCTTATTAATAAAGCGTATACTAGTGTAAGCAAGTACCTAGATGATAAAACCTTAATTAAGTATAAAGTAAAATAATATTGACATTCCCAATAATTGTCAATTTAATTTAAATTTTATTAAAATGCTGTTTCTAATTATTGATAATTCAAATTACCTATATGCTATTAATAAGCCTAATACTTGACATATTATAATGAATTTAACCAATAATAAAATACTTATTATGTAACTATTATTACCAAATTGATAAACACTGAAAAGGCTGAATATGGCTGTACTAAATACACCAATGTAAGACCAATGTAACCTATATTCTTAGTCAATAAATGAATTATGAATTATCAAGATTCTACCCATCAGTCGTAATGGCTTCAGCGGTCTACGTATCGGAGCACGGACGAGTTCGTATGGCGCCTAGAATTAGATCGATGAGAAATAACGAGGCCACTGAGGCATTCCACCGAGAAACTCCTATTGGTTACTAAAATTTCTTACTTAAACGAGGTATTACCATGTTTATTAATTTATTCGCGGTGCTCGATATTTGCCTATTTCCTTTTGGTTGCCTTTTACGACGAGCAGGAGTTACTGTAGCCATTTCCTTTTAGACCAAGGCAGGGCTTGATTGATTGATTGATTGATTGATTAACTCTTTATTGTACACACACAAACATGACAAAATAATACAGAAAATATCTTAAAATATGGTGGCACAATGGGCGGCCTTATCGCCTAAAGGCGATCTCTTCCAGGCAACCAGTGAATGGACAAGACTTATCGAATAGGATGGGTAAGGTGTTTATTTAATTTAATAGGAGTGATTGGACAGAAAAAAATAAAATATAAAATGATAGCTGATAATGACATAATTATAAATAAATTTAAAAATTACGAATAGATAATAAATTAGGCTACATTACACAATATAATAATGGACTTGATCTGAAATGACATAAAATGAATAACATGTTCATGTAATAAATAATTATAAATTTATATGTACTATACATACAATATACAAATTTACTAAAATACATGAACTAAAAAGAATAAAAATAAATAAATATAATATCAACTTGTAGCAACTAACGGGACATATTATAGCATAGTAATATACATATAGATAAAATATTATAAATAAATAACAGTAACTACCTATTTTGACGATTTACTTTTGCGAGAGTAAGATAGTGATGGTAGACGTTGGCTTTAAACACTGCCAGTGATTTAGACTGACGGATAGAAGCTGGCAAAGCGTTCCAGAGCAGCACACCGCGAGCGGTAAAGGAGTTGCCATAGAAGTTAGAGGAACGGTCGGGAACAGCGAGAAGAAGAGCTTTACAAGAACGAACAGGCTGAGAGGGAGGGTGAAGGAAACTAAAGCGAGATTTAAGATAGAATGGAGAATTAGGCAGAAACAGAATTCTGTAGAGAAGAGAAAGAATATGAGAATCCCTACGCAAACGAATGGGTAGCCACTTGAGCCGACTTCGGTATTCAGACACGTGATCGTACTTGCGCAGCCCGTAAATGAAACGAATTGCAAGATTTTGTAGTCGCTCAACCTTGTCGAGCTGATCCTCAGTCAGATCAAGGAAGCACTCGTCTGCGTAGTCAAGAACGGAAAGCATTAGAGTTTGTGCCAACATAATTTTGGTCGCAATTGGCAAGAAATTCCGCAACCTTCTGAGCGAAGCATTGGCCGCGAACATCCTCTGGCTCAGCGCAGACAGCTGCGGATCCCATGACAGATTGCAATCAATAGTAATGCCAAGGTTTTTCACTACAGCGCTGTAAGGTACCACAGTACCATCGAGGACTAACTGAGGTAGTCGAGCATGATTAATTTTACAAGTTAACCTAGAACTTCCTATGATGATAGCCTGAGTTTTCGTCGGATTTACTTTTATGCCATAGGCTCTACTCCAATCGCAGATTTTAGTAAGATCATCATTGATCATCTTAATCGCAGAGTCAAGTTGAAGAAGGGGTGCTTGCGAGTATATTTGCAAATCATCTGCATACAGGTGGTAAATAGAAGAGATGTTAGAAGAAATAGTGTTGATATACACAGCGAAAAGGAGAGGTGATAGCACGCCGCCCTGAGGAACACCGGCAGATATTGGATTCCAGGAAGAGCAATTATCTTCAATACGAATACGTTGCCGGCGTCCATACAGGTAACTGTGAAACCATTCAATCGCCGACGGACGTATATTAAGAGAGCGAAGGATTCCTAGAAGTAGATCAAAGTCGACATTATTAAAAGCGTTAAAAGCGGGCTTCATTATACAAAGACTCTAACACGGCCTATGTGACGCGGCAACCGAAGGTCCGACTGGAGTGCAGAAGGTTGTGGGTTCGATTCCCGCCGGATGCAAATATTTATGCTTAAAACTAAAAATCTTTTTTACTGGTCTGGGTGTACTTCTATGTATAATATGTATGTATTTACAAAAGAAAAATAAAAATAAATAGTATATATTTTTATTATTTACATCATTTTTCTATCTTGGCTTTCTGTTACTATGCTATGTTTTATACGTAAATAATAGCTGTTGGATCTCCGAGCAAATAATAGTAGTTTATGCACCGAGGTACTAAAGTCCTGTCTTATACAAGATGTAACGGGCAAGCCCTTTTAAGCCGAAAGGTGGTTGTTCTAGACGTCTATGCAAACAACTTTTGTTCTACGACTTTAGAAAATTCGAACTTTTTTTTGAAAATTTTGAGGTTATGTTTCACTGAAAAAACAGCTGCTTTTGAAAATAAAAGTAATTGAAGGATTGATTGTAGTAGACTACACTAAATTAAAGGACAACATAAGGTCAATGACCTAGAACTCTAAGAAACAGCTGATCTTCAAGTAAACTTTACACTTAACATTTTCGAAAAGTACTTCGAATTTTCAAAATTCGTAGAACAAAAGTTGTTCGCCTAGACGTATAAAACAACCCCTTTTCGGCTTAAAAGGGCGTGCCCGTAAGGCATCTTGTATAGCCCGCCCGCTATACAAGATGCCTTAAAAAGGCATCTTGTATAGCGGGCGTCATATTGAATCCAAAGCGTACGAAGGACTCTAGAGGGTTAACTCCCGAGCGCAGCGAGGGTGTTAACCCTCTAGGGAAGCGAAGGAGTTATGTACCTAGAGTCCTGAGTGAAGCGTGGGATTCAAGCGCCCAAGATAAAGACAGGCTTTAGTACCGAGGTGAATACTCTACTTTACACATCTACTGCGAGACAATAAAAGGGCTACAAAAATAAGCATTTAACTAACAACAAAAAATAGATTAATGCAACGTGTATTGAATATATTGACAGCTCTATATTAATTAAATTTAACAATGTTATATCAAAATGACGAAACCACACATCGGCCTTAGCTGATGAAAAAAAAAAGTTGGGGCTTTATATTATACTAACCAAAACTTTTTGCTTTACCCTTTCGTCCGTGAAAATAGAAAAAATTAGGCCAGTTTTTATTTTTTTAGTGTGTTATGTCTAGGTGGTCAGTTCGAAATGGTCGTATGCTACCAGAACCTTAGTTCCAAATTTAAATTACTTTATGCCCTAGGTGCATAATGGGCACTTTATGCACCTAGGGAATAAAGAGTTGCTTTACGTTGACCTTTTTGGTCAAATAAAGTAACTTAGCAGTAGGTGTGTAAATAAATAAATATCCGTCGTCTAGTCACCGTGACACAAGCTTAGCAGCTAACCACGGGGCTAGATGTCGCCGTGTGTCGGTGACGGACCCCCCCTCCCCCGTACCTGCAAGTAGCGCGCGGGGTCGGTGAGCGCGGTGTGCAGCGCGGCGCGCGGCGCGCCCACCACCTGGCGCCGCACACGCCGCACGTCGCCGAACACGACCAGCTCGTGCCACAAGCGCGTGCGCGGCGCCACTAGTCCTGCACCGAACACTTGCCCCAAGTAGCTGATGAGACGGGATCGAACCATGGAGAATTCTGACTCTATTCGGTTGTTCTTCGTGGCCTTCAGGAGTTTCTGGAATGACAGACAGATAGATGAATACTAACTTTATTTGTACGACATAAAACATTTCGTAAATTTGTTTTTTATTGCTCGAGGCATATTTACGACAAAAAAATATATTTTTATTTATAGTGCTTAAGCCCGCACTGGACGTTCATTGAACTATTTTTAAAGAAAAGATATATCCACAAAAACACAGCGCACGGTCTACGTCAGGTGGGATTCGAACCGACGCATCTCAATTCAATCCGGGGAATGCGACTTAGGCCTCTTAGTCTACCGACGCGGTGACTCATACGCCGTCAATAGGTCAACAATTCAATAGATCGAGTTATTTTATGATAACAGTATTTATTAGTAGAAATCTTAGATTATAACTTAGAAGTACTAATATAAAATATTGTGCGTGTCGATATCTACTGTAAGCAACTGCGTATCTTGCGAAGTTATCGCTACAAAATAGATCAAACACACCTTAAATCCTGCTTCTTGCTGTGGAATTTTCTGGCACAAGTATTGTTATGTCCTACCACAAAAACATGTACACAATAAACAATTATAATTTTCTATTATTGTTATTATGTGTATTTACAAAAAAATAGTTTACTATGTAGTATATCCGTTGTCTAGTACCCATAGTATGTACAAACCTAGTGCTTAGTTTGGGGCTAGATTGCGCTGTGTGTAATGTCGTGCGATATTTATTTATTTATTTTATTCTACAGGTATCTCGATTTTTTTTTAAAATTTTTTTTAAATAAAATAAGGTTTATTTGCTTAATAGAATAAGGCGATACAATTATTTTAAAAAGGTAACAAACTGATTGTAGTCATTGCATTATATACTTGGTACCTCTGGTATCCCTGTCCACCGCACTAGGTCTCTAGAGAGCCTGTGTTGCGGGCCACAGTGATTCGCTTCAGACCTCATATAAGTGATTTAAAAAGCAATACATTTTCTGATACATTGGTTTTTGGTAACGTGACAAGCCAGCACTTTTGTCACTATTAATTATTGGCACTATTTACGACACCCATGGGAAGAGATAGAGTAGTGATGCCGTATCTATAATAAACTTGACTATAGATACGGCATCAGGAGAAAAACCGATGTAATAACAAGTCACTGAAGTAACGCTACAACAAATTCAATAATACTTTTGTCTTGAGCGTCATTCATCGACTTCATCTCAGCATTGGCATTTCATTTTCAGTCATAGACGTAACCCTTTTTTAGAACAGGACTCGGCATGGGTTAGGGATAATCAATGTCTATATAGAAAAAAATACATTTCAATTAAATAAACAAACCTCTTTAAGTTTATATCTACTTCCAGGAGTATTTTCAATATCCTCATCATCACCACCACATCCAACATTATCATCCACATCAGCCTCCGTATTGGCATTCTCAATCTGCCTCAGAAACAGCAACAAATGCACTCGAATAGTCTTAGCAAAATTCTCTCCCAGGTCTTTACAGACAAACATTTTGTCCATGTTATTTTTACTAGGCGTCGTCCGTAGTGGCTTGACTGGTGACGCTGTTTGTAACTCTGTGTTGATGACTTTCAAGCCCGCTTTTATGGTTTCAATTAGTTTGATTTGGGATTGGAAGCTTAGTAGCTGCATGAATTCTTTGAATGGAGGTGTGTCGGTTATGTTTTCTACGGCGCATTTTGTATATAGTTCTCTAATCTGTGAAAATTTAAGTTTGAACTTGAGTATGTAATATGAAGTGAGAAGTGAATAGCAACCAAATTTCAATATTTAATTTTAGTGTTAAAAAAAACTACAATTTAGGGGTAATTCACTGGTTATTCACACTATGATGTCGATTCGGAGCAGTCCACTACGCCTGTAAAAGAATCGTGTAATTGTCCGATTCTTTTTACTAGCTTATTAGTGACCGAACCCCGCTGGGAGCATCAATTTTTCGAACTAAGATCAAATTTACAACAGTCTACATAGATACATGTTATCAATAAATACTTACAGACTTCCCCAAAACATTTTGAGGCAAATCTCTCACAAATGCCGCTAACAATCTTAAACATAGGTAGAAACTCTGTAAATAGTCATGTAACGCATTCATCTCTCTAAACAACACCTCTCTGAAGAATTCATCATCTTCGAACAATCTGATCTTAGTCCTACAGTCTTGTTTCTCAAGGAACGGTCGGAACGACATCAGTTTTCGGACATTTTCCAAGTCTTCAGCGCTGAGGTTCATTATAACTTCGTCGAGCTTGTCTCGTTCGCAGCAGAGCGCTTTGGTATTGTCACCGTAGTAGTGTTCCATCATGCAGTACTGGAAAAAAGGTGGATTTTGTTATTTAACGCAACCAAGTGATGTTCTCGGTTGCATCTCCCTCGGGATCCCGGGATCTGCTAGAACCCTAAATTATTTCGGGTCAGCACAGTAGGTACATCCTATAACCCTACATATATTTGATAATTTTTATGACCGGTCGCCCGCTTGACCTTTATCATCATCATCATCATCCGAGCGATGTTCCCGGTTGCATCTCTCTCAGGAGCCCGGGGTCCGCTTTCCTGCTTTTGCGTCTCCACTTCGTATGATCTCGTTTAGTTAAACCATTGGCACGCTTATCACCCTTTACGACGTCAAGCCAGGACTTCTTGGGTCTACCCAATCTGCCGCAGCCAGGCGGAGGCGCCATGGCAAGACATTTGTTCCCCACGTAATTGGCCGGTTTTCGCAAGACGTGACCTACCAGCGAAGGCACATTCTTGCAGTTTATCCGCCACGTCTCGGACATAAAGGCTGCCAAGGATGCGCGAGTTCCTAACGCGATCTTTTAGCGTCACTCCACTCATCCAGCGCAGCATCTTCATCTCCATGGGCCTCTTTGGGACCAAATTTGCTATATAATCTCCCGAGATACCTTAGTCGCCTTTTACGACACCCACAGGAATATAATATACAGATAAGCTCTAGTCTACACGGTTTATGATGCTTTTACGAAAAAATGCTTGAGTCTGGGAGAGTACAGAACATTGAAAAGATAATATATGGATAGATATTTCTTTCGGATTCTGGGCCTACTCATAACATATTTAAGTATGTGATTATGTGTGTGCGTAAAAAAGAGTGATGTGAACGTTAGTAAACATTTAGTTATTTAAGCAGTACAACTAGGTTAATATTATGAATTTTTTTTAAATATGTACCTTTACACTCCGTATGAGTCCAGTTACAGAGAAGTCGTAAAATAGGAACACATCAGTTAGCAATTCGAAAGCTTTGCCTGACAGATGGAAAGGGCTCTTGTGGGTTAGAAACACATCTTCTAATACCTGAAAACAAAATAAGTCATATTTAACTAGACAGCACCTAAAGTCAATATGATGAAAGAAAACATCGCTTGGAAACCAACATGTCCTAGGACTCACCAGTCCTACAGCATGGGTGAATCGCCAATCCGGAGTAAACTCCCGTATCGTGGCATCTTACTGCCTAACCCCACTAAGAGGAGGCCCAAATATCATTAAAATAAACAATACAACAATTGGTGGAACCAAGTGATTTTAGTAATGGCTAAAAATAACTTACTCGATTCATATAAACAGGTGAGGAGTGTGTGTGGAACACTTTGATCAGCAGCTTGCAGGATACATGATAGGGAAATGACTTGTGTAAAGCGGACACTGAGGTGGCCACTCCAAACACTAATACTATAGGCAGTGAAGGCACGTACGAACTGGAAATTTGTATACAAATTTGTTTGTAGGACTTCAAATCATAAAAGTAGTGGCTAGCAGCACGGTTTCTCATGCAGGAGGGAATATTGGGATAAAGAATATTCCAGCCGGAGAAACCACGGTATTGTCAAATACATTTAGCCAACTTATTAGCTGACTGCCCACCTTGTTTGTTTGGTTGTGAGTATTTCAATCACGCAAAAACTAACCTTTTTGAAACTTGGTAAATATATGGCTGGAGATCAGGAGATTAACATATTGGCTACATAATAAAACACAATATTTACCAAGTTTTACTCGGGTTTTATTTATTAAAGGCTATATTACAAAAGTACCCAGCTTTCGCTAAGTTTACAGTTAGCTCTTTCAAGGTCGACTGAGATGTTATTCGTCTCTTTTATTTTCGTCTATTTTTATTTTGTCGTTTTATGTTTATTATAAGCTACTTTTTATTCCTATACTCCCGCGGGGAGCAGCTAGTATTAAATAGAAGTCTCACCTAATGATCATAACAAAATCTTGTAACACATTACAATTGAAGCTCTCAAAATCAGGTATGATAACAACTAGAGATCTGTTAGATTTACTTTTCTTCTTTGGTGTTCTGTTTGCATATTTTGATTGGTACCAGTTCTTCAGAGTTCTCATTGTGCACAAACTCTTTCTTAATTTTGTCTTTTTTGTAGGACTGTTTTCAAATGATGTATCCTAGAAATAATAATCAGCCATTTATGCATATTTCGCCGCCATAATACTAATGGTGAAATACGCTACTCAAGGGAAGGTTACTTATACAACTTAACAGCTCCCAAACTTAAAAACCCACAAATGTATGACCTGTTTCCCATAGAAATAAATAATTTTAAATTGAATTCCACTTATTGGAATAGTGTTCATGTATTTTGCAGTAAGCCAGTTAAAAAGCATTATGTGAAAGGAGACAGTCTTCTGATTCAAACCATCACTGAAATCCGGGGCTGGAAGGTACAGCAGACCTCCATTGAATATCCATAAAGTTGTCTAGTGGGAGGATGCTACATAGCATATACTCACAAAACTGTCTTGTCCATTGATTAACTGCCAAACTGTATTCTCAACTAAATGTTTGACTGTTGAAGCATCTTGGGAATTCACTAAAGCGATATGTGGTGTCACCTCGTTTCTGTAATAAAATGAAGTACAATTTTAGAATTGTGCATTTAATACATTGACATTTTATGTACTAGCACAGGTGGTGATTTCTCAAACACATTCCATTTTTGTTTTATGTGAAATCAATATAAACAGGCACTTTGGCATTTATCTTTTCCTATATATAAAAACGAATCCCTATTTCCCTTGGTTGCGACATCACATCACGCATAAACGGCTGGACCGATTTAACTAATTCTTTTTTTATTTTCTTTGTTATGATCAGAAGAAGGTTCTTATCAAAGAAAAAATGCTGAACCGATTATGATAACTCATGCGAGTGCAACCGTGGTGGGGACAGCTAGGATGTATATATTTATTCAAAGAAAACATACAGCTTCTTACATTATCTATTAATAAAATTATAATATAAGTAAATGTTATGCGAGCCAAAACAGTTGCCAGTTGCAAGCAGGCCAGTTGTTGCAAGTTGCTGGGGCTAGTTGTTGACAGTTGTTGTTGTTGTATATTGTTACATTATGTCCTGTATGTTACACTCACCTTTTTTTTTTTTTTTTTTCTCTTTAACATTGCAATCTGTCACTAAGACATTCAGCAACTGATTTGAAGGATGAGTTTGCTGTCCTGCATGGTGTCCGTCCAGTGACGAACCCATATTTTTTCATTTTAGTCCAAGAGGTCCCTTGGAGCTGTCCTTTTTAGACGAGAGAACTTGGTGCTCTCTTGCATCAGGTCGTTAGCCAGTTTGTTTGGGTGTAATTCTAGTCTTTTCTTGTAGAATTTCATGGCAATTTTAATTTCGTCTTGAATGGGTAGGATTTTGAGGTCATTATGGAGCCTTTCGTTTGTAATGTACCAAGGAGCGTTTGTGATCATTCTCAACATTTTAGATTGGAACCTTTGGAGAATTTCTATGTTTGAATTGCTGGCAGTCCCCCAGAGCTGAATACCGTATGACCAAATTGGTTTAAGGATACATTTATATAGAAGCAGTTTATTAATAAACACTCACCTAATGTCATCAACGAGTGCCTGGAACTGTGAGACATGGTCAGGCTGACTGACTCCTGTCAACATGGTAGCACTTGGTATCACACCCTCCATCATCAGAGCCTCATCCACCTCATAGCTACGCTTCACATGATCCACCACATCATTCAGTAAAGTACTGTAAGTTTTTTGATGTAACTCCTACAATAAGATAATATAAGCTTAAAGCTAAGTTAGAGATACATGATTAAATTGTCAATTAGCAGTTCCTTACAACTTTACCTGCATCAGACACATTTATGAGGAAATATTGGGGTAGAAATATTCCGTCAGAGTATGTATGGGGCCTATGTGTTAATCCAGATCTCCAGCTATCTGCATAACAAGTTTCATCGCAATCAGTTCAGTAGTTTCTGCATACATACAAACGAACAATGCAGGGTAGCAGCTAATAGGTTACCTAGGTACTTAAAAAGTATTAGCCAGACAGGAGTTTTTTTAGATAGATCAAGTGAGCAAGGCAATGATAGGATGATTCCTTTCCTCTGAGGTTTGTCGGTAGAAAACTATAAGCAGGGTTAGACTCACCTTTGTATATGTATCTAATTATGACTGTTATATTGTGAATGTTTCCTTGTGTACAAAAATAAATAAATAAATGATTTTAAGACGTTTAAAACAGCGATAATATTACCTTTAATTCGTTTTTTATCGCGTTCCAATTGCTTTTGTATGATGTGTACCATAATTCTTTTTTAAACATTTTATCGAACATGGGCTGTGCCGATTTCTTTTTACTGACTTTGGTCTTCGTAAACCCATTTGGAAAAACAAAAACACCCTGCAAAATTATAAAAAACAATACAGTAACGTAACATAAACATTGGCTAGAAATAGTGAATTTTGACTGTAAAATTTAGATCTTATGAAACCGGACATATAATATCTTACCTTAGACACAGACACTGTACTCTCCATAGTTTAAATTTTCGATTCAAAATAAATAAAACCACTGTATTAATCAAGTATTAGTTAGTAAAATAATTGAGAGAAATTGTGAAAGAACCGAAACGAATCCGCGGCCGGCGCGCATTGATAAATGTCACTTAAGTCAAATGTCTATGTCACTACGCTGTGACAGATGAACACTTTTTCGCCAACATCAGGCTTTTGTACGGTTCTAATAATTATAAAGCTGAAAGTTTATGAGTATGTGAGTATGTGTGTTTGTTAATCAACCACGTAAAAACCGCTTAACCGATTACCAGGAAACTCGGTATGTAGATAGCTGGAGACCTGGAATAACACTTAGGCTACTTTTTACCCCCGTGAAACCGCGGGGCGCAGCTAGTCCTACTAATGTTATAAAGCTGAAAGTTTGTGAGTATATTGTGTGTGTGTATGAAAGTGTGTATGTGTGTTTGTTACTCAATCACGCAAAAACTACTGAACCGATTGCGATGAAACTTGAAATATAGGTAGCTGGATACCGCGGGAAATAACACATAGGCTACGATATTCCCGCGGGAACGGGACTTACGCGGGTGAAACCGCGGGGCGCATCTAGTGGTACATAAAATCAATCAAGTTACCAAGTCAAGATGTGGCACATCTCGTTCGCGTTTCAAAGATCTCAAGCTCAAAGTGATTTCCATGGCGCATTTTCCGAAGCCACACTAAAATCATTAGGTGTAGGACGTATCCAAAAATGATCTACTTAAAATTTGAGGGTTACTTTAAATTATAGGGTTACTTAAAATTTGAGTGGTACTTAAAATTTAAAGGCTACTTGAAATTTGGGGTCTTCTTAAAATTGGAAGGCTACTTAAAATTTGATAGTTACTTAAAATTTGGGGGCTACTTAAAATTAAAGGGCTACTTAAAATTATTGGGCTACTTGAAATTTGAGCAGGTCTTTACATCCTTATTGGGGTATAATATTAGGAGAAGTATATTACAAGTAGCTCTGTGTAGCTCTACAAGTGCGCTAGGTCTAATATGGTGCCTTGTTAAGCGTACGAAAGGGACAACCGCAAGACAAAGTCAGTCTCTGTCGAGACCGTTTTCATATTTGGAACAAGTTATCTTAAATGTAATACAAACACCCAGTGCATAGAGTTCAATTTTGTATGACAAAGTTTTTGCAGTGAACGTTCTAGTTGTAGTAGGTAAGTACTACCTCTTATTTCTATGGTCAAAATAAGCTTTCTAGTTACTAGCACTAGTTATTTGTATGGATTCGAACCAAAGACCATTAATTCGAACAAACCCAACTAAGGAGTCAGTCAACAATTCTAATGTCTGATGTCATGATTAGGGATAATCGTCGGTTTGCTCTACACTACAAATGCAGCAAAGGACAACCATATGGTAATGGGCTATCTATGGGTTTGAGGGCAAAATTGTATTGCTACTTGTAGCAATACAATTTTGCAACTATAACAATGTACAAAGTCCAACAAACACCTAAAATAGGTATATAGTAGACGGAGACTTGACAACTTACTGTACCTATCTACTCATTCGATTATAAGTAGGTACTATAAAGTAGTCAACTGTTTTCTTTCTGGAAAAAGCATGAAGCGACATTAACACGCTCACTGCGTTACGATATCTAAAAGTACTCATTCGAGTCCTGCATTCAGTGCGGAGGTAAAATTGTATGTCTATCCCATTTTGGCCTATGCATTTTTTTTTTTTTGAGTTAGATTTGAGATAAATAAAGTCACAAATATTTTGGATGTTGTATTTTTACTAATAAAAACGTACGGGATCTTATAGTTCTCGTTGCGACCAGATGGTAAAAAATGTATTTAGTGCGACACGAGACTCAATAGATCTGGTGAAAAACTCGTACGAAAACCGTCCATAAATTAGTCAGTGTTGTGTCAACTTTTCGATAGTGCAAGTTATTTTATTGTTTCAACGTCCTAATGTGAAATTATTTGTACTAGTCCCAGTTCTAGACTCAACCATCAAGAACTTACTACTGTAAAATCACCTCCGTACCAGCAAAACAAAGATGTGAGTAAATCTAATTCTCATTTATCAAACTACCCTCACTTACTAACAATAACTGTAACACAGTTAATGATGATTCAGTACAATATTATTGTTGTTTAGATTTCCGGACTAATGATCAAAATTTTGAGTTGATTGATTTTCAAAAGCTGCATTTTCCGTTGAATCCCATCACTATTGTTTATATCGATACTTAGACATATTATGCGCTCGTTTGTTTGCAGTAGAAAAAAAAAACAATAAAAAATAAAGTAATTAATCAGTGTTCAGTTTGATTTTGATCAGAAAATGAAGATACCATAGGTACCTAAATAAATAAAACAAGTACTTAAAGAATAGTTTTATTTGCTAATTATTCAGCTAAACAATAATTTATTTAAAAAAAATAACGCCTTATCAGTTATCATTTATCATATCATATCATACATACAAGTATTTTTAATAGTAGTTTATGCACCGAGGTACTAAAGTCCTGTCTTATATAGCGGGCGTCATATTGAATCCAAAGCGTACGAAGGACTCTAGAGGGTTAACTCCCGAGCGCAGCGAGGGTGTTAAAAACTTAACTCCTGAGCGAAGCGAAGGAGTTATGTACCTAGAGGCCTGAGTGAAGCGTGGGATTCAAGCGCCCAAGATAAAGACAGACTTTAGTACCGAGGTGAATACTCTACTTTACACATCTACTGCGAGACAATCAAAGGGCTACAAAAATAATCATTTAACTAACAACAAAAAAATATATTAATGCATCGTACATGAAATATATTGACAGCTCATTAACTAATTAATTTTAGCTAATTAAATTTAACAATGTTACATCAAAATGACGAAACCACACATCGGCTTTAGCTAATGAAAAAAAAAAGTTGGGGCTTTATACTAACCAAAACGTTTTGCTTTACCCTTCCGTCTGTGAAAATAGAAAAAATTTGCCCTATTTTTATTTTTTTTATGTGTTATGTCTAGGTGGCCAGTTCGAAATGGCCGTATGCTACCAGAACCTTAGTTCCAAATTTAATTTACTTTATGCCCTAGGTGCATAATGAGCACTTTATGCACCTAGGGAATAAAGAGTCGCTTTACGTTGACCTTTTTGGTCAAATAAAGTAACTTTGTAGAGCAGTAGGTGTGTAAAGATCATTATTATAAAGTTAAAAACTAATATTTGATTTAGGTATTTAACAATATCTACTGATTTGTTAAAATAGAAATGTACAGAAATACAATAGTTAATGCAGAATAATAAGAATTTACATGCTCCTCCATAGAGATTCGTCTATTAATACGTACCTACCTATCCACAATAACAATCTAACTAAAGCGTCATTACATTACATTTAGCAATTAGCATAAATACTAGGTGGCCAACGAGGGTCTAGGATCCCTAGAGGTATGCAGAGTCCTAAAAGAAAGCGACACAGAGAGAAAGTACAATCACAGCATAACAAATATAGTCCACTAGCTGCTCCCACTAGTTTCACCCGCTTTTAGTCCCGATTTCGTGAGAATATCGGGGATAAAGAAACCCGCCTGCTTAAAAAGTAAATAAGTAAAGATAAAAAATACAATAAAAGAACAAGTCCAGTAGCCACGAAACACAGCTTCTTTTACAGTCGGGACCCATTATTAGAATAATAGTCTAGATTCTTGACATTTAATGGGCATCGACTGTTAAAGTTTTTTAGTTTTCATTATCTTTTAAGTTTTTATTTAACTTTTATAGCAGGCGGGTTTTTTAGACTTTTTAGTCGGCATTAGGTAGGTAGAAGACGTTTAATTATATCAATTGTATTTAAACCGCATTATTACATTGAGGGAGTTATTGAGTTGAGGAATGAGGAGTATTTAATAGGTTGGGGCCTTTTTATGAACGTTTGCTAACCAACTTTAAATCATTGTAGGTTTAGGTTCTAAAGGGTATCATTTAATGAAAAATGATTGAAGAATACTGAGAATGATTTTCAAATACCTATTCGACGATACCTACCTCACTCGACATAGTCAGTCACTTTTTTTTTAAACAATATGGCGCCTGGTGATCGCCTTTTAGTTTTTATTTTTATGTCACCTATCTAAGAACCATTGGAGAAATAAGGCGAATCTAACGATACCATTATTCATCCAGGAAGACATCCATCGAATGGTTTGGAAGATACGAGATATTTAAGAATATTACAAACATACATACAAGATAGGCGCGAAAAACATAACCCTTTCCTTGCAGCTGAGGTAAAAGTAACCTTTGTTTTAATTCAGAACTCCAGCTATCTGCATTCCGAGCTGCACCGCAATCAGTTTAGTAGTTTTTGCGTAGAGCTCTAGCAAATATACTTATTTTCTTACTGACTTACACACAAATTGTCACCTTTATAAAACGAGTAGAATAAGATGGATGGTCTCTGCAATTGCCAAATGTAATCGCCGCATAAATATCATTGAGCGAGAAATCTCAATGAGCAAATACAACGGCTAGTTTCAATAAGCTTCGATAGATGCCAATACGAAACGATCGTTAAAAAAAAAACGAAAAAAACACTGTTTTTTTTATTCCAAGAAAATGTCACTGCGCGGGTGAACGCGAAGGACCATTTTCATCGCATGGCGAATGACGTTCGTTCTCTGTATTGAACTTGTATTCCCTCTCGACCGGGGGCTGCTCCTGCGGCGTGGGCGTGGTCCGCTCACCAGTAGCGGACTCGAGGGCAGGCCCGGAGGGGCCGAACGGCATGCCTTCTGAACCGTACGGGACTTCTCCCGTGCCCACGTACTCGGACGGCTGGTACCCGTAACTATTTAAACTGGAATCAGTTGAAATAACGATTAGAATGTGACTTTTCAACTATTTGGGATTGATCTCTGTCTATACAAGTCGTAGAACAAAAGGTGTTCGCCTAGACGTCTAGAACAACCCCCTTTCGGATTAAAAGGGCTTGCCCGTTACATTTTATATAGCCATCATAACTAAGTGGTAGCTTAATGCGAGGCTGGATGGATGACGCAGTGTGATGTTCATAACGCATATATTTATTTATAAATATGTTTGAACTCGCTACGCCCCGCGTTTTAACCCGCATGAATCCGGATCCCGCAGGAATATCGAAACAAAAACAACAAATATCAAGTTTTCTCGCGATCGGTTCAGTAGTTGTTGCGTCAAAGAGCGTTAAAGTCATAATAACATACACACTTCCACGTTTTTAATATAGTGATGATAATGAACTAAATAATTATAATTCTCTGCATCTACTTATTATTTTAATCTTAATACGTCTTTCAAATCCAATAGATGTGTAAGCAGTTATGTGAATATGTGTCTTAAATAAAGCAGAAGACAGAAGTATGCATTATTTAAAAAAATAGCTGTGTGTCACCGATGATGACAAATACCAACAAAGTCGAATCGCATATTTACAGATTCACTTACGCAAAATAACTTGACTTGAAATATCATTAAATAGAGGTATCTGAGTAAGGTGTCGCGATGTCACTGCGTAATAGAGGCATAGAGGTAAAGAATTGTATGTGAGTGTGTGTTGCACACTGATGTTATGGACGCATGAGAGGAGCTTATTGGCCTAGCTGCTCATCTTGTATGGCCGTGCGGCTTAAGCTACTCTTAACACTGCCATGCCATTATTTGGATGGGTGAATCGATAATGTGTGTAGGTATGGCAAAAATCATTTTCTCTAGCTCCTCCGTGCTTCGAATCAGATTGATTCCTGGTAGCAGTCGTCAAAGAGAATACAATAACTATGTAAGGCAATCCTTGTCAAGTTAGCCAGGCCTTAGGGAATGTCTCCACGAGCGTTAGATTCGCGGCGATATTATCTTATTTCTATACAACACACCGCCGCGTTAACATTGCCGTGTAGAGACACTTTCAAAGAGATTGTATAGTAATAAGTGGCTCGACGATAATATCGCTACGATTCTAACGCTCGTGGAGACGACATGAACACTATAACACTAAAGGTAAGGCACACCACTATAAAAAAAGAAGAAACTGAATGTAGAGATATTTTAATGTATGATTTGCAAACTCACCTATTAGGCCAATATGAAATATCTTCAATAGCGTGATGGGCATACGGCGCATACGCATGTTGATAATACGGTGAATGATGCTGCGTTGTTGCCTCATATTGTAGCGGGTACAGCGGAGCGGGGCCGGACGCAGGCGTGCTTGCGGTTGGAGCAGGGGCGTACTCTAAGGGGGCAGGATACGCGTGTGGGGGCGTACGGTAAGGGGCGGGGGAGGTGCTGGCTGTTTGGGGGGAACTCCCGCCCTGGGCCGAACTCCAGTAACCGCTGCTACTGGCCCAGGTGTAACTGCTACCGTTGGGGGCCGCTGTTGTTCTTTCTGCGTTGCTGTATGTTGCTGGAAATGGAGAAAGACAAAATCAATTGGTGATATTTTTATATAGCTACACCATAGCTAGCTACACGTAGATACTTAGCGAAAACCACAATCACAGCGGAGCACACAATAGTATCATGGTCGCTGCGAATGGTACATTAATTACACGCTATAATATGTGTCAGTACCTACCACAAAAAATGAATTTACAAATTTTTAACCAAAATTATTATTTTTTACTAAAATCGGATAGCAGCCAGTATTTTTATGCTGACTGACAGTATTGACTATAGAGACTTCTTTATACTCTGAGGGACTATAAAGGTAAACCAATATTGAAACTCTTTTGTAGAAAATGTTTTCTTCTTTTTTTTTCACAAATTTCTTTAGACTTAAGCTGCCAGTTACGAAACGCCATGATTGAACCTCCTTATATTGAGTTTTGGCGGGAATGCGTTGAGGAGATGTGTAGCTAAATTTTCATTTTTGTGAAACTTAGTTCAAATGCGTGTAAAATGTTTAATTTCGGGGGCATATTAATCAATTTAGTTTCGTGAAGGTGTACAAGTGTACATAAAAGTGAAAATCGGTGCAAATAATGGACTTTAACTTAGTGTTGTCTTCAAAGCTCCGTGAAAAAACATTGTAAAAAATGGCCTCCTTTTTACAATGATTCCTTCGACTTGACTTTATACTATGACGACTTTACTGTTACGTTCAATGCAAATAACTTGCAAATATTGATAATACTTGACACTGGTAAATGTCCGAAAGGAAATGCCATTTTAAAGAAGAAGAAGAAACCTCCTTATTATTATTATTATTATTTCTTATCGGTTGTGAACCGATTATGGCCATTAGGAAATTAGCCAGTGTCAAGTATTCTAATATATTATGCAAGTTATTTGCATCGAAACAGTCAAGTCGTCATAGTTAAAGTCAAGTCTAGGGAATCATTTGTAAACACGGCGGCCATTTACAAATAATCTTCACGGAGCCTTGGAGACAACACTAAGTTAATGTTTTGCACCGATTTTCACTTTCATTCCACTTGTACACCTTCACGAAACTAAATTGATTAACATGCCCCCGAAATTAAACAATTTGCACGCATATGAACTAGGTTTCACAAAAATGAAAATTTAGCACCACATCTCCTCAACGAGTTCCCGCCAAGACTCCAACCTCCTTATTGACCACGTCAATGTGTAATGATTAATTAATGATACTCTATAATTAATTAATAGCAAAAACTTTTCGGTGTTTTTGACTTTTTGCTAGGTGGACAGTAGGTACCTCTATTTGAACCAAAAGCTGCCAGTTATTTTGTAAAACATATTATTTGCTCTGATTGTAAAACTTTAATGGACCACTAACATGTAAGCTTCTTTAAATACTAGGTAGGTAGATACCTAGTAGAAACCTATTTATATGCTTGTACCAAATCTCACTTTTTAGAGTTCAGTAGAGAATGAAAAATAATTAGTTTGGCTAGTTTGCGTCAGGCTGGATTTATAGATAACTCCCAGGATTTGTCAGGTCTAAATAAGTGGAAGTATAAACTATGGGTACGTCATTTTTAATTGTAGACCACAATTTGACATATTTTCCAAATGCAAAGAATGATGATAGTTTGGAATTAAAAAAACGCACTTTTTTAATATCAAAATGTTAACTCACATGGTGGTGATAAAGTTCTAGGTCGTGAAGGTGGTCTCGGTGGATACGGCGCTGGTCTTCTCGAAGACGCGTTACTTCCTCCATATAGAGACTGGGATGTTACGAACCAACCACCGACTGTAAACAAAGTTTTAAAGAAACTAGCAACGTCCTGTGATTACGTCGCGTAAGTTCCTGAGGAATATCTGCGATAAAAAACTAGTTAAAAAAAACTAGTTCATTAGGTACTCTCAACTCATTGAATTATAAACAGAAATATGATTATTTAAAAAAAGCTCTTTCTGAATATTGTGAAACGTGGCATCGTATTTTGTTTCTGTTTCAATGGTCAATGACATACATATTATGTGCCCTTAAAAGAATTTAAGTGCACTGTTAACTTCGCATTTACAGTGAAGGAAAACGTGAGGAAACCGACATGTTCAAAGATACACCACAATCCGATGACATAGAACATTCGCCATCCGGAGTAGGCTCCGTTAGCATCTTACTGCCTAACCCCTCTAAAAGAGATCCCCCTTGACATACAATGGAACAAATTAGCAGGCTAACAAAAAATATTACTATTTATAAGAATTCTTACATTGAGGGTACTGATGAGGTGACGAGCTCTGCTGCGGATAATGTGTTCCAACGAAGTCCCTCTGATAATATCCTTCAGGCCTTTCCTTCGCATCCAAGAACGCTTTCGCGAACGGATTGTATTTAATCTTCAACGACGTCACTTCTTCGTTCTGATACGCTGTGACCGCTATGAACTGAGTTTCAGGAAACGGATATGTCATTATTCTACGAAGATCTGTTCCTACTTTTACTAGGTGAACTCTGGGTTCGTACTTGTGTAGGCTGTTTAGCATTATCTGAAAGTTAAAATTGTCAGTGTTAGTAAAAAATAACATGCCTACTACAGCACCTACACAAATTACTAATATGATTTCTATCCTATATACGTCCTTGGTCCTCGGACCTTTGAAAGGCATGCGTAGAGCTGAGGCCAACATGTACGTAGAGGCTTATTTCAAAAACAATTTTATTCGCATACTATGAAGTGGATATCAATTGTCCCTGCGTCTGCACTATACAATGCAGCTAAGAACAACCACCGGATTTGAGAGAACTATTAACAAATCTACAGATGGAAACTGCTTTTAATAAATAAATAAAAAATATGCCTTAATTGTGAAGCTCATTATAGGCCACTTTAAGAAGGAAGATACGCATCTGATTTCACAACGAATGCATTACAATTGTTAATTTTAGCCGCTTAGAACCGATACTGAAGCATAAAAAGATTATCAGTTCAAATATTTACAGCCGCATTAGATTAGTTCCTGACCGAGAATAATAATTTGTTCACCGTATTGACAGAATATTAATCGTTTATGACGGAAAGTTGTCGAATTTCGATATCGGAGGCTACAGCTACCGCTACTTCTGAAGGTTATGTAGACTGGAGACTAATAATCGGCTGATTTTCAGTTCAGATCAGATTCAAATTGTTCAGTATGATTTTCAGCAGCAGTTTACAGCCTTTTAACGGTTAGAAACGGAAAAATTTAATTGTAAAATATTTATATTTTGGTTTTTGAAATGTTGATTAGAATAAAAAAAATAAGTTTTGGTTTCAATACCCGTGACCTAGAAGGCACTGTAGGTATACGTCGAAATGTTGAGCATTGAAAAACGCTAAAAACAACTCGATTGAAACGAAAAATGACTATATTTTCTAATCATTTAAAATCCACGGCTATAGGCTTCTATTTCATCATAAATAACTAAATTACCGTTATTGTCTTCAAAATCAATAAAAAGGCGTAATGAAAGATGCAGAGAACTATGGCGTATCGGTCGATAGAAAATCTACAGGCTACAAAAGTAATCAGTATCCAGTTCTCACGGTCGAATGTGGTGCGAATGATATACGAAAGCAAATATCAGACTCAGATACATCCAGATCCATATGTTGACGTCTCGGTGTGAAATCTGTAGCTTTACCAACTGTTTAGCGGGCGCTCGTATCGTATACGACGCGTACGCACTATCATTTGTAATAATTATTGTCTCTGCGCTATGTTTACTTTATACACATTAAGTTTATGAGTTACTTGCCCCCTAGACAGCATGCTAATATTTATATTTGTTTATGTATTGTTGTTATTATAATTGAATTAACAAAGTTATTTCCTATGGCGCTAGATCATGCCAACGAATTTGAATTAACACGAACTGTCACATCTAATTATTTTACAAGGTTCAATACAGTCAATGTTATACCGTCAAGTTCGGTAGGAAGCGGTCACTTTCTATTCAGGATAATGGGCCAAATGCAATCATTTAGATATAAATACTCAATAAGATGAAATTTTGAACCTTACCTGCCCATTTCCATTAGTTTTGTTGGTTAACTTGACTTTAGCGAAAGAAATTGGTTCTTTCATCCAATGCGCACCAAAATTTGGACTCTCTGGGTGTATGTAGATTGCATTTGATGGAGGCACCTCTGCTTTACCCCCAGGTACCTACGAAAAATAATAGATTTAGAAAAGCTTGAAAAGACTGTAATAAATAAAACACATTTTAAGCAGTTGATCCCGGTTGTTATTCGATGAACAGATGATACTAGTCGTTAGCTGAGGTTTAAAGCCATAAGGCGACTTAAAAATCGTAACACTATAATACTACATTTTTTTAAGTTCTAGTCTTTAATTGACGTTTTGGTCTATAGTATTTGACATTTATCTTCTGAAAGTTACAATTACAAGTCGCAGGCGTGGCCTACCATTAAAAAGGGAATTATAGGTGACCCACACCACTAAGTATACGAAGAATGAAAAGATTTGTGTATATACCCATTCTCCATTGACATATTTCCACCGATGTGAGTCAACTTGCACGAACTCTAGCAGCACGGTGTACATTGCCGTCGGATCGAGGCCGCTCGCCGTTACTTTGACTACGGGAAACATACGCCTGAAACAATTTACTTTGGTAAGTTTCTAATCAACCGAACGAGCGAAGCGAGTGAGGTCCAGTGTAGACGGGCCTGGCGCTTGTATCTTTGTATGTTTTTTCGACGATAACTTGAGTATAGTTGCTTCGATCTTCATCAATTTTGGTATGCGCGTAGTTTAGGTCAATAGAATTTATGAGTTCGAAGATGTGCCGGATCGGTAGGGGGTAGGGGTTGAGGAGATAGGGGGTCGTGAGGTCTCAGTTCGGGGCGAACTCCTAGTGATATTATTAGTGCAAACGCTCGCTTTGTTTGCAAAGGTAAAGCCGCGTTCTCAGCTAGCGGTACGGAGTTATTAATGTGTCAGTTCAACATCAAACTATAGTTTTCATTGCGCGAAAGAGGCGTATATGACGCGGCGTTTTGACTGCCTCTGTGGCGCGTCGGACGAACGCCCAGCTGCAATGCAGAAGGCTGCGGGTTCAATTCCCGCCGGGTGCAAATATTTATGCTTAAAAATAAATATTTGTATCTGGTCTGGGTGTATTTCTATGTATAATATGTATGTTTTTACAAAAAAAAGTATAATATGTAGTATATCCGTTGTCTAGTACCCATAGTACAATGCGCTGTGTGTAATGTCGTGCAATATTAATTTATTTATATGTCTATGAGTTCCACTTTTATTTAAGTGTTTTATTTGAAATTTGATTGTAATGACTTTGGAATTATAGGCATCTCAGCACTACACACCTGTAACGTAAGCAAAAAGACGCTTGCAGGCTCCAATCAAAGTCTGGCGCATATTTGGGAAATAATTTATTCAAAACACAAACACCCTTACTTATAATATAAACGGCAAAGTTATGTAATTATTGTTGGTGGCTTCTAACTTTGAAATTTTATGTCACAGTTGGTAAAAGACAAAGGATACACAGTTTATGCATGATAGGTAATCATTTTTTGTAAACTTTCCAAGTGTAGGAATATAATCAAAGTACAACCATATCCTTACAATGACTCACATTGTTTAAAAATCTATGGTAACATTACACGTTGTACTACACAAGGACATCTCGTCAAGGGTAGACCACAAGCGGGCTGCATCATTTAGCCGGCCTGCGTTAATGACTAAGACCTACCGCGTTAATAGCTGAAAACTAGCCGACGACGGGCCGAGCGGTTAACACTAGAATATGTTACGTATACACGCACTGATCACAGTGTAACATGTTAAATGGAGGTAATGGCTTGTTCAGACAGGGTTTGTCATTGTCAATCGAAAGTAGAGCGAATTTAGGCTATATGCGAACTAAAATATCACTACGCTACGGCGACGCCCTCCGCCCCGTCTTATTTGTGCGCCTATAGCCTTAAGTCCTTAAGCGGCCATAGTAGGCCAGAACTAATGTTTCTAGGATGAATTACAACAAAAGTTATTTGAAACAAATGTTTTTAAAACCATATTTATTAAAGTCGAGGATATTAACTAAGTCACGATTGACGTGAGAACACGATTCCTGAAAAACTTTGTCGATAGGGAAAAAAAACAAACTTCTCTCTAAATTGTACAAATAAGTGATATTACTCAGTTAATATTGTCCGTAAACTAATGAAACTTTGTATATGAACTATACTTAGCTCAATACAGGTCCTGAATTATTTGAATTTCAAGATTAACGTTTAGTTATCTTTAAACTAGCAATTGTTTGATTTTACGCACTCAAATTTTGCACAGTCGCATCTTACGTTCTTCACTTACACATCTAGCTTTATCCCTGTCACGCTATTAGGGTTATATAGGCCCTTAAGTAGGTACACCTAATATTTGCTTAATGTACAAAATTTAAAAAAAATTGTCTCTCTCACCAGTTTAAGTGACACTGGCCTCGAAACGACCTCGAGTAACTGGCCTAGTCCGATATTGATTTTGTATCTTTCACAATATTATGAGACCTTATAAAATAGACAGAATACATTTTAGATTTTTCTTTGGGTTTTGCGATGCTGGCTGTTATGTTAGTTTTTTTGGAATATTTTTTTTCGTGTTCGTGTCCCACTATTACCCTTAGACCTAATTTCAACTATGGCTGACCATGCACTCTGAGTCGAATGCATGTTTCTTGATTCCATACAACGTAAATATTTCGCCACAACCGATAATGCCGAAAGACCAACTATTTTCAGATTACAGCCTCGGAGGTCACACGACGACGGCGCTCCAAGGAGTGGTCTGCTGGGAACAGCGGAGGACCCCGCCGAGGAAGCCTAAGAATGGCCGTTTTTTAGGGGACGCTATAACATATAGATATAGTATGGTATTCAGTTTGTGACTACCTATCAGATTACTGCAAACTTAGACTTGAATTATGCTTGAATAAAATATCGTAGAACAAGATGGCTTCAACAGAGACAAGAAGTCTTACCTAACCGAGTATTAAATAAAGAGGTCAAAATAAAATAAAAAATACGAATATTGAAACTTTAAGAACAATCGCCGAACAGTGAGTTTGATAGCATGCCAGTTGTAGATATTGGTAGGTATGTAATTGGTTGAAACAAATTAAAATAAATAAAGTATAGGTCCACCAGATATGCCACAGGCAGTATAGTGCAACCTCGATACAACAAATAGGAAGGTACAAAGTAAATATTCGTTATATCAAGTAATTTATTGTACTAAGGTTTATTAAATTGACATTAGTGGAAACGTTGCCTAAAGGTTTTGTGGTGACAAAATTTGTTTTTAGAGGTAGAAATATTTTAAAGGAAAAATTCATCTTCAAAAATTCACTTGCGGCGAGATTTGAACTCGCGTCCCTGGATCAGTACCCCAGTACCTCAACCCCTCGGCCACGCAAGCTCCCATCTCGAGCAGCGAATTTAAGAATATGAATGTTCCTCTGTCATATTATTTTTCAACTGAGCCGCCATCTACAGGATCACTTTCCAGTGATGCGCCAATTATTAACTTTACAGTTAACGCGTTTGGGAAAGAGATGTCGCTCTTTTTCCTATTAAATATTTCGTAATTTGTTTTTAGAGGTTTTGAAATTTTCTTTAAAGTTAAAAATTCGTTAAAAAGAGGTTGTTCTCAAGGTATATTTTACGTTCACTCTTATTGAGCTAGTCAGGGTGATTACGAAAAATTTGTTAATACGAGGAAATCGTTATTCGTAATAATCGTGAGGTTCGTTAGTATATACTATTGCCATCATGCATACCACGCACGTTCTCGACCTAGAAGGAGATGCACTGAACTTTGTTTTTATTGGGTACAATTTCGGTCCTTCGGTCCAGAATGTAGCAGTGGCTTGTGCCTTACGATTTTATTGAGCGTAAAAAAAGATTCGTCGCTTTTATTGACCCGAAAGCTTGAAGTTACTTTTATACACAGTAGAATCTACGTATGGTTATGTGGACACTGGATGATATTGAAATTTGACTTTTAAGTATACAATAATTAACTTAAAATTTTCACCTCTATTACTGAGTAAACGGTGCTTTTAAACCTCTCTGAGTGGGACCTTCTTTTAAATGAGACAATTGACATATCACCATCATTACATTTCTCTCGGAAGCCCTCCCTAGCTCGAGTTGCGGCTTCGTAAGCGCCAAAACAGTATTTCTCGTTTAACATGAATTATATTGCTAATTAGATAGTAGTTTTAGTACTTAGTCGTAGTTTATTTCACAGAACGGCACGAAGTATACTTCAACACTAGGCACGTTCGTGGGGATGCGCAAGTCCTCTGGTCGGCCTGCGCACCCAAGGCGCAAATTGTTAGAAAATCTTGGTACAGCACGATAAAACCGAAGTGTTACCAATTTGAAGTAGACACCACTACACGAAAAGAAGAAGAAATCCATTTTGGAGTGCAGATTACTACTTATCAATACAGGACAAATCAATGTTGAAATATATTGTGTTGCGTTGGAAAATTTAAGTGTTATGTTTTAACTAGTTGTTTTTTTTTCTGTTGTAAAATAAATTAATTGTGTAATTAGAACAACCAAAATTAAGGCAAAAAAAGGATAAATTAATTAATACCATGGTTTCCGTGTGCTTTGTTATTACTGAGATACCTACATATATGGTGATATCCAAATTTACAAATTCTTCAATTCGGCATCTTAACCAGATTTCATAAACAACATTATAAAAACAGTGAAACCTACGAAAAGGAGAGATTTTCAAAATAGTTAGGTATAATAAAACACTTAATTTACCTGGTTTAATCGCGTTTTATTCATGATTTTTAAACGACCAAGCTTTCGCCAACTTCACAGTTGGCTTTTTCAAGGTTGTCAACCAACTGTAAAGTTGGCGACAGCTCGGTCGTTTAAAAATCACGAGTAAAACACGATTAAACCCGTTAATAAAGTGTTTTATTATGCAAAATTGCGAAAACCATAGAAGAAATTAATTAAGTATAATCCAAGAACAACAGATATTAAATGTCAATTACCTATTAATTGGTAAAAACAAATCCGAATTTGATAATTATAATATAAATCAATGTAGGTAGGTATGCACTTAATGAATAAGGTATTCTTCAACAATCATAAACATAAGTTAAGCGTGTAGTTACTTTAGTTAACTAGTTAACTTGATTTATTTAATACGCAAGTCATTTTACGACTTGTCTAAGGACACTACATCTTTCAATACAATCTTGTAAGTTATTGTACCATTTGTTCTTGTATGCTCATAGATTTTTTTAGTGCAACAACAAAAGACTCATCAGCTATTAACTTCAGACTAAACTTAACGTTGTAAAAACGGTTTTATTTACTGGCAAGAGAACTGAGAAAGATTACTTGGGAGAGATTATTTAATCAGTGTTTTGTCTTATTTCTTTGTCCGCATTATCCGCAGAATATATCAAAAAATCATATAATTTTTTTTTGCAGACCATCTTTAATATCAATTTTGACGTTTTGAAACCTTTGATAAAAATTTCTTTGGGAAATACTGTTTTCTGTTAGGTACACTTTCGCCTTAATAAAGTATCGATGGGAGTCCATTCCAAGTTATAGTTTCATTTTCAGTGTATTGTTTGCAGTTACAAAGACTAAAATTAATTTTTAGGCAATACTATTACACTGTGATTTTACGAGTAGTTACCATTAGTAGCAGGTAATGTATGTAATTTTCAGATATAGTTACGTCGTCGCCTTCGGCTCCTAGATAACCGTGCACCCGACAATTTTAAAAAATAAATTTCAACCCCTAACGTTAAGTTGTTTTTGCTTTAATATATCGAAGTGGTCTGGCAGAAGATACATGCTAACCCTATGTTCTGGTCTAATTAACCAACGACAACTAAAGTGCAAAAAACAGATGGTCTTACACCTAAAACCAAGGGGGATCGTTTTATCGACAACGTCCGATTAAACAAAATATGACTAAGGGGGGGAAAAGTATGGCCAAACCAGAATATGACTAAAATCGAACTCGATGCCCACCTAACAACCCGATTGCAGCAGTGTATGTATTATCAATTCCGTTATCTCTGATACAAACTCACCTCCCATTCTTAGTGACAATCATTTCGTTGGTGAGGGTCTGGAAGCGCACCCAGAGCTCTCTGTCATCTAGGGCTACATTCACCTCGCGCTCGCGCCCCGTTCGTGCTCCGTTGCCGCCCACTGTTGGCTCCACCGCGCTTAGGATGTGCGATGCGGCCATTCTGTTGAAGATTACAATTTTATTTTAATTGGTAAACGGTGAAAAGGAAAAAGACATTACAGACAACCTCTAAGTGAAGAACAATTATAGAATGGTGACCTGGCTAAGCATTATTCACATTTATCTTCTTTCGAGGATAAGAAATAGAAACAAAGGACACCTTCAGTTGGACGTGCTTCGCACCAGCTTATTGTGTATAGTGCGCAGTTCTAGCCAAATTCAGCAACAGCTCTCCATCTGAATCGCTTTGGAAGATAAGACCGTACAATATTTATTTAGTCTTTGTTTGTTTATTTTGTAATGTATTACTGCTTTTATCAAATAAATTATTTATATAACTATCTATATGACTTATAATATAACTTGTGGTCAGGCCTAATTTCTTATGTTTTTAGAAAATGTTAGGTATATGAACATCGCAATAAGGAAAAATAGTTAGGTTCAACCAAGTTCAACGAACCTATATGTCAGAAATACCTCAGGTCAAAATATATACCTATTCTTCAGAATTAAGCTCAATCATTCTTTTACTTTTCGTGCTAATGAAGCTTTTCTGTATTGTGTGCGCGCTGATGTCTTTTGTACGTTTAAACACCTGCAATATACATCCTAAACTTTTCAGTTGAATCAAAACTGATTCCAGAAAGAGGAACTGTGGTAAATAGTTACTTGTCTATTATGTAGGTGCCTACTCTGCACTCTACGCCACAGTCAACTCAAATCATAATTTACCTGGCTAAGTGACAGATTTTTAGATCGACATTGTTGCATATAACCTATGTAGGTAAAATTTATTGATTGATTGATAAACGCTTTATTGTGCCAAATGAAAAACAAATAAAAAAAATAGACAAAAAAACAAATAAAATTAGACAAAGAAAAACTTAAAACTAAAGTGGCACAATTGGCGGCCTCATCGCCTATGGGCGATCTCTTCCAAGCAACCAATAAGTGGACAAGAATTCAGGAAGGGGATGGGTAATGTGTTTTTGAAATCGGCGAGATTGGTTTGAAATTGCATGTTCTTATTGATTGATTAATTGACTGTATTCAACTATATGTATATCAACGCAGAGCCTAAACCACTGGTACAAGGAACATGAAATTTAGAGTAATTTGTAGGTATCTACTACGATAGGGCTTTAGAAATTCCCACGGGATTGGGACTTTCACAGATGAAACCGCGGGGCGATTCTTGTATTTCATGTAATTAAATCCTACGTCCAACTTCCTAAAAATATTATAAACGCAAAAGTTTATATGTATGTCACTTTGTTGTATACGCTATCACACAAATACGACTGAAATGATTGCACTGATTGACTGAAACTTGAATTATAGATAGGTGGGGACCTAAAGTAACATAGACTACTTTTATCCCGATTGGCGGGATCGAGATTTATGCTGGTAAAACCGCGGGGCGTAGCTAGTTCATTAATAAATCTGAAGACTGTGTACTTACTTACCTAGATACAATATTTTCTAATTAGTAGGGTTTATAATTTTGTTTTGAATATCCCAATTTATAAGTAATTATTTAAATGTAAAACGGACTTAAGTAACAAATAAATTTCACGTAAACTGTTAAAACTTCTCTTAAATGTAATTGATTACAATTTGATAAATCAACGCTGGCTATTAACTGTCGCCTGACTGTAGGTAAGTACATACATGACCAATATAATCTACGTCCTGAATTTACATAGATACATAGCCACAAGTAAACAAGCTAGCATCATTGAATGCCAACACTAGAGTAGGTACTTACTGTTCAAACGCAATGGCTCACGAAATCCGGCGTATAATGGCGCGCCGTACCCGATAGCAAATAATGCCGGATATTATATTCTCAGTTTGACCGAAGCACGATCTCTCGACAATGTTTATAGAGCTTATTATCACTGGCTACGTTGGTTCAACGTACCACCACACCTCCCGACGAAACTTTAGTTAAGTTTTGTACAAAAAATTAATGGATTTTTGTCTAGTTTTACTGAGAAATGGTTTTTAAACTAACTGAGAGTTATTCGGGAATATTGTTATTCTAATGTGAGACAAAATAATCAATATTTACTCGGTTGTCAAAAAATTCCAACCGTTCGCACCGCATCGGACGAAACCTGCAAACATTCTTATGGATATAGATAGAGGTTCTATGAAAGTAATGGGAATAAATCCAAAAATTTATTAAAATGATAAGATTGATTTAACATAAATATTTTTTTAACTTCTTTTGAACTAAATAACATAAAGTCCCTCCTCAGTTAATTTTTAATCACTTCCCCCTTTTTTATTAACGATGATTAACAGATGATCAAGTTATGTGACGTTTATCTCTATCTGTCGACTTTAAAACTTCATGTCACAGTAAAAGACAAACGATACATAGTTACGCAGCTGTTAACCAGCGTTTATAAGAAGGGGGCTAAACTTCTAGGTTTTTATGCTCTACCTACATAGAAGAATAAATAGATTTATAAGCTATACATCACTGACTCTAGTGAATTGTGCCATCTTGGCGCTGTTAGCTATTGAAAGGTGATAGTGACGATCCACGGAACTATTATTTCAGTATAACAATATTAGTTCCGTGGACGGTCACCATCACTTTCCAATAGACAGCAGTTCCAAGATAGCGCAAATCAAACCGGCATTGGCACAACAATAAAATGCTTCTTTATAGGGAAAATCATTTCCAGTGGTATATTCCAGTTCAGTGCTTACCTACCTAGGTTCACGTAGCTGTAATTGTATGTTTCCCTGTCCCAAAACTTAAAATTTGATGCAGAGGTTTAGGTGTGACATTATAAGTAAAAAATACACACAGACAAAGTTACTTTTGCATTTTAGCTCTACCTTAGTGCTACAAAAGACTTCAACGGGCGCACTTACAGGTTATTTAAAATAAAACATAGGTACTAAATAAATTTTAACTAACAAAATGCATTTATAATTCGTAGGTTTTGTATATAATTATACGGACTTCGTTAGTTTTACTTTACTCTTACTCTTTTCTTTTAGAATATTGCAGTTCATTAGTATAGTAGGTAAAATAAGTAAACTTACGAGTTTTTACAGTCAGTCGCTGCCATTTTCAAATAACGTGTTCATAGTATTAAAGGAGACGGTATAGTGGCACTTACTTTATTGAATACTGTTATTTATTTGCTGGAAATACCTGTCTGTAAAGCACATACTCGTAATTTGGTTTTACGTCCTCCCTACAGTACAACTATGAAGGTCCCTATCGTATTCCGACAACATTTAAAATATTAAACAACAAGAAAGCAACATGTTTGTATAAAGAGTCAGTAATTACAGCGCTAGCCCACTCGTCTGCAGCGTCATTATTCATCGTTTTACGACTCCATGAGGTATAAATATTAAACTTAAAGTCGTATAGATGAATTGCGAACATTTCCTTTTTAATGGCGAGGTTAAATATGATGTGCAAGTACAATATGGTTTCAGGTCTAACTCTGAGGAACCGCCCGCCGCCCGCGCCGACTAGCGTATAAAACCAAAGCGTGCCGTACAATACAATGATAGAGCCTAAAGTTATCGTACTTTAATTAGGTGTAATAACGAATTTTATCAGTTGCCGCGTGGCAGTAACTCAAAGCACCCTCAGAGTGATATCGACAGATTGACGGTCGAGGAATGTCGCCTAATCGCTTTGCAGTGCCGGCTTTTTACTGATCGCTATAAAATATCAAAGATAACAACAAGTGGCACTGAAGGCAGCTCGGAGCCAGTGATTGGAGGTTTATGACGTGCTCTCTTCGATAAAAGTAAGTGATATAGGTAGGTAGGTATGTGCGGTGGTACGAGCGAGCAATTGTCCGCGCGCCGATGTGAGGCCAGAGGTGCTAATTATCAAATGCAAGACCGACCAAATCGATATTGAAACCATTGAAACAATACGAGCGATGTTTTCTTTTTCAATATACGAAGTTTGCAGAAAGGCTGCGTAATGAAGGCCGAGCGGAGAACGATGCGCAAATGGATACGATGCCGAAAAGCCAGGTATTTTTTAATGGTCTTGCGTCATCTTCGTTTCAAACTTGAATTTTCATTATCACTTGGCATGTACCTTACCTACAACATCAGCCTTGATATGTTATTCAAACAATAGAAGACTAAAATCAAATAAGCAACAGGTATCATCAATAAATGAACGACCTTAGATACAATTTATTTTGGTACCTATATTTACAAAATGTTGACACAATATTTGATTGTGTCGACGGAAATGTTAGACATTGGTTGGATATTCTTACCTAACATTGGTACCTATTGGAAAACTTAGTTTTTGTCATGAAAATACAGACTGTAGTTACATACTTGGATGATTGTGAATATGTAGGTAAATAAATATTACAGTCAATATAATCATCTTGAAAATCATCTTGAATTCATAGAATTTTGTTGATATATATTTTTTTCCTTTAAAATATTTCTAGTAAATACGCCTTGAGCAATTAAAACAAATTAAGAAATAGGTAAATAACTGAAGGATCGCCAACTGCTACAGCCGAACACCCGGCTGTGATGCGGAAGGTTTGCTGGTTTGATTCCCGTCAGGGTTAAGTATTTATGACCCTAAATGCTGGTTCTTTTCTATATAAGTATACAATTATGTCTATATTTATTAAATGTATATTACAGTACCCACGGCCTCTTTTGCATAAGTTTCGGGTTAGATTCCCTATCAGTAAATTCAAAAAAAATTAACCTATGAGTTATTCCAAAAATCCAGCTATCTACACACCGATTTTCTTCGCTTTCGCTTACAGCATTTTTTGCGTGAATGAGCAACAAACCTATACATCTTTCACCATTATCATATTAGTAAGATAAATGGTAATTAATTAAATGTTACTTTTGATTCGCTTACCTTCTATGGTAAGTTAAAAGCAATTGATTCCATTTACGATCATGGTGTGATGCCGTCGATATAATTAGGCTTCCGAAATTGATTTCGGGGGTCGTTTTTGTTTTTATTCAATAGTCAGGAATCTATTCAGTGTAAATATTCAAATTCGGAAGCTGATAACCGCAATCAAAACTTTTTTGGGTTCTACATTTCAATTAAATTTTATTCCTCAATTCTGTGGTCATCGTAAAGCTTTAAAGTTTGACCAGTAAAGCCCATTGAGAAACTCCGAATTGATATTAATTCAAATAACTCGGGTTAAAAAGTCAGGGTTTTATGTGTGCTGTAAAACTTTATTGTAGGGCTTTGTGGCCAGCCGGACGCACCGATAGGCCTTCGATGACGGCACATGCGCCCGCGCCCGCGCCGCCGCTCGCTCACCCTCACAGAGTACGTAATCTATTAACTTAATAGCTTCGACATCGCCTCAGCATTGCTAGATTACGTATTTTTTTAAAATATATTTTTTTCCTTGAAAATATTTCTAATAAGTATTGTTAATTTTTCTCTAAAAGTGATCAACATTTTTACGGAAAAATTTTGAAGCTTACCTATTATGTATAACTTCTTACAAAATGACCAACAATTGAACTGTTTTCGACAAAATATTTAAGAATGCTACGGCAAGGTTGAGACATTTTAGTTATAGAATAGGTGCCCTGCGCTCTACCGCACAACAACTAAGATAACAATGTTTCAGACGGTCACTCAGTAAGTAATATTTTACGAACCTCTTAAAGTTTATTTCAATGTATCTATCAAAGCCAGTTCCGAACATGGTATTGTAAACTTTTGTAATTTTTAATTACCTACGTAAACTACGTACTTCTATGAATATGAACTTGAATATTTTGAGGGTTTTGTACCTAACACCCGCGTAAATCCCGATTCCATAGGAAGATCGGGATTAACCGTTGCTTATGTTACTTCTCGAAAATGTAGCTTTCTATTGGTAAAATAATTTTTGAAATAGGTCTAGTAGTTTCAGAGCCTATTCGTTACAAGCCAGCTAATATTTCCTCTTAATAGTATTAGTATAGATACGAGTATATAGAATAACTAAGAAAACTGCCGTCCTAAATATTTTAAATGAAATTACCGAATCAACAAACTGATGAGTTAGTAAATCTGGCTAATTCTACTAATATTTTAAGTGAAAGTTTGTGTACCCACACACATTACAGGAAGTAAATAGGTGTAAGTAAAACGAGTGTTTTTTTATTTTACTTTTTACGAAATAGCATTTGACCTCATATCACCTTATGGGAAGCGACGATGAAGTCGATGGTATAGCATGCTTACCTAGAAGATACCTTCACTCTAGATTTGAAGACTTTAAGGTTGTAGTTTAGGGGAAACAGCGGAGCGGGCAGAGAATTCCACATTTTGGCAGTGCGCTTATAAAGGTAGAGGCGTGACGCTTTGTGCGTGAAATTGGGACGTTTACTAGATGTGGATTGTGGTCAACCGTACCCCTCGTGGTCTTATAGTAAAAAGGTCAAGGGTGAACAATCTCATGCAGTTTCTGCGAGCACCCTCCGAAGAGAATTCGGTAGAAGACCGACAGAATCGAAGAAGTCAAGAGCATGGTATTTAGCTGTTCCATCCCAAAGGTGACAACAATACTCCATGCACGACCGAACCTGTGCTTGGTATCTGTACCAAGCACAAGGTCCGAGGTGTAGAAGCTATCCTGCTGAGAAGTGCTGTCTAACTTTGCTGAGGATTCCTAGACTCTTTGAAGCCAAATGGGCTCTCGACACAACGAAAGGTCCATAGCTGTGAGGGTTAAACCAAGTTATTCCAACCTGTCAGTCAATGGTATCGACTCATCCCGAAAACATGGAGTCAAATGGAAAGGCGTCCCGTTCGCCGAAAAGAGACACGC
Source organism: Idaea dimidiata (assembly GCA_949358125.1). Classification (NCBI taxonomy): domain Eukaryota; kingdom Metazoa; phylum Arthropoda; class Insecta; order Lepidoptera; family Geometridae; genus Idaea; species Idaea dimidiata. Next base: position 23,651,421 of record OX442332.1, on the reverse strand, counting down.
CTGGATCTTGGAGGCATTAAACTTCACCGAGTTCGCGTCACCCTAATCGACCACAGCCCGAAAAGTCGAATTGGTCCGCTCGAGTAAAGCCACTCTGCTCCAAATCCAGGCCGGATTTTAACTTTTCCAATTCCCGTATTGGACAGGAATCTCTTTACAACAGTCCTGTCGTCTACATACCCAAAAATACCGTATCAAAGCAAGCCGTTAATATGCAGCAAGAAAAATGTTGCAGAAAGAACAAACCCATGAGGTACACCAGCGTTTATTGCCATTAAGCAATGGCAGCGATCGTTTCCTTAAAAAGTCGGCAATCCAAGCACAGAGACTGGGGGAGAGTCCGCAAGCAGGAAGTTTATGCTCATCAAGCAGTCGTACCAAACTCGGTCGAAAGCTTTGGAAAAATCCAAGGACACAGCGACTGCTTCACCTTGATTCTCCATCGCTTCACTCTAAATATGAGTGACGTACGCTAGAAGGTCTCCCGCTGTACGATTACGGCGAAAACCATTTTGGTGATCGCTCAGCAGGTCGTTTGCTTCCAAATACGCCAGGCTCCTATTGTTCAGCACTCGCTTGAGCAGTTTACATATTATAGACGTGACCGAGATTGGCCTGTGTTTTGGAGGATCAGCACAACTACTTTTTTTAGGCACAGGCTGCACACGTGCACACGCCAAGTAGAGACAGGCGAAAGAGACGATTTAACGCTGTTGATTCGATGAAAAATAAATAAATAATGAATAAATAAAACAGGCTAAGCGTCTCTTTCGCCTATCTCTGCCTGAGTTAACACTCAAGCGCGCAGAAGTTAAGGACTAAAGCTGGAATGCTATTAGGACCACTGGCTTTGTTCACGTCAAGATTGAAAAGGATTTTACGAATCTCGGCTTGCCGGATAGGACTGTCAGGCATGGAAAAGCCACAATCAGGCAGCTGGGGAGATGTTTTGTTTCCCGGATCAAGACGCGAAGATTCCACAAAGAGAGAAGCGAAAATATTCGCTTTATCCTTAGCGGTGTGAGCCAGTGAGCCATCAGGCTTGAGCAAATGTGGCAGTGATGGACAGAAGTTTGCCTCGACCGATTTTGTCAGTGACCAAAAAAAAAGCTTTAAAACCCGAAAGGTACTTAAGTTTAGCTATGCAACGGAAGAACCCGAACCGAATTTCCTACTGAATAAATCCTGGCGAACTTTTATCTGCAAAAATTACACACCAAGTCTTTGCGATTTTTATTCAGTGATAGCGATATTTCCTGTTCTATTTTCAGTATTACTTTCTGTGATTTGCGATATTTCTTGTTGCGATTTACGATGATTTGTTAAACGTCAGAAGTCAAAGAGTTATGTGGCAAATATTGAATTGTCGAGTCACGTAGGCAAAATCGAAGAAAAAACTAGACATCTTAATGAAATAATAATCATTTTTAGGGTTTAATTGCCAACAAGAAACTCTTACATTTTATCACGCTCTGTCTGTCTTTGAAAGAACAAAATAATATTGATCACGCTGACTGAATAGTGTAATAAAATTTAATTATTAATATATATTACCGTAGATAATTATTAATTGTATCTAAGAGCTCTTTACAAATTTTAATCCATGTTATTTTATAAAAACTACAAAACCCTACATTGGGCATGGCACAAGGCAGAACAAGGCATGCACTTGCCTAATTTTTGTTCAATTAAATCTTTTTAAAGTTTTATTTTGATTACTTTTACTGTAACCCGTACAATGATTTCTCATTACTTTCCTATAGAAATAGAACAGATAACGTTTAGGAGTTTCTCCCTGAACATCGCCCTTCCTATTTCCTGAATCTTTTCTTCAGAAGTTGCAGTGACCCACCCTGATCTGACACGTTTGTGATTGAAGGCAGATTGAAGGTATTCGATATACCTAGTATAGTACTTATATATTATTTAGGTCCCTAATAATAAACGTGGAGTTAGGTCGGAGTAGAAAGTGCATGTCTTTTTCCGTAGGTACTTTCAAAGAAGACTGTTTTCGTACTTTCAAAGTTGACCAATAGAAACAAGCGGAATGACTTTTATTAATAAGGCTAGTAAAGTTTATATAAGAATTTATCTGGGAACATGGTACCTAACGCCTCAAGAATTTTACAAGTGTTGCTTTGGGTTCGTTGCGTTTCCCCCCGATAAATATTTAATTAATGTATTTTTTTATTTGTACAGTCAAATTTTATTCTTTGTAAAGATGTATATTATAACGAATATGTAATTGACTTAAGCATAGGTTTTATATAGGTAGGTTAGGTTATATATTTTATTCCTTTTTTTAAATTTGTGTTACTTACACAAAATCATTTTCTCAAGCTCGTCCGTGCTTCGGAAAGCACGTTAAGCAGTTGGGTCCGGCTGTTTTCTGTACAAGCAGTCTTTAGATCAAGTTATAGACCGTAGGGCGCCTTGAACACTAACACGCGCCAAAATATTAAAAGAAGAGAAGATCTTGTTTTTTTATATTACTTATTAAAATACAACAAGGCCGGTGTACCGTCACGGAGAGTCGTTGGATGGAGGTAACTCGCGATCGCTATTTGTGGCGACGAATGGGGGAGGCTTATGTTCAGCATTAGACGGATAAGGGCTGACATAATGATGAAAAACAAGGCCTAAGGAAAATAAATTTTCCTTCGGATGCGAGTTCAACCGTTACCGAACAACGATCGGCATCACCGCCGACAGAAATCGGCGCGGGCGATATTACAAACAAAATTTAAGTAACGCAACCTATTCATTTTCTGCCAACTAATTGCAAATTTCTCACACATTAGCATTTATATAAAATGTTAATATTTACCATACACGCTACAATTTGCGATTAATTGGCGAAAAAAATATCTGCGCGCGCTTTTTATTGTGATCACGGTACCCGCACCGCTCGCTGAACGGCGCGGCGGCGCGGGCGGCCGGTGTCGTTCGCGCATCCGACGGAAAATAATTTTTCATAGGTGCTAATTTTATGTCCGTAAGGATTGAGGAACCAAGTTATGGTTTTAATCCATAACTTGGTTCCTAGATATGCTTAATTTACTATTAAGAAAAAAGGATTTATTTATCATCAATGTATAGACTTATATACCTATATTATATCATGACCGACATTAAATAGGGCTACCCCACAGGCGTACAGGTGAGGGCATCTCTTCCCGTAAGTATCGTAAAAGACGACAAGAGATTTGAGTTCGGCTCGTGAACCTGGAGTTTTGCGCAGTAATGGGTAAACTGCACGGTGAAAGATTAAAAGGAATCCTTATTCTTTTTTGTTCGTCTCTGCCTGTTTCATCCATCAGGGTTGAAAAGTGGTTTCAATTGCACATATTTCTTTTCATTTCATTGTCTTAAAATTAACCCTGGGGTTAACTGGCTGGAGAAAATGAGACTTTAATCTAGGAAAGATGAGCCATTTAAATACATACCTTCCTTCACCCGCTATTTTGTCCACTATTTAAATTAATACTTCCGTAAAACACAATTTAACTAACTAAACCAATAAAAACACTACACGAAATTAAACTTCACTTTAGAGTTCATAACGTCATTTAGATAAAAAGTCTTAATTTGTTCTAGCGATCGCGAATAGTAGCTAAAATTTGTTTCCTATATTTTGTCACATATTAAAGTACTACAAATCAGTAGTGGCGTGCCAACTGCATGAGCAACTACCGCAAACTCGGACACACTACACTTCATTAGCATGTATACAAAATATCAAACCCACTACCTTCAATAATTAACATTGAGAACTCAATCCTATTCCCAAAAACATTAGACACTATTTCCTTTACAATTTGGACACTAACAACGACTCTACTTCTATAAGATCAAAAGATAATGAATTTTAAAATTTGAAGCAAAGAGTTTAAATTTAGCTGTACGTTCGTCTTGTGCTCTGTGAGTTAGGCCCCGCCTTCGATGTATTGACAAATAAACCGATTGGCGGCGAACTTCGGACTCTGTTGGGACAATCCTGCGCAGCTTTGAGGCGGCTTAAGCGATGTCACCTGTATTTCCATAAATTTGAACTCTGATCAATGTTATGTAACCATAATATAAGTCAATATTTGTTTGCCTTTCAATATTAGATACCTATTTCCTACATAGTTCAATATCTACCTATGTATATAAGTACTATATTGATTATTGTTTTTTTTTTGTTTGTTTAGCTTCAGTCATTCATTTGGTAATACGATGATCATCTCTTCTTTTTTATATAATACTTGATTTATTACTTAACTAAACTAAAAGTTGTAAGTAAGCATAATTTTGTAGGTAAAAATAAATAAATTCTGGGACCAAGCAATGGTGTGAATTTTTAACTGTTATAATCAAAATTTATAAATTTATTTTTAGAGGTAACTTTTCAATCTACCTACCGAATCATTTTTACATTTTACCGGGTCTTATTCGCGTACCTACTATTATTTATTTTCTTACCTCGACGTTTCGATCATGTTACAATGATTGGTCTTGGTCTCGAGAAGACTGAATATGTTAACAAATCGTGTAAATTTAAAAAGTTTAGCTACCGAATCACCGATCTTTTATCGATGATTCGGTAGGTAGATTAAAAAACGATTAAAATAAAACACTACCAAATTTAAAAAACTTCGAAAGTTTTATTTCTTTTTAAAAGATTGTGTCATTTTCATTTGGTGGTGTTATATTTTTTGGACTAATGCCTTTATCTACAAATTAAATTTTCGGTGAACATTAAAAAAATACGTGACGCATTGCGAAATTCTTATTTTTTTTATGTTGGTTAAAAATAGAACTAGGGCCCATGCACCAAATTGAAATAAGCACCCACCGAACAGCAATACCTACTAGCAAAATCGTCTTTTGTTCCAGAGACTCTCGAGTAAGTACTATTGTTCTGTGCTCTCGAGCTTCGACCGAGAGCCAGATATCTTCCGACGCACCTATTTATTGTCAATTTTAGGTCAATGTGTAATTTAAAACAAAGTTATTAATTGAAAGCACTTTTCAAATACCTAGGTACGTACCAAACAAATATTAGATAATGGCATATCGATCACATAACATTGAAGACTTCAAAGGAGAAAAACGTAGCATCATCTAAGTAAATATTATCTGGATACCGCGCAAGAATCAATAATCAAATGTACCAAGCTTTCTCGACCAGAGTTGCATGTCATACCTCCCAAGGAACTTCTATAGACACCTAGTCAGCATTCCATAGCAGCTCACTCGCTTCACCCAGTTACGGTCCGCCGCCCGACCGACCAAAGTGCTAATTGGTAAAGGAAACTCCAAACAACGAACAAGCTCAATGCTCTCCACAGAAATGTTTCATTTTTAAACATCTCTAAGAGACCGTAGACCGTTATAACTAATAGGTAGGTACAGACGGTCTGTCCGTCCACTCTTTTGTTGCCTTTTCTGGATCTAGGTTGTTCAGACAAAGAGATGTTTGTGAGAATACGAATTGGTGTGTTGGTGATTTCGTCATAGTAAAGGCATGCAGCTCTCGAATTCTGAAATTAATAAAACTGAATACCTATCTATATACCTATCTATACATAAAAAACCCATTTCTTAAGGTTAAAAATGTGTTTAATTTCACTTTTATATTATTTAGTTTATCTTAGGTAAACAGATCCAAGTCGTTTGGGGGTCCCAAATGAACAGGTTTCATCCTTTCTTAGAAACTACTGAACAGAATTCTGTTTCATTTGTCCTTTGTTTATATAAGATACGAGCTGGACGAAACTAAATTCAAAATGAAAACCTTCTTTTGTAACATTAAACTGGAACGTAAACTGGATGCGAGAAGCCGAAAATAGATCTAGGTGGCGTGCAATTGGAGAGGCCTCCAGAGAAGAGTCCAGCAGTTGACTGCAACAGGCTGATGATAATGATGATGCAAAATTTACGAGTTTTAATTTCCTAGTTAGTTTAAGGGTCTGCTCTATCTAGGTTTGAGAGCTAATTGCCGCCTACGACCCTTGGGTGATCACATATTTTGTGGGAAAATTCAGCTATGATTTCTGGTTTGACATCATACTATTAAGAGTATACCCAATCTTAGACATGTTTAGATAAACTATTTACTTAGATAGATTTACTGTTAGATATTAGACTATAAACTGAGATTTATTTAAAGATTATGTACATGTACACACGTACATGTACATGTGCACACCTAGGTAGAGGTACCTAAGTAACATACAATCTTCTTTTGTTTATGTTAAGATCGTCCTTTGATTTGATCTCGTAATTTATTTAGATATTTATGGGTTTTACTGCTGAATACTAAAACGCAATTCAAAATTAGTTTTTTTATATTTTTATTTTAGGAGCTAATTAATTGTTTGAGCATCCCTCTAATCTTGAGTAGCGTTTTGGAATTCGGTCGTTAGGTAAAAAATGAACTAAAGAAATTGATTGATATTGATAACCTAGGCACTCTTGATTTGCAAGAGTGCCTTAGGATAGGTATCTCTTTAATTGCAAAAAATTTTGTTCAGCGGCAGATCAAAGAAAACTTTTAAAATAATCTTAGTGTAAGTCTTTAGTGCATTTATTGCTTGCAAAACTTAGTTTTATCTATTACTTATACACCTACAATAAATATTTATTGAGATGTGAAAAATTCTAACATAGTATTGACACAGATGTTCAAAGGCGACACCAATTAAGTAAACTATTAAATCATCTAAAAACTGTTAAGTTCAAAATACATGTTTATAATACCTTCCTTACATCTTCTTTATTAATAAAATTCTCTCTTTACTGACTCCGTGTTTCTAACGGACAATACCTACCTACTCGGAATTGAAGAAAATGGCATCACGCTTGAACGGCTGAACCGATTTCGTCAATTCATTTTGTGTTTTGTTTGCTATTGTCAGGAGAAGGTTCTTATCATAAATTACATTACACATCGTAATGCCGTTGTCGGTCAGTTAGTACCCACCTTAAACAGATGTTATACTACGCCCTGCAAGTGGAGCCGAGCCATTATAAGTACAAATTATATTTTTTACAAAATAGACGCAATAAATCAATTAATAATAACATAGTTTTGGGTAGAAAACTAGATAATGATACCTGATGATTTTTACACCTACTCAGTTTGAGGCACCTAAGTTTCTCTCCTTACATTGTTTCTTTTACAGCAAGCAATTGTGATATTTGGTTTAGTTAAAACCACAAGCGGGTGGTGTTTACTCTGAGCCCCATGCTAACTCCGTTTAAACAGAACTTACTACAGTATGAATTAACTTTTCATATAAATAAAATTCACGCTGCTCTAACCTCCTGAAATTAACACCTTGGCGTAAATACTTACTATTTAGTTTCGTCAATCAAAGCGTCTAGTCACCTCGCGCCTTATCCATCTTGGGTATTGTTGAAAGACGATATGGTAGCTGGTATAGTAGTCCCTTGCTGGTTTTTACTAATCCCGTGGGATTGTACACAGGTACCTCCTAGTTTGAGTGTTTACGTAATGAGGGTATCAAAACATGTAGGTATGGTTGATTATAATGTACCTAAGTCTAATACTCACATTATAAACAACCATACATGTTGGGGTTGGGTGGGACCCGTGGTTTTACCCGCGTACGTCCCGCTGCAGTGGAAATTTTGAAAATCCCTTTCTTATAGGCAGGTAACACTGCTGTGCGTTGGTTGACCCAACAATCAATCAGGACCTACAGAAGTTAAATGAACATAGGTAGCTAAAACTGTGTTTTGTAGAAAACCGATAATGCTATGCTAATGCTATGTCGATGCTAATAAAAGTAGATATTTGTCCAGCAGTGGGACATGAAATTAAAGTATCTTAAGCAAAGTAGGAGATTTTGGTTGCCACACATACTCGACTATCGTATATATAACTATAGGTAGGTTAATGCTACAGATGTCTAAGGCCAATTAAACACCTATTCGTGAACTCTTCTACCGACTTACAAAATCGTCACAGTTACGGTATTCTAAAGTATTGATACAATGCCATAATTTGTCCTAATTTGTTTATAAGCATGACTAATTTTATGGACTGCAATCGAATACTATATTTTATAACGAATCCATAACAGTTCGTTTTAATTAGAGAGTTCATTACGTTACATTTTGTAAGACGTTTTTAGTTATGGAATTTCACAAGAAATTATTCTATGGAATGTTCGTTATTTGGAAGAGAAAAAAATAATATTTGGTGGATGCACTTAGAGATACTACTGGCTGCTTGCTGCGTTTGGGTAACATCTACCTAACTACACTTAATTCGATAGACACCTATGTACTCACTTGCTTGTATATCTGAAATCCGTTATTTATGATGGATGACAGACGCTTGTCTATAAGCAGGCAGTTTAAAACCCTTCACACTAAAGAAAAACGTCTAATTCTTCTTGATATGATAAGCAATTTATAGCGCTGTATATATACTTACTTATATAGAGCTATAGGTATACTTACTTATATTCGTTATAAAGAATGCTTATCTTATAATAATTTATCCTGCTTGACTGACTGACTGATCAAAGCACAGCCTAAACCACTGATTGTAGAAAGCTTTAGAGAAAGGGTTTTCCAATTTTGCTACCGGATCGGCACCTACGCGAATGAAACAGAGAGACACATCTAGTAATAAATATATGTTCATGCAGTTTGAGTAGATACTACTTTTTACTTACCACTTACACACAAAAAAATCTAGTGAACGATTGTTGACAATTAGTTCAAAAATAATTTAAAAAATCGCTGGGAAAACGAAGGCCTATGACAACATTGTTAAAATCATATATGTAGGTACCTAACTAGTATGTATACACTCACACTATTTACATAACAGCAATTAACTCGAAATAAGTTATATATGTACATAAAACGTTTAATGACTTTGAAGCGTTAACAAAACGCTAAAGATGGCAGTTTTGAATTGACTTGATAGAAAATCAACATTTACCTACAAACTTACCTATTTCGAATTATTTACAATAGAGATGTTACCTATAATATTAGATATAGATATGGCCTAGAAAGTAAACCTAGTTTAAACAATATGTTAAACTAGGATTCGGTGAATATAGTTTCTAAATGTTAAACCTAGATTTTCATGTGGGTACAAGGCGGCATCAGGCGCATCAGGCGAACAGCCGGCTTCGGTGCAGAATTAAGGTTCGAGGTGCGATTTAAATTTGAAACGAGTATTTATGCTAATCATAAATGTTTGTTTCTGGTTCAGGGCTCGAATCTATCTAGTTGGAAACTCAGTTTCAGAAGTACTACCATAGTACTACAATAGTACTACACAGTAGTAGGTACTTACGGTTACTTACCTACTTTTTTTTTTCGTTGATAGGTTTGTATAGAGGCATGTTGTCGTGCCAGTGTCAAGTTATTTTAATGATCGGTTGGGATAAGAAAAGCGCCGAATCAGCAAATAATTAATGAAGAGGTGGGTATTTCGTATAGTATAGGTATATATATTTTGATTGAGCATTTCTATTTGAGATAATTTTAAGGAAAAAAAATCTCCAAAACTCTTCGAGTCCTCACCGCGAGGCTAGTGGATTTTCGAAGGTGTACTTTTCTTTAAAAATATTTTTAGGTAGGAATGTTCTCAATTATATACGGGTCCCTTTACCGTAACCATCATAGATGTACCTACTGTCCGTTGCTGAGCATTATATCTAGTTTTCTATTAGTTCTACCTACTGCCAATGGCCAGCCTCCATCCAGTTTACGAGTCCGTGCGTAAACTACAAACAACGAGCCAGGCCGTGTATCCGCCATCGCCTCCACTTTTGTGTTTAAATATGTGCTTAAACATGGTGACATGAAACGTGGTCGATAATTATTAGAAGGATCAATACTCTACGCCAACTATACGTCTCTTTGTCAGCAAACATGTTTTATGAGTCGGTGGAACGATGCGCCCGCGTCGACGAACATTGGTACGTACCTACTAGGTTTCTATTTGGATGTTAATTTTAAACTAAGTTTATTTAAACAAACATAGTTAATATTTCTATGACCTGGACCGCTCTTTAAAGTTTTTGTTTTGTTTTGTTTAACGACGGATAGTTATAGTTAGGTAGGTACTAAAAAGCTGAGCTTGGACTTGTAAATTAAAAACTATGTTTTAGCGGAAGAACTATGTAGTACCTATTTTTAGCCTGTTTAGAGATACCTACTTACTATATCTATTTATATAGTATCTAAACACATAGATACATTGATACCCTTTGTGTTTTGGAAAATAGTGTTGAGGCTGAAATCAAATTAGATCGACCTGCTTGGTTTATATACTCAAACGTTTCTAGGCAACGTGTTTTGTTTATATTTGATGGATGTATTCTTTTTCGATGTCAGTCTATATATTAATGATATGATATGTTATTAAAATAAAAGTCTGTTTATAATAAAGCATTTATTATCTCCTGTACTGTTTCTCCACGCACTCTGCTGTTGGTTTTACTACAACAAATAGATTGCAGAAAACAGAGCCGACTATTTCTCGAAATTCCCACGGGAAAGGTAAGGTATCTGCTTTTCAGGACGCACCGCTGATCTCAATAGATAAAATAAAGCCGTAGGTACACCTCTCTAAATACTTCTATGTTATTCACTACCCGATATAACTATTAGGTAGGAATGATAGTAGCTATACTGAATGGAGTAGGTATACTTATATGTAGTATATTATATATACTCCATTCAGTATTAGGTATATGCAAAGTTTTTCCCAGCATAATACCTACCAACCCAGAACAATTTTAACAAGCCTAACAAAATATGCGGAATCTAATAAATCCCAAAATCAAATCCTAACACTGCAAGAGTTATTTAAAACTGGAAATAAGGTCCATTATCTCCATCCGATCTCTACTTACATTAAGAAATTCATAAAAACTGAAACGATAAGTCCAACCGAAAAGCAAGCCGACTTTATTTGCCGCCATAAAAATATTTTAATAAAAATCAAATAAGTATTCACCGTGGGGGGTTTATGCAAATTATTTGTACCTGTATGCTGTAACCCTGGCAGTCCAAAATAAATAGTACCGATATAGAAACACACCGAACATCCTGACCAAAGCCTTCTTAAGTTAAGGGAAGGCGCTAGTGTCTTTATTAATTCAACAATTCGACCGAATTTGAACCTTACGCAAAGGCAGCAGTTTAGTTCTTATTTCTACTACATGACCTTTAAAGTTACTTTAAAGTTTCTTTTCTAAGGCTTTTCTTTGCTTAGGTTTACGATGCGTGTGTAAAATGTGATTAGATATTCAGATATTGACGAAGTTGATTGGGGCACTCCTTTTTATCGATATTTTGCCGACATTCTATTGTTCGGTTTGTTGTCCACCATTATAAATCCATGCGGTTTCGCAGTTTCATAATAATGATCCGAGAAAAATAGGATTTAGATAAGTAATTTTTATATAATTATACCGACGAAGATACGGATAGGTATCTTTATCTTTTACTAGCTGCGCCCCGCGGTTTCACCCGGGTAATTCCCGTTCTCGCGGTAATATGGGGATTAAAAGTAGCCTATGTGTTAGTCCCAGCTACCTATATTCCAAGTTTCATCGCAATCGGTTCAGTAGTTTTTGCGTGAAAGAGTAACTTACATACATACATACACTTTCGCCTTTATAATATTAGTAAGATAAGATACCCATACCTATTAGTGTAAAACTAACATACCTATGTGCTATTATTAGACCATTGATAAATAACCTAGGCAGTTAAGTTCAACATATTGCCACGGACTTTTGTCCGCTAAACACATGACACGTCATTAAAATTACTGCATCACCTTTTAGGCTTAAAACTACCAACTACAACTGCCATGTGTTCAAATTCATACATGGCAATATTATAAACTTAGTAAATTTACAAGATTTGTTAATACAGTTACATTTTGCCGGGTCTCCTTAAGACAACAACTCTTGTAACAAAAGAAAAACTTACTTCTTACTAATATTATGAACGCGAAAGTTTGTATGTATGTATGTGACTTTGTAACTACTACTAAACCGATTGCGATGAAACTTGAAATATAGGAAGCTGGAAACCTGGAATAACAAATAGGCTACTTTTATCCCGACAATCCTGCGGAAACGGGACTTACGCGGATAAATCCGCAGGGCGCCGCTAGTAAATAATAATAATACGCGATTGAAGGGCCCACTTAAACGTCAAATTGTTAATACACATCTAAAATGGGATAGCGCCATTTCAGATGTGTACAAGGACGTAAGATGCGACTACGCGAAATTTAGAGCAAAAAATCAAATAAGTATTTGCTAATTAAGTACAATCTTTCAGAAAATTCGAATTTCACAATAAAGACTTTTGACTATAAAGTCAATAGTTTATTATTTCGTAAATGATAACGATAACTTGGAAGTTTCTATAATGCAAATATTATTATTTGCATTATAGAAACAGCCAAGTTATCGTAGTTGAAAGTGGAGTGAGTGTAATTGGCGGTTAATAACAAAGAATTTTACATGAAGTTTGAGACATCGCGAAAGTCCACGTTTGGTTTTCATTACACTTGTACACTTTCAAGGAACTACTACTACTACTATTTTTAAAATGTACTTGTCAAATGGCTAACATGGAGTAATTCGATTCAATTATAACATAATTCTTGACACTAGCTACTTTATAAACGGCCATAATTATAAAAAAGTACAATTTTTTTTAGCCCATATTCTCGACACTCCCGCCATTACTAAATACCAACATTGCAGAAATATAAAGTTGCGAAATTTTATTTTCAAAATTACTCTCTAGCTTTTGCCTGAATTTGATTACTACGCACGGTACTGTAAGATACTAATTAGGTAGATTTATATGGCAGTGAATATAAATATTGATGAATGATATTTCGCCCAGAAAAGGAATACACCCGCCATCCTGACGTCAGATTGGCGGCTCACATATTTATTGAGTTTTCTATGCGTACAGAGAGGTACTTGTAATTTATTTATTGGTAGAATTAAGGTAGATTTGAGCCATATTAGATTCATGATAATTTGCATTTGTACACCCGCCATTCTGATGCACACAATTTATTGTACCAAAAAATTACAAAATAAATTACATAAACAAATACTTACAGCTAATTATAATAAAGGTACAATGGTCTTATAGTTTAGGATATCCCTCTGAAAGCCCTATACCCAGCACTCTTAAAACCGGGACCCGAACGTCGTCTAACGTCGACTACGTCAATAATATGATCATAACAATATGGAACCAGTAGTTACCTACGATTACACACGCGTGAATTCCGATTGCGTAGAAATATCCAAATGTCCATTCTTAGCACATCACAACAAATTCACCTCCCTCTAGAATCTAGAACAAGTTATTCAGTCGGGACCTAAAATTGAAAACGTATTGGGAAAATAAAATAAACTTTATAATAATATTAATGCGTATATTTTCGTTTTAAATAACATGAAAAAAAAAACTTTTATGTGAAAAAAATAACCATAATTGGGTTTGCAGACGGCACACTATTCCCTCGAACCGAACACAACAAAGCCCTGTGGACTAACATACGTAACATATCATACTATACATACTTATCTACTAACAACATAAGGGAATAGTGAAAAGTCCCGCGTGATATACAATCCAAAAATCAGACAAAGAAAACTGACTGTCAAACAGTAAAGTACTCCACATACAGACGGACTTTATGTCTGATATAGAACAATTGCTTTAAAATTTCGTGCCCTATCGGCCGCTAGCCTATACAATATACACAACAAATTGTTATATTTTATGTTTCTTACATCGAGTTAGGAAGAAGACTCGACAATCAGTTTTAAAATCTGTCACTCTATAATATTTATACAACAAATCGCAGCGCAGACGACGGAACTTTCAAGACTTTGTCTTATAGAACTTTTAAACTTTTGAATCCAACCCGAAGTGGAGGTAATTATAATTATTTTTAGGATCTTATTCAAGTATATTAAATTCTCTTACCTCAACGTTTAGACTATGTTGTCTTATTGACTTTAGAATTTATGTAAATTAAATAAATAAATAAATGTTACAATAGTCATAGTTGCGAAGAGATTTAGCGACCATGACTAGGAGGTAACAGAAGTGAATCTAAATTGCGCGAATAAGACCAGGAAAATTGTAATCATTACTACAAGTTGTGTTGGAAATGTCGCTGGACAAGTCCGCCGTCTACGCTTCGCCTAACCGAAACGTCTGCTACCATTACTCACAAGTGATTTTTACACAGCCTTAAATATTAAAATAAAAACCCACTGCCACAATACTTAAAGCCCGTATATATTTAAAAAGTGATTTAAAATCAGAACTAGCTATAACTATCCTAGTTGAAAGTTGTTACAATTTGCTGATAAAAAGTTGGCCGATTTCAAGTTGCTCTTAGCGTCGCAGTTACTAAATATCGCGGTTTCTGATTGGAACACAGACTTGCAATTTCATGCCGGTCAATTTATTTTAAATAAAATTGTACAATTATTGGCCAGCATCCGTTCTGTAGAAGTCCGTTAGGACGAAGGCTCGAATACGCGCGTAGTCCAGTCTTAAAATAATTAACAATTTGTAATTACATAATCGACAACCAATGCTTGAGTTTTTTATAGAGGTAGGTCAAACCGCAAACCTAGCTCAAGACCGAACTTGAAATAATTAAAAGATATTTGCCCATGAACAAAAAACATAATACAGAGCAACAAATTGGGAACTTCCTGCAACGGGTCTTGAGGAGTTCGGTTAAAAAAATAATCATGGGTTGGTTGGAAATAGCCAAACTTTATTTTCAGTATTCCAAGCATATAGGGAGTGTCTAGTATTCCAAGCTACATTATAGTCAGGAGCAGGGTTCGAAAGGATAATTATCAATGATAATTATCATGATAATTATCATGATAATTATCGTGATAATAACATATGGATAATTATCGATTGATAATAACAAAAAATGCACTCGTGAAAGTGCATTGTTTTCGAATGAACATTTCTGCACTTGCGTGTATCGGAACGTGATCGGAACGCACGAACTGTCAACGTCAACTGTCGAACTATCAACGCGCCATGGGGATTCCCCACAGTTCAGTTTGGTTGTACTTTGGATTATGCAAAGTTGAGTGAAATCGGGTGTTTGTTTTGATAAATATTGTTTATTGAGTTGAATTTGAACAATGCCTCGTGAGAAAGATCCAATATGGTCATACTATATTTGCATTAAGACAAAAAATACTGGGCTATGGGCTCGGTGCAAAAAATGTAGTAAAGAGATGCAAGGAATAATAAATAGAATGAAATCTCATGTAAAAGTATGTCAGCCTCAAGGGCATACTTCAGAACCAGAACCCCAGCCATCAACAAGTTCCAGTTCAGTTCAGCCTCAGTCACCACAAGCACAACTGACTACGATGCGGCAAAACACAGGTATGATATTAGAAGTCTGTGAGGAAACTGGAAGTGGACGAAAGCAGTTATCTACACAACCAAAAATTCCATTTGTAAAAGATTCCGAAGTAATAACAACAACTAAAGAATACAAAGACAAAATTGATTTACAGATCGGCAAATACTTTTACACGACTAACACTCCATTCAATCATGTTGAACATGAAGAGTTTAAACAATTGTGTGGTCTTTTACGACCGGGGTATAAACCTCCATCAGCATATGAAATCGGAAATCCCATATTAGAAAAAAATTATGCAGAAACAATGGCTAAATGCAAAGAAAAGCTTATGAATCAGACAGTTTGTATGTCTCAGGATGGCTGGAGCAATATCCACAATGATCCTCTGGTTTGCAGCAGCATTGTTACTGCGCAAGGCGACTCATTTTTTATAGAAAGCACGGATACAAAAGCAGATCCACACACAGCACTTAAATTGAAGGACGTCGCATTGAAGGCAATGACTAAAGCCAAGCAGGAATTAGGCGTTACTGTCAAAAGTTTTGTCACAGATAGTGCTGCAAATGAGCGACTAATGAGGAGTCATCTTGAGAAAACTGAAGATGTGGATATAATACAATATGGATGTTCAGCTCATATCTTAAATCTTCTTGCTAAAGATTTGGAGATCCCTGCAGTTACCGCATCGATTATTAAAGTAATAAAATACTTTCGAAACCATCACATTCCAGCAGCTCTATACAAACAAGCAGGTGGTAAAATGTTAGTCCTCCCTCTTGAAGTACGATGGAACACGATGAGCGACGCTATTCGGTCATATCTGGACAATAGAGGAATTTTAGTTCAAATCAGCCAAGACCATAAAGAGAAAATCGACAGGGACATTATAAAAATTGTAAATGACTGTCAGATTACGATGAATGCTGTAGATTTCCTTAAAACATTGTCACCCATTGCAACGGCTCTCGACAGGATGCAACGTGATACTACCACGATATCTGTAGCTGTTGAAATATGGAATAAACTCGAAGTTGACCTGTTGGGTAGTGCAGACCAAAGTGCAAAAACCAAAAAACTATTTCTGAAACGCAGAGAAATGGCTCTGCAAGGCTTACATTATACTGCGAATATGCTAGATCATAGGTTCCTTGGTCGAAACCTAAACAATGAACAGAAAAAACAAGCTTATGACTTCATAACTGAAGAGGTTGATGAAAACTTCGCTCCTTTCATAATGGCACTTACAGCAAAAGCTCACCCTTTTCCCAAATTCATGTTTGGAGAATCGTTCAAGAACACCTGCCCTTTGTTGTGGTGGACTTCTGTGACTTTAGAAGATGAAGAGAGATGGCCACAAAAAGAAAAGTTCATAAAGTTTTGCGAACAGTTATTAACCGCAACAGCTTCAACTGCGGCGTTAGAGCGCTGTTTTTCAACATTTGGGCTAGTCCAGTCAAAGTTAAGAAACAGATTGGGCAATGAAAAGGCTGCAAAGCTGGTTTTCATGTTTAAATATTACAACCAAGAAAAAAAAAGCAAGAAGAAGCAAGATCTTAGTTGGCTTTTAGGAGAAGAAATAAGTTCTACTAGTACTTCAGCTACAGTAGCAACTAAGACAATGGAAATAGAATCATCATCTTCATCGGACGAAGAAGATATTCCTTTGGCTTTACTTCATTCAATTTAATTTAATTATAATGTCGAATCTGACGGACGGACACTGATTTTTACTCAATCTACCTATAATTAATGGTACTTTGTGTTGGATGTTAAATGATTAATATATTATATTTTTATTTTTTCTGTGATATTTGCCCAAGTTATAGGCAATGTATTTGTTATGAAACAATACAACAAATGAATTTCTGACACAGGTGATAATTATCCGATAATTATCGGATAATTATCAGATAATTATCGGATAATTATCAAAAAGCTTAATTATCTTGATAATTTCGAACCCTGGTCAGGAGAGTAATAGTTGGTGGAGCGTCCCGTAGTCCAAGCTACAAATAGTTGCAGCATCCCAGAAGCTTTAGCTGCAGGAACGTTTTGTCTTTACGGTAACGGGCAGTGAGTGCGCATTAGGATATAGGCCAGTGCAGATGGCGGAATTTCGTTTACAAATCTTTCAATGTAACATTTGGGTAGAAATAAAATTTAAAGTTCATACAGATTACAATTTTCAACTAAGGCAATCTGGACGACAGAATGATATTCGAAAACTATCATACATTAAGCTAGCTATAGTTACCTTATCACTGCTAGCTGATCCGGTTAAGTTAGTTTGATGTTACTGCGCAAGCCAACTTTAATATCTTTTGATTTCAGTAATCTGCACTGACCAGCAAGGTACATAACAACCGAAAAAAACTTCAGTGTTGACGTACGTAAGTACGAACAACACTATTATAATTGCACATAGACAAACTGTGTGCTAATCAACCTCTTTTAAATGCTTTGATTAGCAGAGCCTTAAATTCGGTGAATTTAGCAGGGAAGTTTGACCTACCCTTTACAAATTTCGACCATATTTTTTGTTAATGTTAGATTCATTTTTATAAGCAAAATATAATCACTTCAAAATTCTCAATAATCTGTTATGCCCTTAATATAGAAATTCGATAAAACGAACAAACGTTCATCCGGTTCAATTTAAGAATACAATATTGGAAGCTATTTTTTAGATGGACGCCACTAAATAGAATTTCCATTGTTAAATAATTCAAAGCTCAGTCGAATAAAGCTACTTCGATGAAGATCCGAAGAGTAATGAGTGCCGGATGCGCGTGAAATATTAAAACTATATAATTGTGTAAGCTGCGGCCCGCGGCTTTACTCACGTAAATCCCAATCCCGCGGGGTTATCGGGTTAGAAAGTAATAAGTTACTCTTTATCGCTTTAACTAGCACTATGCAAATTTTCATCCAGCCGTTTGACCGTGAGGGAACGAAGAAACAAATATGCAAACGAACTTTCGGGAACCAAAACAACCCAACTGAAAATCAAAACTTCAAAGTATTTCGTAGTCAGCTACCGTAGAACATTTATGACCGCGCCGACGAAAGAGAGAGGTTATTTTTAACTACAAAACCTTAGGTTAAATTTTGCCATTTTTTCAAGTTAACACCATACACCAATTACTTTAAAAATCTGAGTCTTCTCAAATCATCAGTTACAAAATCTACTAGTTTTTAAAATAAAAATGATTTATTAGCACATGAAACAATATAATGATTATTATTACCAGTGTTGGTGTTGGTGCATAACATTCTAGAATTTGGCAGACTAATGATGATAGATTTAATTTTCAATTTCGCGGGCATCGGGCACCCCATCCCCTTAAGGCTGGTTATACGATTATCGGACGCGACTTACAAAAATACTATCGAATAGGCAATCCTAGCAAAACGGGCTAAAAGAACGCAACAAAACGAGAAAATATTGATTGCTTTTATACTTTTCAAGCTATTATGGGTACATTATGTTAAGCTATAAGTTGGAAATCGCGCACAGACAGACTGTTTTATTACATTAGTCATATGCGGCCGTCTTTACGACCGTACCCTATTAGACCGATTCCATACAAATATATTCCCTAGATTTCTTTCCGAATAAGATTCATGCTAAGTAACAAAGTGATCAAAGATGTAAAACTATTACGCCCGTATTCCCAAACAACCCTATGAGTGACTCTATGCTTTGCCTTGCTCTTTTGAGTGATAACCAACGTCAGTGAAAATATTACGTCTCTTTGCCCGCAACGGTGAGTTGTGTTTTGTAGAAAAAATTGTCATATAGCCAATAACTAAGTAAAAGAAGAAAAAGAAAGTTTGTTTGTGAATACGGACGTTACACAGACAAAGCAGTTCAATACAAAAAAGAAAATACATTTGCATAGACCATTGGCGCTTTAAGATTGCGTCCGATAAGTAAAGCAGGCTACAGACTTAAGATTATCGGACAGTTTAACGGGCAGTTTCATCTAACAATATTTTGATTAATTATCAGTTCTAACTTCTATTCGAAACTTATTTGATCGACTCAATTCAGTCAGGGTTCTTACTACAACAATTGAGCCATTCACTGACACCACTTTTAAGTCTTCGCTTCAGTCTTCTCACGTGAAACTGGCCAAATTGCTCTAAATTGCTAGCAAAGGTCCGCAAACCGAGTCTGAATCAGTTCAAACTTCAAATATGCAGTTTTAGTTTTGCCTACACACATTTCATTTATCTGTACAGTCAAACTGTCAGTTAATCTAAACGTCTGTAGCCTGCGTTATGTACCTTAATAAATCTTCGGTCAATTCTGCTAAATCGGTTTGAAGCCAGACACATCTCAATCTTTGTAAAACAATTCATCATCTTTCTCTCTCATCTCATCTTTGCAAAACAATTCTCGTTGTCATGCATACTGTTTGTAGCCATGGAACAATACAGCCAGAGTGATTTCTGAGTTGCAGCCTACGAGAAATAAATAGAATGGAGACCTAACTTCACTATTAAATTCGAATAAACCATGTTCCACGGTCACACAGCAGCAGATGCACACCCTGACATGTTCTGTACGGTATTACATATGATCGACCTTTGAATCGACCAATGGCGGACGATCTCGAGTGACAGACAGGCGGTCGAATCGTCGTTCTAGGCCCCGCAACAACCGTTCGAGTGGAACATTTCTTCGAAGGATCGCTACTTCGAGCAACATAGAGCAGCAGAGAGGGCAGTAGAGTACTTTCGAGCAGCTTTTGCTTTGCTTCTTTTTTGTATTCGAGTTCATCAGTTGCAACATAACAATTATTGTCGCTATGGTTACTGCTCGTATCGAGAATTATTTAGCAATTAAATAGTGACCGAGATATTCTCTGTCATCGGACCGATTTAGCACAATCGTTCGAGTGTAGGTATCCGTAAGACTAGTCCTTGGACGAGGTGTCCATCGGACTGGCCGGCTGCTGCAGGGCGGGGGCGGCGGGGGCGGCGGGGGCGGGGGGCGGCTCCAGCCCGGCGCCCGCGCGGAGCCCGGCGCTGGGGCTCGGGATGGCGGGCTTCACGAAGCGGTCCGATGCGCGCCGGGGCTGTAACCATGGTAACGTGTATACCGACAATTGAGATATCATGAAACTGAGTTTCTACTGGAGTTTTGGCGGGAATGCGTTGAGGAGATGTGTTGCTAAATTTTCATTTTTGTGAAACTTAGTTCAAATGCGTGTAAATTGTTTAATTTCGGGGGCATATTAATCAATTTAGTTTCGTGAAGGTGTACGAGTGAAAATAAAAGTGAAAATCGGTGCAAAACGTGGACTTTAGCTTAGTGTTCTCTCCAAAGCTCCGTGAACAAACATTGTAAAAATGGCCCCCTTTTTACATTGATTCCCTCGACTTGACTTTAACTGTGACGACTTGACTGTTTCGTTCGATGCAAATAACCTGCAAATACTGATAATACTTGACACTGGCAAATATCCGAAAGGAAAAGCCATTTTAAAGAAGAAGAAGAGTTTCTACTGGGTAGGGTAGGGTAGGGGTAGGGTAGGGTAGGGTAGGATGGGGTAGGGTAGGGTAAGGTAGATTAGGGTACCTGCGCGGAGGCCAGCAAGGGGCGTGCGAGGGGGGGCAGCGCGCCGCCCGCGCCGGCGTACGGCGACAGCGGCCGCGACCCGCCCGGCGACGACACGCTGCGGGACCGGGCCTGACAGAACATACATATTATATAACTCATACAGATATTATATTATAATACTGGTACTACATGTAACATATTCCATGTTATTTTACGATAAATACATATTTATTAAAGCTGCAGCAGCACTAACTTAAGTGGCAATAGGCAGGCCATATAGCTCGAAGGACAGATAACCGTTGGGAAGTAGAAATCATTGAGTGTCGACCACGATGCGATGCGAAACGGAGTGTTGGAAGACCACCTACTCGGTGGACCGACGACATTGTAGCGGTCGCGGGGGGCCATCGGATGGAAGTAGCTCGCGATCGCTACTTGTGGCGCCGTGTGGGGGAGGCCTATGTTCAGCAGTGGACAAATAAAGGCTGAGATGATGATAATGAGTAACTCACACTAAGAGCTTCGTTGAAGTGCCTCTCCTCCTCCATCTCCAGCGAGGACTCGCTCTCGGAAAGATGTCTGCAGAGCGCCTCACGTCTCTCCACTTCCTGTTGCAGCTTGCGTTGTAGTCGGACATTCTCCTCTCTAATAAAAAAAACAATAGGTACATTATTAAATACACAGTAAAAAAAAATCTGTACAGATTAAAATGTAACTTACCTAATGTGTTTCTCTTCTAGGGCGAAACGATGCATCTTCTCCTTGTTCTCATTCTGAGATACTGTTAACTGGTTCCTGTAGAGTATAGAATATACTGTAACGATTACTCGAGACCCAGATCACACTAAACGCTAGAACCCTACGTCAATATCAAACACCTAACGTGTACGCGGGCACACGCACGTACATACGCGACACGCTTCTGGTTAGCATCACTGTTTAGTTTTAATAAAGAAAATATAGGTAGGAGAACGTAGGTTGATTTTAATCATAAAATTTCGGGTAGATTAAAAACAAATTCACCTAGCGTTCAAAAATAGAATGTCGTTGGCAGTCACTTCATAGTTGCGACGCGGGTTAGTTCGTTTTAACCCCGTGGCGTCGTTTTGCTTTCAAACACTTCGGAAAGCTAGAATCTATCGTAGGGAAGCACCAGTTTAGTGTTCGCGTTCGATAATCGGGTTTGCCCGCGGATTTGGACGAGGTCTGTCGGCTGCTGGCGAAGGAGCCGCTTGGAGTCCTGTTGGTTTGTGCTACGATCGTGGGTAAGAACGGACCGACGGTGAGTTGACAATCCCTAGGGAAGTTCGAAGGTCGCGTTTCGTGTGCACCCTGCGAGAGGAGACTCCAGAAAGTCTAGGTAAGTGGATTCTTCTGTTAGCACCCCGACAGATAGTACCTTTCGCTCGACCTTTGATCGCGGCACCCATTTGTGCAAGGAACATTTGATTTGCGTGCTTTCCTAATCATAAATAATAAATACAGTCCGCTTTTATATTGTACATTGTTTTTGGTCCTTCGAGCCGGATATTAGTTGATAGGCGTGCCTAGGAGATGATAAATTTTTCGTTGAAATTATCGTTAATTGTTAATTTTCGTATTGAAGGTCAAATTGAAAAAAGTGTGGTTGACATTTTTGCGTTTCGTTTTTCGTAGTCTCGTTTTTATTTGAATGAATGGCATTCAAATTACATTCGGTCGGTCTCGTTCAATATTGTCTTTGACATTTGTCGTTTCGTCTCGTTGCTTTTACGTCAAAGTCATATTGACAGAGCGATCACTTGTCAACTGTCACTTGTCAATTTTTACCTCCAATTGTTTATTTTGTTTGGTGAATTTGTTTTGATATCGTTTTTTATTAATTAAATTGAATTATTATCGTAAACAAATAGTAGAATAATGACGGAACATAGGCAGGAAGCCATGGATGCCGGTAGAAGTTTGAATGATAGTTGTGCGGATGAGTTTAGAGTAAATCGCGACTATGCCTTCATGCGAATGGAACACATCGAGGCATCCGACCTAAGAGGAGTAACTGAAAAGGAATTAGAATCATTGTCAACCGAATTCCATAGTGCACAAAAGTCATTAATACTTAGTCTTGGTGCGTCCGATAGGAAAGGTGAGCTTCCCCTAACTGTTGCTTTCGACGAAAAGTTTCGTTCAGTGTTAGAAAAGTTACTTTGTAGCAAAAAGCCGGTTAGTTCTATTGTGAACACTGTGAATAACACTGTCACTAATCTACCGAAAATTGCGATAACTCCATTCGATGGGACCCAGGAGAATTGGGTTTCGTTCAAACATTTGTTCGACTCTTTGATACATAATAGAGATTTGCCTGATGTAGAGAAAATGCATTACCTGCTTACCAGTGTAAAGGGCAGTGCTCATGCTTTAATTAAAAGCTATCCCATAACTAATGAGAACTATACATTAGCTTATAATGTATTGCTAAAGCATTATGATAGGAAGCGGGACATTGCACTAACATATTATGGCAGGATCTTAGATTGTGTTAGAAGCCGAAATACATCAGACTTAGGTAGGGTGTGTCGAACATTTAGTGAAAATTTGGATATATTAAGTAGATATCAATTGCCTGATAGTAACTTTATGTTGTTTCAATTGTTGTGGTCCAAGCTGGACTCTGGTACTAGGGAAGCCTATGATATGTATGCTGATACTGGTGTTGACATTCCAAGGTACGAAGACTTATTGTTGTTTGTTGAAAAAAAGGCTCGTGCTATGGGGAACTCGGTCGACAGGCACCCTAGTCAAAGTAAGTTTGTCAGTTCTAAGGGCAAGACCGCGCTCATTGTCACATCGAGTGAAGAGTGTGCGTTATGCTCAAATGTTGGACATTCAATTGGGCAGTGTCCTAAGTTTTTAGAAAAAACACCCAGGGATAGGTATGCAGAGGTTAAGGAAAAAGGACTTTGCATTCTTTGTTTACAGCCATCACATACAGTAAGGTTTTGCCATTCAAAGACTAAATGTAGCAAGTGCCGGACTAGTAGTCATCATAGTTTGCTACATTTTGAGAAAGCGTTACCGGGACCTTCAGTTTGTGACCAAGCCTTAGCAGCATATAGTCAGTGTGGACAGATGTCTATGGCACTTTTCTCGACGGCTGTTGCTTTGGTCAAGAATAGATTTGGTAAATTAGTGCCGGTTCGACTTCTCTTAGATAGTGCAAGTGGTTGCAACTTTATTTCTGAAGCTTGTGCTCTGCGCTTGGGTTTGAGTTTCGTTAGTCATGGACATTCGGTCAATGGCATTGGTGAAGTGTCTACAAACACTTTAGGCTCGGTCAAATTAGATTTAATACCAAAGAGTAGGGATATTAAACATGTAGTTTCGGTGGAGGCATCGGTTCTTCCTCGGATATGCTCAGACATGCCAGTAGGTGTTGTTGATGTGGCACAGTGGCACCATCTTAAAGATTTAGACCTAGCTGATCCTCAATTTGATAGACCGAGGCCAGTAGACCTGTTACTAAATGTTAACATACTCGCATCGATTTTGAAACCTGGACTGGTAAAGGGAGATGCTGGTCAGCCTGTGGCCTTATCCACTGTCTTTGGATGGATAGTGATGGGTGAGTGCTCGTTATCGTACGAGCCAAAAAATAAAAATTGTTTCTTTGTTTCGAACCTGGCTTTGGACAGCTCGATTAAACGGTTTTGGGAGTTAGAAAAGGTAGATCCTCCGAGAGCTATCGTGCGCTCGAAGGTGGAAATCGAGTGTGAGGGTTTCATGGAGAATTCGTATAGTCGATCTCCAGGGGGCAGATTGGTCGTCCCGTTGACCTTCGCTGATCCTCACGAGAAGCCAACTTTTAGAAATTCGAGGGAAATAGCTTTAAGGCGTTTTTTTAATCTAGAGAAAAAGTTTAAAGTTAATCCAATCTTTAAAGATGCCTACGTTGATTTTATGAGGGATTACTTGGATAAGGGTCACATGCCTTCGGCTGATCATCTTACTTTCAGGACAGCTGCCATCAACGGTCGCTGCACGAAGAGGTCTATTTTGTCGGACATAGCCCGGATATTCGATCCACTCGGGTTACTGTCACCTGTCGTTTTCCTCGCTAAGTACCTCATGCAGCTTCTGTGGTTGTCAGGAGTAGACTGGGACGATGATGCTCCTGTTGATATTTCTCGTGAGTGGTTCGAGTTTAAGGCTCAACTGTCGTCGTTGAGCTCTATCTCGTTGTCTCGTAGAGTCACTCCCTCGTTCGTGACCCTCCAATTTCATGGCTTTTGCGACGCGTCAGAACGCGGTTACTGCGCAGTCGTATACTGCCGTGCACTTTGTAGGGATCAATCTATTGTCGTGCGCCTATATTGCGCTAAATCGAAAGTTGCGCCTCTACGCAAACGTTCGATCCCGCGCCTCGAATTGATGGCTGCGGTTTTGTTGGGTGAGCTCATGTCGTCGGTAGCTCATTCATTGTCGGGGATCCATCGTATTGAGCATATGGTTGCTTGGTCGGATTCCAGTGTCGCGTTAACTTGGATCAAGTCTTGTCCATCTCGTTGGAAAACTTTTGTCGCCAATCGGGTGACTGAGATCCAAGATAACATACCTCCTGATTGTTGGCATCACGTGTCCACGAAAGATAATCCAGCAGACTACGGATCGCGTGGGTTACTGCCTAGTGACCTTGCCTCGTGTGAATCATGGTGGTCGGGACCTTCATGGCTTTCACGTCCGCAAGACACGTGGCCTAAACCATGTTTCGTCACAGACAACTTAGCCTTGGACGAGCAGAAGATTCACTGTCTGCTGACACAGAAAAACATTGGTTTCGTTGATGAAATTTTGGCTAGGTATTCTTCGTTTCGGAAAGTAGTAAACGTTTTGTCGTTCTGCTTTCGTGCTATGCACAACCTTAGATATGCGAAGTCAAGGATCGTCGGTTCATTATCGTGTTCTGAATCGAACGATGCTACTCGTTTTCTCGTTCGTCATGTCCAGGAGAGTGTTTTCGGGTCAGAGATCCGTGCGCTAACTAGCAGTCGCCGGAACAAACTCCCCAAAGCTCTCAGGAAACTTTGTCCTTTTGTCGATCCCCAGGGTTTGCTCAGGGTGGGCGGTCGCCTCGCCCAAAGTCAGCTCGGTTATGACCAAAAGCATCCGCTGTTGCTTCCTAAAAGCCATCGGTTGACGATGCTAATCATAGAGGAATATCATAGGAAATTCATGCATCCGGGGTTGCAAACTCTGCAGAATTTATTAGTTCAGGATTTCTGGATCCTTTCTGCAAAGCAAGCAATTCGGACTGTACTGTCGTCGTGTATCCGTTGCTTTCGGGTCAAACCCAGATTGGCTGCTGCTCCCTTGATGGGTAACCTACCAGCTTATCGTATAAACCAGCTGAAACCTTTCTCTTCTTCAGCTGTCGACTATGCCGGCCCCTTTGACATAGCTCTCGGTCGTGGTAGAGGCGTCCGAACGTTCAAGGGTTACGTGTGCGTATTCGTGTGCACTGCTACAAAAGCTGTGCACTTGGAGCTCGCTTCGGAGCTCACATCGGAAGCTTATCTTGCTTGTCTCCGTCGTTTCATGGCTCGTCGAGGTCGATGCTCAAAGTTAGTTTCTGACCAAGGTCGGAACTTTGTCGGAGCCTGTAATTTGTTGAAGGATCTCATGTCCAAGGCCGCGGCGGCGGAACGGGTAGATTTTGCTTTCAACCCTCCTGGAAGTCCACATTTCTCGGGATTAGTGGAGGCTGGCGTCAAGTCTATGAAGACACATCTCGTTCGTGTCGTTGGTTCGCAACGGCTCACTTATGAAGAGTTCAGTACCTTCCTGACGCTGATTGAGGCCTTGTTGAATTCGCGTCCTCTTTCACCATTGAGTTCGGATCCAAATGACCTCACGGTACTCACACCGGGTCATTTTTTGACCATGGAACCACTCACTATGCTACCTGAAGCACCTCTTCTCGATACTGGTGTTAGTGTGCTTCAGCGTTGGAAAATGATCCAGAAGATGCATCAAGACTTCTGGCGTAAATGGCATCTTGAGTACGTCCACACTCTTCAGCAGCGTCATAAATGGTCTGACTTTCAACCGAATATAGAGGTCGGGACTTTAGTTCTAATAGTTAACGAACAATGTAGTCCTATGAAATGGAGGTTGGGTCGAGTGATAGAACTCCATCTTGGGCTGGATGGTATTTGTAGAGTAGCAACTCTTCGCACTAGTGCTGGAGAATGCAAACGTCCGGTCGTTAAGCTCTGCCCTCTACCCTTGCCTATAGTTGATAAAGACTCGGTGGTGCCTGGGACAACTTTGTGATCCTGCCCCATCGAACAACCTAGTTTTAAGTTTTAGTTTTCGTATCGTTTCGCAACATTCCCGCTACGCTACTGTATAAAATCGATCGTTAATTTTTGAAAAATACCCTGTATTTTGGTGGTCGGAATGTTTAGTTTTAATAAAGAAAATATAGGTAGGAGAACGTAGGTTGATTTTAATCATAAAATTTCGGGTAGATTAAAAACAAATTCACCTAGCGTTCAAAAATAGAATGTCGTTGGCAGTCACTTCATAGTTGCGACGCGGGTTAGTTCGTTTTAACCCCGTGGCGTCGTTTTGCTTTCAAACACTTCGGAAAGCTAGAATCTATCGTAGGGAAGCACCAGTTTAGTGTTCGCGTTCGATAATCGGGTTTGCCCGCGGATTTGGACGAGGTCTGTCGGCTGCTGGCGAAGGAGCCGCTTGGAGTCCTGTTGGTTTGTGCTACGATCGTGGGTAAGAACGGACCGACGGTGAGTTGACAATCCCTAGGGAAGTTCGAAGGTCGCGTTTCGTGTGCACCCTGCGAGAGGAGACTCCAGAAAGTCTAGGTAAGTGGATTCTTCTGTTAGCACCCCGACAGATAGTACCTTTCGCTCGACCTTTGATCGCGGCACCCATTTGTGCAAGGAACATTTGATTTGCGTGCTTTCCTAATCATAAATAATAAATACAGTCCGCTTTCATACAAAAACGTGGCCACCTATTTGGTTTGACTTGGATTAAAGTACTAAGTATTTACTAAAGTCAACACTTTAGTAAATAGTTATAATAAGTATGTATTCACTAAGGAAGTAGCGAGACATTCCCAACACAAGTATCCTTGATTACTTACTGGGAAGCCTCGGCCTCTGTATAAGATTGTTAACCATTTTGAATAAAGCATTTTTTTTTTTATCAGCTATAAATTATATCTTGCTGTTCTTAAGCAGGACTGATTATAGGTACTTGTTTTTTTTTTTAATTTGACATAATATGTTGCTAAATATTACAGTAGGAGTACTCAGAGAGGTTCAGTCCGAATCTGATGTTGGAAATGATATCTTTATCTTGCTCAGTGCGATTCAAAAAGACAGTGATAGTGATAAATATGATAGTGACAGGCATGTCAAGTCGATCTTCGGCTTCGGGCCGAAGCTCTCTGAATAACCCTTCTGCTGTGGTATCATTTATTTATTTTTATTTATTTAATTAGCATCAACTGCTACTAGTTGCTATTTAGGTTTATTCCCGATGTCCACCACTTATTTGGCCACCACATATTTAGAAGTTGTTTCGCTGTCCCCCAGTGGTGGCCAAATAAGTGGTGGACATCGGGAATAAACCGCTATTTACTGTCAAAAAACATATTTCGTGTCTACATTGCTGCTTTGAGGTAATCACCGGTAACAACCACGTTACGTCAAAGCAGCAATGTACTGCAAGTTAGCCACTAGTAGCGGCTGGACAGTTTCCCAAAATATTGTTATGTTGTCTTTTGATTACGATTGTTATAATAAAGTGTCTTACCTCAATTTGACAACTTCAGAGCGCAGGGTTTGTATATGATTGCTTAAACACGATGCTGTGTCACCATTACTGATGTCCCTAGCAAGAATAAATGTTAATCAATTGGTTATGTACAGGTTATACTTTGTAAATGTGTGAGTTTGACCAAAATCCCACAAAATAGTAATGATTAATTACTATACTTTGCTCATTTTTGCCATCTTCAAGCTTCCGTAAACGTTGGTACATATGTTATTGATGGTACCTACATATGGTAGGCCATATTGAAAATAACTAAATTTTTCTATTAAGTATTCTATAAAGTCACATAAACTATCCCTACTTAATAATGGGAAACCACAAGACAAAATCACATAAACCACGAAATTAGGATTAAAAGTATCATAATTGTAAGTTCTTGATAATACCTACAGCTTTCTATTAGTGAAAGGATTTTATAAATCGGTCTAATTGTTTCTAGGCTATTTATTACAAACAAACAATTATTTCCTCTAAATAACATTAATATAGTTAGTAGTTATTCCAAGTGTCCAACTACACAAGTTTTATTACAATCGAATCAGTAGCTTTAACAGAAAAAGGTAAACAAACAAACTTTAAAATGTATGTATGTAGTAGGATGGCCACCTAGGACTTGCAGGGTCGGAGACGGGTTGGTCCAGCCTTATTTGAAGTGATCGTTTCTCCGCTTCCAGTTTGTCCATCCTTTTCCAAAGTCGGTTAACTAAAGCCTCTTGTTCTTGCTCTAAGGTATTTTCCAATTCAACCTGAAATCAAGTTTTGCTTATCAAAGGTGACCGAGTCTCCACATTATGTTAATGATATTAGCTTAAATTTAAAATTGAATACCAATCTCGCGTGGTCACGGCATCAGGCGTGAACGGCTGGACCGATTTCGATAATTCCTTTTGCTTTGTGTTGGATCTTTTGAAATAAATTTTTAAATTTTGGACAATGTCTTACGCGGGTGAAACCGCGTCATGGGTATATTGTATACATCTATTTTTTGTATTTAGGTATATTTCTGATACGAAGTTATATGTATGTTTATTATGTACTATTTCTGTTTCCATACAAGTGGAAGATTCAAGAAGTGCTTTGCATCTAGAAGGTTGACGCATCTAGACGTAAAGCATCATTGATGCATGTAATGGCCTCAATACACGGGATGCCGAAAATCGTGCGAAGTGGAGACGTAATAGTAGGATGCAGACCCCGGGATCCTGGGAGGGATACAACTGAGAACATTAAGAGGATGATGATGATAATGGTAATGCTCTAGTAACTTTACTGTGCAAAAGTTAGTGGAGCATATAGCTTATTATCTGCGTGACTCGGTTTCACCCACTAAAGTCGCGACCCTCGGGAATATCGGGATAAAAATAACCCAAAACCTCCTTGATTTATTGTAACATGAGTAAAATTTCGAGCTAAGAGAATAATAAAACACTTTATTTACCGGGTTTAATCGCGTTTTATTCATGACTAGCTGCGCCCAGCGGTTTCACCCGTGAAAGTGAAAAACGCGTTATCACGGGCGCGGGCGGCCGAGCGTTTCTCGAGTGGTTGCACTTTTTCGTTCATTACTCGGGTTCTACTAATTGGATTTCGATGGAAAGTATACCACGACCTTCGAAAATAGATCTATCCAATATTGAAAACCAGATTTAAATCAGATTTAGTAGTTTTTAATTGTATAAGGAACCGACAGAGAAACAGACAGACAGACAAACATGAATTTTAAAAATTATAAAATTTTGTTCTACTACTTATCCTAAGTCCCCTGACCACTTTTTTTTAAATTACTGCCAGGTACAGACTTTTTGTCCTCTCTTCTTTTATTATAAGTATAGATTTTTAAGCGACCGAAGTGTTTTATTATGCAAAATCGCAAAAACCATAGAAGAAACTAAAAGAATAATTACACAATTAAGATTTGATAAAATCCAACTACATAATGTAGAAAGTTAGTCATCAAAATGAACCGAGCAATGTTCCTGGTTGCTTCCCTTACAGGAGAATGGTGTCCTTTTTCTAGAAGTTTGTATTTCTTTTTAATATTACCTTTTCCCTGCGAAGCCTTTCCAGATTAGTCTGTTTAGCAAGAGTTTCAGCTTCTAATTTCTCAATTTTTCTCATTAATTTGTTTACGAGACACTCTTGTTCTTGCTCCAATGTCTGTTCAAGTCTACATTTCTCTTGCCGTAACTGAAACATAAATAATAAGAATTTTAGAAAACATGTTTCATCCTGAGGAAAGAGTCTGTAAAGGTTCCGAAATGTAATCCTTTAGTAAAGTCAATTCTCTCTGCTGCATCCAAATTCATCAGTCATGTAAATGGTCAGTCTGTAAATGTCAAATCAGTCTACAGATATTCAGTATTTTTGATTTCTTAGATAATTAAATTACAAGAACTTAGATTTTGGATAATACCTGATTGAGCTTCCTAGAGAGATCATTAGTAAGACATTCCTCCTCACGCTCATAGTGATGTGCTAAAGTCTCTTTCTCCTTTTTAAGAGCTTGAATTTTCTTCAATAAAGTATTAGAAATATATTCCTCTTCTTGCTCAGCTTTTGCTTGCTGTAAAGTGTAAAAACAGGTTTTGGTTATGTGAAAGAAGGGGTAATGGCCAAATATTAAAACACCACATATTTGAGGGCTAATTAAATAATTAAGAAGCTAGGAGTATGGGCAGTTTTGAATTTAGGAGCTGCCTCGCAAGTCAATACATTGATAAGAAAACCAATAGCCTCCATTTATTTAAATAGTTCAATTATGTCCTACCATTTTTAACCCAGATACAACTACTCACCCAGTAATTTGAGACAGCCTAATGTGTTATGTATGGGTGGGTAGTTTCAGTATACTAATCTAGCTATACTGAGCAGTCAAGCTGCTAATAATAACACTGATGGCCGACATTAAATATTTCAAATAAGATACCAATAAGACTTTATGGATGTTATACCTTATATAACCTATGTTTTGTAACTATACGAGTAAGTATGTACTTACAATTGAAACAGATGCCTGTCGCAAGGCACGGTTCTCCTCTTGCAATGCTTTCACGCGAAGTTTGTAGGTGTCTAACTCAACTTTTAGAACTCTATCAAAGAAAACAGGTAAATTATTGTTGTGGGGCTATACTAAATGTGTTTTATATTGATAGTAGTAATGTTTTGGTTTTATTATACTTGCCTATTTTGTTGTTGTAGAGATTCAATTCGTTTCTGAAGTTGATCACGAGATACGGTGCTCGGAGGTAACATTGCTCCTCCATCGAGAGAACTAGAGTCACTTTCTGAAGCGGAATCACCCATTTTGTTTCCTAAAATACACAATATAATGTAATGGTAAGCGTTCGTTACCGGTTTAGCTGCAAAAATGACAAAGCAAATGCATTTCACCTGGCGAAATCACGGTATCATCCATTTGCACGAGAAGGGACGGCAACAAAATGTTATAAAATGAGAACAATAATTCTCCGATCTGAATAATCAGATATGTTTGGTTTCTTAATAATTATATTCAACAAATCCAGTAAAACTGAAAAGAAAATTAGAACAAATTCCGAGTAAAATAAAAATTTATCACTCGAAAAGCCATGTCGTTGTCGAAAGCAGGCACAAAAACTAGTAATGGGCTTTGGACGAATCAATCAATCAAGCAAACAACATCGTTTGTTTGATTCAGTTAAAAATCGATGGAGATTTTTTACCTTTACGTGAATAGGAGTCTTTTTTTTATTATCTGTTGTCAGCCATAGACAAACTTTTAGAGACTCTGTGAGTGCATTGTTTTTTTTCCCTAAATTCAAATGCGGCAACATTCTAAAAAAATTAAAAAGTGACACACACGCCATAATGTAAATTGCTTCTAGATTTGGCGTTTTATGTTGAAAAATTAAGATTTTTCATAATAAAATACGTTTATAATGTGTCCTTATGACATTTTAAATGTCCTTAGTTAATATTGGTAAGAAATAACTAAGTACCCATGACAAAATTTTGATGAGTTGTTGCCTCGAACTATTTAGGTTGTATCCGAAGAATCGAAGCCATTTCGTACTGCTCGTGTAAACTTTATCAAAGGTGTTTTCTTCGTGATAGTCGTAGTTAGAATTCGAGTGTAATATTGTGAACAAAGTGACAAAAATGTTTAGAAGAAAGGCGGTGGTTTGGTGGTAGCCAACCGTCGCCATAGTGGATGTGTTCGTGCGATCTTGGAAGTCATTTCTGGTGTTGTTGGCCGTACGTAGCATTCTCGGTGTACTTATGAAATAACTGTCATCATAAAAAGAATTGACGCCTAAAATTTTCATAGGCCTTGTTTTCCACTTTTTCTTGTATATAAATGTAATCAGAAATAATCAATTGTTTGAATGGGGCAAGTTCAGTTGCATTTTTTTATTGTAAACACACCTACTGACGATATACCTATAGTATAAATCATCTGAAAAGAAACCAACAAATTCTGACACACGATTTTTGGGCATTTAGAATTATTACTGTTCTTTACAATTTACAGTTCGTTGACAATACAGTACATCAACATTACAATAAAAATGTATTCATTCAAATATATTGTTTTAAACATTGACTTACAAAAATATACATGTTATATGTAGTTATTATTTTGTGGCTCAGATATTGCTTAGATGACACAATGATGTATAAATTTGTCACCAGGCTAACTAGCAATGGCTCAATATTACCAAATTGTTGGTCAAGGACACCAGCTGACTCTAGAAGATCTACAGAGATATATGCCTAACATATGCTTGGATAGTATTATACTCAATCAAGATGAGCAACAGTATCCGCAGCAGCAGGTAAAATATACTTTACTACCTATATTTTTAATTTAATATATAGTTTATATATATATAATATATAGCTTCTGTTTCCGAAATGTAAAAAGGGACCTATTTACCAAGACTCCATTGTTGGTCAACATTCATGTTTTTTTTTTTGTGTTATGCTACCCTATTTGTGGCAGTCCAACTCGTACTTTCTCATTTTTTCTTCTTTTATTTGCTTACACATAAAATCACATAATATATTACATTTCACTTAATATAGTTTATATATTTTTATTATTGAATTATTTTAAAGTGTGTCCTACACTCCTCCAAGTGCAATTTTGGGTGCAAGTTTTTGGAAAGCATATTTTTAAAGAAATATTTTTATTTGTTCTTTTATTACAAATCTTATATCCGGCATGCTAGTTCATTACACTGAAAATATTTCTCTATAAACACAAATCAAATTCTCATTTCAGTCATAGCTTTAAAACGAAATAACAATGTTCAATGATATTTAACATTTGCGGTAATTACGTGGCTGTTTATTTATATACAGGAATTTGATTTACATTATACCTATATGTACTGGGAAATATTTCTAAGTGATATACTCAGATGAATTTGAAAATAACTCACAGAACAAAAATAAAATGTAAAATAGAGTATATGGCTTTGTTACCTGAACGTGAATCGTTTTTAAGCTGTTTTGCTAATTATCTTTAGACCACTCTAGTTTTTCATCTTCCATCCTTCTTTAACACATCTGAAATTCGCTGGTGCTATCCCTATCACAATTTGTTTTATAGTACGACCTTAAGTGATGTCATGTCTCACTTTTGTGAATGATATTCAACATCATTGCTTTGGAATATTTCTTATCGTAATAAGTATGTAAGTAAATGAATATTTTAGTTACAACTTTTACGTTACTTTAATTTTTTAATAATTTCCATTTAATTTCTTCTATGGTTTTCGCGATTTTGCATAATAAAACACTTTATTTATCACATCTCAGTCAACCTTGAAAAAGCCAACTGTAAAGTTGGCGAAAGCTCGGGTCAAATAATGAATAAAAACGCGATAAAACCGGATAAATAAAGTGTTTTAATTTCCATTTATTCAATTAACCATAAAATTACAAAATCAAACTAAAATACAACCAACACACAACAATAACTTAAAACTTAAAAACTAGACACACCTACCTAAAACAACTTAAAAATAATATGAAATTCCAAAATGTAAAACCTAGGATCAAGGATTTGGTTGGCTTTTTGACATATCCTCATAATTGGGTACGTGGCTTTTAAGACGCAGGTTTCCTCGCGATGTCTTCCTTCACCGTAAGAGCAATTAGCGCACATATTATTTTTATATCAATTTTGATATTTATGTGCTGTTATTCTGAATCCCTCGGAATGAAACTATCTTATTTATTTAATTAAATACATTACTTTGAGTGCTCATTTTCTTAACAATATTTATCGCATTTCTCTAGGTTGTTGTCCAACAAACGGAACCACCAAACGACATCATAGTGAGTGAGGGAGTCCAACCACAGTTGGTTGTAAGCGATGGCATGCAATACCAACAACAATACATCATTCGCCATGACCCGTCAACATCTCAGCCGCCTCGACAGGACTTCCAACATCAACAACAACAACAGCAGCAGCAGCAGCAACAACAACAACAACAACAACAACAACTGCACAGACAAGTCAGTATTTAGATTTTTCTTCTGTTTTCGCGACTTTGTACTGAAATAGAACACATTTTACGATTTTAATCGAGTTCTTATTATTATCAGCTGTTGCAATGCCGTTCCGTCATTCCGGGGCCTATTTCAGACTCCTTTTTCTAGGTAGACTGAAAAACCAACGCGATTAAAACCGTAAAATTGTTACTTTGTCTGGTCTTTGGATGAGTTTATCAATTTAGGGTTTCTTTTGAATTACTTATCATAATCTTACAGTGCTGTATGCTATAACATGAAATGAAGAATTTTGTTTATTAATCTGTTTATCTGTGTCTCTGTTGCTACAGTACCTGTGTAATTAATTGATTATATTATCTCACAGAACTGTCAGAGTGAAAAGGCATTGTACTTCTTAAGAAAAAACAGAGAAAAAACTTTAAAGAAAGAGAGGCTGATGTTAGAAATTCCTTGTTCAAAGCTACCCAATTTTATAAACTTCTGTGTTTTCTAGCACAACATTCATTTTAATTATAATGATTTAACAAAAACTTTTAATGATTTGCAATACGTTTTCATAATTTGGAGTTTAAACTAAATTGTTAGCTTCTTTAATTGATGAAGCTTGCATCAAACTAAATTTTAAACTTCTTAAATTGATGAGGCTCGCATAAAACTATATTTATGACATTAAAATGTAAATAAAAGTAACTAATGTATGATATCTGACTTACTAACATTTTTGATTAAACAGGGTCATTACTATCAGATTTTAAAAACCATCTAAACCCGTGCAGTTAATATGCAAGCTGTGCCGTTAATATTGTTTATTGTACACAAACAATTTGAAAATTGAAATTATCCAAAAATGTATTTTCCTTAAATTTTAAATGTAACATTTGTCATTTTTTAATAAAAAATCTTTGGAGAAAACCAAACATATTGGAATCGATCAAAATTAGATTGCAAGTTATTGTTTCGTTTTGATTGTATAATTTGCGATTGTAAACTTTACTTATAAATTAAACGCCAACTTTTTATAATAAACATTTATACTTGACAAATTTTTTATTCACTAATTCTAATTTTTTAATTCTTTTACCACGACGTTTCGACTATGTTATAACAGTCTTGGTTGCGAGGAGACACGATAATACAATAGTCTCGGTCTATTGACTACCACAATTATGTTAAAATTAATTTTTGGATAATTTTAATACATAAGTCTAGAATCAGTTAAGATCTTGCTATACCTAAGAGCTTGTAGTAAGGGCCCAGTTGAAATGGATAATTTATTTGTAGGTTTACTACACATCCGACTTACCGGTGGATGCTCAGGTTGTGTTGCAACAGGCTCAGCAGATCATTGACGCATCTATGATGCAGCAATCGTCCCCGCAACGTCCGCAACATGTATGTCGTGATGACCACCTTGTATCATGCACTTTAGGCACTCTATATGAATGTGGTTGTAGTCAATTACTAATTAAAGCGACTTCAAAATAACAAAAAAAATTGGAACATTCCCCTTCTTCTCACTGTGCCTCTCCAACTTATAAAGGTTGATGGTCAGCTCAGCATTATTTAGTTCAATCTCTCGCGAGGCTGAATAGTTTGGCGGCACTCGCCTGTCAACTCTCTAATGTTAGAAAATTCCCCGGAAATTCTAAAATTTGTATTTGTGTTTTGGTTTACGCGATGTTGAATTTAGAGTCGGTTTCCTTCGGTTTTATTCGCGTAGCTTTTATTATGTTAAATATATTTCCCAACGCCAGTTTCAAAGTATTTCCAAACTTCTCGTCTACCTATGAGAAGAGGACTTCGAAACATCTTAGTATAATAAAAGCAACGCTATCAAAACCGAACAAATAAATTTAATTTTAAAAATATCCCTATAGTTTTGTTACTTCAAAATGAAAATTAGCATTAGCTGCAATAAAGACATGTAGAAATAATCTTTGGAGTCTGCAAATTGAACTATTTGAGACTATCAAATTCCTAGTTGTCCAATGTTAGGAAAGAAAATCACGTTCTCCAGACCAATCTGCCGCATGACCAACTGCGCCACATGGCTTCTATCCAACCCACCGGGTTAAAATTCAGTAAAGCATTCTTATAATAATATTGCCGTCCAAAAAAAAATATCATGTAAATTGTAAACAAGTAAATACAGTAGAGCGAAAATAAACCATCTTTTTTTGAAGTCGCTTAATAATATGCTTAGCATGTACCATTATTTACAACTCGGTTATTCTCATTATGGGTTATTATTTCAGTTAGTAATTCGGTTATTTTGTTTAACCTTTTATTTCTTTCTACTTAACTTTAGAAATCAGGAAAAAAAACTTACATTTCTGAACAGAAATCTCTGGACTTTGTAGTGTACCTTCGTTTTGTACCTTTTGAATGCATATTATGTTATATTGAGCATTTACTTGCGTGTAAATTCTTACATTCCTGGCATATAACCTGCACATTTCTGGTATAAAGGTAAAAATACATATATTTACATTTGTTATACTCAATACATGTAAAAATACTAAAACATACAATAAACATGATAGCTGTAGCTGTAGTAGTCAATCCGAGAGGCCCGCTGTCTAAAAATCGAATTTAATATTAATCGGTCTACGGAAAAAGACATGCAAACGTGGGAGAGGCCAACAAAGAAACGCTTTCTACCCTGACGGTGTTCCATGGTCTAGCAGTCTCAGCATACTAGCACGAGAAATTTTTTGTCAGATACCGAGGATCGGAAACGTATCTTCGTCTCGCTCATCGCGATTCAATGTGACTGAGACAGTCACAGTCATTTCCTTCATCGCCTCGGATCGGGGGCTGTAAATCCCTACTACACACAGGTAGACCCGATTTCAGCAAACCGAAGAAAAACCCGGCAAGCTCGCTTCGTTTAAATCATGAATAAAAGCGCGATTAAACCCGGTAAATAAAGTGTTTAATTACGAAGAAAAACCCTTTGATTTCAATGTTCTAATTATTACTATATGAAAATGGTCTTTTTTTTCTTTTTTATTTATATTTCGTAAAGTAGATAAAATGTAAATAAAAAGCTTTTGATGTGTAGACATATCTTTCTATAAATATGTAGTTAATTTTCTATTACCTTTCAATCTCTAACATGTTCGACGGACACCCGACTCCAACGCTTCGCATCCCCTTAACCTTCTCGTTAAGGGTTCGATATCCGCAATGAAACAAATGTTTGTACTACCATTGAGATATTATTTACTTACTCTACTATTACTGCAGGTGATATCATATTTCATGTTCCTTTTAAAAAACCACTGCAGCGCCGACGATATTATTACGTCTATCGTGAAAATAAAATGAACACGCTCGAGCAGAAAGATGCAGGACTGCATCTTTATTTTTAAATCGTCATTTATCGACTTCGATGAATGACGATTAAAACGTCAAAAGCATCTTTGAGTTTTAAGCAGCGTTACTGCAGTGGGTGTTTACAACTGTCTTCCTCCTGAAGTCGTATCTACTGTTAAGTGGTATGTTACAAGCTAAACTGAAAATCCCTGTCGGATTCATCGAAAATTGTTGATTACTTTCTGACGCAATGTTTTCGTTAAATTATTTTTAAATGACATTAAACAACAATTTTCGATGAATCCGACAGGGATATTCAGTTTAACTCGTATTTAACCCTTAAGGTTGAGATCAATGGTAATTACAAATATATTGTTCAGATTTGGGTAATCTGTTATTATGTATAATAATATCTGTGGTCTAGCATTGATATTGAATTCCCTGCTTCGCTTAAGATTAGATGGAGCTCTGTTCAATGACCTGCATTGTATTTTATTTCATAACTCACCTAACCGAATATAATTTTTTACTCGCTACATACAAATCATTACTCATTGGAAGGTTAGAGCGGTCAAAATGTTGCCATATTAATACCGCTTATCCATAGCAATAATACCTTATTTTCACCCTCTGTACTTATAGCGCGATATTCTTGATGGGCAATCGGCAAAGTGTATTACAGGCCTATATTATAGTACGATTTTTTTCTCGTTGTACACTGGTCATAAATCTTGAAAGGTGTCTAACCGAGCGTTTTGCATAATCGATATATGTGCAGCACTGACTCACTGCCGGGCGAGAGAAAGAGAGCAAAATACTCTCTGCCCCACTTCCATGTTTTACGACTCGCTATGTGCAACGAGTGAAAACTATAACACTATAGTTGCCGATGGCGTTGTTCGCACGTCACAAAGAGTCTAACCCCCCTTATTTATAAACGCTAATTAACGCGCTGCATAACTATGCATCGTTTGTCTTTTACTGTCTCATGAAGTTTCGAAGTTGACAGACAGAGACAAACGTCACATAACTTAGTCATGTGTAAATATTATTTTAGGTATAAATAGGTAACGCATCGACCAATAACAAAAAGTCGTAAGTATAGATAGGAAACGCAATGTTCAATCACCAAAAAGTTTGATTATTACCTCAACCCCTGCCCGCAACGGTAAATTCAGTATTGTGGAAAACATCGCGATATGAGCAGTCAATTGTCTTTGTCTTTGACAATACTAGACCGATACTGATGTTGTAATGCTTCGATACAGCAGTTGGTGAGTCCGACACACGTGCTGTCCCAGCCGACGGTGATCCACCCGGCGCAACAGCCGCCGCCGCAGCCCCCGCCTTCGCAGACTCAGCACGCGCCACAGCAGCAGGCTGTGAGTCTAACATACTGATAAACTTTTTAAACCTATACAATTTGTACTCATATTTATATTTTTTTTCCCGTGTCTTCGCTGTCTAACATATTAATAAACTTTTTAAACTTATACCATTTGTAGTCAGTCATATTTACATTTTTTCCCGTGTCTTCGCTGTGGGTTGTTATTTTTAATTTCTTCTACTAGGTAGTAATTGTAATTGTTTACTGGCTCGTTTTTGCGCAAATGGACCTCTTTAAATTGGGTCCATTTTGCGTGATGCTTCATTCTGTTAGTGGGAGAACCAGCCCGGCACTTCAATATATTTTGTCACAAGATGTGGTTTTTAAAAAAAAATTTTAAAAGCTTTCTACGTCACTAATAGTTACAACTCAAGAGTCCGAGACATTTTTACTATATTACCACAGTCTTGGTCGCCTCCTCGTCTCCTCGCGACCACGACTACTGTAATGATATAGTCGAATAGGACCCTGAAAAATAAAATTGTGAGGCAAAAATACTGGGTTCCTAGGTTAAAGACATGATACGTTTAAGAGACTTAAGGTCTTCTTATCTGGGAGCTCGAGGTCCGGTAATACCCCAAATAATTTGAGTCGGCACAGTAGGTAAGTCTTCATTGACTAGACCATACCTACTGAAAATATATTTGGCCCGATGTTTCAAGGTCTTTGGTTTTTTTTTGTAAGTATTTATAATCAACAAAAACCCTCGACTTTCTACTTTGCGGCCGAGTATTCGCCTGACGCGCCTTAAAATAAAAAATGCAAAATACCTTGAATTTAAGTTCTAATTTCCGTCTCACAAAATCACCTTTTTTCCAGCAACAACAACCTCAACAGGCACTAGCGCGCGGCTCTCCACAACTCATCCAACACTTACAACAACAACAACAACACCAGATTCATCTGCAACTGCAACAGCAACAGTTGCAGCATCAGTTGCAACAACAACACCAGCAGGTGCAACAACATATGCAGCCGCAACAACACCAACAAGTTGTCAATATCAACCAACAACATCAGCAAGTTGTTATGCAGACTGCTTATATTAATCAATCTGTAAGTTTTTTTGTGTATTTAATAGCATATTTCTTATTTTTGCTGCTCAAGGCAATCAAGTTCTTTAAAGCACAAAAAAACTTGACATAAATTATGTTACTTTATTTTGTCGAATTCGATTTGACGAACATCCAGTTCGACATAGTTGATTGAGCAAGCGAAGCATCTCTGCTTCAAGTTTTTTTTAATTTTACAATCGATTTTGATGAAACATGACATACAAGTTCTATGAGCATATAGAATTGTTTTGCCTTTTTTTCCGTAAAGGCTTTTGTCTTAAATGAAGCACGATGAACTAGAACGTACCTGTTCACATGCGATTGACCCCGAATTGTGCGCTCCTCACTTGTAAATCTCCTGCTTTTTTAA
This sequence comes from Idaea dimidiata, assembly GCA_949358125.1. Taxonomy (NCBI): domain Eukaryota; kingdom Metazoa; phylum Arthropoda; class Insecta; order Lepidoptera; family Geometridae; genus Idaea; species Idaea dimidiata. The sequence continues at coordinate 23,609,934 of OX442332.1, read as the reverse complement.
GGCTTATTTATAATGTATGTCCTTTTTAATCTTAGCATTGGTTTTTATTTAAATAATAGTATCTTTATGACAAAGTTGTGTATACCTATAACTGGTAAACACATTTAACTATAGTATTCTGGCATTGTTTTTGTTATTACGAATATTTTAAATTTAAATAATGAGTATTTTTGATGTCTGACTATTATTATTTTCATTATTTTAACATAGATTAATTGACATTTGTTATATAGTTTGACATTTTTTTGTTATTGTTTGTTTTTGTAATAATTTAATGGTAAATCATTATTATTATATCGTATGCCCTATGTGGTAAATTAGTGAGACTACCCAATTAATAGCACTATTATCTGCCGATGTACATAGTTATGAACAAGAAATGATTTCTATTCTATTCTATTCTATTCTATATTATGTTATGAATGTACTGTTGGTGTCATAGTCATAGAAGTCATAGTAGTTTATTGGTATAAAAATACACGTCACAAATACAATTCAAAAAATAGTAAATACAAAATATGTTTAAAAAGATTATGCTAATCTATGCACAACTTTGAACAAAAAGTTTAACAAAAGCTATTTACTTAATTAACCTTAAAAAAGAGACCAATAATTAATTATAAAATAATAATATTACAATATAATACACAGTAGTCAAATTAAAATGATTTGTAAACTGTCCTTACATCATATATGGTATTTACCATAAGCATTTCTTTTACGTGACGCTTAAATGACTGTATAGTGCTCGTATTTTTAACTTCATCAGGTAGCAGATTGTACGTTGTGGGAGCCTTTATATGCACTAACTTTGATGACTTCGATTTCGGTGTACAAGATAAATAAATGTTGTATATTCGCAGGGCACCCCACCCCGGCAAGGCCCGCCGCGGCTACTGAACCAGGCGCTGAGCAGCGGCGGCGCGCTGGGCGCGGGCGCGGGCGTGACGCTGGTCCGCACGCCGGTGCGCGGCGTGCGCCCGCGCCGGCCCGCGCCGCGCTCGCCTATGCCTAACTCTATGGTCTCTGCTAGGCTGTTAAACCCCCACCCTGTAAGTTATAATAATAATAAATTCTGTGACCAACACACAGCGCCATCTAACCCCATGGTAAGCTGCTAAGCTTGTGTTACGGTGACTAGACAACGGATATACTACTTACATTTATTTTTCTTTTGTAAATACATACATATTATACATAGAAATACACCCAGACCAGATACAAATATTTATTTTAAACTTAAATATTTGCACCCAGAGGGAATCGAACCCGCAACCTAACGTAAGTATAACGTACTTTGCTGCATCGGCGCAGTCGGTTACTTTCCTTTTATTTAGTCTCCACAAACAGCCAGCCTAAAAACCGTACACGTGCTCACAGTTTTATTTTTAGCTTGCATCTGGTCTGGTTTTGTGGAGGTTAGTAACTCCAGTCCCCCCCTTTCTTTTGAGTATCTGACACTATTAATTCTGATAAGAACTCAATTATGTCAATTCAGTATTGTAAATCCAACATGGCCGCACGCAGCCATATAGTGGCCGAGTACATAATTTTGTTTAAAAGTTTAATTCAATTATTGATCACACCAAGCTATGTTTAATTTATTAAAATGATCCAATCAATACAGTTCTAAAATGGATTACTGTACCTTACGGCATTTTACACAACCTCTCTGTTTCGTATTATTTAGTACTAGCTGCGCCCCGCGGTTTCACTCACGTAAGTCTCGTTCCCGCGGGAATATCGGGGTAAAAAGTAGCCTATGTGTTATTCTCGGTATCCATCTATATTCCAAGTTTCACCGCAATCGGTTAGTTTTTGCGTGAAAAAGTAACAAACTCACATGCATACATACAAAAATAAGATTTATTTATTCCGAAATTGAACTAACTTTGAAATAAAACCAGCGGAATGCACACACATGTTATATTTACATCGAATCCGAGCTAGTGAGTGCACGCCGGTGCATCCAGCGATCGCAGCGCCCCCGCACCGCGCGCGCCTCTCACTCCCACACGCACCTACCTACCTACATACATCACAGAAATAGCTACAATAAGAGAGAGAGAGTACCTAACGTACAATGTTTCCCCCAGGCCGGGTCCCCCGTGGCGGGTCCCCGCGCGGGCGCCGGTCGCGGGGTGCCGCGGGTGCTCAACCCGGGGGCGTCGGGCACCCCGCGAGCGCCGCGCCCCCGCGCGCCGATACACCAGATGCAACGCGCGCCCCCGCCCGTACCGCCGCCGCATAACCAGAACATACAGGTCTATTTACTCTAAAGTTTTTACTGTGTTTTCCGCAACCAACCCTGTAACTAAGCCTTTTGCCGTGACTAAACTGTGGTTTTCTTCACCATTTACGCACTTACATTTTTCTGATTGATTTGACTATACTGCCACTTTATCCTGGTCACGGCACCTATTGTAACAGCCCGCTCATATTTTTATCCTGGTGACCATATTAATTGTTAGGTACAGATACAGATTATTTATTGATAACGAATAAATAAGTTACATGTCAAATAATAATAATTATTATTAATAATTATTATTAATAATTATTAATACGTGTTAATAATTAGGTTCTTGGCCTACTATTGTACTGTCTATTTTTCTCGTTTTTTAAGAAAAGAGTCGATACATTGTCATGGTTTAAGTGTCAAGTCACACTTAAACCATGACAATGACTACTACATACACGATTATATTTTTATTATCATTAGAAAGATCGCGTTGGAAAACTTTTTTAATTTAAAATTTCTTATATCTTTGGGCAAACGGAATATACCGGCCCTGGTCCCGAGAAGACTGAGTGGCGACCTTTGATTATATTTTGTTATTATCGCTCTTACGGTGAAAGAAAATGTCGCAAGGATAATCTCGCCTTAAAATCACGTACAGTGGCCCAAAAACGACACTACCTTTTTTTAGCTTCCAATAGTTTTAGGTATTCACTTAACACAATATTGACAGCTCCAACATCAACCGCAACAACAGCAGCAACACCAAATGGCGCAACACGCGATCGGGCAACAAATTCATCCGCAACAAATGCATCAACTTAAATTATCTTCACCACAAGTAAGTATTTTGTCATAGATTTAGTTAGAGGTTTAATAAATCAGACCAATAAGTACATTACATGATGAAAGGGTATTACCCACGTGATCGGGAGTTACACGGATGACATAATATACCCGATGTCTAGCACCCATAGGACAAGCCTAAATACTTAAGTCGGAACTAGATAAAAATTAAAAAATGACCTTAAAAACAAGTTTACATTTGCCTACCTCGAGCCAATTTATAAAATTAGTTTTTTTTGTTTTCACAATGATGTTATGAAATTAAACAGATTTTTTGGTTTTAATGATGTTGCTATTTAGCTTTTTTCAACACATGACGTGGTATTCGAGGTATTTCCGGAACTCCTGCTCACGGGCAAACTAACTAATCACCACCGCGAAAACTGAAGAACATTCTGCTATGATACATACAAAGACTGCCTAGAACATTAACCTAACAAAACTCCAGCAAAATTCAAGTTCTAACCTACTAAACTTCCAGCTAATCACCCAACAATCAGCGCGTATCATAACGCCGCAAGGCACGATCGTCAGCCAAAACGTTCAGAACCAACTCGGCGTCCCTCAAAACGTGGTCATACAGCAAAACGGCCCGTTGCAGGCCACGTTGCAGCAACAGAACCGGGCGTCGCCGCATGCGCCCGCGCAACAACCCCTGCAACAACAGATGCAACAAGTTCAACAGGTTAAAAAGGTTTGTGTTACTGGTGTAAGTTGAAATATTATATATCCTATTGTTTGTATGTACATGTGTGTGTTTGTTGTCAATAAATGTTTTTCTATTCTATTCTGAATATAACTTATTTTACGGATTTAATCGCTTTGTTGCAATGCCGATCCAATGTTTCGGAGCTTATTACAGGCTCCTTTTTCAAAGTAGACAGATGGATTTTCTTATTCGTATTGTACTAAAATGTTCCTGGAAACTACTGTCTCATTTAATATTTGTATCCAAACGTTCCTGTGTACGCAGGTAGCAGACTTTAGTGGAGCTCCTACCTAGCGGCATGTGTCTCTGTATTATTGTAATTAGAGGCCAGAATTTACGTCACATTTTAAGGGAGAGGGAGGGGTCGACGAAGTGTGACATTGTATGACGAGGGGGTGGGAGGGGTCCTAAGCTTCGTGAAGTCACATTTCCATTACACATTAAATTAAAAAATAATTTAAATATAAACGTAAATTAGGAACTGCTGTTTTGATATTATAATGCCTAGTTGTAAGATTGCATAATGCGACATCACTTAATAGAGGGGGAAACTCACAAATGTGACCAGATGTGACAAGAAGAGGGAGGGGGGCGTAATTTATGGATGGCCTCTTACCATTCAGACATCTCTCTCCATCTCTCTATAGTGAACGACACAGACCCCTATCGTGTTTACATGAAATGCCTCTTCCAGGTGGTAGTGCAACCGAACAACGCGAACGACATGGACGACTTAGAAGACAGCATAACCGCCGCCATCGTGCAGAAGCACCAGCCGGCGTCGGAGGCGGGCGCCGCGCCCGCGCCGGCCTCCGCCCCCGCGCCGCAGTACCCGCCCCCGCTCCACCCCGCCACCTCGCAGATGTCTTACAGCGCGCAGCATTACCAACAGATGACGTATGAGCAGCCGCATATGCAGCAGCATGTTCAGACTTTAACACAGGTTTGTGTTAATTTTATATTCTTGGTATGGGGAATGTCTCATATGTATTATCTTGATACTTAATATGTTCCCCTATTTTGGGGAAATCCCCTTATATTCCCGATTCGTTCCTTTGTATGGGAAATATTCCTCATATATTCGTAAAACGTTCCCTCTATATGGGGAACATTCTACATATATATTTGATGTGTTCCCGTTTAAGAGAAAAATCCCCCATATGCTCTGTATATATTCCTGTATATGGAGAAAAGCCCCATGTATTATTTATACCTTTCTATACAAGATGTAACGGGCAAGCCCTTTTAATCCGAAAGGGGGTTGTTCTAGACGTCTAGGCGAACACCTTTTGTTCTACGACTTTTGAAAATTCGAACTTTTTTTTGAAAATTTTGAATTTATGTTTTACTGAAAAAACAGCTGTTTTGAAAATAAAGGTAAAGGAAGGTTTGATTGTAGTAGACCAAACTAAATAAAAGGACAACATAAGGTCAATGACCTCGAACTGTAAGAAACAGCTGATCTTCAAGTAAACTTTACACTTAAATTTTTCGAAAAGTACTTCGAATTTTCAAAAGTTGTTCGCCTAGACGTCTAGAACAACCCCCTTTCGGCTTAAAAGGGCTAACCCGTTACATCTTGTATATGGGGGACATCTCCCATATATTCCTGATATATTTCCCTATCTATGAGTCTTTCAAGTATTATGTATTTAAACGAGTTTTTTGCATATATGTTAGGACTAGAGTTTACTTCATCATCAAAAGGAAGAAAATTTCTTATCCGTTTTTCAAAGTGTGTCAATACTTTGTCAATTGAGTTCTCTGTTTTTCATAAACAACAGATTGCGATATATTATCGACCATTATAGGTCCTAAGTCTAAAATTCAGTCCAGTTCAAAATTTTAACCCAATTTTTCCACGGCATGCGGTATCGAGACTTACCGCCGCCACGGGACGCTGTTCTTTTATATATCCTCTCCGTTTTTATAACTCTCATCTCTCGCTAAATAAAATCCAAATCAAGCTCCAGCCGACAAGCATAATTATCCTCAGGCATTTAGTATTACGGAAATTGGCTATACTTTGTCGTTCGGAGCGCGGTGTCTGTAATTTATTATAATAATCTGAGGATTTATCAGCTGGAGCGCGGTGTCTGGCAATTATTAAGTCTGAGAACAAAACAAGGTCTGATTAAATTGTCGTCCCCCAGCTACTGATGGAGCCGGACTCCCCGGAGGAGGAGCGGCAGGTGGTGACGCTGTCCAACGGTCAGCGCATGATGATGTCGGAGTTCCGCCGTCTGCAGCGCCCGCCCGCGCCCGCGCCCGCGCCCGCCGCAACACCGCACCCACACCACAACCAGATGCATCACCAACAAATTAGGTATACATAGCTATAGCATATGCAAGAATAGAAATATATTTATTAGGACAAGCACACAGCAAAAAATACAAAACAGAACAAAAGCGAAAGTAGTAGGTACTTAAATAAATAAAAAATAATTTAACTCTAATATTATCAACTAAGTTTGGAAGCCATGTGCGAACCCTAAATGGGCCGGCGTCAGCAAAAAGCTGAACCCATCATATCATCAGCTATTCATCATCTCAGCCCTTATCCGTCCCCTGCTGAACATAGGCCTCCCCCATACGACGCCACAAATAGCGATCGCGAGCTACCTCCATCCGACGACGACTAGGGCGTGGATAATCGGATTGATTTTCTATACCGAAATTTTGGTATTTTGTAAACTTTTGTTTCCAGAGAGTAGTCAAACTGATGTTCTTTGCCATAAATATATGGCGGAAACACTCAAACTATGTATCGACTTATTTTACATGAAAAAGACATCGGTGCGCGGTCTGCCGGGATTCAATGATCCTACTAATATTATAAAGCTGAAAGTTTGTGAGTAAGGGTGTATGTATGTGTGTTTGTTCCTCAATCACGTAAAAACCGCTGAACCGATTACCATGAAACTTGGAATATAGGTAGCTGGAAATCTGGAATATCACATAGGCTTTTATCCCGATAATCCCGCGGGATCAGGACTTACGCCGGTAAAACCGCGGGGTGCAACTGGTAGACATATAAAAGTAAAGGGATTAAAACCGGTTTTTTTTATTTATTTAAAATTATATAATTATTTGATAATTTAATTAGCTAATATGTCCAACAATATTTGAGTGCAAAGATTATTATAATCTTACCAGGCCAGGTTTTATTACGAGGTTTTGTAACTTCTGAATGGGGAAGGTTTTCGTCGCCATAGGTTCTTTAATCTCTCAGTATCCCAACCATGAGTTGTTACATGCAGACAGTTTGACTTTGGGAACAGCCTGTTTCTTGGCACGACGGACATGCCGGCCGCGCGAACCAATGTTTTGCGTTGCAGATTTGCCCCAACTGTTAACGTTACAATGCCCTCATCTACCTATAAACTTATGTTTGGTGTACAGATAACGAAAACCACTTTTTCAGCGTTTTGCCGTTTCGGAAACCCTATCGCTTACGCCGGAATTCTTCACAGTGCCCTAATTGCTAAATATTTTAATTTACAGGGATACCGGCAGACAGACGTTAGTGAGAAGCAAGGAACAACCGAGGCCTGTTCAAAGAGTACCACCGATGCAAACTCAACCACAACTTACGAATCTAGGTAATGTCAACATGGCGTTATTAGGTAATTAATGAATTAATAAAGTTTATTATTCGACTTCCGTTGAGTGTTGGGCGAATACCTGACTGCAATACAGAAGCTTGCGCGTGCGATTCACGCCGGGTATAATAATATTATTCATTTATCAAATAAATATTTATTATTTTATTTAGTGAGTATTTTATATGCTTAAAAATAAATATTTATTTGTTCTATGGGTGCCACTATATGTAATTGACCAAGCGTATCGTAACGTCTCAGTCTTAAGTCTGGGAAAATTTACTTTCGTCATGATGGTGCTACTTTAAAGGTCGTATTTTTTAACCGATTTTGATGAAACTTGGTATACAAGTTCTATGAGTGAGTACATACTATAACGTGGCTACATGATGTTCACAGAATAAATCATTATTACAGATAACAACGAACCTCAAATGGGACCGTCGGAGCAAGCCACGGAGCCTCAGTCGGCTAAGATGTTGATATTCTTGCAGAATGGAGAACAAAGACTTATTACATTCACACTACCTAAAGAAAGCTGCACGCTTCAAGAGGTTCTCGAACAGGTACAATCATAACTAAAATTACTTATTAACAGGGTGTTTACCATGTTTAATAATAAAGGTGTTTAGTAGGGGACCGATAACCAGACGTTCAACTCGTGTCAGGAAGCAGGTAGTCCGATATGGACGCCTCTAACTGTCATCACCTACCCGCATTCTCCAGTCTCGTGAACAAGCTGGTTGGAATTACTAGCGAAATATCGAGCTCCTCGAATTAATTATTAAACATGATATACACCCCGTTAGTAAGTAATTTTAGTAGTGAAATTAACCATGTTAGTTTAAAATCGTAGGTACAATCATACTATTCATATGTTTGTAGAATTCATATAAATCGTTTCGCCGCGCCGTTTAGGTTAATAAATAAGTTGCCATCTTTTGGTTTCTTACGCCGCTAAAGTGAGCGTTTATCATCATCCTCTCTATGTTCCCGGGGGAATCTGTCAAGAGCCTGGGGACCGCTTACCTGCTATTACATCTCCAGAAATTACGAGCGATAAATTTAGAAATAGAAATAAATAATAGAAATAGCCCAGAAATAGAGTTGTAAGATCTTGTAATTGTTTACTAGCTCGTTTTCGCAAATAGACCTCCTCATTTGGGTATTTTGCGTGATGGATGGTATACTTGTACTAAAGAAAACTCTTACTAATACTTTGAAAGCTCCTACTAATTATTTGAAAGATATTTTGTTTCAACATCTTCTCAATTTCATTGCAGGTTAACGTTCCTTTTTCGGAAGATACTCATATACAATGTATGCAGAATACAAGTAGTGAAATAGATTACTTCGTGTCGGTTGGATCGACCACTAGAATTGAAGAAATGCTGGAAAATCATCCGGTTAGTATACATTTAACACTTTAAATCCACACTGATGGTTTTATTATTTACCGCAATTATGCGAGAGAAAATGATGATGAAAAAATGAGAGCGGTGTTGGTCTAGTGGTAGATACCCCGACTTTCATTTCGAAGGTCGTGGTTTCAAATCCAGGCACCAATGTCTTTTTCTTTAAGAAAATTTTATGTGCGCTATAACATCGCTCTTGCGATGAAGGAAAAGATCGTGAGAAAAGCCACGGCTTAAAATCACGCGCAAAGGCCCAATAGTAGGGCTAATTGCGGGAACACAGTAAAACTATATATTTTTAACTTTAAGTTTTACCGCAAAAATACATGCGGTTATTTCGAAGTAGTAAATTTGTTGCGGTCCTCATGGAAAATGTACTGTAATCGATATGGTAAAAACACATGCAGTATTACCGCTGGTAAAAACACAGCTGTACGGGACGCAGTATCGCGAAATCAGGAAGAATTACAAACATTAATAATACTGGCTAATGTCCACATGGAATATAGCCATATAAAAGAAGAAGAAGAGAAGAAAAGGGATAGCCCTACTAGAGAAATAAAATTTTTGATGTGTGTTTTCTATGAAATATAGATATTAAAAGGAAATTCCCACGGAATTATGCGGGTCACTGAATAAATGTAAATCGTTATATTTCAGATGCTAGTCGGCGACATCAGTAGCCGGAGTTCCCCCAACGTGATGACACCAGCGTCGCAAACGACCAGCGATATGTCCACGCCTGAGAAATCTCAATGCCCTGAAAATGGTATGTCCACTTATAATTTCCCACTTGACAGACAAATTGTATGTGAATTTGTGAACCTTTTTGTCCGTAATATTTGTATTTCCTATACTTTTTGTCGAGGACGAAAGGATATCGTTCTAGACGTTTAAAAGAACATTTTACTTATATCTTATATCTACACATTTTCCCGGGTCTTAATCCTGTGAAACTTCAACTTTTTTTACTTTTCCTCACCTCGACGTTTCGCTTATGTTAGAATCATCTTGGTCTCGAGGGGACTGATGTATGTGTGAAATGTGTAAATATGAGTTCCAATCGTGTTAGTATAAAAAGTTAATTTTACATCTTGTAAATCAATTTTTTTGTACATATTGACTGTAATATCAGCTGTTATTATTTTTCCCAAGGATATGCAATTAATGTCTAGATAGTAGTAGCACAGTTTACCTAATTGCTTTCTAATTATTTATTTATTTGGAAATCCAACGGCTATACCGAATAGACAAAACTAGGGTAACAATAACAACAGAAAGCCAATTAAAGGATTTCATTATAATTATTAGTAGTAAGTTAACTAATAATTATAATGAAACTTAATAAAATATTAATGAAATCCCTAAACTAAAGAAACAAATAGGCTCCAAATAAAAGAAAAGAATGATAAAAGTTAAAGTTAAAGTTTTAACTTGTGTGTTTCCGCAATTAGCCCTACTATTGGGCCTTTGTGCTTGATTTTAAGCCGTGGGTTTTCTCACGATGTTTTCCTTCATCGTAAGAGCGATGTTATTAGCGCACATAATTTTTTCGTAAAGAAAAACACATCGGTGCGCGGTCGGGATTTGAAACCACGACCTTCGGAATGAAAGTCGGGGTATCTACCACTAGACCAACACCGCACACAGAAAGAAAAAGAATGATAATAAATTTGAAATGTTCCGTCTCTTCTTTCAAACGGTTTGTTCCGATATATCTAAGCGTTTACATTTCGGCATCGAACGCATCACATCGAACGGATCGTTATATTCTTTGTATAGAAAGTTACACAAAAACGTCCACCGTCAACGTATACAAAGAATATGCGTAAGATGCGTACCGTATCGAAAGGTGTGGACTGTTAGCTTATACTCTCTCGTTCGACTCGGCAGCGACAGCGGCAGCGGCGTGCGGCGCGGAGGCGGAGGGCGCGCGGTCGCCGCCGCCGCGCCGCATCGACGGCATGCTCGCCGTCTGCAAGCTGTGCGGGTACACCGGCTTCGACTTCAGCAGATGCGAGAGGTAACCAGCTCCGCCATTCCGCTACCCTACATATGTTACAGCGTCCCCGCTGGGAACCATCCGCAGACACCTTGCCCGGTCCGCGAGGACCTCCGTCGGGGATCAGTAATAAATAAATGTTAAAAAAATATATAAATATTACACACAGCGCAATCTAGCCCCAAACTAAGCCCTAGGCTTGTACTATGGGTACTAGACAACGGATATACTACATATTATACTTTTTTTTTTTTGTAAATACATACATAATATAGAATACCAGATACAAATACTTATTTTTAAGCATAAATATTTGCACCTGACGGGAATCGAACCCGCAGCCTTCTGCGTTGCAGTCAGTCGTACGCCCCACGCGCCAGAGGCCGTCAGCTATACACTAATCTAAAACCCTACCGCGTTACTCTCGTAGAGTTCGACTCGTCGTCGTTTTGGGAATACGATGCTGTCGACCCCAAGGTTACCCCAAGGTAGTGTGTTAGGCCCACTCTTATTTAATATATATATTAATGACTTTGCTGATATCACTTCATGTATGACTCTGTTTGCAGATGATAGCACAGTACTATTTATAAATGAAAATAAATTAAATATCTCTAATGTAATTAATATGACATTGAAATCTCTAATTAATTGGCTGAATTCGAATAAATTAAAGGTTAATATTGATAAAACTAATTTAATGAATTTTAGACAGCGAAAAAATAACCTGACTCTTAATGTACAATATAATGACAATAAAATAAAAGAAGTTGACCATACACGATTTTTAGGATTGACTATCGATAACAAACTGACATGGAAAAACCACATTGACATTGTATGTAAACGAATCTATCAATTCTCATATGCATTATTTAAACTAAAAAACATAGTAAATTTAAAAGCTCTTCTAACGGCATATCACGGCCATGTAGCGTCGATATTGAGATTTGGTGTGATATTTTGGGGTAATTCTACTGACAAATTAAAACCTTTGATTGCACAAAAGCGGTGTATACGTTCAATATGTCAGCTGGGTAGAATGGAATCATGTAAAGAGTCTTTCAAAAAGTTGAGAATTCTCACTTTCCCATCAATATATATAAGCGAAATCGTTCAATTTGTTAAAGAAAATTTACATCTTTTTAATGAATTCGATGAAAATAGAAGGCATAGGGGAGATCTTCGCGCTATTACACGCAAGACTCGTTTGATGAGCATTAGTGTGTTCTGTATGGCTCCTACAATATACAATAAGATTCCAATTTCATTACGGATGATAGAATCTCCCTGGGAATTTAAGCGGGCTGTCAACAATTACCTTATGGACAAAGTGTATTATTCGGTTGAGGAATTTCTTAATGACAAGCATGATATTAAATAATATGTAATTTCCAATTTGACTCTGAATTTGACATTCCTTTTCTTTTTTGTTTTAATATTAAGTTGGTAATTTATTCACACATAACATTATTTTAATTAAATTATTCCGAATATGACTTATATGAATTTGACATGGTATTTATATTATTATTTTTTCTTATTTTTTATTTGACATTGTATTACATTTGAAATTTCACATTTTTAATTTAAAATTTAATTATTATTATCCTATTGTTGACGTTATGTTTATTTAGATTAATATTAATAATTCTCAATAACTATGTAATTAATTTTGTTATTGGATTCAAAATATGTAATTTTGTAATTAAATTCAAAAATCTTAAAAACGACATTTGCATACCAAGTTTAGTGCTGGTGAAATATGTTGGAATATTATTTATGTGACATCTCTGTAACCATATTTCGAGCAAATAAATGACATTCATTCATTCGATAACGGAGTTGAAAGCGCGCAAGCAGCGAACGGAAATTGTCGACGTTATAGCCTTAGACAATTTCTGCTCGCTCCTTGCGCGGTAGGTTATTTCAACCCCGTTATCGACAGCATCGTATTCCCAAAACGACATCGAGTCGAACTCGACGGGAGTTCCCAATGCCAAATAGGTCAGTCACTACAGTGGAACCCTTTCACAACCCCTCATACGATGGCCTTCATGACCCATCTCGCGAACCCCTGCACTGCGACACAGAAGATTCAGGGTTCGATTCCTGCCATACATCCGCAGAGCACCTTGAAGCGAGGTGTGGGCTTCGGCTTCACCCACCGAAAGTCCAGGGCTCCATAGCGCCATGACACTTGACCTATATCCTACTAATATTATAAAGCGAAAAGTTTGTATGTGTGTTTGTTACTCGATCACGCAAAAACTATTGAATCGATTACGACAAAACTTGGTTTACAGATAGCTAGAGTTTTAATTGTTTTTTTTTTGTTTTAGATGTAAAAGAGTATTCACAGAAGAACCAAAAGGTGTCCCAATAGCCAGCAAGAAAGTCGAACAAAAGAAAAAGGAACCCGAGAAAATATCTATGGAAAAACCGAGGTAATTACCTCGGTGAATTACCGAACCTTAAATTGTGATAAAACAAAATGTGCCAATTGTAATAAAAAAAGGTTAATGTTAGGGTAAAATGTGAGGAATACAATCTAAGAAAATAAACGCGAAAATAATATTCGTATAATCAAACTAAGTTGGAGCATAAATGGTTCAACTAGAACAACCTTAGTTTGTTCTCAGTTCTTGGGCCCTGTAAATTACATAATATATAACTTATACTTTTTACTAAGAGCTGTTGTGAATTATCTGACAATATTTTTGTTTGTTTCAGTTCTATTGGTGAAGGTATTAAAATTAATTTACTGAAACCGGGCATGAAGGCGCTTGCAGCTAATAAAACAGTAAGTACTTAGCAATCATTTGATCAATTTTATTAAATAATAGTTAAACTATGAACGGTAAATTGTTTGGCGTCTAGGGATTCGAAGTTAGGGGTTCGTGGTCCGCGGTTGCATCCGCGTAAATCCCAATCCTGTGGGAATTTTGAAAAATTATCCAATTTATATGTCCAATTCATTCTATCCAATTTATATACTACTACTACTGTTTGCTACTATTTGTCTTAAATAAATAATAATAATAAATAAATAAATATGTCTCTAGGTTTAGTAGTTTAGACTGTTTGGAAATATAGTTCAGACAATCAATCAATCAGCCAATCTGGCAGAACTGTGAATTTATAGCGCCCGACTGCAATGCAAAAGGCTGTGGGTTCGATTCCCGTCGGGTGCAAATATTCATGCCTAAAAATAAATATTTGTATCTGGTCTGGGTGTCTTTCTAAGTGTCATGTGTACGTAATAACAAACAAAAAGTATAGTATGTAGTATATCCGTTGTCAAGTACCGAAACTGCAAGCCTAGTGCTTAGTTTGGAGCTAGATTGCGCTGTGTGCAATGTCGTGCAATATTTATTTATTTATTATTATTCGGGATCGAACACCCACGGGAAGAAATGCGGTAACTCTATTATTCTATTCCTGGCCTGAATAGTTAAACAGAAGTTTAACAGTTTTTTCTTCCTTTTTCTTAACTTTCTATTGAGATTAATAACTTCAAAGAACTATGCAATTCATTTAATTTGTATAGATTAATCTGACCCTGATTAAATAATTGGCCATGTAAACTGCTCATTTGACTTTTCTCTACCAACCTGGCTAAGCTCGTTTTCTCCTTCAACAGCCAGTGCAAGAGAAGAAACAGACAAGAGTAAGGAAACCGAGAGGGAAACAACCGGATCCCGAACCGGTTATATTGACGCTGAGCTCGGATGAAGAGGATTCGAACAGCTCTATGGTAAGTACAACTGTTCAAATAAGCTCTATGCTGCAGCCAAACTGTGAGGACAGTTTGTTTGCTGTTTTAAAAAACAAACAAACAACAACTCAACCTAAATGCATATACCCTCTCTATTTATGGGTAAAAACAGCTGATTTTGAAGAGTGAAACCATATTAGACTGAAGTAGTGACGGCCTCTGTGGCGCGTCGGGCTGACTGCAATGCTGAAGGCTGCGGGTTCGATTCCTGCTGGGTGCAAATATTTATGCTTAAAAATTAATATTTGTATCTGTTCTTGGTGTCTTTCTATGTATAATTTGTATGTGTTTACAAAAAAAAAGTTAATATGTGGTATATCCGTTGTCTAGTACCTATAGTACAAGCCTAGTGCTTAGTTTGGGGCTAGATTGCGCTGTGTATTGCAGTGAAATATTTATTAATAATTATTATTTAACCTTTGGTTCTACCGTGTCAACCAAAAAAGTGTATCCCTTGTCTACCAGCAGTTTCAAGGTCACGTGCGCCTTCCCCGCGTTTCGGTTGAAATACTGCGTTTGTCTATTCATCACACAAGAAACTAAGATTTTTCGGAAAGATTGATAACTAACGAACATAATTTACAGTAATTTGTAGAATAAATATGGTATGGTTTTTATTTTATTGACCATTATTTATCACAACTCCACCCGCACGTTATTTTGTATTTCGTAAATAGTACTTGTCAACAAAAAAATAACCATATTTACATCAAAATAGGATCCAATTTCAAAAACAAAAATAATAAAAAATAAAATGGCGGGAAAATGATTTTTCAAATCGTGAATTTTTGACAGGTAATATTGATGATACGGACAACTTTTTTTTACGGAAGTTGATTTATTTTCGTAAAGTTTTTCAACCTGCCGGCAATGAAACCATATTCACACCAAAATACCCCTTATATAAAAAATAAAATCAAATAAACAAAAATCAAAAAATCACAGGACGGATCCGTCCTTCGGTCGAGGAGTGGTATAAGCAAATTTAACTGAAAACGGACTTTGACAAGTCATGTATTGTGTCAAATTTTCTTCAAATCTTACAACCAAAGAAGTTATATTACTAGAAGTAGAATGCTCATGTAGAACTAAAAAGTGTTCTGCTACATTGAGCATGTCCCTTTGTAATAGTCTAATTAGAAAGGGACATAACGCTACATTAGAGCGGTCCACATTTTAGTTCCATGTTAACATTCAAGTTCAAGTATGTAACTTTATGCCTACAACTTGTGACCAGTCCCAGGAAACTTTGTATTAAAGCTAGGCAATTATAAGAAGTGCCGAGGCGCCAACTACTAAATTAACTGTGACAATTTTCTGAATAAGAAGAATTTCAAAATCCCCTTTTTCACAAACTTAGTTGCTTTGTGTAAACTCCTAAAAAAAGGTACATTTATTTGAAATGTTTGTTGTAGCATGAACAGTCTGTCAGCATGAAGGAGCCTTCTTTGAGTGAAATTGAGGGTGGGACCCCCGATAGCGGTATTGGGGATATGGAAGGTAAGTCGCGATTGTTTTGAAATACTTAAAAAAATGCTTTCCAAAAAAATTCGCACCCGACAGGACTTGAACCTGCATCTCTGGGGATCGGTCCCAACGCCTTCCCAATTTGGCCACGGATGCATGTTCAATCGAGTCAAAATTAATTTTATAGTGCAAATATTTGTGTAAGCAACATTTTGTAATACAAATAAAATAAAAAGAACTTCATAGTCATAATAACAGATAAGCTAGATTTAGGTCATTCTGCCGTACCATGATCGTTTCTCGTTGTATTGTCGTCCGTTTGTCGCTCATACCTAAATAATTTATATTACTCAAACTAGGATGTAAACAAATAGCTAAAAAATTAAAAAACCGACTTCAAAAAAGAAACAAAAAATAATTTAACTCTTCGGCACGGCAATACGAATAAGTTATTATTTCATTTTGGTTCACAACCGATAAGAACTAAATAAATAAAAAGCGATCTTCGCAACTGAGTTTTGGCGGGAATGCGTTGAGATGTGTTTCTAAATTTTCATTTTTGTAAAACTTAGTGCAAATGCGTGTAAATTGTTTAATTTTGGGGGCATATTAATCAATTTAGTTTCATGAAAGTGTACGTGTAAATAAAAGTAAAAATCGGTGCAAAATATGGACTTTAGCTTAGTGTTATCTCCAAAGCTCCGTGAACAAACATTGTAAAACATGGCCCCCTTTTTACAATGATTCCCTCGACTTGACTTTAACTATGACGACTTGACTGTTTTGTTCAATGCAAATAACTTGCAAATATTGATAATACTTGACACTGGCAAATGTCTAAATGGAAAAGCCATATTAAAGAAGATAAACAAGATCTTCGCAAAACTATTCAGTTTTTGATTAGCAAAGGCTGTTTTTCAAATTTAGAATATTATGTAAACCAAACAAATATAGAATATTATGTAAACCAATTAAATTTAGAGTACCTATGTAAATATTCTGCCCTATCATGATCTCATAAATAATAAGTCGCCGCTATATCGTTCAGCAAATAAATTTAAAAAAAAACAACATCAATATATAATTACTCTGAAATAAAATAATAATTACCAAAGTAAAAAATCATTTTTTTTAATTATCTACGGGGTTTTAAGTAGTTAGGGTATGAGCAAGAAAGTTGTATTGCTGGAATGCGCACGTGGAATTAAAAAGCACAGAAAAAGTGGTCCGATCCTATGATTTTAGGGAGTTCATATTGCTCGCGTCCGTGGGGTTTAGCCCTAGTTGCCCTACACGTGACTCCTGGGTGGCGCTAAAGGAGCAATAACAACCTGGTGGGAGGCTTCGGCCGTGGCTAGTTACCACCCATCGGCCTGAGTCGCCTCGCCAAGCGGACTCGTCCGTGTTCCGATTCGTAGGCCGGTGAAACCATCCTCTGGAGGGCGAGTCGGAACGGTTGCGCTAATGCACACAGACCAATCTGACGCACAACGTAGTTTCTGCATCGGGTAGCTGGTCGCGGAGGCTAGCGGGTTCCGAGGCACGGTGCACCGCTAGCCGACCGCAGGTAGTAGGGGGCCCAAGTAGCGAACTAGCCATTCGCAAAAGGCTGCCCCGCCAACTCGCGAAAAATCCCGGGATGCGTCATGGTGCCGGTCGGCGACCGGATGAGAGGGCCCCATGGACATCCTCGGGGGGGCTCGGGCGTCCCCGCAGTCTCCAGGTCAGCTCCCCATTGTTGTGTTTTTTCTCTGTGTGTGTCTGGAGGTTCGCCGCAGTGCGCTTCGTTCCACTTTCGTCTTCCTTTACTCATTTTTTAACAATGTCAACAAGAAGAAAAAAGAGAAGCGTTCCACAGCGGCTGCACTCCCTCTCACTCAAAGTGCACCTCACTAATATTAGAGGATTGCACTCCAATCTCGTCCCAGTCCACCACCATCTTGAGACTGAGCGACCTGCTCTCTTTTTTCTTACGGAGACTCAGACACGCCACGTCAGTCGGTGTCCGTCTGACGTGGCGTACTTGAATTACCCTGGCTACACGCTGGAA
This sequence comes from Idaea dimidiata, assembly GCA_949358125.1. Classification (NCBI taxonomy): domain Eukaryota; kingdom Metazoa; phylum Arthropoda; class Insecta; order Lepidoptera; family Geometridae; genus Idaea; species Idaea dimidiata. The sequence goes on along the minus strand of OX442332.1, from coordinate 23,591,826 downwards.
CACAAATTCAAATTCAAGGCAGGAGTGTGCATATACGCCCGCGACGATATTTGTTGTCGGCGTCTCCGTAACCTCGAAGACCCCCGTTTTTCTGTTCTGTGGTTGCTGGTGGACACCGGCCATGAGAAACTACTCTACGCCGGTGTTTACCTGTCGCACAGTGGAGACCAGGAGACGACCAGTCTTATGGAGTATTTGAGTGGGGCGGCGGAAGTCGCTCAACTGAAGTACCCGTCTGCCCAATATGCCGTTCACAAGGATTGGCTCTTCCCTCACGAACGCACTGACCACGCTGGGAGAGAGACGCGTAAACTTGCTCTTACGCTAGATCTCACCCAGCTGGTCCAGGTGGCGACTCGGGTTCCTGATGTTGTCGACCATTCAGCCAATTGCTTGGACCTTCTTCTGACGACTGATCCAGACCGATATTCAGTTTCAGTTTCATCACCTCTAGGTAGCTCTGATCACTGTCTGGTAAAGTCAGTCTGTCTACTCCCCGTTAGACCAAAGCCTCAGAGGCACACGGCGAGTATGGCGGTACAAGTCGGCTGATTGGGACGAGATGCGTTCTTTTTTTGCATCTTATCCTTGGCGTCGAGTATGCTTCTCTTCCGAAGACCCCACCAGTTGTGCGGAAGCTGTAACAGATGTGTTGCGTCAGGGAATGTCACTTACATCTTAGGTGAGGCCATGGAGAGACACGGCGAAGCGCTAGCTGTCTCTCTAGACATCTCCAAGGCCTTTGACAGGGTTTGGCACGACGGCCTTATCGGTAAGCTTCCTTCGTACGGTCTGCCTAATGGTTTCTGTGCCTGGATTTCTGATTTCCTGAGGGACAGGTCTTTACGAGTAGTCATTGGTGGTTGCTCGTCTGACCAAATGGCTATTAATGCCGGCGTCCCCTAGGGGTCTGTCCTCTCTGCAACTCTGTTCTTGCTGCATATCAATGATCTGCTAAAGCCAGGTATCTATGGGTACGCGGATGACAGCACAGTTGTTGAGAGCTTCACTGCCAGTGCGCGAACCAGTGCAGGTGAGATCCAGTGTCTTAGGGAGGCGATGGTCGAGCGCATGAGCTTGACCTTAAAGGCGGTCTCCGATTGGGGTGAAGCCAATCTGGTCAGGTTCAACGCGTCCAAGACCCAGGCGTGTCTGTTCTCCGCTAAAAGGAGTCAATTCCCTCTGACTCCTACTTTTCGGGATGTGTCCGTGCCGATAACTGACCAGCTTGAGCTTCTTGGGGTCTCTTTATCACCATCTCTCAACTTTGGTTCATTCATTGAATCCAAAGCCCAACTAGCCTTGCTTGACTTGTACCTAGCACAGGTCCGATCGTGCATGGAGTACTGCTCCCACCTTTGGGACGGTTCGGCAAAATACCAGCTGGAGGCGTTGGAGTCAATTGAGAGGAGAGCCAAGAGGCTCATGAACGTCAAAAGCGACGATGAACTTGTGACAAAAAGGCTTCAAAGCCTTGAACATCGTCGTAGGGTTGCAAGTTGGTCGGTCTTTTATCGGATACATTTCGGGGAGTGTGCCACGGAACTGCACCATCTGGTTTTGCCTTCTCCATTCTACCGTTTTACATTGAGGCAAACTGAAAGGCGGCACCGGTTCATGGTTGAAATACCCGTCACCCGAACGAAACGATTCGCTTCGTCTTTCTTTGTTCGGACTGCAAGGGAAAGGAATCGGTTGCCTGAGTATGTCTTCCCGGTAGTATACAACTTGGGGGTCTTCAAGTCGCGAGTGAATAGGTTTCTTCTAGGTAAGCGTGCTACATCTTAGATCACATCGTCGCTTTCCATCTGGTGAGATAGTGGTCAAACGTTTACCTATCAACCAATAAAAAAAAGGCGTTCTGTCTCTTTCTAACAGTATAATTAGATAGGAACAGCATGATCAATGCTCTGGGGAGCTCTGTCCCTTTCTAATTCTTTGTAATGCAGGTAGCTGTCACTTTTCCTAAAAAAAGAACTATTATCAATTAGTCAAGCCGTCTTCGTGTAATCGATGAACAATGAAAATTTAGAAACAAATCTCAACGCATTCCCGCCAAAACTCAGTTGCGAAGATCGCTTTTTATTTATTTAGTTCTTATCGGTTGTGAACCGATTATGTGAACCGAAATGAAATAATAACTTATTCGTATTGCCGTGCATCAAAAGAGTCGTGTCGTGGATAGACAGCTTTTTTTTTCAAAAGTGGCAACCCTGTTGCATTGATTCGTTGCCAACGTAACAAACAAAATCTATCAAATGAAAAAAAAAAATGTCTATGGTTAGTTGACATGTTGTGCGGACTCAAAATGTAATAATTTGGAATTTCTTGATATTTATTGTGTATTTTTGTTAAAAATTATTCTCAAGTTTACTGTAAAATGGCAGAAGATAATTGTACTTCGAGCAAAGGTATGTCGAAGTTTGTGTACATACCGTTACAAAGACTTGGCGGCATCAAGTTGTAACAACCTCGTTGTCTTCCAGATATACCCCAAATGCGCAGTTATTTCGGAAGGATTCGTGTAGTATAGCAATAATATTTAGTAGATACGCTTTAGGTTATTACCACTTTGCTAAATTATGCGTTTTCTATAAATTTTACTCACATTTGACCACACGATATTTTTGTCAACGGTATGACTGCGCTGCACCGCATTGCTATGCTATAGATACAAATGTATAGCATTGTTATAGGCAGATGGTCAAACAGAATTCACGATCCTTTCCTAGTTCGTATTTAGTCAGGATTCCTACCCAAGAAACTTGCAAATTAACGAAATGCTCTGCAACCATCATCTATTATATTATGTCACTGACTTTTGCCAGTCCTTTAGTAAAGCTTGTGTAAATCTTACACATGCACCTTACTACATAATTATTTACACTGAATAACCAAATATAATTAAGTGTTATGGACAAAAACCAAATACACAACTAAAACCTAGTACCTACCACACTCAAAATCTTTAAAAATAATTTTGTAATGTCCTGTTTTAACTGTAGTATAGCTAATATGACACTTTGCACCACATGCATAGACTTTAAATTAAAAAAAAAGTTTTTAAATTTTTGAAAATATCTGGCAAATTATCATGTAAAATAAATATTTTACTGAGTTTCACCTCATGGTTATCCATTTGTCTGTCAAGACAGTTTTTAAACTGCCATTGATCGCACTATACAATACATATATCAAAGCTTCGGCTATCGGCTTTCAAATACCCTATGCAACTGATAATGAGTTAACTAAAGTATCTTTATTTGCCACTATTGTATTATTACTGCTTTATTTTACATAATAGACCTCTTTTTATACTTAGATGGAAGCAGAGAAGAGCTAAACCCGAGCAATTTGCAGGGTTTCATGACATCTCTAAACTGTCGGACAATCAGAATTGGATCCTATAGATACACACCTAAGGAAAAGGTACTTATAATTTTAATAACTGAGGTTAAACTAAAACTAAATACCTTAAAAAAAAAAACATGTATAAAACACAAAGCATGGTCAATTGAGAAATGATGCTCTCTTATATCTGTTATCTTTGATTGTATGTTAGTTCAAATGAATGCTCATCTTATGTTAATGTTTCTGTACCATGAATACCAAACTTTCTTGAGTTTCTTGTGTTTTCTTCTCAATGGAAGTCATATTCCGAAGAAACACTAAATTGCTGAAGATTCAAAATTGATCATTTGAAATATTATTAAATTTTTAAATGAATCACATGTTTAATTATTTACTAACAGCGCCCCGCGGTTTAACCCGCGCAGGTCCCGATCCCGCGGAAATATTGGGGTAAAAAGTAGCCTATGTGTTATTCTATGTATTCAGTCAAAGAGTAACAAAGTCACATACATACATATATGCAAACTTTCGCGTTTATAATATTAGTAAGATTTGATATCTTTTTACTTATCAGTGTTTATTTATGTAGATTGTAGATGACATACAATAGGTATAATATACTTAAATATTAAAACACTGGGTATGCCACAATCTGATGATGAATTGTCTGATGAAAATCAGTCATAAAGTTATTGGCCATCCATCAGTGGAGTCAAATGGTAAAAATGCATGTCTAACCCAGTTAGAAAGAGTCAAAAATTGAGGTGCATTCATTATTATTCTTAAGGTTCTACTAGTTCTCACTTATCTACATATTTCAGGTTTACATATCTGCTAAGGGTATCAAAATAGTAGCACCATCACTCAAAAATGAATCTAGAGACGTTGCTTTACAAATACAGTTGAAAGAAGTTGTCAGAATCCTTGTACATTTTGGGAAAGGTCTTCCAGTTATATTCTTATACACAATGAGCAAATGTGGAAATTATATACGAAAATCCCTTGACATGGTGGAGGATTCAGGTAAATAACAGTTATATTAACCCAATTGATTTCTCATGGTTTCTTCGCCTTCGGAGGACACATTCTGAAACCACACTAAAATTGTAGTTCCAAGTTGACATCAAAATGATCACCGATGATGAAATAATAATCATTGTCTTAATAAAATTAACTATTTGACTATGCTACTAGATAGCAACCCACTCCAGCTTCTAAATACTCTAAATGATTGTGAAAACTGTACCAAATCACCTACACAGACAGCACACATAGAAAGTAACCCCCCTTATAAACGCTAATTAATGCGCTGTCTTTTACTGTTACATGAAGTTTTAAAGTTGACAGACAGAGACAAACGTCACATAACTTAGTCATGTGTAAATAATATTTTATAAATAAGGGTGTAAATGTTGATGTCTACACAAATTCAGTGTGTGTGTGTTGTATCTTAGTCTATCCACCTTTTAAATTAAAAAGGTAAGAGTTTTAGGGGTGCAACTGTTTTTTTTTTTAATCAATGAGTTATTAGTACCATTGGATTCAGCTTTAAATATTCTAACATAAACTAATAAATCAGTTAGTTAATCAAAATATCTTTTGTTTTTAACTCTTCAATTGATTCCATATCAAATTCCATACCAAATCCAACAACCCATTTTGATTAATAACATTTTGATGATGTTTTCAATGAACATTTCCAATAATTACATCACTTCCTTTTATACAGGTCCATACTATAATCCAACGTCAAAAATAGATCCCTATAAAAGAATAACCCTGTTACCCGAGACCATAAGTGAAGAATCCAAAGTAGCACTGAAGGCTTTATTTGGTAAGGTTATGGATGAACTGAATTCTAGAGAAGCTAATGATATTCTGGTCCGGACATGTCCTAAAGAAACCAGTACGGTAACTAAGATGACAACAAGATCATGTAGTGTTTCTTCCGGATCAGGAGCAAAGAGGTTAGTATATTTTTAATAAATTGATGGAAGATGACGGTACTTTACATGATAATTACTAGCTTCACACCCTGCAGTTTCACCTGAAATAAGTTTGGTCTTGTATAAAATGTGTGTGTATTAATCCTGAGGACTATCTACATACCAAGATATATTCATAATTTCATAATTTATTCAGTGATTAAGTACACTTTCGCAAATCCTCGCATTTTTAATATTAATAGGACTATTTTGGGTCCCAAATTGATACCTCTTATCTATAGAAATTTTATACCTATCTTCAGGGCAGGGGCATTAAGAAAAACAACATTTAATCAAAAAAAAACCTCAAATTTCCAAAACTTTTTGGAATTGAAATTTCTTTATTCAAATCATTTTTTTATTCATACAAAGAATCGCCCTGCTGAAATTATTTATCTATAACTGTATTAGCTAACCACAACTGTTTTTTTTATTTACAGTGGGGTCCAACAAAGCCCTGAAATAAGACAAATATTAATATATCCACCCGGAAAAGGTGGAATTCCAATTAACACAGAAGATTACATGTGCCTTGCGCAAGATCAATTTTTAAATGATGTCATCATCGATTTTTATTTGAAATATTTAGTGCACGACATTCTGACACCAAGTCAACGTGAGCGAACTCATATATTTAGCACATTTTTTTACAAGAGGCTGACGACAAAGCCGAGTAAAGTTAACCGAAGTTCAAACCCGCATGAATGGGATAGTAATTTAACACCTGCTCAGAAAAGGCACGCAAGAGTGAAAACGTGGACGAAGAACGTCAACATCTTCGAAAAAGATTTCATAGTAGTTCCTATAAATGAAAATTGCCATTGGTTCGTGGCAATTATCTGTTATCCAAGCCTAGAGGGCTGTAGAAGTATGATTGATAACAGAACGGTAACACCGCAAGAGATAAAGAAAAGAGGTAGGTATTCATTGCTGTGCTGTACAGTTTTTGTATTACCTTTAGAAGGTAAAATATCTAAGATTTTAGTACTCGGCGGAATTCACACCCCCCATTATCAATAATCCAAACTATCAATTATTACCAGTAACTGAAAAAAAAAGCAAACTGAAAGTTTATCGCTGCTCATGCTTGCGGCCTTTCGAGTGTGACACACAGCCAAATGCGCTACTTGAAATTTGATGGGTCTACTTAAATAATTGAGCAGCTTTTATATTCAAAATTATTATGAGTTTACCCTGTAAGAGTGGTTCCAATACGTATTTGATGCTCAAATGGCGGCTCAGTAAATAAGTGTGTCATCATTCTGATATTATAACGTTTGTAGAACGGCGGTCGTCCATGCAAATAGGCAGCACCACCATCACTCCGGTCAACAAACAGGACCAACTCACCTTGAACTGTGACTCTGATAACCTGAGCGAGAGGGATGAGGCCGAGGCTGAGGTTAGTTCTTAGACTTAGATGTACTAAAATTACATGTCTTTATTCTATATAAGATGTCACATCTGTCTGTCTATAGAATAATTTTGTAAAAATTGTAAAAGAAAAACACAATCGCATCCACCAACACACTAAACAGCTTGTTAGCTAGGATTGGCTAATATCCCATACCTACCTTCAGACTGTGGTGAGTTCTAGGACATGTCAGTTCCCTCACCAGGCTTTCCTTTACCGTAAGAGCGAAGTGTTTTAAATGTAGTACTTGAAATAGTTGTTACATAAGTATTTATGTTTTAAAACTAGCTAGCGACATCATGGCGATTGTAGTTTAAGACATGCTCACGAAAAGCATTTGGTTGGGTTCGAACTTATTCGACAGATATCTTTTATCTGTGGAATGAAAAATCGGCTCTAAATGTATTGTTTTGTTTTAGGAAAGTGACTTGGATATGCAATGTGATTCTGACGAAGAAGAAGATAAAATAGCGGTGGAACCGAAGAAAGTTGAAGTACCTACTAATAATAAGAAAACAGAACCAATAAAACAGTGAGTATTCATTCTCAGATAAAGGGTTCCTGTGTAGTGCATTTCTCTGTGTAAAATATTTCTCTTTCTTCTCTTGCTAAAAAAAACATTGATAACAGACAGACAAGCAAGTATTCTTATAAGGATTCCATTTTAGCTTTTGAGGTATGTATTGAATGCCATAGCAAACTGGTCAAAGCAATGGCTTTTCAACCTTAATGGCACGAAATGCACAGTCTTGCATATAGGGAATCGAACACACGTCTGTCTTATAACTTAAATAGGGTTCAGCTTTCTGAAGTAGAAATTGAAACGGACTTAGAAGACTAGAAATATTTTTAAAGGAAAAATTCATCTTCAAAAATTCACTTGCGGCGAGATTTGAACTCGCGTCCCTGGATCAATATTCCAGTGCCCATACCGCTCGGCCACGCAAGTTCCCAAAATTCACTTGCGGCGGCTTGCGGGGAACTTGCGTGGCCGAGCGGTATGGGCACTGGAATATTGATCCAGGGACGCGAGTTCAAATCTCGCCGCAAGTGAATTTTTGAAGATGAAGTTTTCCTTTAAAATATTTCTAGTAAATATGCCTTGAGCAATAAAAACAAATTTACGAGGACTTAGAAGATTTAAAATGGGAGGAGCACATTACCACTAACAAAAAAAGCTAAAAGTATGATATACCTAATTAGAAAAAGCATTGGTGCTTTGACCCTAGAAATGATGCTTTGACCCTAGAAATTATGCTTTGACCCTAGAAATGATGCTATAAAACCTTTGTACGACCTAGTTTGGAGTATGCTTTTCCTGTTTGGAGTCCCTACTTTGCTAAGGATATTGCCCAATTAGAAAAAGTGCAACTTAGCTTGACAAAGATACCCAGAGCACTGAAACAAAGAACATATGAGGAATGCTTAAATAAGCTTAACTTTTCATTTTTACATGACCGCAGGAGCCGTGGGGATCTAATTGAGACATATAAAATACTAAATGGCCACTATGACCTCTGTGAAATATACACAAGATTTTCGTAAGAAATAAAAACAGACACCTTAGAGGTCATCGTTTCAAACTATGTCCCCGTGTCGCTAACAGTAATCATTATAAACACTTTATACGCAACAGAGTGGTGACAGAGTGAAACAATGTCCCTAAAGATGTTGTCTCAGCCTCCAACATCAACCAATTTAAAAATAGGCTTGATAGAAACATACTTGAAAATAAACAATAAAAAAATCTGGATACTAGTACTATCAGTTGTAACAACTGCTTGCCTGTCCATATATAATAATAATAATAATATTATTATTATTATATATGCCATTTTTACGTGTTTTTAACATTGTTACGGCAGGCGCCATATTCCCCATAGTTCCCCCCAGTACCCGATCCACTACGAACCCATTTCCATAGCCCAAGTAATTTTCACCCGTAGTTTATACATAGTTCTATCCGACCCGGGGGTTGTCCTTGGCTGCATTTTAAAGTGCAGACAGGGATAATTGCCGGTTTGGTGTCCATCACATATTTTGAAATTAAAATGTTACTAAAACGGGCCTCTACGTGTTGGCTTCGGCCCCACGCACGCCTCCCAAAGGTCCGGGTGCTCCATAGCCCCGAGAATCGAAAACGGTAACAACAAATAATAATAATATAATAGTTTTAGAAATACACTTTTATAGAGCAGCATTTTAATTCTTTATTAAATCTGTCCACTTATGAAGGCATATTTTATTCTTGAAATTTCAACTTTGGTCTAACTCGCCTAGTCGCCCGCCAAGCTTGTATAGACGTGCGGGTAAAGCAACGCCTGGCACCATCAATAATTCGATGGGTAACTGATTATGTCATAGCAATAGCAATCGGTACGTCAAGTTAAACCGGGTCCAGATATTATGTATCATGTTGCTGATTCGATCACCGTATCCGTATCGCCGACGCGTTTCAATGACAGGTCAACTCCGGTCCAGGGTAATTGATACAAATTATAATGCTCTTGTGAGTGATAAATTGATAACGTCAAAGTAAATAAGGCAAAAGCTGAGTCGTCCATGCATAGGGTCGTCTGTGAATGCGACTGTAAGACTAGGTGAGCCACACCACTTTAAGGAAAGAAGAGATTAGCTAACTTTGTAATGTATTGTTTCAGGCCTTGTATATTAATATTCGACTCTTTAGCCGGAGCTTCAAGATCGAGGGTGGTAGCCACATTAAGGGACTATCTAACTTGTGAATATCAAGCTAAGGTAAGATCGCAATTTACAATAATATGTTATACAGCTGCGTCCCGCATAACGTTTATCCCATGGAAATATCGGGATCACAAGATAGATGGCCGCGTTACTCGATAATGTAGCTATCTATTGGTTAAAGAAATTTAGTCTCTTTTGCATAGAAGTATTCATAAAAAGTAAATTCAGTGACCTAAATGATGAGACCAACAAAGCCAGTTGCTTGGTTTTAGACGAGTTATTGTATAAACAAACAGACACAAATAAATACTTTAGTTTAAATTACGTAAAAAATATCTCTATGTGTAACATTTGTATTATTACTTGATGGCCACTGTGCCGCGCCTGCCAAACTCAAAAGGTTGCGGGTATATTGCCAGTCAGGGCCAAGTATTTTTCTTTAGGATTATTTCTTCTATATTTATTTTTAGTCCTGATTCGAGCATTTTGTTGTAATATGTATGGATTTACAACAAAAAATGTATATTATTATATGTAGTATAATGAGAGAGCCAGTGATTTTCCCTTTAGATATATAGATATCTGTTGTATTCCTATGGATATGGAATTTTGCACACCCAATAAAATACATACAATATATTTATTGTATTGGGTGTGCAAAATTCTACAACATTATTTATAGAAACATAATTAAATGATTGTTTTGCATTTTTCAGGTAACTGTAAATAAAGTATTTAACAAGGACAACATAAAAGGGAGCTGTCCGAAAATACCTCAACAAAATAACTTTACAGACTGTGGCCTTTATTTATTACAATATGTAGAACAATTTTTCAAAGTAAGTACCTACTCTAAATATAATGTAATCTTTCTTCTTCTTCGGTCTTGACCAACCAACTCGAATATATTCCTCGTAGGTCTTGACAGATGGATGAACATCAAAATGATTATGTGGGTTCCTTTTTATCCGTTCGAGGTGTAGATCTCTTAAGAAATTACTAAGAATATTTTAAAATATCTACCCTGTCTCCTATACCTAGGGTGCTTGTGTCAGCAAAAACAATATTAGAAAATTTATCGTATACATGCCCCAATACCTCATCATTCTCATAACGAAATAAGTTCTTTATATACTAGATTTCTAAAATGTTGTTCATATTTTTGTTGCAGGATCCAGTAGTAGACTATTCTCTACCTATAAAACAATTAGCGAATTGGTTTGATGAAATAATAGTTACTCGGAAACGGGAAGAAATCTCAAATTTACTCAAGACATTAATGCACAAATATAATCCAGACTCACATTTGCATTTACCTGATATAGCATTCCCTACGTTAAATGGTAAATATGGGCATGCACATTTTTTGTGATTATAAATGCAAGATATTATAGTAATAATGTAGTCGTAAGTTGTAACACACTCACCAGCTCATCAGATTTATCATTATGATTAAACATATTAGGTGTATTTAAATTATTATACATCCAGTATCATGGGCTATGGATGGATACCCCTGCCCTTTGAAAGGCGTGCGTGAAGCCGAAACCAACACCTAAGAGTTAGAGGGCCTTTTTAATAACAATTTAACTCGCAAACAATGAAGTGGACACCAAGCCGGCGATTGTCCCTGTCTGCACTATAAAATGCAGCCAAAAACAACTACCGGGTCGGATAGAACTATTGAGAAAATTACTTAAATTAGTCTATGATCACACTTTTAAAACTTCCCGATCCCTCAGGCTAGAACGAAAACTTCCGAAAACGACAAGTAGGACTTAGATAATTTCAAGTAAAAATTTACTGTGATTGGCACAAAACATGACAGAATGTCAAAAGTCTATATCTCGGAAACTATTGACCCTAGATCACTAGTTTCTTAGCATAAATGATTATTATTATTTATTTATAGTATTATTAGAAATTATTATTTATTTATAAGTGATAGAGCTCTTCGACGGCTTCATTTTGGATGACAGCTGTCAAACTTAAAACGTCAATATCTCGGAAACTATTGACCCTATATCACTAGTTTCTTAGCCGCTCTTCGACATTTTCATTTTGGATGACAGCTGTCAAACTTAAAACGTCAATATCTCGGAAACTATTGACCCTATATCACTAGTTTCTTCGCCGCTCTTCGACATTTTCATTTTGGATGACAGCTGTCAAACTTAAAACGTCAATATCTCGGAAACTATTGACGTCAATATCTCGGAAACTATTGACCTTAGACCACTAGTTTCTTTTCTCTATCAGTTATGCTAAGAAACTAGTGATCCAGGGTCAATAGTTTCCGAGATATTGACGTTTTAAGTTTGACAGCTGTCATCCAAAATAAAGATGTCGAAGAGCTGTATTACTTATGCGAAGAAACTAGTTAGTTGACAGTCTGTCTGTCTGTCATGTTTTGTGCCAATCACAGTCAGTCTTTTTACAAAAACAATTCTAAGTTGTCATTTTAGGGAATTGTCTTTTTCAGAAGTTGTCCTTTTCGGAAGTTGTCGTTCTCAGCCTGAAGGTTCCCGATTTTTGTTCATTAATATAAACGCGATCTAGACAATTTCCAACAAACATAAATATATGGTAAACACTAGACGGCCAAATACAGAAACGGTACTCAAAATTTGAGTTCTACTTAAACAAACAAGCAGCTACTAAACTCAAATTCTTCCTAATTTTAAATTTAAAAGCTGGTAAATTATTTTAAAGTAGTCCTCAAATGTTGATTGGCGTTTTTATTCGGCTGAGTCGCACAAATTAGGCTACCCTAAACAGCTAAGCAAATCAGTTATTGTTACCTACATTATTATTTACAGGAAAATTAGTAGAAACAGAGGATGGTCCAGAAGACGGTGATACTGAGAAGAGTGGTACGAGCAAACTTGTAAAGTGTGACAGCAAGGAGTCTGAGGGGCCCACGTTGTATCTGAAGCAGATGCCCACCGGAGACATTGTAGTCAAACGGAACTTTGCTGACAACTCCTCCGACACCATCCATCTCAGGAAGACCATTCGGCTGTCAAGCGACGGGGAAAACAGATCCATGGTACACATGGTTAAACAAGAATTCATCAAGAAAGGTGATAGTGAAAACCAAATTTTAATCCCTATAAAACTTCACACCACCGGTGACTTTGTTAAAGACATTCAAAATACTTTAATAGTTAATAAGAATAATAAGACTTTAGGTGATAAAAAACACAGTGTACATAATCAAAATGCATCCAATATAAACTGTATTAGACAGAATGTTAGTGACAGTGATGGTAGTTCTTTTCTCAAATCAAGAAGGGTTAGCAAACTGGATGATGTCATAACTGAATCGAAGAAGTTTAAAAGGAACGAGTGCTGAGATAATTGTACTGCGTATATCTTACACCGTGTTTATTAAATTATTTATGATTTAATAAAATGTATAGTTAAATTCTATGGACTTGTATATACTAGTGATTATTGCTATTAATAACGTGTATTTAATACTATTTTATAAAATGTAAATTTAACTGTATCATATACAAGCTTCTGTTAAATACAAAAATGAAAGTGAGTATGCAGCTTTCATTTTGTGATTTTTATTTAATTAGTTAAGAGCTCTAGCCTAGAAAATAAAAACAATTTATTTCAATGTGACTTGTATTTATTTTTCCAATCCCAATACAAAATACTTGGAACAGACTGACGCATGGCTGCGCCAGGATTGAACCAATTGAGATAAATTTTGGTATAAAGGTGGTGGCGAGAAAATGGCATCAAGTTGGCAAATGTTGGATCAAGGCATTGAGTTAGTATCCTACTCAATGGATCAAGGGCATAATTTTGTTTTTCATTTTAGCTTCGGGGAAACTACTTATTATAATAGATTTCTAATAATCTTACTAATATTATAAACGCAAAAGTTTGTATGTATGTATGTACGTGAGTTTGTTACTCTTTCACGCAAAAACTTAATTTTCTTTACTTTAGGTGGGTGTCTTTATATTATAAGTTTGCAACAATAAACTATATTTACAAAATATAGCGTGTTCCGACGATGGCCATGGCCGAAAGTGTATTGTTCTAAACGTCTAGGCGAACTAGATGATGTTGTTTTGACATCAGTCATCATTTTATAAAGTTTAATAACTATAAAATGTAGCGTGTTCCGCTACACTTTTAACCGACAGCGCGCCCACAACGCCAATGGAGAACACAAAAGGGTCAAAATATCTATGAAATACTCCTAAATTCGGAGCGTAGATCATGTACAGACATAATACAGATTATGTATCCATGTAGATATCCATAATTACAGCTATAACGTCCACTTAGAACAATGTCTGCGTTAGAATATCCGACCCAAGTTTAGTTTATCAATTTAGTTACAAGCATAGCTAACAGGTGTCACTACTAGCGCAACAAACAGCAAATTAAAAACTTTATTACCTATCAACTCGGATGGCAACTTGTAATTTTAAATTCATATTCTAAATATTTTATGATTGACAATACCGTCAATACCTATATTATCAAATTACAATAACACTAAATCTTTAAAAAAAATTGAGGAATGAATGGGGCTCGAACCACCGCATGTGTAATCTCAAAGCAAGGTAGTTAACCAGTCTGCTAATCCAACTTTAACAAACGTAATGAAATAATGAATATATACCAGCAAACGGCTACTTGTTTATCTACCTACAAAATATTAATATAATGAATAAATTGTGGGTAGCTTGTAACATACTTTAAAAAAAACTGACCTTTTTACATAGAATCATTTCACACAACAAACGAATAAACCATTGTGGTTACTGTGCATTTCTTTCTTTTTTTAAAGTTTATTTAAAATATGTTGTAGTGTTATGTAATGAAGAAAACAATTAAATTACATTCGTTAAATCTAACGGTAAGTTAAAATATTGTTGGGATACTATGGTCATGTCTATTCAATGTCAAAAAGAAGCATTAAAATTAATAACCTGGTTTATCTACTTACAGAGAAAAACAATCCGGCCTATGGGTAAAAATATATGGAGAACCGGAGACCCAGTAACGACATAAAATGGCTTGTAGGGTCAAATGACTTCAAACTGGGACTTATCAGTGGTCAAGCGAAACAAAAGAAAATCTCCAGAATCTAGTGACATCAACTAGGGAGTGGATGAGTGGTAACAATTTGTGCCACAATATGGTGAATAGCATGAAAAATAGACTTCAACAAATAATTAAAACTTAAAGTAGGCCTTTACTCTATTAAAATATTGTTCTTAGTGTTGTGTTGGGTGTTTTTATAAAAAGTGTTTGCATTTTAAAAAATAAGATGTCACAAGTGATGTTATTGTGTATTTGGTAGAAAATGTATAACATAAATACGTTTCTACCTATACCATACATGTAATTCACGAAATTGGCATTATTGCAAAGTTAGAATTTTTTTATAGAACCACCCACAATACAACAAGTCTTGTAAGGCGTTGTTTGTAAGAATAAAGTGTTAAAAAACATTTTGTTTTCTTATTTTTAAAGTTAAGTGTAACTTATACTAAGATAAATCATACAAAAGCAAAAATAAATATATAAGTTATCACTTAATACATAAAATTCAAACAAAAAGAATTACTGCAGTCAGGTTTCGAACTCGATAGTGTCTGTCATGCAAATCCATATAAGATACCGCTGGACCAAATGATTATTAGAAATATGGTCTAAAATAACTAACTGTTGATAAGCCGTTTCGTTGTAAGTAGACGTTAGCTGTAGCTATGGATATCTACGGTGGTTACTTAAATCATATTCTGTCTGTACATTACATTAGTTTTTATTTCACTTCAATACATGCAGTATTTCCGAAGTTATAACGACGAGAAGTTTAAGCCTTTTGTGTAGATCATAAACTTATCTATAAAATGTATCAATACTTTTTTTCTTACGAGCCACCGTTTCTGAGATATAACGATTCAAAAAGTTATAAGTTGTTATCGTCATAATATGCATGAGTACGCCACGTATATACATCTAGAGTTGCTAAATTTTATATAATATATATATATAAAATATATAAAATGTTTAAATATTTTTCTATCGGTCATTGTAACTTATACTTACAATATAAAATATAGTACATAAGTTTTAACTATAAGAATATCAGGTAAAATGAAACCCAGTCCCTTAATCTTTACTTGTATTACTCACTGCTCGAACGCCAACTGAAAAAACTATTTTTTTCTTAAAACCAGGAAAGGCTCAGCATCAATCAGATATATATATTCATCAAAAAGTTTATTTACTTTTGTAAAGTCTCAAGATCATGTACTATTTTTACACGCAATAACTGGCTGTGATACGACATCTGCATTTTACAGGAGGGGGTAAAACAGCAGTTTTCAAAATGTTTGAAAAACAAGATTTAATTCAATGTGCTGAAGTTTTTAAAAAGAGTAGGTAATTCAACTCAACAAGAAGTTATTACCAACGGCATCCGCTTTTTTCTTTCTATGTACGGAGCTCCTAAAAAAACTACCAACATGCATATCGATGCTTATCTAAACGATAAGCATCGATATGCATGTTTCGTTAAAAATACTAAAAATAAAAAACAAGTTCAATTAGCTTGTCTTCCTCCAACCTCAGTTGCTGCTCACCAACATCTTTTTCGAGTATATTACCAAGTTCAAGTGTGGTTTGGTTATCAGCTAGACCCTACAGACTGGGGTTGGAAGTTGCTCAACAATATATTAGAGCCAGTTCAAACTTTACTTCCACCTGCGCCGGAAAAACTGCTGAACACTATTTTTTGCAACTGCAAAAAGGGATGCAGTGCTAAATGTGGTTTCAAAAAAGTCGGACTGTCTTGTTCTTTGGCATGCACAAATTGTCAAGGCCGGTCGTGCTCTAATATTAAATCACAAACAATGGAGGATTCGTTTGACCTCGACGAAGTATCATGCGATACATCGCTATTGACGCAATTTACTTGCATCCAAAATGAAGATGAAGAAGAAGCAGGAGAAGAAGAACAAGAATTTGAAACTTACGAATAAGACGAATAAACTTCAACACTTTTTTTTAATTTACATCGCTTTTATCTTTCCCAATCTTTGAAAATTTCCGTTATTATGCAATCATCATCATCATCATCATTGGCAAGTAACATCTATGTGAGATGATTTAGGCAGCGTCCGTTGGTGACATAGGTAGAGATAAGCACCTACGTTGGTGACTGACTAGTCCAATCCGTGACCGACAGATACGGCTACACTTTTGGCAGACCAAATCAGTGCCAGATTGTAATGGTGGTGGAGGAGGCAGAAGAGCGCGAACGTGCCGCGCAGCGCGTTTTCGAGCTAACTGCCCGAACCAGGTATTGTCGTGTGCAGATACACCCTCAGCAACAACTTTGCGCCAGCTTCCACGATCCTCTGCATCCTCCTCCCACTTATTTGGATTAATATTAAAAGACAACATGTCCCGCTTCACACTGTCCTTGAACCTCAGCATCGGTCGTCCAACTGGACGCTTGGCATGAGCCACTTCGCCCAGGAGCGTCTGTCTAGGCAAACGACCGGGTTCCATACGGTACACATGCCCTAGCCATCGCAATCGTCTCTGACGTAATAAGGCGGTTATGCTAGGAAGCTGTGAAGGCTGAGAATCTTTTCGCTTGTGACTTTGTCTTTCCAGGTCAGTCCTAGAATGCTACGGAGACAGCGCATGTGGAAGTTGTTTAGTTTCCGCTCTTGTTTAGCATACGATGTCCAGGTCTCAGCTCCATACAAGAGTATACTTAAGATGCAAGTCTGATAAACAGCCATCTTGGTTCTTGTTGTAAGATGTTTATTGTTCCATACTCTTGTATTAAGCTTCCCGAACATCGTCGACGTTTTGCCGATGCGACAGTTGATCTCTGCGTCAAGCGAGAGATTGCTCGACATCGTTGAGCCTAGATAACAAAAATTGTCGACAACCTCCAAGGGAGCACCATCCAACAAAATTACTGGTTTTTCCGTGACTCCTTGCGCCATTATAACGGTCTTCTTTACATTCACGGACATAGCAAAGCGAGCACATGCGTTTCCAAACTTTGACACAATGACTTGGAGCTCTTCTGGGGTAGTGGCGGACAAAGGCTGCATCATCCGCAAACAAGAGACTGTCCACAAAAATATCTTTACGGTAGCGACGGGATTTAAGTAACGCTATGTTAAATAGCTTACCGTCGTCTCTTGTGTGAAGATGTATGCCCTGACGGAAATCACCAAATGCATGTCTCAGAAGTAAAGAGAAAAATATCCCAAACAAGGTTGGCGCTAGGACACAACCCTGTCGGACACCCCTAAGCATGCGGAACGACTCAGATGGTTGACCGTTGTAAATTACTGTGCCATTCATGTCTTGATGGAAGGACATAACTAGCAACAATAACTTTGGTGGACAACCGACCTTCTCCAGCGCCGCGCAAAGGCCCTCTCTGCTCACGGTGTCAAAAGCTTTATTTAGGTCAACAAATGCAATAAACAGTGGAGTTCGTTGTTCCCTACACTTTTCCTGCAACTGCCGAAGTGTAAATATCATGTCCGTTGTAGAACGCTGCGCACGGAATCCGCACTGTGCTTCAGGATAAATGCGGTCAGCAAGTTTCTGTAGCTTACTTAAGATGATACGGGCAAGCATCTTGCCTACTATGCTCAGAAGGGAGATGCCGCGATACGAGTTGCAATTGCCGCGATCACCTTTGCCCTTGTACAATGTAACGATGTTGGCATCACGCATATACTGAGGCACTTGCCCCTCATGCCAGCATTTCACGAACAGTTTATAGCAAAGAGGCATTACACTTTGCACCTTCAAGATTTCCGTCAGGATACCATCATTGCCTGGGCTTTTGCCACATTTCAGTTGTTTTACAGCCTGGTGGAACTCTGCAATCGTGGGTAGTACATCGAGCTCTTCCATCACAGGTAGACTTGGGATGCTTTGTACTGCTGTAGACTCAATATCCACAGGTTGCGAATAAAGTTCGGTGTAGTGCTCTACCCAACGACCAAGTTGACGCTTACCATCAGTTATGACAGATCCGTCAGACTCCCTAAGAGGTGCAGTTTTCTTGGGAATTGGACCCAGTGCCCTCTTTATTCGTGCATAGAGACCACCTATGTTACCAGTGTAAGCGCAATCTTGGATGCTTTGGCAAAGCTCTGTCCAGTAGGCATTGGCGAAGTATCGTGTGTTACGCTGAAGAGCGGCCTTCGTTGTGCTTAGTTTTTCTTTCGTGGAGCTTGATGGATTAAGACGGTGGTTTAATGCAGCTGAATTTTTGGAGTCCAATAGTGGTTTAAGATGTTGTATATTAGCCTGGAACCAGTCGTT
The DNA here is from genome assembly GCA_949358125.1 of Idaea dimidiata. NCBI lineage: Eukaryota > Metazoa > Arthropoda > Insecta > Lepidoptera > Geometridae > Idaea > Idaea dimidiata. Next base: position 23,573,025 of record OX442332.1, on the reverse strand, counting down.
TTTCTGCGGTTGTGCAAGACCGAACACCTCCAAAGCAGTATTTGTAAGCAAGTCCTTGATATTATTCCAGCTTTCTGTTATCCGATCTATTTCTTTACTAAATTGGGTTACTAATTCTCTATTTTTTGTTTTAGTTACATCTATTTTCAGTTTAGCTGGGGTACGGGATTTGTGGATTTTCTTGGGTTTAAGGGAAAGCTTGGTCACAACCAATGAATGATCAGTATCACAGTCTGCACTATGGTAAGAACGTGTGTGTTTGATGTCACGTAGGTCTTTTCTCTTTGTCAGGATAAGATCTAACTGATGCCAATGGCCCGATCTTGGATGTTTCCATGAGACCTTACGTATTTGTTTGCCCTTAAAGTAAGAGTTAGTAACACATAATAGGTTCTGAGCGCAAAACTCAAGTAGACGTTGTCCATTGTCGTTAATTTTCCCAGTACCATGGTTACCCAGACAGTTGGGCCAAGACTCACTGTCCCGTCCTACCCGAGCATTAAAGTCTCCCAAAAAGACAAGACGATCACCAGATGGAAATTGGCGCGCTGTTGTCGTGAGATCTTCGTAGAAGGAGTCCTTAGTTTCGGCAGAAGACGTTAAAGTAGGGGCGTACACTGACAGTATGGTAATAAACCCAGAATCAGTAAGTAGTCTCAACGACATAATGCGTTCCGAAACACCTCTAGGCTCCTCAATCGACTCAAGTAGGTCATTTCGTACCGCAAAACCCACGCCATGCTCGCGAACTTCCGTTGCATCTTTACCTTTCCAAAAAAAAGTGCAATGTTCCTCTCGTATGGAACCTTCGTCAGCAAGCCTAGTTTCCTGTAGGGCTGCTATGGCAATATTTAATTTATGCAGTTGAATGTCAATAACTGCAGTCTTGCGCAGGTGGTCGTCGCAGATTGTGCTTCCACTGAAGTCCGGGAAGCCTGTCCTCATTGTACGGACATTCCACGTCGCTAATCGCATGAATATGGTCTTTTGGGTTAAATGTATTCTTTTTCGAGCCGCAGGTGATATAGTTAACGGCACCGCCTATCTAGCTGTTAAACTAGTATTCCCTTCACCCAGAAGGAATAAGACAACACCGAGGCGGACTAGTACCTTATTGACTGGGGGCTGCCCAGCTGAAGCGGGCGGTAACCAGTCAATGGGTCTACGATGGACCCTCCCACTGACAAGAGTGACCCCTGGCGCCCGCGCTGACGCCCATTTGCACGGACTTATAACCGGTCACTGCCACTCTCCGTGTTGTTTCCCACGCAACTGAAAGTTGTAGTGGGTGAAGTGACCTCTCCACGGACGCTACCTGTGCCTGGGACAACAGACTTTATGGCAACGTAGGAATGCCCAGATTCTACGTCACCCTCTCGACCTCACTGACTTGGCCCACAGGAACGACGAATCGATACGTGCGGAGCCAGGTTGGTTGCAGGTACTTAACGGATGCACCGACCCGGGTTTCTCCGTAGTTTTCCTTCTATGTATTTGGATGAAACTGTCTGATGTTGGAGAGTATCATCAAGGCTTTAGACATGAGTCATAAAAGCCCCCCTTGTCAGATTTAGCCATTATTATGCAATAGTTTTACATTAAACAGGATCACAACTGACCCGTGGAGTAGGTCTACTGGGGAAACCACGTTAAAAAAACGCGCTAAGTACATTATCTCATAGGTGGCGTAGAAATGTGTGCATTTTATGACGATAACAACTTTTAAAACTTTTTGAATCGTTATATCTCAGAAACGGTGGCTCGTAAGAAAAAAAGTATTTATACATTTCATAGATAATTTTATGATCTACAATTTTTGTCTGAGGTACTTTTATGATAAAACTTACCGTTTTGCTGAAAATCGCGATAAACTCATTTTTTTGATCTTTGACCTTAAATAAAAAAAATTTCTTACAGGGGAATGATGGGGAACTTCTAGACATTGTTTATAATTATGTTTTGAACAATTTCACAGAAATTCAGCTTGTTGGGACTTTATGTAACTTCGAATGTCTAAATTGACCGGACTATATAAAAATGAATGCCTATTTTGCGTTGTCACGGCAGGCATCACGCCTGACGGCTGGACCGATTTCGCTAATTCTTTTTGTGTTGTGTTTGTTATGATCAGGAGAAGGATCTTATGCCAGAATTTTTTGAATTTTGGATAAAGACTTACGCGGGTGAAACCGCGGGGCGCAGCTAGTTAAAAATGAATCCCTTTTTCCCTTGGTCACGGCATCACGCATGAACGGCTGGACCGATTTCGATAATTCTTTTTGCGTTGTGTTTTTTATGATCAGGAGAAGGTTCTTATGAAAAAAAAATGCTGAACCGGTTTTGATAAATCTTACGCGGGTGAACCGCGGGGCGCAGCTAGTAATTTATAAATTAGGTACCTATCCTTAGAATACCCCGCGGTTTTACCCGCCTAAGTTCCGATCCCGTAGAAATATCGGGATATAAAGTAGCCTATGTTACTCCCCGATAATGTAACCATTCTATTGGTGAATATTGTTTTTAAATCGGTTCAGAAATTTTGTAGCCTACTCGTTACAAACAAACAAATCTTTCCTCTTTATAATATAACTATCTGTGCCCCGCGGTTTCACCCGCATATTTTCCTATCCTGTAACGTATGTGACGCATCACGTATGTCATCCCAAGCGATGCTTATTATGATTATTATACGTATGATTATTCAAAGTACCAAGCGTTGCTTAACGATCATTTAAAGTAAGGTGCATCGGGGGAAGATCGGACTATTTTAAAAAAGTTTTATAGTCTTTTGGTTAAACCAAATTCTACTCACTCATAATAATCAGTCGTACACTAGTAGGTGCCTAGATTAATGTTAAAACATTGGGCTAGCGTTTTCTACTATTGAAGTTTTATTCCCGCTAACGGTGACCGTTTTATACGCTTTCAAAAAGAAAAGAAAAAATATTTTTTCAAGGTTAAGACCGGACCTTGAAGGGGTAAGACCGACATACCTTCTAAAACATTCTGTGTGCTAGTAATAACAAGCACTACCAGTAGAAAATATCTGGTCTTACCCATACTAATAAATCTCCAAAAATTGTTAGAGCATTATGTTCAACTTAAAAAGTTATGATCAATTTTTTTTTTTTACTGTTTTTGATCCGGTCTTACCCCGAACACCAAATTTTGAAAATCTTTTGTTTCTCAAACACTTGCAACTCTACAAAAAGTACTAATTTTTTTTCAGTTAGATTATCAGGTAAGCTATTATTAATCTAGATATTTAGTTTGTCTTTGTTACAATTACTTAATAAAAATGGAACTCTATGACCATATTATGATTTGGTTGGATACTTAACCTAGGCAAAACAGAACTTTTTATAAAATCAAATTTCTTTGTTATTTTTAATGAGATCTTCGTAGTATTTATTAACTCAGATAATCTTCAAAATAATCAACACATTGTTATATTAACGTATACTTTCAGCGCGTAACTTAAGTTCAACAAATAATTAAAAACTTATGTTTAAAGTTCTACAATGTTTTTGGCAATATTTGTGAAGCAGCGTAGTTTGTTATGCTCCTCCTTCGTGTATGTTGATGCTCTATGCGATCTTCTAGTATACTTTCGTGGCATTTTGTATCCCTGAAAAAAAAACATTAAGAATTAGACTTTGCCATATAAATATGTACTGCATTTTAAACATACGTAACTACACATAATTTACTTTTACCTTTAAAAAATCCTATTCGTAAAGGTCTAAGCTAATGGAGACAGTTGAAAGTTTGACAACCACTGTGATTTTTGTTTACGGGAATGACCGGATCACCTCAACCAATAATAATATGATTGGGGGAAGTACGGATCTTAGTCTACAGACGTCTTAGAGTAATTTTGATTAAATCAATTTATATATCTCCTTCCATTTATTAACGATAAATCTTCATAACTTATAAAACATTGAAGTACTTACCAGTATCTCAGTCCAAAGTAGGTGGGGGTAAGACAGGATTTTAGTATTTTTTTCAATTTGTTCACTTTTCACTTGGCGGTGGATTACACCCGTCCTACTGATCGCAGCAACGGACGCGAACTGTCAGGTTAGGCAGGACAAAATGGGGCATTGAATAATGTTGCCAGTAGTGTAAGATATCATTCTATTTGGCAGTTATTTGAGTCATATGTTCTTACCGTATCCGCTCTTACCCCGATGCACCTTACCCTATTTCTTATTTACTCCCTATACTAACCCTGTACCAAATTTCATGCCTATCGGTTCCTCCGTTCTTGAGATATAAATAGTGTAACAATCCGTTTGCTGCGTCCCGCGGGATTTACCCTCGTAAGTCCCGACCCTGTAGGAATATCGGGATCAAAAGTAGCCTATAACAAACATAAAAGAATTTTTCAAATCGGACCAGCAGTTCCTGAGATTAGCGCGTTCAAACAAACAATCAAACTCTTCAGCTTTATAATATTGGTATACATATAATATGCGAACTACCACTATTGTACTGTAGTCGTTTGAAATAATTTTCAATGCGTGAAGGCTGTAGAAAAAATGGCGACGATTTTTCTCCAACCCTATGGGACAATTGTTTGTAACGTGCTAATTTCGTGTTTGGCACTGGTATTTTTATTTTCACTTAACTCGTTGAACTTGGCGTAATTAGATTGGTAACTTGCCGCCGAAATTAAACAATTTAAACGCAATAAAACAATGTTTTTCTAAAAATGAAAATTCAGGACGACATTTCACTAACGCGTAAAAAACAAAAACAAAACGTTTATTAGACCCATTTCCAATTGTCTAGTGACCTTGGGAAGTTTAAGGAATCATTTGTAAACATGGGCGGCGGCCATTTACAAAAATTTTTCACAGAACTTTAGAGACAACACTAAAGTCCATGTTTTGCTCCGAATTTCACTTTCATTCCACTTGTAAACCTTTACGAAACTAAGTTGATTAATATGCTCCCGAAATTAAACAATTTGCACGCATTTGAACTAGGTTTCACAAAAATGAAAATTTAGCAACATCTCCTCAAAGCGTTCCCGCCAAAACTCGCACTTGACTGTGTCGATGCAAAAAACTTGCACATTATAGATAATACTTGACACTGGATAATTTCGAAATGGCCCTAATCGGTTCACAACCGATAAGAAATAGAAAAGAATAATAAATAAATTGTTTCTCCCAGTCTGTGTGTTTCTCGTGAGTTTCTCTTTGCTTGCAAACAAAAGGGAAAGTCTCGTTTTTTATGAGTAACAAATTTTTTATTTTCTAATTGTGTGTTCTAATTCTTTACTTTATTTTGGAAAATGTCTAATAAAGTAGATATCGGCTTTTTGGAAGAAAAGTCTTCATGGCTCTTTCATCCTCGTTTTTTTCCTAGTAAAGTAGGTGGAAAACCAGCGTGGTTAGACCTTAAAGATCAGCCAAATCCTATCGATGTGACTTGTCCGCTATGTAAGGACCCACTAATATTTCTTTGTCAGGTATGTTTGTATCACTGACGGATAAAGTTTTAATAATAAAATTGCGTTTGCATGAGATTGGGTAGGTAGTATACTTAACCTAACTTTATAAGAAACTAGCTGCACCCCGCGGTTTCACCCACGTTAGTCCCGTTCATGCGGGAATATCGGGATAAAAAGTAGGCCTATGTGTTAATCGAGGTCCCCAGCTACCTACTTATATTCCAAGTTTCATCGCAATCGGTTCAGTAGTTTTTGTGTGAATGAGTAACAACCTCACATACATACTTACATACAAACTTTCGCGTTTATAATATTAGTAAGAAGTAAGACTATGCGTTATTATTGCAGCCTCAGTCTAGTACAAATACTTCAGTCGGTCCAGAGTCTTAAATATTATCAAGGTTGGACACTAAGACTAAACTAATGTTATTTACCTAGTCTAAGAGACTTGTTCTTATGAAGTCATCTAGATAAAAAGCAAAAGGTTTTAGAATGGATGGAATGGAATGGTTTACAATACTTTCTAACTTCTAACAATATACCTACTTACAGATATATGCACCATATGAAGAGTCCCACCAATGTTTCCATCGCACGATATTCCTATTTATCTGCAGAAACGGCTCCTGCTCTCGTGCTAATTCCTCTGATAATTTATTAGTTCTAAGATGTCAACTACCACGGGACAATGATTTTTATTCATTCAATCCTTATGAAGAAAATGAGGAAGAGGTAATATATTTACAATACAGTCAATAAGGCCCTCTTGCAGTACTGGGTAAAATTCCTTTGCCTTTGACGACGCCATACGCCATATTATCAAATTGTATTTTATATTTTAGAATTTTTTAATAAATAAAAGTCCAATATTCTCTGAACACAGATGAAAAATATTAAACTAAAAAAATCTGACCAGTTATATGAGTTGACGGTTACTTACCACTGAATCAAACAATAGTCGATTTCGGAAATTCCAACGAAAACGTCGCCTTAACATTATATGCTTTTATAGATTATGGCACAATAAATATTTGTCGATCAATTTAAATATCAGTCTTTATCACTACTAGGTTTCTGAGATTTTGTCTTACTCTTGATAATTGTAATTGTTTTTTATGCAAATAAAGCATTTATCTATATCTTTATAATAGTAGTATGGTTCAAAAGGTCATAAACTATTTACTTAGTACCTACTACATAGTAGTGTTTGAACTAGTACTTCTAGTATCCTTACACTATGTGAACACACTTTTATGAAACAATTAGTATGTATTTAAAACACAAGTTTTCAAATACCCTCTTTGTTTGAGAAAAATCCCAGCAATAAAAAATCCCCCACAGCAACAAAAAAATCCATAAGCTCATAGAACTTGTTTAAACAAAGTTTCATCTAAATCGGATCTCACAGTGCGGAAATATCTACAGAAGAAAATCAGATTTTATCTATAGAGTGTGTGAGAAATACCCCACCGATCAAAAATCCCCCACGATAAAAAAATCCATATGCTCTTAGAACTTGTATACCAAGTTTCATCAAAATCGGTTTAGAAATACGACCTTTAGAGGAGAAGTAACATACAGAAAAAAAAAATTGCCCAACCTGAAGCATAGACCCTTCGCTCGCTGACGCTTGCTCAGTCAACAAAGAAGCAACCACCATATTTATACACAAACTCTTAGTAGCTATTGTTAATAAAACACTTTATTTATCCGGTTTTATCGCGTTTTTATTTATTATTTGAACTGAGCTTTCGCCAACTTTACAGTTGGCTTTTTCAAGGTTGAATAAAACCGGATAAATAAAGTGTTTTATTATGCAGAATCGCGAAAACCATAGAAGAAGCTATTGTTAAATTAAACTTTTGTTTGTCTAGGTGTTTCCTATGGATAAATGGCCGAAACTATGTGAACTATGTGGTGCTAAGGCCCCTTCTCATTGTTCAAAATGCAAAAAGGTATACTATTGCAGTAGGAAACATCAAATACTGGATTGGCAAAAAGGTCATAAGGAATATTGTCCTAAGTTGCAGGTAAATAAGTACCTTCTGAGGTCTTCCAAAACATTGATAAATAATTTAATTTAGGCATTTAATAAGCAGATTGTATAATAAAATACAATATTTACCGGATTTTACTCGCGTTTACATCTCAGTCAACCTTTAAAAAGCTAACTGTAAAGTTAGCGAAAGCTCGGTACTTTTGTAATAGTGCCGTTATTAAATAAACGCGAGTAAAACCCAGTAAATATAGTGTTTTATTATGCAAAATCGTGAAACCCTTAGATAAAATTAAGCAGATTGTATCTTAGTTTCTTGGATAGTTTTCATATTGTGAAGGAGTGGTGTAGTCACAATATACTTAACTTTGATAAAAATAAATAATTATTGTACTTAAGTAATAGTACAACAATCAAACTAAGCAACTATGGAAACTAGACGAGGTTTCGCCTAACGCACTAAACAGTACTATATCTGGTGTCGCCTAGTTGCTAAGCTAGATTGCGCTATGTGTAACGTCTTGCAATATTTATTGATTATAATAATAGATTATATTTTTCCCATAGAGTCAAGAAACCGTTCCTGTCAATCATTTCAGAACAACACCAAGTGGAAAAGCTGTTCTGTTCAAAGAATGGGAAATAATAGTTGATGAAGAAGATGAGGTGAGGATCCTTATCATGTTTTAACAATATTATGGCAGGAGAATTCATCTTCAAAAACTCACTAACGGCGAGACTTGCGGGGGACTTGCGTGGCCGAGCGGTTTAGGCACTGGAGTACTGATCCAGGGACGCGAGTTCAAATCTCGCCGCAAGTGAGTTTTTGAAGATGAAACTTTTCTTTAAAATATTTCTAGTAAATATGCCTTGAGCAATAAAAACAAATTACGAAACATTATGGCAATAAAAAATAAACATTTAACGAAAATAAATGCATCATCAAAGATCCTAACCCATGCCTCTTTATTACTCAACACCTTATTATAATATTTTAGGAGGAAGCTAAAAACGTGAACTTAGACCAAGAAATGGAGAAATACAAGAAAATGGTAGAAGAAAAGAGTACAGGCACTCTTGAAAACATACCAGAAAGTGAACTAGAACAATACACGCAAGGTCTCCCCGATGACAAGGTGTTTAAGAAATTCAGCAAGAGAGTGGCGCGTCATCCAGACCAGGTGCTGAGGTACGATAGAGGGGGAGAACCTCTGTGGATTACTGGGTCTGCTAGCGGTGAAACAGATGTGCCTAAATGCCAGTATTGTAATGGGGAACGCCAGTTTGAATTCCAGGTATGTTTAAGCTGATATAGACGGATATTGTAGGACGTTACGCACGGCGCAATCTAGCTCAAACCAAGCACTTGTACTATGGGCACTAGACAATGGATATTATTATACAGATGCCAAATTAGTTGGAAAATATCTGGCATGGAGGGGGTAAGTTTGCGCAGTATACTTTGCTCGCAAATGTAGTGCGCGAACTTACACCCTCCATTCCAGATATTTTTAACTAGTTTGCCGGCACCTGTACTACAATGCAACATTGTGTTTTTGGTACAATAAAGTGTTAATCGATCATTCTAGGGAATAATTGCCTTTGTCCTTTAGACACATACTAATAATATTTTGATAAATTTCAGGTAATGCCACAGTTACTAAACTTCATAGATGTTGGCATAGAATTAAACAGCATAGACTGGGGCGTACTAGCTGTCTTCACTTGTAAAGATAGCTGCAACAACGGACCTGCTTATAAAAAAGAATACATAATTAAACAAGATTTATCCACGTAATACATATAGTATATTTAATGAATATTTTTAAAATGTAGACCATGTTTAATTGTAGTTTAAAGAGTAGATGATAAGGCTATCTCTTTAAATTACAATTAAAACATGGTAACTTGTATAAATAAAATTCTATTTAAATAACACAAATTCGTAATTACTATAACCATAGATAAATTATTAAGATTAATGGTCTTTGCTATAACTCAATTTCCATTATTGTGTTGGTAGGTAGTTCTTTCAATGATTTATTTTCATACAATATTTTTAATTATTTTTAGTATATTCTATTTAAAAAAAACAGTCTGTTATGATGAATTTTATTAAGTTGTTTTATTCAAAATTACAAGTTAGTTCCAGATCCGAAACCCCTATTTCACCTGTTCTTGTCTGTCACACCCCTAGAGTGTTTTTATAACCCCCGGAGGCTCGGCGGGATGGGCAGCCCCTGCCCGCTGTGACGAAACGCAGCACTGTCTGGTGCTGAATTTTGTCACGCAAGGGCTGAGGCTGAGGGGCTGCCCTTCCCGCCGCGCCGGAGCCACGCAGAGTCATAAAGTATAATCATTTTTTCACCCAATAAGTCACCTAAAACCTTACTTTTAGTGAAAAACATAACCTCAGAATGAGTGTTTACAAAATTCATAAAAAAAAAACCTAGCGTCTCCGCGGGTGGGGAGTGGGGGGATGGAGTCCCCTCCCCTCCATGAAACGACCTCCGGTGAAAACGACAACGTTGATTTGCATGCATTTGAAGCCGGCACCGTTGAGTATAACTGTCATTGAAAGCGAGGTTTCTTGAGGCGACGCGGGCGTCCACTTAATGGCGTTGTGCATTGCATGAAAATTAACGCTATGGTTTGAAACGTGCAGGTTATTTCTTTGCGCAGCATGTGATGAAATGCTTTGTTTATTTAAACTTCTCCTCTACCTTATTGAGGATTCATCGAGCGATAAGATGTTGAAAAAAAAATACAAGTTGGCGGACATCAACTATGCCGTCCATAAATGTTCTCCTTTAATTTTTTTTTTCTTAACTCTATATTTTAATTTCCTTAATTTAATTGTGTGTGCTTTGTTTTGAATACGGCTTCTTACCAGCATGTGTCAATATATGGTTTTTCAAATGATCTTTTCTGTTACATCTAAAATCACACTGATCACATGAAAACGGCTTTTCACCGGTATGAGTTAATAAATGATTTTTTAAGTTAGATTTTCTGATACATCTGAAATCACACTTATCACATGAAAAGGGCTTTACACCGTCATGATTCATTAAATGAAATTTGAAATCTCGTTTATTATTACAACTGTAAACACAGATATCGCACGCAAACAACTTCTTATCGGCGTGAATGAGAGAATGTTTTTTCAGATTTGATTTCAAGTTACATCTAAATTCACACTTATCGCATGCAAAATCCTTTTCACCAGTATGCGTAATTATATGATTTTTCATGTCAACTTTTCGAACACATCTGTAACTACACGTATCACATGCAAAAGGTTTTTCACCACGATGGACAGATAAGTGATATTGTAAAGAACTTTTTGCATGACTTCTGAAATCGCATTTATCACACGCAAATGGTTTCTCACCAGTATGAATTATTAAATGATTTTTTAAATAATATTTATGATTACATCTAAAATTACACTTATCACATAAAAACGTTTTTTCATTATGAATCTTTAAATGCTGTTTTAATTTACCTTTTTCATCAAATTTGAGATCACACTTTTTGCAAGCAAATTGCAAGCCATGAATCGTTAAATGTCGTTTAAAATATTGTTTAGTAAAACATTTAAAACCACATACATCGCACAAAAACGGTTTTCCACCATCATGAGACAATAAATGCTGGTTCAAACTACTTTTTTTATTACATCTGAAATCGCACTTTTCACAGGCAAACGTCTTCTCAGCAGAATGAGTCAATAAATGGTTCTTTAAATGAACTTTTCTATCGCATTTATAATTACAACTATTGCACGCATATCCACCAGAATGAGTCATTAAATGGAAACTGAAATCACGTTTATCATTACATCTATAATTACAGCTATCGCATGCAAAAAACTTGTCATCAGTATGAACAATTAAATGTCTTCTTAAATTTGCATTAGAGTAACTTCTATAATCGCACTTATCACATGCATACGGTTTTTTTCTGGTATGACTCGTTGAAATTGAATGGTTTTTGAGATCACGTTTATTATCACATCTATAATCACAGTTATCGCATGCAAAAAGCTTTTGAGCGATATCCGTAATTATATTAGGTTTATTAAATTTTATAATAGATGCGATATTCTTGCCAGTATGAGTCTTCAGGTGCCTCTCAAAATTAGACTTTACATTAGATTTGTAATTACATTGATTGCAAGCAAACTTCCCATCAGTATTCCCATCAGTTGAATGTTGTCTTGAATTTGTTGTGAAAGTGGTTTGAGAGGACGAGGACAAGTTTCGTTGCAGTTCATACGACGAGGCTGTATCGGTGGCCACAGGATGGTTTCTCGCGGTGATAGGTCTGCATTGCTTGACCGCGGAACCATCTGTGAGAAGTAGTTGTAAGTTAGTTGTGTCCCTAGATGTTTGTTACAGCAAGTAAGTACTAAAAGTTTAAATGAGGAGAAATAGCCTTATGAAGTTTAATTAGTTCGTATTAGAGCGAAATAAAGACTTTTGCTCTATTATGAAAATTGACGAAGTTGGTCAAAGTAACAGTTAATTTACCATCCGCGCGCGTAGTATGACTGTGATGTTTAATATTTAGTGTTAGTAAAAAAAACACATTTTAGTTTCCGGGTTTTAAATTCGGGCCAAAACGGTGTAGTGTGTAACGGCTAGGGCGTGATCAAATATATTTTTTTTATCAAAACTAGCTCAACCTGGACTAGAATCAATATAAAAACATAATGTCGAGTTTATAAAAATCGTAAGAGTAATTTCTAGCGCAATATTCCACGGTCCTGTAAGATATTCAGAATTTATGTTGCCTATATCGCACATCTGCAGAAACAATGGCACAACTTACATTTACTGAATTTTACAGGAGAGCATTTTAAAAGTTTAGTCGGTACTTACCTGTGGTTTTAAGATTATTGTCTATTGTTTTATGTTCTCATGCTTTAGTAGACATATGTAAAAATATGTTATGATGAATTTCAATTTGTTAGGATTTTAGTAGTTACTTAAAAAATCGAATAAAAGAGGAAGAATCGTGCAGTTGTGTCAATATTATTTTTAAATGTATCCTAAATTGTCACATATGACCCTGAACTTAGTAGGAAAAGTGAAAACATCAAGTAAAAATTAATAAAAGAAGTCACAGTTAGCATGTATTTCTTTATTATAGAATTTAATAATACAAATATAGGTCAGCAAAAGATAAATGAAATAAAATAAACTATAAAAACCAAATAAATGTTCTATACCACAAACCATAAGACTAGCTAGTCTTTGGGTAACCACTCAAATTAACGAAAATAATTTTTTTTTATTAATCTTATCTTATATTAGTTTAAATAAAATTCTCATAAGCTTATTTATAATAATTAGAGTTATTTCAAACGACTTTTCAATTAAGTATGTCTTTGAAAACTTGAGATCTTTTGTCACACTATCATAATAATCACAGTAATCTTATCTTCTTATTTGATAGTAACAATAGTATTTTACCTTATTTAACTTAATTATTAATATTCTTTGAATTTATAAAGTGGAGATCGGCTTAATAATGTATTAATATTAAAAATATCAATGAAATTACCTATCATAAGAAAACTAGTAATAGTTTCGTGTAAACTATCCGTAGAAATATACTTATAGTTAAATCAGCCTTTGACTGTAAATTAGAATTAAAAAGTAAAGTAATAACAATAACAATAACAAAGTCTACTTCAAAAAATAAGAAATATTAGGAACTAGAAAAATCTTTGATCGGTTCATAATTTTGCGATAGTTATTTATTAGTATACAAGTAACTAAAGGTAATAAAAATACGCAATCAATAAGAAACAAATTTAACACATGCCACTTAAAGATTTGTATAAAAGTGTTCATAAAAAGCCGGAATAATGTTTGTGCGAAGTAACTGCATCAAATCAAGTTTTTTTGCTTCAGAAATTTTTAATTTGGAACTGAAAGCCTTTTTTAAGTTTATGTTATTGGGTATGGTAACATTATTATCAGATAATGCTCTTTCACTTCTGCGCAATCTAAACGACTTCAAATTTGCCTCTTTCCACTCAGAATTTTCGCTAAATGACAATTTGTATTTATAAGTATCAACATTTTTAGTAAATTGAATAATGGAAATTTCAGAAATTTTTATAGGATCTCCATTAATGTTTTTGTTAAAATTAAGATTTTGTTCGTCGGTCACATCTTTCCAATCATAAAAGTCACAGTAATTCATCTCGTTTACTACAAAACGATTGCCTTTTATTTTAGCTTCTCTAATCAAATGCACATATTGATCAGGTACATAGATCGGTCCTGACTTTTTAGCTCTTTTTATAGATTTTTCTACTAAAGAATGTGCTGTATCTCCTTCATTTTGACTATGGCCACTGATTAAAAACTTGTGGCACACAGAGTTAATATTTAAAGTTTCGATGGCGTAGTAGTACATATTGAAAACGTATCTAAAAATAAAAAAATAAAATACCTTAATATCTTTAAAAAATGTGCTAGAGACCTATTTAAAAGCATTCTACAAAACTTACTTATTCTTTTGTTGACCACAACAGTTATCGCTGTAGAAAATAACGTCAGCGCCCGGGTTTTCTTCAGCAATTTGTACCAAAAACTTATAAACACAAGTCCCTATTTCGGTAGATCCTTTACCTCCCAAGCCTTCGTGCCAAAAGAAACACGTCGTAGTGTTAGTTTTTGTATTAGTGATCTGGAATATGTATAATAATTAGTAAATCTAAAATAGAAACATGTAATTGTTATTAATAATAATAACTTTTTTAGTGCTTACAGTAAAATTATAGCAATTTAGTTTAGACTTATAATAAAAAGCAGAAGAATTTCCAATGGGTACAGGTAATTGAGCTTGTAGGTCATAAATAGCCACAATAACGTTGGTGTCTGGGTTTCGTGAAACCTTTATATCTTTTGCCTTCTCTAATCGGCTCAACTTCTTTTCATTTTGGTGAGTATTGTAAGCTTCTTCTAATTCCGCTTTCCTATCACTTGGAGAATGTTTATAAGATTCACAAAAGTTGCATTGGTCTTTTTTTGGCACGAAAAACGAAATATTGAACTCTGTGTTAAAAAATTTTTCATACGCGTACACTGATGCCGGTTTTTTATCAACATCCTTGCGTTGTCTTTCATAGTCACGATGTAAAGCAGCCAATGTTAATCCACCATCAATAAATTCTCGACTAGTATTAGCTCGTAAGTAATGACTTTCGATTCTTGGAATTGAGTTTATATGCTCCCTAACTGAGTCGAGAACTTCTGGATCCAAGGTTTTTTGTTTGCCATGTCTACCTCTCTGATCAATAGGTGCAATACCAATATTATATGGTTTAGCTTCGATTACTGTACGTAATGTTCGATATGCTATACCTAGCGTGTTCAATAAAAATGGCTTGCAAATTCTTCGAGGCTGGCCATCTTTAATAAACGCAAACCAACAGTTGGGAGCTCTTGGTTTGGTTGGATTTTTAATGCGACGACAGATTTTCTGAATATTTACGCAAGCGCTAAGAAAGTCTCTTTGTCGCTGAAGACTACCTAATGCCCAATATGTGTCAAATATTTGTTGTCGTTCTTCGTTAGTAAACTTTGTACTGCATGAAAATTTACAATTATTACACGCAGATCTCATTTTCCTTGCTTCAATAGTCTCACCCCTTACTGATGTATATTCTTTTCCCGAATTTTTTAATAGTCGTCTCTTATTCTTTTTCCAATTGTTTTCATTTCGTACTCTTTTTTTACCTTTTTTTTGTCGAGAAACAACAGAGTCTAAAGAATTTGTAGAAGAAGTACTGTTACGCCTAGCATTCGTTGGTGGAATGTAAACTTCATCACTACCCGAAGAAAAGTCTAAAGTTTCGTCCTGGTCATTAGCCACAGAACTTGGTCCTTCATTTTCTTTGCCTGCGGTAAAATAATACAACAACACTTTTAAACTTACAATTCATAGGATGAGAAAAAAACATATTAATATGAAAAATTAAATTACCGAAATCAGCAATCATTTTATTAACCTCATTCGTCATATAACATTGTTCCGGCCCATTATTATCCATTACCAGGTTATGAATATTTTCAGTATTCAGTGCTTGAAGTATTGTAGGAGACGAGGACCTTTCTCCAACAGCTGCTTAAAGACCAATTTTAATAAATTAGGTGATAAAAAATACCCTTCATTGCGAAGATTATCAAAACCACAGTTCAGCAATTATCGTCTGGAGTTATAAACAGACGAGAGTAACTTTGCATTTATAGAATTTACATATATTCAAGTAATATTGTGATCTGTAACGCGACGAAGCTTATCTTTAATGAATTTTAGTGTAGAGATAAATGGGACCTTGAAGTACGACATAGAATTCTATGTCGCCGCGAGAACGACTCTTACGCGAGTGAAACGGCAGGGTACAGCTAGTAAACATTTGATTATGATAATATCATTCACCAACCATGAACAATTTCTTCACAATCAGCTACTGTATCTGCTGTCAGATTATTATTATTCAGAATATTTCTAGGAATATTCATGTTAAGAGCTTCATAATCGGAATGATTAGCTTTTCGCAGTGGATCAATATCAGTATCTTTCTTTTTCATAAAATTATCTGAAATATAATTAGAGTACACAGACTGTATTTTATATTATTAAGTGTTATTAAATCTAGCCAACATAATTTATAAAAAAAATACCTTCATTAACCGACTTATTAGAATTAGCAGTACTACTACTACTAGACGAATTGCTTGACGAAGATGATGAGCTACTACTGCTTGATGAGCTGCTACTTGACGAGACAGAACGTTTGCGCTTCCTTGGCTCAGTGTTAGCCTGGAAATCTTGATTATTCTTTACTTCTTCATCTTCACATATTATGTAGTCTGCAAAGGTGACAAAAGTACTAAAAAACAATGGTTTCCAACACCAAACTTAAATCTGGTTCATATAAAATACCTTCGACAACACCCGATTCTTTGAAATCAGTTGCATCAACATTTTGGTCTTCTTTGAAAGACAAGAAAGATGAAGCTATATTATCAGGATCATTTAAAGGAACCACTGGTGCCTCGGGTTCAATAACAAAACTATTATCAGTTTTATATGCTGATGATGACACTTCTGAAAATTATAACACGTGAAAGTTATATCCAGATTCCTATAATTTAGGTAAGTTATTCGATTAAAATATTATATTAAAGATTCGAGCTGTCTAATATTAAATTAAAGCGAAATCCGACCAGCTGTTAAGCTTAAAAGCTTACAAACACAACTCACTTCAATGCTCATTCGCAAAATCTCGCATTTACAATAATAGAAATGACATTTTAAATTGTTTAAGGACATCTAAATTGAGGTAGTTATTGAAATATGTAAAACTGAGAAGCCTTTTTAAGTGCAGTAGTCAAAATAAATACTTACCGGTTAAATTAATGTTAGGATTTGTTTTAGAAAATGGTGGAGGAGCTAATCCTTGTTTTCCCAAGTGCACCAATCGATTCAATCGATTCGACATTTTAATTTTATTAAGTAACTGCAACTTATAAAAAACTGTAAAAAAAGTCACACTTGCTTAATTTTGAATATACTGGTAAAACTAGATCAACACATTTGGCAAATTTGTCGATGTTCACAGTATATATTGAAAATCATAATAGAACAACGGCACATTTGTGCAAATGTGTTATTGTTTCACTGAATTTTAAATTTTATTTGACAAATGTGTCATTGTTTCACTGTGAATTTCAAATATGCCGTTGTTGTTTTAATGATCTGAAAAATGTAATTGTCATATTTGTCACTTACGCCAACGCTGTTCTGAAAGCGACTACACCTCACAGACGTCCCCGCACAACTGACCAATGAGCCGTTGTTGAGGGAGAAGCGAGGGGAAAACGCATGATTATTACAACGACATTAGCGGCCTCTCTCCAAAACTATATAAACTATCTTAATGCCGTTTTGGCACTTGATAATTTATGCATTTTTGAACACTATGAGCCAAAAGAGTCATTTTCACATTTTTTGTAAATGTGCCATTGTTTCTGCAGATGTGCGATATAGTCTTAATCTAACTAGGACTTCTTCTAATCTTGTAACTTCGTAACACTACTTTTAGATTGACTTGCACGGCTATACTTATTTTTCATGTAGAAGCTGCTCAATTATTTAGATTCCCCTTAAATTTTAAGTAGTATTTCGGCAGTAGGTATATCAGACATACTAAGGACGAAATTTTATTAATGGTTTTTTCATTCTGTAATGTATATTGTTTGGACTGATTGCAATAAATCTTGGCAAGGTAATACATAGTTGTAGACCTGATACTCCCAGAAAGCCACGGGTTAGCTTGTCTTACCAGTGTCTTTATCCGAATTGTTTCTTTTCCTGGATCCGAGAGTTCTTGAGGCAATATCTTGATGTGACGATAAACAATCCCCTTCAACTTTCAATGTACCCAAAACATCTTCACTTCCCTCATCTAAAATCTTTGGGATTTCAAGTTTAACATCATATGTAAATTGCATGTCATCATCCTCAGGATCAACACAATTCTGTACATTCACCCATTCAACATTTAGAATATTTCCTTGAACACCATCACAATCCATTCTGCAATCATTTTCTTTTTTTATTTGTACATTTATGTTACCATTAGACATTTTAATTTTGGGTTGTTCATCATCACTATCATCAGATATCTGTGTATTGTCACAGTCTTCATGTGAAATATCAATTTGAATTTCTTCATATTTTACTTCTTCTTTTACAATAGCTTTTTCATCATCTGAAAACAAGGTATTGACTTACACAATGAACCAAGAAATTCTTTCTACAGGTTTACCAGGGTTCTTGCTGGTTCAGCTTTTACTGTATCAGCAGTTGCTGATTACTTAAATAAAACATAATAATATTATTCTGAACATTTGCTGATAAAACAATCAAATTTGGTCTAGTAAAAATCTCTACAATGTCGATAAAATATTATGCAGTTAAAATTCAGCAGTGATTGTAGCTGTACTGATATAAAAAACAATGCCGTTAATCCACATGCTGAATTAAAAAAAGAAGTACTTTAACACTATTAACCTCAAACTTCTAAACATCTTATATATAAAAATGAATCATTATTTCCCTTGGTCACGACATCACGCGTAAACGGCTAAACCGATTTTGCTAATTCTTTTTTGTGTTTGTAATCGTCAGGCGAAGGTTCTTATGAAGGAAAAATATCGATATTCCCTTGTGATCGGGACTTACGCGGGTGAAACCGCGGGGCGCAGCTAGTCATATATCTTATTCTTATTAATATAAATGAATCCCTATTTCGCGTTGTCACGGCATCACGCCTGAACGGCTGGACCGATTTCGCTAATTCTTTTTTTGTTGTATTTGTTATTATCAGGAGATGGTTCTTATGAAAAAAAAATCGGGACTTACGCGGGTGAAACCGCGGGGCGCAGCTAGTCATATATTTAAAAAAAGAGAAAATCTCTGACGCACTCCCCTATATATCACGAAATCTCAGAAACTATGAGTAGTAGAAGTCTGAAATTTTGCATAGGGGTTCCTTTTAGGACGTAGGTGCTGAATAAGAACGGATTTTTCGAAATTCATCCCCTGAAGATAATGAAATGAGGGTCGAAACGAAAGGTTGTATGATACTTTTTTGTTTTTAGAGTTAGACATATGAAAGATGGGTATGTTACATATGAATAACAATGGCGAAACTATTTTTCCAAAATTCATCCCCTAACATTGTGAAATAGGGGTTGAAATGTATTAGAAGATGCTGCCATTATCGTTGATAGATGGTGTTACTGGTAAAATTAGTTATTTAATAATTACACAGTCAGTAATAACCAGCCACTCCTTTACTACTAGATGTTATTTAAGGAAACCCTTATAAAATCATTTGCTTGTAGTGAGTATAAATCCTGTGACAAACACACAGTGCCATCTAGCCCCGTGGTGATCTGCTAAGCTTGTGTTACGGTGACTAGACAACGGATATACTACTTATATTTATTTTTCTTTTGTAAATACATACATATTATACATAGAAATACGCCCAGACCAGATACAAATATTTATGTTTAAGCATAAATATTTGCACCCAGCGGGAATCAAACCCGCAACCTTCTGCATTGCAGCCAAGCGTTCGCCCGACGCGCCACAGAGGACGTCGTCGTCTGTCTCCTATCTGTTTGTTATATCTTTTTTATTATGTTAAGCAATTAATACTATAACAGTTAAGCTGGCCCTATGCAGGGCAACTCATCTTGGCTCTTTAAGGTCTCTTCTTGGAGTGACAAAGAATATTAGGTCTTTGTGAGTCAAACTCTCACCTGGGCCCAAAACTGGCAAACATATCAGCTGCTTACAGATGTGCTTATTTGTTTTCATATAATAACAACCATCCTGTCTTTTTTTAAAGTTATTTATACATAGACTAACTGCGCCCCACAGTTTCATCTACATCCTGTTCCCGCAGGAATACCAGGATAAAAAATAGCATAGGTGTTATGCTACCTATAATCCAAGTTTCATCGCAATTATTTCAGTAGTTTGTGTGAAAGAGTGACATAAGTACATAACAAACATTCACATTTATAATATTATTATAATAGGATATAGAGGAGGTCTCACCTGTTTCTGAGGGTTCATGTTTGACTGGTGGTTCCCCAATGTGCGCTAACTCAGTCTTAGTGATCAGTGCATTAGTCAACTTTGACTGAAACCATAACATTCATAAATACAGTTAGTCATGATGATGATAAGTGAACAAATAATTTTAAAATGTGTTCGGTCTATCTATAACATACAATGAAAAGAAGAGAATTAGTGACTCACGCACGAGTTTCTTCGGTTACGGTACCATCGGTCCAGGGTAGCGTTGGACTTCCTCGCGGTCTGAATAAAGGTGCGACATCGTCGCAGCTGCGACACACACATGCGGCACAGTGCAGTCGGCCGGCCAGCCCGCTGCAGCTGCAATTGTCATCGTATTAATCTAATGCCCTACTTCTGCCCACACCCGCTACACACGGAAAACCCCTGACTCCCTGACACGCCCTGGCTTACCTTAACGCCGGTTATCACATCATACGTCTGTTCGAGCGCTTTTGCTACGCGGTTTGTGCTTCGATCGTCAGCTAGACACACTCGGCACACACCCTCCATAGTCGGTACTCCCACCAAACTCCCACAACACGAACCACAAAGTACTTTGTTTATACACGAACTAAGTGTTTACTCTTCGTCTCTAAGCTTTTATCTACGTCCCTAGTGATATAAAACATTTCACGGCCTGAAAGAGAGAAATAAAATAGGTAATCTAGTTTAGAATAAAACCAATTTTGCGGAAAATAGGTTTTCATGCAAAAGAAAGACGTAAGTATACTTCATTTTTTAATTGCGTGCAACCATTTGACACTTCTTTCTATAGAAATATTGTCAAATAAAAGGAACCAAAACGTCAGATTATAGTCTGAAATTAAAAAAAAAAACGATTATAAAAAAGTGAGAAAAGCCAATGTAGGTATTTATTTCTTCTTTTTGGGGGGTTGGCTTTGCGTGATTAGAAGCCAATGTCACGGTATGAATGGAAAAAACATCTAGATTGTTAGAGACAAGGGCTGATTATCATATTTATACGTTAGTAATATGTCTGTCTGTGATATTATTATATAGAATAATAAGATAGAATAGAATAGAAAAAAGTTCATTTGTTCTAAAGTTACACACACAGTCGTACAAAAACATAACATAATATATATATATACTAGCTGCGCCCCGTGGTTTCACCCGCGCAAGTCCTGATCCCGCGGGAATATAATAGTAGCTTATGTATTATTCCAGATCTCCAACTATCTACATACCGAGTTTTATGGTAAGTAATCGGTTCAGCTGACATAATTGAGTAACAAACACACATACTCACAAACTAGCTTTATAATATTAGTAGGGTGTCTTATGCAGCGGGGCCCCGGCCGTAGTGATCCTTCTGCTTCTGTCTACTGTGGGAGTGATTTCCAACCGGACCCTATTCCGTGTCGTGACAATCAATGTTGCGAAATTCGACGTGATACCGGCATTTTGATAACCTTTCGATGATTTTACCATGATTTTACCTGTCGATGCTGTCATTAAATGATGTCCGTAAGATTGAGGAGCCAAGTCATGGTTTTAAAGTAAAATCACAATTTTAGTAGTAACATCCGCGACCTTCGAGCGCTTTACCGTACCATCGCTTTGACGACGACGAGTCGACGCACAGTTTTTGCTGTCGCGGCACAACTTTCGATATCATTTAGGTTAGGGAACCCGGACCCCACGTAGGTATTTAATACCTAGGGACTCCACGTATCTTAGGTCCTCAAAATAATCGAGTTGCGATATAATAATAATAAATATTGCACATTACACACACACAGCGCAATCTAGCCCCAAACAAAGCACTAGGCTTGTACTATGGGCACTAGACAACGTATATATACTACATACTATACTTTTTTTTTGTAAATACATACATAGACACCTAGACCAGATACAAATATTTATTTTTAAGCATAAATGTTTGCACCTGACGGGAATCGAACCTGCAACCTTCTGCATTGCAGTCGGGCGTACGCCCGACGCGCCACAGAGGCCGCCAATATATGTGTCTACCTATCGATTTATGCTACTTCCTAGGCCTGGCCTGGTGCTTGTATGTTTGTATATTTCCTATCTTTGTTCGACGAAAAAGGTCTACTGTTCGCCGAACTACTAGTTTATTTATTATTTACTAGCTGCGCCCCGCGGTTTCACCCGTGCAAGTCGCGATCCTGCGTTGTTCGAACACCTACCTACCGCAATGCAATGATCCACACTTAAACGATCGCCCATTAAAGTACTGTTGAAGCCAGGCGCTACCCCGCGCCTGGCGTCATCAGTACTTCCCTGGTCGTCTGTTTAAGTGTGGATTTTTGCACTGCGGTAGGTAGGTGAAGTAAGTTAAAGTTTGTATTTCGTCATTAAGTGACGATGACGATGACGATGGATGACGATGATGATGATGCCACTCTACATCACTTATCCTACCCCTGTGTGGATTTTCATTCATTGAATGGTTATCACCCGCGTAAGTCCCGATCCTGCGGGATTTTCGGGATCAAAAGTATCCTATGTTACTCTCCATCATTTAAACTATCCCTATGCAAATTTTCATCCATTAATATTATCACCCGCGTAAGTCCCGATCCCGCGGGATTTTCGGGATCAAAAGTATCCTATGTTACTCTCCATCATTTAAACTATCCCTATGCAAATTTTCATCCAAATCGGTCGAGCCGTTTGACCGTGAAGAGGGAACAAACAAACAAACAAACAGATTTTCGGATTTATAATATTAAGTAGGATTACTCAAATACTCATTTATTGGTAATTAATCATTACATGTCAAAATTATTCATACAGTTCATAGAAGGAGTTAAGGTAGTGCCAATAAAATTAAATCGTAACAAATTATATAGTCGAAAACAATAATTAAATGTATGTTATGTGATTTCATCTTAACTACCTACCACAGGTACATACTTACCTACATTCGAGTGATACTAAAAGTTAAAATTGAATTTGTAAATTACATTAAAATTGTAACAGTAATTTTAATTATTGAGGACTTTTCTGATGAGAAGGTGGTTTCAAGTGTATCAATCAGTAGGTAGGTATCTAGTTCTTTAGGCACCGCGCCGATTCTTTTTGTTCCAAAAATCTTACAAATGTTTATATATGGGACCACTGGGACTGGGAAAAATAGCAATAAGTTAATAATTTTGCTTGCTTTGTTTCTAGTTATTAATTTACGTACTTTTTAAATTGATTTAACTATGGTCTTAACACGATCAGTCCAGTGTACCCTATGGGATACACGCAAAGCGGTACCGCCGCGCGCCGTCTCATTTAAGTAGGTACCCTATGCGATAGGTACACGACCACTAAAACAACGAAATTAAGCATATTTTATTTTTATCCGGATATCCGGATAAAAAGTACTTAGCCTATTATGTTAATCGAAGTCTTAAGCTATCTGCACACCAAATTTCATTGGAATCGGTCCAGCCGTTTCCGAGATTAGCGCGCACAAACGCACAGACAAAAAGTTAAACACGGAAATAGTACCTAAAAATAGTTTTTTCAAAATATCTTTTGAATTTCATAATTGAATCACTATGCAAGTGTTCATTTAATTATGGCACACGAACTACTAATTGTAATAATAAACTGTGTTAAATGGTTGCTGCATAAAATAAGGGGGATAATTATTACAATTATTAACCAATAATTATTACAATTATTTATTTATTTCTCCTAAAATAAGTTGCATGTAGCCTAGAGCTTTATAAATAATCATAAATACTTAGCATAAATACATAATGATGTCGTAATTAGTGGATAATATTTTATCTTAAGCTTAACTTGTGTGAGTTTCGCCTTGAATATGGTTTCTTACCAGCATGAGTCAATAAATGATTTTTAAAATTATACTTTCGGGTACATTTGAAATCACATTTATCACATGAAAAAGGCTTTTCACCGGTATGATTCATTAAATGGGTTTTTAAATCACGTTTACTATTACAACTATAATCACAATTATCGCATGCAAATTGCTTTTCAGCACTATGAGTAAATAAATGCCTTTTTAAATTCCCCTTAAAGGTGCACCTAAATTCACACTTATCACATGCAAACTGCTTTTCACTAGTATGAGTCATTAAATGCTTTCTCAAACTATCTTTTAGAAAATATTTATAACCACACTTATCGCATACAAACGACTTTTCACCAGAATGTGTCATCATATGCTCTTTTAAATTACCTTTTTGATTACATCTGTAATCACACTGATCACATGCAAACGGTTTTACATCAGAATGAATGATTGAATGTGATTTCAAGTTACTTTTGAAATTACATCTGTAATCGCATTTATTACATGCAAACGGCTTTTCACCAGTATGAGTCACTAAATGCTTTATTAGATCAACTTTTCGATTAACTCTATAATCACACTGATCACATGCAAATG
Organism: Idaea dimidiata; assembly: GCA_949358125.1. Lineage (NCBI taxonomy): Eukaryota > Metazoa > Arthropoda > Insecta > Lepidoptera > Geometridae > Idaea > Idaea dimidiata. The sequence goes on along the minus strand of OX442332.1, from coordinate 23,548,476 downwards.
GTTTCTCATCAGTATGAATAAATAAATGCTGTTTCAAATAACTTTTATTTCTACATCTGAAATCGCACTTATCACATGCAAATGGCTTTTCACCCGTATGAGTCAATAAATGGTTTCTCAAATCAATTTTTCGATTACATCTATAGTTACAATGGTCACACGCAAATGGTTTCTCGCCAGAATGTCTTACTAAGTGCTGTTTTAAACTACCCTTTTCATTACATTTAAAATTACACTGGTTACATTCAAACGGCTTTTCATCAGTATGAGTCAGTAAATGTTTTCTCAAATCAACACTTCGATTACATCTATAATTACAGGTGTCACACATAAACGGTTTGACACCAGTGTGAATAAATAAATGATGTGTAAGACTACTTTTTACGTAACTTCTGAAATCGCACTTGTGACATGCAAACGGTTTGTTACCAGTATGAGTCATTAAATGAGTTTTCAAATAAGCTTTTCGTATACACCTATAACCACATATATCACATTGAAACGGTTTCTCGCCAGAATGTTTTACTAAGTGCTGTTTCAAAGTACCTTTTTCATTACATTTAAAATTACACTGGTTACATTCAAACGGCTTTTCATCAGTATGAGTCAGTAAATGTTTTCTCAAATCAACTTTTCGATTACATCTATAATTACAGGTGTCACATATAAACGGTTTGACACCAGTGTGAATAAATAAATGATGTGTTAGACTACTTTTTACGTAACTCCTGAAATCGCACTTGTGACATGCAAACGGTTTGTTACCAGTATGAGTCATTAAATGGGTTTTCAAATAAGCTTTTCGTATACACCTAAAACCACATATATCACATTGAAATGGCTTCTCACCAGTATGAATGAATGAATGTAGTTTCAAACCACTCTTTACACTACATTTAAAATCGCATTTATCACATGCATAAGGCTTTTCACCAGTATGAGTCATTAAATGCCTTTTGAAATCAATATTTCGAATACATATATAATTACATTTGTCGCAAATTAATGGTTTTTTAAGAGTATGAATCAATAAATGCTGTTTTAAACTACTTTTTACATAACTTTTGAAATCGCACTTATTACATTCAAATTGCTTTTCACTATTATGAGTAAGTAAATGTTGTTTCAATTTACTTTCATAATTACATCTGAAATTGCACTGATCACATGAAAACGGCTTTTCACCGGTATGAGTCATTTGATGTTTTTTCAAATCTGGTTTTCGATTACATCTGTAATTACATTTATCACATGCAAACGGCTTTTGATTAGTATGTCCCAATAAATACTGCTTTAAAATACTATTTACATTAGTTCTGAAATTACACGCATTAAGTTTTTCATCAGTATGAGACTCCAAATCAGTTTTCAAATCATCTTTTCGATTACATTTAAAGGTAGGCGCCTTATCAGATGGTTTTTTCCTATTGTGAGTCAGTAAATGCCTGTTCAGATTACCTTTTTGAACACATTTATAATTACACTTACTGCATGCAAATGGCTTTTCGCCAGTATGAGTCAATAAATGCCTTTTAAAATACCATTTCGAATTAAATTTGTAGTTACAGTGAGTACACGCAAATGACTTTCCATCAGTATGTAGACTAGCAGTTGAATATGTGCTTTGAGAGGATGAGGACATGTTTTGTTGCAGTCCATGAGTCGAGGATGTATCGGTGATCACAGGATTGAGTCTTCCTTGTTTGACTGCGGGACCAGCTATAAAAGTAATGCTCAAAGTTACTTGTGTTTCAAGATGGAACATTCAGGTAGTCACGAAATTCTGAGGATTGTGTGACGTATTTTTCACTTGTGTGTCCTTCAGGCAAATACTACTGAACCAATTTCAATGAAATTTGGTATCATGCAAATAGCTCGAGACCTGAATTATAAAACAATATAAGTTTTAAATATGCTTTTCATTATTTTAAGCAAACATTGAACTAATTGCAATTAAACTCGGTACATTGAAACGCTTCTGGGTTTGGACCCCAAAGGTTCAGAAGGATAGATCCTTAGTCTAAGTGGCCTAATACCTATCTCCCCTAACCGCACGCCGCACACGCAGAGTTTGAGCAGTTTCTACAGGAGGTGAAGGACCTAATTGGCCCGATTAGATCACACCCTGTGATCATTTTAGGGGACTTTAATGCCTGGTCTACGGCGCGGCGTGGAGGTCTTCTAGAACTGATGCATGGGGCAGAGAGCTAGAGACATGGGCGGCGACATTTGGCGTAGCGGTAATGAATCGTGGATTGGTGCAAACGTGTTGGCGGGGTCGAGCTGGCTCAATTGTCAACTTGACATTCGCAAGCCCTGGCGTTGCTACACGGATCCGAGGCTGGAAGGTCATTGATTGAAGAGGTAGAGACGATGTCGGACCACCGATATATTCGGTTTGACGTCTCGACCCAAATCTCTGACTCTATGGCTGCTACATCGTCAGCTTGCGACGTAGGTCCTAGATGGGCTCTTATGCGTATCTGTATTCTGTATGGATTTTTGCACTGCAGTAGGTAGGTATAGTAAGGTAAAATGATGATAATGATGATGCCACTCTAATCTCTTACCCTACCCCTGTGTCGATTTTCATGCAGATCTGTCTAGATTTGATAAATATCACTCGCGCAAATCCCGATCCCGCAGAATTATCGGGATCAAAATCCTGTGTTACTCTCCACCAATTAAACTACCCATCTGCAAATTTTCATCCAAATAGGTCGAACCGTTTGGCCGTTAAGAGGGAGCAAACAAACAAATATAGCCCTGGTTGGAGTAGGTAGGTGTTCGACAAACGCGGGTACAACCGCGGGACGCAGCTAGTTAAAATATAAACTAAGATAAGCTATAAAAAACGTAACGTCAGCGTGGTCTAATTTTACCAGTAGCGCCACTTCTACTACTTGTAGTTTCTGAGATTTCATGCTACATGTATACATATATTGTATAATATGAGTGAGTGAGTCAGTGATTTTCTCTTTTATTAATACCTATAGATAAAAGGTACCTAGTTGTGTGTGCATTGCATGATGTACAGCTACTTACTCACCAGTGTCTTGATCCAAATTCATTCTTTTCCTAGATCCAAGATGTTCCGAAACATTTTCGCTTCCCACAACATCTGACATTTTCTGAATCTCAAGTTTAACACAGAGTGACGGTGTTGTGTCATCATCAGTATCAACAAAGTTCTGTACATTCGCCCATTCAATATCTCGAACGTTCCCTTTAACATCAGACATCTGTGTGTTGTTTCGTTCATCTGACACCTGTGTGCTATCAATATCTTTAAATGAAACATGTGTTGATTCATTTTGAATATCATCTTGAGTGAATTCACACTTTATTAATTCTTCCGTTGCAATATCTCCCTCATCATCTAGAACATTATGTGTGTATTTTAGTTTGTAATCCCAGACAGTCGCAGCTTTCTTGCATCAACCCTCATTATAGAACTTAAAAAATAATCATGTAGCTAAGATTCTTGAAATTTTCTAAACTTCCACTAATTTAGCTCAGATTAAGAAATAGTTATATGACAAAAAATAGACTAAGAAATGCAAGCTCAACCACAAATATTTTAGATAAAGGATTTATTTACATAACAGAAAATACCTATATGCTAAACAAATTACTACTTTGCTTTTTAAATTAACACAATCGATTCAAGATGACTTACTTAAATAGCTACCCCCTGCCCATAATCGTTAACTAATAAATTAACTTTTTAAACTAACATAATTGGAACTCATATTCACACATTTTACCGGGTGTTAATCGCATGATTTTAACTTATAATTTTGTAATAAAGACCAAGATCATTGTAACATGATGGAAACATCGAGGTATGAAAAGTTATAAGTTAAAATCATATGATAAAGACCTGGGAAAATGTGTAAATATGAAATTACTACTTTTTATATAGTGCTTGGATCACATAGTTTTGGAGTTTTCCCCATTGCCTTAACCTTAAGGCCTCCAAATTACAGACTAATAAGATTCACCATTTCATCTCACCTGTTTCCGAGGGCTCTTCTTTGACTTGGAGCTCTCTGATGTCTGCTAACCCTGTCGTAGTCTTAGTCAAATTGATCAGAGGATGTGACATCAACTTGGTCTAAAAGCATACGCAAAGTTATCATAAATACAATATGGTACCCTCCTTGAGATGATAATGTGTGGCTTAGAAATGAGTTAGTATGATAGAAACAAGGCTCAGACAACAGATAGACTAACCTAATTTAATTTAGGGTTGATTTTTCAAATCCCTAGATAGATATATCTTAATGTACCTATATAATAACTAAAAGAAACCATTGTGAGGAATAAACTGTCGCCTATAGTACAGGTTATCCTAGTTTAGGTGACAGTGACTCTTTGTATAAACTACAGTTAGTTGACCGAACGAGCGAAGCGAGTGAGGTCCAGTGTAGACGGGCCTGGCGCTTGTATCTTTGTATGTTTGTTCGACGATAACTTGAGTATCGTTGCTTCGATCTTCATGAATTTTAGTATGCGCGTAGTTTAGGTCCATAGAATTTATGAGTTCGAAGATGAGCCGGATCGGTAGGGGGGTTGGGGAGATAGGCGGTGCAAAAAGAGAAAAAAATCAAGTTCTAAAAATGTGTCAATAGATGTCGCTCAACATACCTCCTAGATCGCGGTATCGTTGCGTTTGCTTGCGATATATACTCCAAGATCTGACATTTTTGTAGGGAATGTTAACGTCTATTAGTGATCAAAGTAAATCAAAGTAAATAATTCATGTTTATGTTACAAATTGTGGTCGATTGTCGTAAATCTATACTAATATTATAAAGTTGAAGAGTTTGTTTGATTATTTGTTTGTTTGAACGCGCTAATCTCAGGAACTGCTGGTCCGATTTGAAAAATTCTTTTTGTGTTTGATAGTCCATTTATTGAGGAAGGTTATAGGCTACTTTTGGTCCCGATATTCTTACGGGGTCGGGACTTACGAGGGTAAATCCCGCGGGACGCAGCTATAAAAACGAAAGTCGTGTTAGTTACACTTTTAGAAGTTGTGCCACTGCCTATGTACTATCAGGCTATGCTAGACTTCTAGGTTGGTCCCTCACTCAACTATCTCATTAAAACACCATAATTGTTCATGCGTTTTATTCACTCCGAGGCGAGTACAGGACTGAACTAATAAAAAAGGCTTACAACTACATACTACTTTCTAATTACATGCGCACACATCAGCGCCGTAATATTATTCCCGACTTTCGTGGAACACGTATCCTTGTGTGTGTGTATACAAGGCACGCTACATCAGCCCCCCTTACAAAAGAAAAAAAAAAAAATCATCAAAACAAATCTTTGAATTTAAACCAAAAATCAATAGCATTTACTTAATACAATGATAATATCTTTTGTTCGCCTAGCGTAGGTACAATTCCCCCGTCGCTTAACATAAACAAATCAAATTACATTACATACCAACATAATTTGCTTAGTAGGTAACTTACTAAAGATTAAACGCACTATAAGTTATTGCACTGGTTTTACGCGTAGGTTTGTACTGGATTTCCAACGGTTACTGAGGTAGGGTGCGTCGTCTGCTGCACCTGTGTGATGGGTAGTGGTGAGACGATTGTCAGCTGCTTTTTCACCCAACCTTTTGCCCGGTTGCGGCATGCGTTCCACATCAGGTAAAGAATGATCAGCCCCATGAAGATGATTATAGCAAGTAGCATCATGCTCTGCTGATTCATTTGCGCCTCCACTTGGCTGCCATTTTGCGCAATGACGATCTCCTCCTTACTGTCTTTGCTGTAGCTTTTGCCCATCTTGAGTAACCGGTGGTTAGCCAAATAATGAATGTTACCTATTCACATTGTTTATTTATACTATTCAAAATCTGTTTATTTAACAAAATGTTACTAATAATTCAGTGCAATAAGTTAATGCTATTATTAAAAATAATATAACTATAATTTTTTCTTTGTAAATAATGTGTTCTACTTACAAAATTTGTGCCATAGTAATACATGTTCGCTTTGCAAGCATTTATTCATGCTTAAGGGTAGTGCATACTGCAAAAATATAGCTTTAAAAAATATATAGTAAGTAATGCTTGTAAAAAAAATTGTAAATATGTATATAGTTGTAAATCATTGTTATGTAAATAGTAAATATTTCTTAAATCTATGTATCTAATCGTAAATACAGAATAAAGTATACAGTTAAGTGAAACGAACTGGTCGTTTGACTATCCTACCACTTCTGGTTGTTTTAACATTCTTTTCGTTTACATTTTCTGTGTTATTTGACAAGTTATCTGACAAGTTATCTTCATCATTTACTATATAGGCTGGCTTGAGCCTATCAATAGTGACAGCGACTTGCCTAGTTGGATACTGCAATAAGTAAACTTTATTTTGCCTCTTAATAACTTGGTATGGCCCATCATATGGTACAGTTAATGGTTTCCGTACCGAGTCGTTGCGTACAAATACATGACTGCACTTATCTAAATCGGTGTGAATGAATATCGTGCGTGAGTCACGCGCCTTACATGATATTGGTTTTAAGTTACTTATAGTTTCGCGTAAGTTTAACAAGAAGTCATGTGAGCTGTCTGTAATTTGTTTATCAGAGATGTTGTAAAAATCCCCTGGTAAACGAATTGTCTGACCATACACGTATTCCGCAGAACTCACACCGTTATCATTCCTACCTGCTGCTCGTAACCCTAGTAACACTGTAGGTAGTTCATTCACCCACGATTCGCTACTCTGAAGTCGAGCTGAAAGTGCTACTTTCATTGACCTATGCCACCGCTCTACGAGACCATTACTTTGCGGATGATATGCCGTAGTACGTATCCTCTCTATACCTAATAATTTTAATAATTCCTTGAATAAATCGCTCTCAAACTGCCTACCTTGATCTGAAGTGATTTTCTCTGGAGTTCCGAAACGACTGATCCAATTATCATAAAAGGTTTTACCTATTGTTTCTGCCGTAATGTCTTTTACTGCAATCGCCTCCGGCCATCGCGAGAATCTGTCGATCATGGTCACACAATACCTAAAGCCTTCCTGTGTAGTTGGTAAAGGCCCCACTATATCAATGTGGACATGTTCAAAACGCTTGACCTTTGGAAATTGATGCAAGTCAGAGATGGTATGCCTATTTATTTTTGCTTTCTGGCACTGGATACAAGCTTTAGCCCATCGTCCAACATCCTTATTCATGTCTGGCCAAAAAAACCTTTTTGATACTAACCTCCTCGTAGCTTTTATACCAGGATGACTTAAATTGTGAATACTCTCGTACGCCGCTCGCCTAAAACTTTTAGGTATATACGGTCTAAAAAATTTAGTTGAATATTCACACCATATAGGTAGGTCATTATTTAAAACAAAAGATTGTTTGAGTTTTGAATTACCTTCACTGTTACGCTGATTTAGCAGTTGCGTTAGTGTGCTGTCGCTCTGCTGTGCGCGCGATATTTCCGAGTAGTCGATCGTTGTGGGACAGTGTACAGTTTCAATGCGCGATAATGCGTCCGCTACATTATTGTTTTGTCCATCTAGATACCTAATATCCGTACAAAATTCGCTTATAAACAATAATTGTCGAGTTCGTTTAGGAGTTTCGCAATTGCTGTTTATTTTACTGAATGCATAAACTAACGGTTTATGATCGGTAAATATTATTAGCGGTCGACCTTCGAATAAATACCTGAAATGTTTCACGGCCATATATATCGCTGTAAGTTCCCTGTCGTAGGTTGAATACTTTCGCTGCGCATCGCTAAACTTTTTCGAAAAATAGCCTAAAGGTCTCCATGTCCCGTCTATCAGTTGCTGAAGTACGCCGCCAGCACAAGAATTCGACGCGTCACTCATTAGCGATATAGGTACATTTATTACCGGATGCGATAATAGCACAGCGTCTGTGAGACCAATCTTACATTGTTCGAATGCTTTTATAGTATTGTCGCACCAACTTATTTTTGTGTGGTCTTTACGTTTTGCATTTTTACAAAATCGATTCAGTAATAATTGATGCTCCGCAGCATGGGGTATATTTGCCCTGTAAAAGTTTATCATTCCTAAAAATCGTCTCAACTGATCGACGGTTTCGGGACGGGGATATTCGATTATGGCCTTAACCTTGTGGTCCAGTGGTCGAATTCCGTCTGTCGTAACCTCGTATCCTAAAAATTCCAATTTTGATTTACCTAATTCACATTTCGAGACATTTATAGTTATACCAAATTTTTTAAATCTTTCGAAAACTTTTTGCAGGTGTTCTCTATGCTGCGTGGGCGAATCACTAGCGATAATGACGTCATCAATAAAGCTGAATAAAAAATCTAGACCTTCGAGAACCGTAAAATTCATGAATCTTTGGAATGTTTGGCTCGCGTTTCGTAAACCAAACGTCATTCTCGGAAATTCGAAAAGACCGAAAGGTGTGATGATTGCGGTTTTTTCAATGTCCTCAGGTGCGACCTTCACAAAATGATAAGCTTTATTTATGTCAAGTTTAGAGAAGATTTTCTTACCTGCTAAGATGTACGTGAAGTCGTGAAGACGCGGTACGGGGTAGCGATCTGGTTTCGTGATAGCATTGAGTCGTCGGTAGTCCCCACAGGGACGTATTTCACCATTCTTCTTCGCCACCACATGCAGAGGGCTCGCCCACTCGCTCTTTGACGGTCTACATATTCCTAGCTCCTGCATTACTCTGAACTCTTCCCTTACCTTGCGATATCTGTCCGGTGGTAGCGGGCGTGCTTTCGCATGCACCGGCGGGCCTGTAGTTTCAATATGATGGTACACGTTATGACTATAATTAGTATCCCCAAATATAATAGGTTTAGTAATCTCAGAATACTCCGATAATAAATCAGAGTATGGGTGATTACTATCTACAGTGCTAACTGAGGGTTCCGACCAATTGATTAAGCTACCTATAGTTAACAGATTGGTTTGTTGATCTATTAATTTTCGGGCGTTTAAATCAACTAGTAATTTATGATATTGTAAAAAATCTGCGCCAATAATCGGCTGCTTTACGTCTGCTATAATAAATGTCCATCTATATGGCCTTCTTAAGTTTATATTTAACACTAAATTCTTAGTACCATACGTCCTAATTACAGTGCCATTCGCTGCATATAATTTGTAGTCTGAACATTTACTATCGTTATACGGTTTTTTATCATATGGAACAACAGATACATTAGCGCCGGTGTCTATTAAAAATCGCAAGCCCGTGTTACTATCGAATACACATAGGCGGTGATTTAAAGATGCGGTGCAGTCATCCGCCGTCGACTGAACCGCATTTAGTTTACCTGATTGTTTTTATTGTCCCAGTTGCACGGTTTCACACATTTAGATGCCTTGGTACCGTAGCGAAAATGGTAAAAACACAGCCACTCCGGCGACTTCGATGAGCGTCGCTGCACCGAGGATCCTCGCGATCTCGACCGGTTGTCCCGCTGTTGGTTGTGCCGGGTTCTCCAAGGTGATCTGCTCCTCTCCAGGTTATCCATCCTTGTGCACAGCTTTGTGATTTCTGCAATAATACGATCCTTGTCTGCAATAATACGAGGCTTGTCCTTCCAGAACTCTGGCAAACGCGACGTCACACTGATCTGCGCCAGCGTCTCATGTTCCCCCGCGACGTCCGGAGCATCCACACGACGGCTGAGGTTTTCGTTCGGAGGCTGCCCTTGCGGCTGCCCCTGCGGCTGACCTTGAGGCTGTCTCTGAGGCTGTCCCTGCTGCTGCCCCTGCGGCTGTCCTTGCGGCTGCCCTTGAGGCTGTTGCATGTTCACTTCACACGAAGTTAATTGTCGGGGTCACCAATTTAGAAGTTGTGCCACTGCCTATGTACTATCAGGCTATGCTAGACTTCTAGGTTGGTCCCTCACTCAACTATCTCATTAAAACACCATAATTGTTCATGCGTTTTATTCACTCCGAGGCGAGTACAGGACTGAACTAATAAAAAAGGCTTACAACTACATACTACTTTCTAATTACATGCGCACACATCAGCGCCGTAATATTATTCCCGACTTTCGTGGAACACGTATCCTTGTGTGTGTGTATACAAGGCACGCTACACACTATTTATATCTCAAAAACGGCGGAACCGAATTTTTTTTTTTTTTTTTTTAATCTTTATTTAAGTAAGGGTACAGGGTTAGTATAGGGGTTTAAATAAAATATAGGGTACTTTAAATGATCGTACGGGTTAAGCAACGCTTGGCGTGGCACATACGTGATGGGTCAACAGGAACGATCGCACCAATTAGAATGAAATTTGGTACAGGGTTATTTTAAGGGTATAGATACGATATAGGGTACTTTAAATGATCGTACGGGTTAAGCAACGCTTAGCGTGACACATACGTGATGGGTCAACAGGAACGATCACACCAATTAGAATGAAATTTGGTACAGGGATTACTTTAAGGGTATAAATACGATACTTTAAATGATCGTACGGGTAAAGCAACGCTTGGTATGACATACGTGATGCGCCACATACGTTACGGGATAGGAATTTATGCGGGTGAAACCGCGGGTCACAGCTAGTAAGGAATAATTATTTTTGTGTTATCGTTTTTACACGACTGCCAAAGGAAGTGTTATGTTTTTGCCGTAAGTGTATGTATGTATGTTTGTATGTGACCTATTTTTGTGCCGTCGTAGGGCCTAAACGGCTAGGCCGATTTAGATAAACGATACATGGTTAGATTCGTCATGACCGCGTGAGTGACATAGGGTACATTAAAATAATAAATAAATAAAAATAATTATGTAAAACGCTATTAACCAATATTTGTAAAGACCATAAAAAACAGAAAACGCTTAACATTGTTCACTCAAGCAATATGTTTTATTCTTTCCTAAATTTACATTTGAAAAGTATTGCTTGTAAAGTTTTACAATTAAGTTTTAAAATTTATTAATTATAAAATTATCGTGTCCCGCCCGACTGCATCCACCATTCCTAAAGCTACTATAAGCATCTTGTTTTTCACTTTTCTGTTAAAACTGCAGTCGGGTTTTTTATTTTTTTAAATATTTTTTTACTTGTCTTTCGTTATATTATTCGTTTAATAATAATTCTTATTTTGTAAAAAAATAAAGCTGTTGGTGTTAAAATCCTACAAAAAACAAAATCTCTGTAAATGGATTCTCGTGAGGTCTCAGTTCGGGGCGAACTACTAGTTTATTATAGTATTAAGTAGAATTCCCAGGCATGTGCCTAGATAATTTTCTTCTTTCATTGGTCATGTTGTGCAGATCAAATGTACAGGGAACACTATTATAAATCTTGTAGTTATAGACCATATTTAAACCTTTCGTCAACCGTGTCAACCAAAAAAGTGCATCCCTTGTCTACCAGCAGTTTCAAGGTCAATCAAGGTCACGCGCGTCTTCCCCGCGTTTCGGTTAGAATACTGCGTTTGTCTATCCATCACACAAGGAACTAAGATTTTTCGGAAAGATTGATAACTAACGAACCTAATTTACAGTAATTTGTAGAATAAATATGGTATGGTTTTTATTTTATTGATCATTATTTATCACAACTCCACCCGCACGTTATTTTGTATTTCGTATATAGTACTTGTCAACAAGAAAAAAAACCATATTTACATAATTTCTTCTATGGTTTTCGCGATTTTGCATAAATAACAGTTAGCGAAAGTTAGCATAAAGTTGGCGAAAGCTCGGGTCAAATAATGAATAAAAACGCGATAAAACCGGATAAATAAAGTGTTTTATTAACCATATTTACATCAAAATAGGATCAAATTTCAGTAAACAAAAATAATAAAAAATAAAATAGCGGGAAAATGATTTTTGAAAGGCAATATTGGTGATACGGACAACTATTTTTTTCGGCAGTTTATTTATTTTCGTAAAGTTTTTCAACCTGCCGGCAGTGAAACCCATAAATAATAAATAAAATGAAATAAACAAAAATAAAAAAATCACAGGACGGATCCGTCCTTCGGTCGACAACGCCTTTGGACGGATCCGTCCTTCGGTTGACGAGCGGTTAAATAAAGATTATTATTATCTGACAAATAAAATGGAACACCACTGAATAAAAAACGTCAATAATATTAAAAAGAATCAAAATTTAAAAGCTTGGGTTCAAACTTATTTTTTATAATATAGAAGTATTTTATCTTAAAAATAGATACATTTTAGCCGTGGAATGAAAAATCGGCTCTTATTCAGAAACACAAGTCAGTTTAATAATTACATAGGTATTATACCATATGTTTTAGCAGGAATTTTGTGCAACTATATTTTACCAATAAGGTGTCTGAATGTCTTGTTTTTAAAATCTATAAATCTATCTACTACTCACCTATAATATTTTTTGCAAAGGTAGTCAAAATTAAATAGTGACCATGGAAACGAAACCTTTGTATTGCAGTGGGAAAAGATGGGATAAAAAACATTTAGGGACTTACACCTGTATTACTTTGGTACCAGCGATCCAGCGCTTCGTTGGACTCTCTAGCGGTCTTAACGAACGTGCGACATCGTCGCAGCTGCGACACACACACGCAGCAGAGCGCTGTCGGCCGGCCAGCTCGCTGCAGCTGCAACCATCCAATATGATCCAATACACCATTACACGTACAGGTGCAGCCATCCCGTGTGTGACCGTGTTGTATTGACACACCCTGGCTTACCTTGACGCCGGTTATCACATCGTACGTCAATTCGAGCGTAGTATTCGCTACGCTGCAAGTGCTATAATCGTCAGCGAGACACACTCTGCACACACCCTCCATAGCAGTGTGGATGTAGAGTAGTTATGACACGAACAACTCACTGATCACTGTAGGAACCTCGTATCATAAATAGATCGTTTAGCATATCTACATATCTCCGGCTGCAAATAATTAAAAAAACTGTCTTTTTTGTATGAGAACAACACGATAAATCCAGATAAATAAATCGTTGATTTGTTTGTAGTTTGTGTACCGTGACTGATACATAAACTTATACTTTGTGGCAAAGAGGATAAAACACTACGTTATACTTTGTGGCACAGACTAGGCTCCTTCAAGGAGCCTCCTTGTGGAATTCTGTGGTTTTTGTTTATTATCGGTTGTGAACCGATTATGGCCATTAGGAAATTAGCCAGTGTCAAGTATTATTAATATATTATGCAAAGATTGTTCATAGAGCTTTGGAGACAACACTAAGTCCATGTTTTGCACCGATTTTCAATTTAATTCCACATGTACACCTTCACGAAACTAAATTGAATAATATGCCTCCGAAATTAAACAATTTGCATGCACTAGGATTCACAAAAATGAAAATTTAGCATCACATCTCCTCAATGCGTTCCCGCCAAAACTCCTAATTCTGTGGTTTGCTCAAGTGACTTTTGAGCTCCTTGAGTTTTTTATTTATCGGTTGTGAACCGATTATGGTCATTAAGAAATTAGCCAGTGTCAAATATTATTAATATATATTAATAAGCAAGTTATTTGCATCGTACCATCGTACCAGACAACACCCAGACAAGTCGTTATAGTTAAAGTCAAGGTTTTCCCTTAGCGCAGTGTGTATCCTAAAGGGCCGTCCGTGTCGAGTTGAACCCGACGGAGCTTGCGCGTTGCTTACAAAACAATCAAAAGAGGCACTTATTAATCATCATCTTCCGAGTGATGTTCCCAGTTGCATCCCTCTCGGAAGCCTGAGGTCCACTAAGGTTAAGGAACATATTTCATGAAACAAGATTTCTCTATGCAACATTTGTAATATTTTATATTTACACTCATTGATATAGGTACCTATTTAAATTTTATTATATTTATTTATTACACTGCAACTAATGTGTTCTCTGTCATTCATTACATTAATGCAACAAGAAAACCAATATAAGGCAATAGGATAGACAGTTAGACACCTAAGAGGAAAGGATACAAAAATAAATAAATTCGTCATTAGAGCAAATATGCTTGTGCGAAGAACCTATATCTGCCATGCCATGCCATATCTTTTTTTTTATATTCTAATTTGAATAATGACAAAACATTACTAGGGTAAACCCCCTCAAAATGGCACCCTCTCAATGATTGGCACTTCACATTTTTTTTCTGGATATTAAGAATGTTTTCTTTTTTTTATGGTATAGCAATACAATATTTGGTAGAATATTCAATTTATTATACTAGCAACACCTATGTAAGTGTCAAATGTCAAAAGTCTTTCCGTAACTGCTGTTTTTAAAAGTGCGTTTGGACGAGTTGGTGAAATTTTAATGAAAAGTGTAGGTTTAGTGACTGGATTTAGTGTGAAAAAAGTGATTGTTAGGTAAGTTTCTATATATTTAATCCATTTATGATATTAAAGCGCATTTAACTTTATTTTGGAGTTGTAGGTATTGAAGATGTATCGACTTTTTTACTAGTGCCAATGACTATGTTTTAATTTGTTTGACAACATAATGATTGGCACATATGCCAATCGTTATACTTTCTGACTTTTGATTGTCTCGTGTCAAATTCTTAAGCAAACAATATTTTGATTGATTTTCAACTTTGTTCCTTAGTAATTCAAGCCTTCTCTTAGCCAAAATCAATTCTTAGCACTGCCAATCATTAAATCTTTTAGTAGTGCCAATGATTATACCTTAACTTTTTATTATTTTAGATTTGAAGAATGCCGAAAGTCCAGAGCGGCAAAAGCTATTCAAAAGGGTATTCAAATGCAGATTTAGAATAAGCTTTAAAAGATATAAAAAATGGGATGGGAAAAAAGACTGCTGCACGAAAATACAATATTCCACGTGCAACTTTGCAGTTTCGGTTATCTAAAGATTTTGTAAAAAGTCGACCTGGTCCCGATACAGTTCTGTCTAGTCAAGAAGAAAGTCAGCTTGTTAAATGGATCATTGAGTCTAGTCGTAAAGGTTTTCCACGGCGTAAAGAGGATGTCATAAAAAGTGTCAATCTCTTTTTGACTAAAAATCCCCGACCAAACAGTTTCATAGAGAATACTCCTGGGGACGGTTGGTATAAGCTATTTTTAAAAAGGCACCCGGAGCTTTCTATAAGAACTTCTGAAGCTGTAACCTCAGCAAGCTCAAAAGTGTCGGAAAGCCAAATTCGAAACTGGTTCAGACAAATCGAAATTTATCTAAAAGAAAATGGGCTATTCGAAATTCTTGGCGATCCATCACGAGTCTATAATGGAGATGAAACAAATTTCATTTTGTGCCCGAAAAATACAAGAGTCATTGCACCAAAGGGAGAAAAAAATGTCTACGAGGTGGACCATGCACAGTCTAAATCCTGCATCACTGTCATGTTTACTTTCGGAGCAAACGGTGAAATAACACCGCCAATGATTATTTTCCCTCTAAAGAGAATGCGACCGGAAATTCAAAAGTCTGTACCAAAAGAGTGGGGTATTGGCTTATCAGAAAATGGATGGATGAAGGCAGAACTGTTTGTTTAACCAGTATATAAATTTTTTTTTTCATCCAGCCCTACAAAAAAGTAACGTAACGTTTCCGGTAATCCTTTTTGTAGATGGTCATAAAAGCCATACAACATTAGAGCTTTCGCAACTTTGCCAAAGTCTCGGAATAATATTGATAGCCCTTTACCCAAATGCAACGCGACTATTGCAACCAGCCGACGTAGCTGCATTTCGGCCCATTAAAGTTATGTGGCGGAAAGCTGTACTGGAATGGCGGATAAACAACTTGACAAAAACTTTACTAAAAACAGATGTGGGGCCTATATTGGAAACATTATTATCAAAAATAAAGAAATCAACGTTACAAAATGGGTTTGAGGCATGTGGATTATGTCCATTTAATCCAGACAAAGTTGACTAAGTACACCAAATGTTTGATGCCATCCCGGCCACAGCAAGTCATTTTAGATGATATTCGTGCCGAGAGTATGAATTATCAAACATTTGAAGAAATTGTCGGGCCACAGTTGATTCGTAAAATGAAGAATTCGATAGTGGGCAAGTCAATAGAAGCAAAAAAGTTATACGAAATTTACAAACATCTTACACTCAACGCTAAACATGATTATACTACACATGAAGTGATGTTAAACCAAGAAACGACTGATTTGGATGAAGATATAACAAATTTGGAACAAACTTTGGAAATCAATGAGTCTATAACAAAAGAAGACGCATCTGATGGCGCATTTCCTAAGGTCGTTTCAGATATCGCAGAACATAAAAATACCATTGAAATTAAAACTGCCGAATCAGAAGAGTCTAATTCGCCATGTATCCTTTCACTCACTAATGCTTTAACAGTACCAGAACCTATACAAACTGTAGAGATTATTTCTGAGCATCAAACAGGAAACGAACCATTTTGTATTCCATCAACTAGTCGACAAAATGTAGAATTTATTGGAGGTGAATGGGTACTCGTGGATGTATCTGAGAGCCCTAAAAAGAAATTTAAGGATTTTTTGCCATTGCCAAAAACGCCCATCAAAAAGCAAAAACTAGGTGTACAGCCACAAAACCGTACTTTTGTCTTAACTAGTAAAGATTGGGAAGATGCGGAGATGGAAAAACAACAAAAAAAATTGGATATCATTCAACAAAAAGAAGCTAAGAGAAAAGCAAGATTAGAAAAAGCAGAATTAAATCGCTCAACCAAAATTAAAAAACAAATTAACAACCAAAACAAAAAGAAAGGAAAGATTGAAAATCGAAGCAAGAAAAATGGAGCTAAAAGTTCTAAGATTACGATACTTTCAAATATTTTACTAAAACCTGCCAATACAACAAATTTAGAATCAGATAAAGGAAATATTGAAAAAGAAAAACACTAAGTGACTATCAATAACCAACCAATTACGGACAAGGACGAACAGATACGGCAGCCTTTATCCACAATTTTTCGAGAGAACAAGGGTTTTACTACAAACGAAGAATTAATAGAGAAAATAGAGAGCCAGAACATTAATATAGAACAGGAAAAACCAAAACAAAGAACTTCCGCAAAAGGTCGAGAAAACAAGAAAAGTTTAAGAAATAAAGACAGATCAAACAATGTACCAGAAGAGAGTAAGAGACATGGTGGACCAACCAAACCTTTGTCGAACGAAGACCTACTAAGAATATTAGAAGTAGATTAATTTAACTTAAATCTAAGAAGAATAGTAAGTAAGACGGTATCATTTTTAAGACTGCCTACAGTGCCAATGATTATACTTAATTCATATGCCAATTATTATATGTAAGTGCCAATGATTGTAACATTCCATAGAAATACATAGAATTCGATGTTCCAGTTTATAAATGTTTATTTTTTAAATTAATGCGACTTGTTATTTAAGCTCATGAAATAAATTTACCCGAAAATGTAATTAATAGCATTGTCAAGTTTCTTTCTCAATGAGAACTTGCCACATGTTGCCAGAAGTTTGCTTAAAGTGCCAATCATTATACAGTTTACCCTATAATTTGGCATGAAGAATAAGTAGGTTAGGTATCCTTTCGTCTTAAGTCTCAGTTTTAGCAGCATTACTGTGTATTTATGACACAGTAATGGACTCTATTTACTAGGTTTCTTTCCATATTCTTCAGAAATGTATGTCATTAAGTCATTCAATCCACTGAACTCTGTTCTTGACTGCGGTGGGTTGTTCTTTGGAAGGATTGGCAGAATGTTACCCATTTTTATTCTAAAATCTTTTAGCTGTAACACAGGGATTCTTGGTAAGAACAAGATAGTCATATAAATATAATAAATAAATTCTGTAACAAATACACTGCGCCATCTAGCCCCATGGTATGCTAAGCTTGTGTTACGTTGACTATTAATTTAATACCTAATAGATGAGTATATATTTAAGGGTAATCCTCCTTCTTTTCTCTTCTTACTTCGAAAAAGTTTGTATGTGACTTTGTTACTCTTTCACACTAAAACTACTGAACTGATTGTGATGAAACTTGGAATATAGGTAGCTGGATACGGGGAATAACACGCTAACATATTATCCTGATATTCCCGCGGGAACGGGACTTACGCGGGCGGGCTGCACCTAGTATGTAATATATTAAAAACATGAAAGTTTGCAAGTATAGATGTATGTATGTAACTTTGTTACTTACTCTTTCACACAAAACTACTGGATCAATTACAGTGAAACTTGGTAAGCAGATAGCAGGACATCTGGCTTAATACATTGGCTACTGTTAATCCCAATATTCCTGTGGGATTGGGACTTTTTGGGGATGGCAGATAGTAATGTCATGAAATATATTGTTGAGATAAATTTCCAGAAAATAGTGTGTGCATTATGTATGTTATGTATGAAACTTACGTCTTTAGCACCCGACAGCTTCCATATTCCATAGCACAGGCAAGAAGTGCCGGCTATGGCATACACCGTGCCCCATCCTAAGGCTCTCAGTGCCAGCATGGCTCCAGCATCTGCTAAGTCTGCACTACTTTGCAAACCTTTAAAAATAGGCCAAAAATATTAATTGGCTAGGTGCAGTAGCTAATTTAAATCGTGTGGAAATATCAGTCCATTTCTCTCTTTAGTCTATATTGGTTTTATAAGGTAGTTTTTATAAACTTGGTAAAAATCTACATAGGTAATTTAGGTATTTTATTTACCTACATAACTACATAGATGTACTAGTACTAGGAACTAGCATAGATGTACCTCTTTAAGATCCAACTATTACCTATATTTAAAACATTACCTTTGCTAAAGTATTTGGGATCAGTTTTCTTGGCCGCTGCTAGGGTGGCACTAAAACCCACGAATGCTGAGATCCCCGCTACAGAAGCCAGAAATGCTCCAGCTGTGAATAAGAGGATGTTGTTACAACTTTTAAAGCTCTTTAAAATGTAATCAATTGCGTAATAATTATAAACAAAATAAATAATTGAAAGAATTTAGTTTCTAACCTTTAATTCTTTGTAACCTTTCTTCTTTTTCCATTATAGCAGCGATATAATTTTATTTTGTTGCTGATTTATAAGATTCCATAATAAACTATCACCTACTTTATGTATACAAATGAATGATTTTCTCAGAGATTTTCTTCGAAAAGTCAAAACTACTCAAAACAAAACATTGGCTAGCTCGCTCACATTCTCACAAAATGTTTTTTTTTTTTAAAGAATTTCTGGCAACATGACAAAATAGACTGTCAATTTCAACTTGCTTTCAATGTCATAATTTTAATTACTGTCATTGTCACATGGTTATCTGTCACTGTTACGTTGAACATTTTGCCAATTAAAAAATAACCTCAAACAAAACAAAGATTTTGTTCTATAGCATTTTTATTATTCTTGAACTAAAATTTGTGTATTTTTAATAAATATACCAGATTGTTAATCTTATTGTTATTTTTAAGTGAGAAGAAGTTATTCTTAGTCAAAACATAATTACTGAAGAAAAGCAACTAAATGGAGTACTGCAAAGAGATATCGAAAACTGAGACCGATATTCTAGACCTATTCAGGCTCGCTAAACAAAATAAAACTTACATTAAAGTGTGTGCGCCAATGGTCCGATATAGCAAAGTTCAATTCCGAACTCTAGTAAAAAAGTAAGTGCCTAAAATGGTCACCCAATGTTAATTCTAGTTGTAAAATGTTCATTCCATTTAATTGAATGATATATTTTTTACAGTTACGGTGTCGATTTGTGCTTCACTCCAATGATAATGGCCGATTCTTTCTGCCAAAACCAAAAAGCACGATCTAGCGAATTTTCAACGACAACTACCGATTTTAACTTGATTGCACAATTTGCTGCCAATAACACAAACGACTTCGTGGACGCTGCTAAACTAGTCTACCCTTACGTTGACGGTATAGACCTCAACTGTGGATGCCCTCAACGATGGGCCATGAAAGAGGGATATGGGTGCTCTATGCTAACAAAACCAGAACTCATCTCTGACTTAGTCAAAGAGATTCGAAGCAATTTACCAAATAACTTCAGTGTTTCAGTGAAGATAAGAATTCTAAAAGAGTTACGAAAAACTATAGACCTCTGTCAACAGTTAGAAAAATGTGGTGTTACCTTTTTAACAGTTCATGGACGTACACCCACACAGAAGACTGGTGACAAAATAGATACTGCAGCACTCAAACAAGTTTGTGATTCTGTATCAATACCAATCATAGCAAATGGTGGAGTGAAGTCTCTTATTGATTCAGATAATTTATTTGAGGAGTTAAACTGTGGTGGAGTCATGGCTGCCAGTGGAATTCTCACCAACCCAGCATTGTTCAGTAAGGCCAATATCACACCTTTAAGTTGTGTTAATCTATGGATGGCTATAAAAAATGAAGCATCTGATAAAATAACATTTCAATGTTACCATCACCATTTAGTTTTTATGCTAGATAAGCTCCTATCGAAGCCTGAAAAGAATTATTTTAATTCCCTGAATACTTTTGAAAGTGTAGATGAGTATTTGTATAAAAATGTATTAAAAGATTACAATGATGATTTTGTGTTAAGCCATCGTTTAGGTGATTTCATAGATTGTTGTTACTCAGATGAAGTAACCTTGAAACATTCAAGTAAATGTAGAAGTTGTGGTAAAAGTATATGTTATTGTATTTGTAGTAAATACGATTATAATTCAACTGATGGTAATTTTTACTCGTCTTATGTAAAAGATAAAGATGATGATTCCATAAATTTTATGAATTGTAATTTATTTGATGAAGTTTGACAAATTAATAAAAACCAATATAATATGTTGTGTTATTCTTATTTTCTACGCCTAGGTGGATACTATGATATTATAAAATAGCATACCAAAACAAACATAAATTTCATACAATTCAAGTATTAAGTTTTTTTCCTAATTATAATGGATCTTCTAAATTTTATTGTTCATCTACACTAAAAATATAGAGGTAACATGTATGTATGTTTGTCTGTATTTTTGGGTAATCTCCGAAACTACAAAACCGAATTAAAAAATTCTAAGCTTCCATCAATACACATCACACATGCTACATTATCGAGTATTAACATAGACTATTCTTGGTGAAACTGCGGGTCGCAGCTATAAACCAACGTGAGATTCATTAGGGTAACCCTCGAAAACTATTATCGACGAGTCTTGCTTAACCGTAGCATAATTATTTCTCCAAGGTAAGGCAGTGCTGCGCTGCATTATTGTAAAGTAAAGAGAGCACTATATTATCTTACTAAGATAGTTTTGCGTTCCGTAGAGAGATCACCAGAGTCCGTGTCACGTTGTTTGACACTCGAGAATAATAAACATTATTCTAATTACTTATATTATAACTATTCAACATTATTCTAGTAAACATTAAAATAAGAAATAAAATCAGTAGAACTTATTAATATAAGCGACATCTGGTCGTTGCATCGGTCCGTCTCCCACAAAAAGGTGAACCTTTTAGACAGACTCCGTATCGATATTGTAGTGACAATTTAGGTTAGATACACATCAATGAACGGTAGATGGCGTTGCTTGTACGGCAGTAGAATATAACTGATGTACTATGATAGGTAGCCGTGTGACGTACGTCGTCCAGTGTTACCATACTAAGAAAATAATTACATTTGATATAATTTTCTAGCCACAAATCTTCTATTTAGAATTATATTATAAAATAATAGTTTGCAGTTGGATTAACGCATCCTTTTAGTAGGTACTCATTCAAAATAATGTGAGACATTACCTAAAACAGCGACTAAAGGGTGTTTGAAATGGATTAACCACAATTCATTTCCACCTTGTCCCAAAATGTCACATATTTTGGTGCTGGAGGAGGACTTTCGAAAATATAGTATGACAATACTAAAAGAGCCCTTTTTCCTCTGCGCGTCGATCACCTCTAGACCCATTGAGAAATATAAACCAATAAATATATTATAAAAGCTAATTTATCCCGTAATAGGTGAGTTGTAGAATATAATCTAATATTATTGTTTTCACAAGTGATATTTCCTCAGCTCACGTTTCGGAAAACACTCGGAAAAGCTGCGTTTTCGATTCCCACGTGCTCAAGCTTGGATCAGTATACCAGATTGGTTTCAGAAACCATGTTTCCTAGTAAAATCAATAACTAAACTAAGTGAACAACTACGATCTACGATCGCCTTGCATTTTTGAGTAGATTTTGTGTACTTAATTGTAAAAAACACATGCTCAAGTTACCATGTGGCAGTTCCTATTGGAACTGATTCTGGTGTTAAATGTTTGAACCTCTGAATAGGATTTCAGTATATACTTGAGTAATTAGAAACAAACTGTGTCTGAAATATTTCTTTTACTTTTGAGAACTTAAACTAAAGATAACCTAACAAATTAAAATCAACTAAATTTAAGAACTAAATATAAACCTACTATTGTACCTAACTTATATCTAAGATACTAATCCTAAAATGTTGGCCGCCCTGCGACAAGTCTGTGTAAACGTCAGCCAAGGAAATTATTTATATTGTAAACTCATCTCTCGGTGGCTGATGTTCACACAGACTGGCCTGACAGTGCCTTTACTGATTTGTCTCTTCGACTGGTGTAATTCCAGGGTTCTACGTTCCGGTTTGGAACGCTCAAGAGCAACCGACCCAGGAGGACTCGGACCACTTAATTGAAATGGCTGCCGGACCAGAATCACGGACAGAGTGGGCCGTGGAAGATTGGCACAGACCACCTTCCTGGCTGTGAACCATCTTAGATTTACAAGTCACTTGAACCATCACCGCTTCAACAGGAGTTGCATCATCGCTACCAGATGAGTCAAATTTAATCATCGGTTGTACCCCTGAAATCCAGAGAGACATTACTGCATCAACCTATAGCTCGAACCTTTCTTAAAAACATGACCCAACCTTAATTAGGGAACAGTTTCATGTCTTAATTTTATAATCCGACCTTCAGTCTAAAATGATGTTGTTTTCCAAATTCTAAATTATTTACATAACTTACTATTACTAACTAAATTAAATCTATACTTCTCAAATACCTAATTAACTTATAAACTAGAATAATGCAAACTTATAGTTCTAAACCTAGACTTTTAAAAATACTTAACTAAATATAACTTACTACAGATAACCTGTTCTGAATTATAAAAATCTTGTACCTAGTTCTAAATCTAGACTTTTTCTAAATAAGTAACTCAATTACTTACTACTGTAAGATTAATTAGGCTTAGTCTTAAATAAATTTATGTGTCACTACCTATATCGGTCTTAATCTTTTATTTCGACGTTCCCTGTCTCAATCACCGGATAGGTAGGCGACATCCGTTAAATAGGTACAATGTACATGCCTTTCGAAATTTTGGACATTCGATGTTCTGTAGGTACTCTATAATAAGACTGGATACCTTCATTGGGCATCTTATATCCTATCGAGATATAATACTTTTGATAAGTATGCTTATCTGGGGGACGCGACGGCGGCAGAGAACCAAGCTTAGAACTCTCTACAAGTCTACACGCTCCAACTCTACAAGCACCTAATTTCATATCACAAACTCAACATCTTAGCTAAGTATGTGGCTGACAGTTTTGTTACCTTTTGTGGGCGTTCATTAATTTTCTGTTAAACATTATAGTTGTGGTAACGAAACGCCCAGCCACATCTATATCTATCTATACTTATAATAAAATCGTAACTTAGCGGTGTCTGTTTTTGAAAGATATCTAGAAAAAACTATTTTTAGGGGTATGTACTAACGTAACAGACCCCATTTCCGTGTTTAACTTTTGTCTGTTTGTCCGTTTGGATGTTTGTCTGTGCGCGCTAATCTCGGAAACGGCGGGACCGATTTCAATGAAATTTGATGTGCAGATAGCTTAAGACTTCGATTAACATATAGGCTACTTTTTATCCGGATATCAAGTCCGGATATCCGGATGAATTTTTTTTTGTAATTTCGTTGTTGAACCATTGGCATCCATCGCCATCTATCGTCATCATCACTTACTGACATACAAATTTTGCCTTACTTCACCTACCTACTGCAGTCGCGCCTGGCTTCAACAGTACTGCAATGGGCGACCGTTTAAGTGTGGATTTTTGCATTGCGGTAGGTAGGTGTAAGAACAACGCGGGATCGCGACTTGCGCGGGTGAAACCGCGGGGCGCAGCTAGTATTTAACTAAAATATTAAGTTTGTGATTTTGAAATTAGGTGCTTGTAGAGTTGGAGCGGATAGAGTTATATTATAAGCTTGGCTCTACATTACATCCGGTGTACGACATATTGTCAAGCTCTCGTCTTGGTTACATTTTAACATTAAAATGAATTTGAGGGGATTCTGTTTACTTATGATTTCTTCTATGGTTTTCGCGATTTTGCAAAATAAAACACTAACCACCAGTCAACCTTGAAAAAGCCAACTGTAAAGTTGGCGAAAGCTCGATTCGTTTAAAAATTATGTGGTTAGGCGAGAGATACAATAAATCTATCAATACGTACGTAACTATGCAATTGGTTACGCACCTAAATTAAATAGGATAAAGTGTTTGCAAATTACAATTGATAGTTATTCCTCTCTCACTCTATCCTAATTACTCCCGTATTTACCTGTCCCTATCTCCCGTCTCTCCTAGACCAATGAGCGATAGGACAGGTGGCGCTAGTATTGCGCTGCAAGTGTGCAATGGTGAATTTTACGAACTACAAATTGAGTAACGTGCTCCTGCGTCATTTTCATTAAATTTATTAGTTAAAGTGATTAAAACTGTGCTTATCGGATGAAAACCAAAACGTTATAGTGCAACAATCATCGTGTGTTAAAAGGACGGCCGTCCCAGCTTGGATTTCCTGTATTTTCAGTAAGTTTGTTGGTCTATCTCTTTCCTGTACAAAATTTCCTCACACCTAAAAATTGTCAATTGTTCTTATTTGCAAACACACAAATACTAAGGTCAAAATCCAGCTCAACTCTCGCCCGTTCATTTTTGGTCCAATCGACCCGGGATTGGCCATTGTTTTGGTAATTTTTGCGAATTAGAATCTTGTTAGAACAATTAGGTATCGCGTGGCTTTTTCAACATGGCTACTGCGGCCCCTGCTAAAGAGGAACAGTCAGAAGCAGAAAGATTAATTCAGAAATATCAAAATAAATTGCACGCTGTATTCGGTCGTATTCAACAAATACACGACGCAATGTTGCAAATAGAAAATGATCCCGTTAGAATAGAGAATTTCCTTGCGGAGTCTTATACAATAGATACTTTGAGAAATGATTTTATATCAATTATTGAACAGCGTAATGACGCCCAGGTATCTCTGCCCGAGGGTCCCTTGCCTACGTACAGCTCGCTTATTGTTGTAGAACAGTTGTATTCTAAAATTAAATATCGTATTCATCAATTGACTTCGGAACAGTCAATAAATAAGGTGAATCAAAATGGCGACACTAAGTATGAAAAGTCAACTATTAATTATTTACCGCGAAAAGAACTTCGTTCGTTCGATGGCGAGTTAAGTACATGGCCGATATTCTATGAGAATTTCAAAACTGCAATCCATTTAAATCCCGATCTTAATGACGGTGATAAAATTCAATATTTGATGGGTCAATTGCATGGAAAAGCTTTAGATATTTGTAGGGGAATTCTGCCTTCCGCAGAAAACTACTCTGTGATTTGGAATGCACTCGTTAATAAGTACAATGATAAACAGGTACTAGCTAACATGTACTTTGACAGGTTATTGAATCTACCTGCGGTGACAACTTGTCTACCTACTGAATTGGAATGTTTCATTGATCAATTTTCGGCTTTACACTCTTCGTTAAAACAGCTAAAATTAGATAGTTTAGAAGATTTTATGTTTGTCCATATTGCCTCGAAAAAGGTTGGTTCAGATATAGTGGAGTCGTTTGATCAAAAATATGATAACTTTCCTAAATGTTCAGAGTTTATAAGCTTTGTCCAAAATCAGGTTCGTATTAAGTTGCGTGCTCAAAGTTCTAATATTTCGAGTACATATTGCAACTACGAGTCAAATGTAAGTACGAAGGCTAGTACTAAGGGCAATACTCAAGTTCGTAAAAATATTACAATGTCATCACCCTCGTTTAATGTCTCGCGTACTACTAATAGTAATGTCAAGACTTTTGTTAATGTGCACGAAAAATACAACACAAATTGCTTGTGTTGTGGGAAGAAAGATCACTCTCAATTGCCCATGTGTACGAAGTTTTTGTCGATGATACCGAATGATAGGTATAAATTCGCTAAAGGGAACAAAATTTGTATTAATTGTCTTCAAAATAGTCATACAATACATAACTGTAAAAGTAATGAAAAATGTAGGGAGTGCAATAAGTCACACCATAGTTTGCTACACTTTCCAAAACAAAAATCGAGTGAAGTGAGACACGTCGTAAATTCTGCTCAGTCTGAGTCCGCCCCTGCCGTATCGTTGTGCGCGATAGGTAAAAAGTGCGAAGCGCTTGCTACAAGTACGTTGTATTCTAATCAATGTTCCGTCTTACTCGGTACAGCGCTTTGTCACGTGGTCGATTCGTTCGGAAACATATCTGTTCTGCGCGTATTACTGGATAGTGGATCTCAAAAGGATTTAATAACTACCGAATGTTGTAACAGATTGAAACTAAACATAGTTGATTCTAATAGCGAGTATGTTTCGGGTGTAGGTGACGTAATGAATCCCATTGAAGGGATCACCTGCCTTACTATCCGATCTCGTTTTCATGATTCAATTAGGTTTACGTTGCAACCAGTTGTAGTGAAGACAATAACAAATAAATTGCCCTCCGATAAAGTAAATATTTCGCAACTCGAATATCTACATAATATCGACCTTGCGGATAATATGTACCATACTCCAGGATCTATCGATTTAATTATTGGTAGCGATTTGTTTGCACGAATTTTGCGCCCGGATACAATATCTCGTGGCACACGTGAACCTGTCGCAATTAATACCTCATTAGGGTATATTGTAGTAGGCCAGGCTCCGGTTATTGACCCCGTGTGCAATATACCCCGTTCATTCGTGATTACTAATGAGACTTCAGAAAAATGCTTGAATCGTTTCTTTGAATTAGAAGAGGTACCTTCTAATGTACCTAAGTACTTAACTAAAGATGAACAAGCGTGCGAAATGCACTATATAAATACGACGCGACGCGATCAGAATGGACGTTTTATCGTGTCTTTACCTTTTAAATCCGATACAAATGCGTTAGGTGACTCGATGCGTTCCGCCGAGCGTAGGTATTTATCATTAGAACGTAGATTACAGGCTCGACCAGATATAAAAGCGCAGTACGACGCTGTTTTTCTGGATTATTTGCAGAAAAATTACATGCGACCAGTAGGTACTATAGCGGAAGTAGGATATCATTCCGATCAGTATGTGATACCTCATCATGCTGTGATTCGGCAGGATAAGTGCTCGACTAAGGTTAGGCCGGTTTTAAATGCTAGCAACCCTACGGGTACGGGAAAATCTTTAAATGACCTACTGTACGTTGGTGCTAACTTACAAAATGATTTATTTAAAATAATATTGAAATTTCGACTATTTCCAATTGCACTGAGCGCGGACATCCGTCAAATGTATTTACGGATTTTAACGAATGATAATGACGTAAAATACCAAAGACTGCTGTATCGATTTGATGACACCGACCCGGTAATGGTATACGAAATGACTAGGGTCCCGTTTGGTTTATCGTGCAGCCCTTTCTTAGCTATACGTACCGTGCGTCAGCTGATTAGTGAAGAGCGTAATGCATACCCGGCTGCAGCGAAAGTGGCTGAGTCAGAAATTTATACCGACGATTTGGCTACTAGCTGTTTGTCTACTCAACAAGCCAGTGATCTAGCTGATCAGTTAATTTCTTTATTTAAAAGTGCCGACTTCGAGTTAGTAAAGTTTTCAAGTAATTCATCCGAAGTCATGTCTAATATTCCCGCGTCTCATCGCTTAAGCGAAGCGGTTGAGTTTAGTTCAGATAGTCAACTGAAGATATTGGGCCTCGTATGGTTGCCAGCGGAAGATGTACTTACCTTTACGATAAATTCGGAACCTCGTGAGTGTACTAAGAGAACAATATTGTCTACTATCGCGCGGTTGTGGGATATAATGGGCTATGTCGCTCCGGTTTCACTTCTTTCGAAATTAATTGTAAAATCTTTGTGGGAAATGCAAATAGACTGGGATGAATGTCCCCCCACTAACATAAAAATGCTTTGGAAATCGATTGAATCGGAACTTCACTTATTAAAAACTGTTAAGATACCTCGTTATATAGGTGTGAATGATAACTGTGTTATCTCCGTAGTTGGTTTCGCTGACAGTTCGGAACGCGCCTATGGCGGAGTAGTGTACTTACATGTTTCATACCCGAACGAAAATCGCTCGGTAATTAATTTAATTTGTGCTAAGTCAAGAGTAGCCCCGTCAAAGACGGTCATTAGCTTGGCTAGAATGGAGTTATGTGCAAATCTCATATTGGCGAAATTAATGCGTGTAGTAATCGATACGTACTCGTCGAGATGTAAAATTTCTCATATTCTAGCATTTACTGATAGCACAGTAGCGTTAGCGTGGATTCACTCATGCCCTACTCGTTGGCAAACCTTCGTAGCCAATCGAGTGGCCATGCTACATAATGAACTAGATCCTCGACACTTCTATCATATTAGTGGAAAGGAGAATCCCGCGGACTGTCTATCAAGAGGTCTCA
Organism: Idaea dimidiata; assembly: GCA_949358125.1. Classification (NCBI taxonomy): domain Eukaryota; kingdom Metazoa; phylum Arthropoda; class Insecta; order Lepidoptera; family Geometridae; genus Idaea; species Idaea dimidiata. The sequence goes on along the minus strand of OX442332.1, from coordinate 23,519,748 downwards.
CGCCGTCACAACTCATCGAACACCCATTGTGGTTTAGTGGACCTCCGTTTGCACGTCAACCCGTCTCTAAATGGCAAATACGTGGGTTTGACGCTTCTTTTATTAAAATAGAAGTACCTGAACGCAAGGTTAAAGTTTTAACTACGACTTCGGTAGAGAAAACTAGCTCGCCCGTGTTCTATGAACTAGCTATTCGGATTTCTTCGTGGCCTAAATTGCTCCGAATAGTGATTTATGTTTTACGATTTATTAAGAAACTTCCGAGGCAATTTAATAGTTCACAATTAGATACGGCCGAAGAATATATAGTTCGGGACTTACAGCGTGTTCATTTTCCAAATGAAATCAAAACCTCTCAAAATGGAGGTAAATTGCCCCCTGCCTTTTTGAAGCTGAAAGCTTTCATAAACAATGGAGCCCTCCGAGTTGGTGGTCGATTATGTAACTCGGACCTAGACTTCAATAGTCGTCATCCGCTATTGTTACCTCGGAAAGATCACGTGGTAAATCTTATTATTGACTATTATCACAGAAAATACCTTCATACAGGTCCTCAATTACTAATTTCACTGCTACGACAGAAATTTTGGATACTGTCTGCGCGTGATATAGTGAGACTAAGAGTGCAGAAATGCAACATCTGTTTCAAGGCTAATCCTCGAAACACGGTGCCTATAATGGCCGACCTGCCGGCTTGTAGGGTCCATGAAGCTAAAGCCTTTTGTCATACTGGCGTTGACTATGCGGGGCCTCTGTCTATTGTGCCATACCGTCGTAGAGGTGTACGTAGTCAAAAGGCATATATATGTCTGTTTGTATGTCTTGTCACGAAAGCCGTGCACATAGAACTAGCCTCAGATTTGTCGACTGAATGCTTTCTAAATGCGCTCAAGCGTTTCATATCACGCCGAGGTCCTATCTCTGTTCTGTACTCTGATAACGGTACAAATTTTATCGGCGCTAAATCATATTTGGATAATATGTATCAATTACTAAATTCTGAACAGTATACCGATAGATTCGCCAATGAATTGAGGGAAAATGAAATTGATTGGAGGTTCATTCCCCCAAGTTCTCCGCATCATGGCGGGATCTGGGAGAGTAATATTAAATGTGTAAAGAGTCACCTTTCCAGAATTATTGGAACACGACTATTAACCTTTGAAGAAATGATTACCGTGCTCACCCAAATTGAGGCAATTCTCAATTCTCGACCCTTATCGATAATGAGTAATGATCCCTCAGAGCCCTTAGCTTTAACTCCAGCACACTTTTTAGTCATGACTCCACTAAAGTCATTGCCTGCTGAGGATATTAGTAATATGAAGGTTAATCTTCTTAATAGGAAACGTCATGTTGACCAAATAGTACAGAGTTTTTGGAACCGTTGGAAGGTAGAATACCTCAACACGTTACAAGTACGTAACAAATGGCTTAGCTCTAATGAGCCCATTTTGGTGGGTACTGTTGTGCTGCTTAAATCAGATAACAGTGCTCCTTTGGATTGGCCGTTAGGTATAATAGTGAAGCTGTATCCAGGCAAGGACGGGATTGTTCGCGTAGTCGATGTTAAGACACGGTCTGGCACTTATCGCCGATCAGTGGTTAAGGTTTTTCCTCTTCCAAGTCAATAAAATCATTTCTCTATTATTATAAACTTTACAGTCCACTTTCGATAATAAAATAAATCTAGGTTAATGTAAACTTAAAAATACCTTTTTTGTTTGTTGTTAAAATAAGTTTAACTTTACATAAATTGTTAAATAAGTTACAACTTTACATATTAATTTCAGTAATTAGTTAAAATGGTAACAAGCTGTTAATTAGGATAGCTCATTATTGTTCTATTTCATTTTAATTAAAGTTGAAGGATTTTATCCTGTCAACCCCGGGGAGATGGTTAGGCGAGAGATACAATAAATCTATCAATACGTACGTAACTATGCAATTGGTTACGCACCTAAATTAAATAGGATAAAGTGTTTGCAAATTACAATTGATAGTTATTCCTCTCTCACTCTATCCTAATTACTCCCGTATTTACCTGTCCCTATCTCCCGTCTCTCCTAGACCAATGAGCGATAGGACAGGTGGCGCTAGTATTGCGCTGCAAGTGTGCAATGGTGAATTTTACGAACTACAAATTGAGTAACGTGCTCCTGCGTCATTTTCATTAAATTTATTAGTTAAAGTGATTAAAACTGTGCTTATCGGATGAAAACCAAAACGTTATAGTGCAACAATCATCGTGTGTTAAAAGGACGGCCGTCCCAGCTTGGATTTCCTGTATTTTCAGTAAGTTTGTTGGTCTATCTCTTTCCTGTACAAAATTTCCTCACACCTAAAAATTGTCAATTGTTCTTATTTGCAAACACACAAATACTAAGGTCAAAATCCAGCTCAACTCTCGCCCGTTCATTATGAATAAAACGCGATTAAACCCGATAAATTAAGTGTTTTACTAGCGAGCTCTTCTTCGACCTGCAGTATCACTAGGTTACTTACCTAAGTACCTACCTAACGGGGGAGTTTTAAATTTCCCGTAGTCTCTGCCTAAAAAAAGGCATGTGTGAATCGTAGTGGGGAAACATCTGTCATCCATCACCTTCGGTCAGTAGGAAGTCCCCACACATCCCCGTTGCTCTGTCGCATGGTAAGCGTGCGGATGGCCGTCAGTGGGGATCGCATGGGAAAACATATATAAATACTGCTTCAGTTAAGGGTTGCTTCATCCTCCAATGGAGCGGCAATTTGCATTTCTCCACCAAATGGTATCTATCAACTCACCTACAATCGCGTAAAGCGAAGTAAGCAAGTCCCGAAATGTCTTGTAATCTATTTAGATCATTATCTTTAAAATTTAGGTAAAATTCTTAGAATTTCGCTTTAATATTCTCTCCAGTTTTAATCGCTGTGTTCAAATTACGAGCGTCAATTTTGTTAATATCTTCCTACCAACTAAAAATACTTATTTGGTGAACGTTTACAGTCATAATGAGTTCATGTCGACGCAGTTTAATAGTGAGAATGGTTTTAATTACTCAAACGTGAGTAGGTATTTTTTTAGTAGAATGTGGTGGGTAGGTACCTAACTACCTAGATTGCTGTATACATAGCCTACAATTGAGTAACTGGATACCCACTCTGTAGGTAGGTATAATATTACCTCGGTACCTAACTACCCACGCCCACGCCCCAGCGGTAAACCAGTGGAAATGCGGGGGCGTGGAGATCCAGTGGGAAAATTGGATTAACCCAGATGCAGCTAAACCTTGGTAAAACCATGTTTCGCACTTACTTACCTATATTTGTCCAAAAATGTTTTGTCGACACAATAATGTATCTATATATTTTTAAAGTCAACGACTGCACTTCTTTAAAAATAATAACTGTCCAAATAAAAGAATAATGCAGTCAATACAGAAGGTTCTGTGTCGCTTTCATGCAGATAGTTATGGAGGTATAGTGCCGTGTAGCCCCAGTAAAGATATTGCGTTACCCCACCGGCTAAGGGATCGTTAAAACGGATCGTGGGAAGATTAGCAAATCTTGAGTTCTCCCCGCGTGGTGGCGAATAAGGAGGGTTGGTGGCCGCCCGTGAAAATATTGTCAAACCTATTTGCAGGACCCAATAAATACGGAGTTTTAGCGAAGCTTGGGCTCACGAGGGAGATGCAACCAGGAACCGCTCAGATGAAAAGAAGGTATAAGTAGTTAGTTTGATACCTAAATAAATACTGAAATATAGATACCTACATTAAAAAATTAAGATTATAAATGCTACATACATACTTTATCTGATAAATTAAGGTAGTTCACCTACCTACAAATTATCTCTGATGCATCATTTAGATATACGTACGTATACTAAGTGTAACGGGTAAGCCCTTTTAAGCCAAAAGGGGTTGTTCTAGACGTCTAGGTGAACAACTTTTGTTCTACAGCTTTTGGAAATCCGAAGTAGTTTTCGAAAATTTTAATTTTAAAGTTTACTTGAAAATCAGCTGTTTCACAGAGTTCGAGGTCATTGACCTTATCTTGTCCTTTCATTTAGTTTAGTCGACAACAATCAAAACTACAATTACGTTTATTTTCAGAAGCAGCTGTTTTTTCAGTGACCCATAATTTCAAAAATTTCAAAAAAAAGTTCAAATTTTCAAAAGTCGTAGAACAAAAGTTGTTCGCCTAGATGTCTTGAACAACCCCCTTTCGGCTTAAAAGGGCTTGCCCGTTACATCTTGTATAATAATTAATAACGTAGGTTGATAGCAAGCTTTTGAAAGCTTTAAGGGCCGCACCATGCCGTTCAATGCCGCTACACAAGTAGGTATGTTTAGGTACTACTGACACAAAGACACTTGCTAAGTGCTAATTTTAATGACAGCAGCGCTAAGTAAGCAGATACGCCCCTTTAAGAACAAGTCCCGTTACATTATCTATTGTTACGCACATTTCTATCATTCTATATAAATTAGTTTTTAAATTAACATGTCACTGATACAAAACACAGCTAAAGTAATGAATAAAGTTGGTAGGTACATGGGTAATGTTACTTATTTACCTAGCCGATGTAATGAGTGAGCACCTACCTCTACATATCTAATAGAGCAAGAGCCCGTGAACCCCAGACCTTCGTTATTTTATAAGACCTGAAAGTTTGTCAAAGCATGCTCCTAACACAGGTAAGATCGATTGTCCATTATGAAGTTTGGGTTATAGTGGCTTTGACAGATAAATGAAACGTATAGTTATTCTAAGTGACATGATGCCATTATGACAAATCCTTACTAATATTATAAACGCGATAGTTTGTATGTATGTCTGTATCTGAGTTTGTTACGCTTTCATGCGAAAACTACCAAACTGATTGCGATAAAACTTGGAATATAGGTAGCTGGAGACCTGGAATAACACATAGGCTACTTTTTATCCCGATTTTCCCGCGAGATCGGGATTTACGCAGATGAAACCGCGGGGCACAGCTAGTACTTAAATTGTGATAATTAAGGTGTGTAAAAAAACATCAAATAATGAAGTGTGATTTTAAGTTACTCTCAAAATATTATTAAAAATCACGTCATTCATTGACAGACACTTAACATCGTGTCAATCCCTTGTTAGCCACTCTTAAATTGTTACCCACATTTTCCATATTAAAAAATAAAGAATGTCTGAGCTTCACGAGCTCTTAGACTATAATGAAACCTGTGTACTATATACCGATATTTCGTCTGAAGAGTGGTGCTTGTTACACGGACGCCGCTTGACAGAATGCCCACGCGCATGTCAGTTCAGAGGATACGACCGCGCAAGCCGGTGCGGCCACCGGTCACTTCCCGCTGCATTTCCGCGCTTTTCACAACAATCGCGCCAGAGGACATATCGCGCAAAAGTTATTGAAAAGTTAGTACAAACTTTAATTAATCCTTAATTGTTATTTAGGTATCTGTCTCCTCTTATGTTATAACTAATGAATAACATTCTAAAACAATTATAATTGTAAATCAGAATTTAATTTATTTTTCTTACTTTTTTTATTAACAAAAAAAGTTACAGTCAATATTAATCCGGTTAAATAGTTTTATTGATTCCTCAGTAATAACTAATAAGTTATATTTAGGAAGTATAAGCATGAACTGAGTTTCCTTCGCGTTGGCAGTTCGATGCGTCATTAGGAGGAGCTGCCGGAAGACCGGTGTTGTGGTTTCTTTTGGAACCACAACGTATGCCGAGGCAGATCCTTGTTGGCAGCAGACACGCGGCTCCTTGGACGTTTTTAATTGGACTATGTCTATGTTTTTGTTGTTATCCATTGTTATTTTTTATGTGAATTGTTGTTGTTTTTTTATATTTATTTTGAGTCTTTGGTGTTCTTCTTTGTGTTTGCTGCCAATAAATGTTTTCTATTCTATAATAATCTAGTTATAAGTAGGTAGGATAATATGGGTACGGTTTAAGAAGTAGAAACGTAAAAATAGACGGTTACTTTTCTGTTTATTTATTACAAGGGTTGTCGTTGATGTCTTTTGGATGAGTGAAATGGATACTATTTCCAAGCATATCTCTTATAAGATTAAGTCAGGGCACAACGGGCCACCTATCCTACAACTAAGGTTCAAGTAACTTATAACTCAAGTTTATTAAGTTTTTTGAACCCCTTCAATATTTTTTGGAAGTTTCATTAGCTAGTATATTGTTGCAAAATTAACAACAGTTGCTTTTCGGAAACCAACATTTACCAAAAAGTGTTTCTTGCAGTTTGCAAACCGTTTTTGATGAACATGAATTGAGGCTTAGTTATAGAATATGTTTGTGTGTTTGTGTTCTGCTGCTTGTTCTCATTTGAGCGATGATCCCGGTTTCATCTCTCGGGAGCTCGGGATCCGGTAAAACCCCCTAGTAATTTGGGGTCGGTAAAGTACCTACTTTACCGACTTTCCTACCTAGGTAAGTCATCGTCATCACTAATTATTGACTATTACTGCAAATAAATTAGAAAAGATTATTACGGCCGCCTGCCCGACATTAACCCTCTTGTGGACCTAGCAGTTTATCCGCCACAGCGCGGGGAGAACGCAGGGTTTGCTAGTCCCCCAGGTAGCTTTTCAATTCTATTCTAAGCTGACGCTATACGGCTTTGTTCAGCTACGCGTAAGACCAATAATATAAGTTAATAACAAACAATCAACAATATTATCTTTGTACCGGGGCGTAGTTAAAACGCAATTTTATTTGTTGTGTTTTTTTATTTTGCGAAATTGTTTTAATTGGCCGAGTGAGCGTAGAGAGCGAAGCGACTCTGCTTCAAGATTGGTAAAATTTTCTTTTGTCTGTCTGTATGTTTGCTTCTCCTCTACAGGTCGTATCTATTTCTCAACCGATTTTAATGAAACTTGGTAGGTATACAAGTTCTATGAGCAATTGAATTTTTTTGTCGTGTCGTCGTCGTCGAACTACTTACTATGTTTTGTGTAGGTACCTGTTTTTAAATATAAAGTCTTTATAATGCATTGAAAGGTCAGAAATGAAATCTATCTATCTAAGTACATATCTATAAGGAGAAAGTTTTTTTTAGAAATAAGTAATGATGAAAATTGTTTACCTACCTTCAGACATACATAACACACCATAACTACTCACCTAAATAGGTAGACGGATCTTCTTACTACTTTAATGTAGTTAAAACAACTCATAATATTTCTAGAATAGAGTTTGGTACTTTTTCTTATCCATCATGATTTAATTTTGTCTTTGACAATTCCATGGGATCAAAATTACGAGGGTGATTCCGATGGTTGTTGCTAGCTGAGTTTTTTAAGCACCGTTAATACCATCGCATCCAAAACTTTACTCAATTAGCCAATTTGATAAGTATATCAAATTGGCAATAGGCGTTGCTAATATTACTATAATATTGGCACGGTCGTTCTTTCGGACACTCAATGCACTGTGGATAATTGATAAAGTGTTAGATTTAAGCTTTCTTTTAATTTTTCGCAATCATGAAAGCTGGAGAAACAAGAATTATAACCATTTATGACCGTAAACTCCAATCATATCAGGTTTTTTGAATTAAGGTCGTACCATGACGTCAAAATAAATTAAATTGTGACTGGGATAGCGCCATCGATTTTCAGATGTGTAAAGAAGGACGTAAGATGCGAATATGCAAAAATTTAGAACAAAAAAAATAAATATATGCTGTTTACAAGTTAACTAGAGAGCTTATGAAAAAATACGTTGAATATTCAAAGTTTCAAAGCAGTTTCAAAAATTTAACAAAACATTTCTGAATCACGTTTTTTTCATTATTCATTTATAAATCGTGTTTTCACGCAGATGAGATAATAGTTTTTATATTCTAATTTCAGATTTTCCAATTTTTACTATGTATGTAGGGACCATCATGCATGCGAAAGTTTATCGGAGAAAATCCGAGTAGGTATAGAGAGCTCTTAATATCTATAACCCGAAATAGTCATGGACACTGAAATCTTAATATACCCAAATGAATTTAAATTTTTTGATTGATTAACTCTTTATTGTACACACACCAATACATAATAAAATAATACAGAAAATATAATTTTTTTAGCACCATGTGAACATAGTTTCGTTTCATAAAGACGTCTCATTTATACAAACTGTTAATTTTCTCTGTAACAACATGTTTGGGCATTACGTGAGGAACAAATTACCCGCTTACTGTAAAGTAAACGAAACGAGCGAGGAAGTAGATGGATCGTTTAAGAGAACTTCTAATTTTCGTGTTATTTGATCAACTGTTTGCTCTATACTTTCACACAGGGTGCTACTTTAAAAACGTTGACCTGGTCTTGAGGTACATGTTTGGTTAATTTCGCGTGTGAGATATGCTGGACAGAGTGTGCGTTACACAGCATTGGACATTCGCTGTTTGATGTAGAGTCCATTTCATAAAGAGAGTTCCGCGATAGTTGCAAGAATTATTTTGATAGACAGTCTCAGTGGTTGCGATTGAAGGAAAACTGGATTTTTATCTGTGGGTAGTTATACCTATAAAATTCTATAATATCTACATTACAAGCCTAATTTAATTAATAGGTGTCGCTAAGTGTTATGTGCTATTTACAATGTTTATTACTATTGCGAAATAGGCTTTCATTTTGTGTGCTTTTTGAATTGTTTGACATTATTTGTTTGTTTGTTTGATTAGGAACAAAACATATTTCATTAAATACAATGCAAAAAAATATATATGAAAAAATAGCAAAGAGTATCCTTACTGCACCGACTATTAATAGTGCTATGAATGTCTGTCGCTCAAACGTTCAAGTAGGTACAGTGTAATCTGCGGAAATTAATTTGTGAAGTGAACTATAACTACTACGACTTCATTTACTAACATTTTGGTAGGCATCGTTTTTCTATTTGTTTGTACAACTAGCAAAGAGTTAAAAGTATGCCATGAGCATAGCGTGTTAGCGTCTTCATTTTTACCGGATACCACTTAGGCCTCATCCAAATTGCCCGAAAATTGCGTGGAAGAAACTATAAAATTATTTTCTCTAATTCAATTCGTAATGGTGTCCGTTCTCAGGCTATTAACAATTCGTGATTTCAGCAGGTTGTACCTAATATCCTGTGTATCTTATTGTTTACCGTAGATTGGCAGACGTCGTACCAGCATACTTTTAAACCTGAAATTGGATTTACCTAACAGAAAACTTGTAGAACTAAAATTTAGTATAATCTTGTTTATTTCGTGTAGTGGTAGGCTTATCTTGTATTAGAGTTTTCAGGACGACACGTTAAGGCCCTAAGGCCTTTTACTTGGCCCAATGTCAAGATGATGGTTATCCTTGATTTAGTATAGTACTATCGAAGACTTAGAAGAAGATTTGTTAAACCTTTGATGATATCTGATATTTAATTTATATATTTTCCTTCAGATGTGCGAGTGGCTTTCATCGTCAGAATGGAGCGATGTGCAAATCGTATGCGGAGGTCGATCCTTTGGAGCCCACAAAGCTGTGCTTGCTAGCGTTAGCACGTTTCTCAAAGTGAGTTATTAGTTACTAAACTTAAAAAAAATGTATATTATCTTGTTATTTTAGATTTAATGCTTATTTCTAAACATTTTTAGGAAATATTTCTATCATGTTTAGCCGATGAAGTGCCTATATGCATTATCTTGCCAGAGGTCGACATGGAAGCGATGTCGTTTGTCCTATATTATGTCTACAACGGAGAAGTAACTATAGATAAACGTAAAATAAGATTGTTCATGGAGATTATAAATGCGATGCAAATATACATAGATTGCGAATACTTAACAAAATCCAATAAGGTCGAAAAAGAGAGAAAGTATCTAAGTTTCAATCACGGGACTGATTTATCGACGAAACGTGTATTTACCCTAGCATTGAGCAATGAAAATAACCAGAAAATTATCAATATTAAGAAAATAAAGGATACGCATACCGTGATCTTGAAATGTGAGTACAGCGAGACAGATTTCGGCGATAAAAATGTACGATGTCAGAATGAGAGTGAGCCTGAGAAGGCTCGTTTAGGAAATCTGAAATCACCATATTGCGACCGACAAAGGAACTCTTACCTACGTGATTTATTTATCGAGACATATCCTCGGAACGGTAACGTTAACGGTCGCAGTGAAGGCGTGCTAGCAATATCAAATGAATGCTATCATTCTCCGTCATCTGTTCTCTCAGCGAATGCAAATGGCAAACATCTCGACGTTAACGATGGGACTATGTGTAGCAACTTCACCGGCAACATTTTGCATTCCCAAAATGTGCACTTCAATCGGCAACAAATAAGCGACGATATCAAGATGACTCGCAATGCAAAACACCGATCAAATGTAAATACATCGTATCAAAATGCACAAACATTGAATTTCATGAAAGAAATCCCGATGAAACAGAGTTATACTCTAACTTCTATAAATTTGCTCTCTTCATCACTATCAGTAATCGACAACAGTAACTTGGAAACATCACATACGTGTGTCACGGAAAATAACGATAAATATGAAAACGTTGCAAGTAGCTCGCGTAGAAAAACGGGCCCTTCCAAAGTGATATTTAATCAGGTGCTTCAAGGTCCTTGGTGCTCTCGCAAGCCTAATAATTACAGACCATTTCGTAGAAAAATCAATAAGGATTACTCACAAGAATTAAAGGTAAGCAACACTTAAGAATGGAGTTTGCACAAACTCAAACAATCTATATTTTAATAAGTTTTAAAGAAATCCTTTCCAAAATTCAAAAATCTCTAACAACACGACAGGAAGAGCACCTGTGACTTAATTGGTAAGGTTGTCGATTTGGTATGTTAGAGATGCAGGTTCCAGACCTGTTGGGTGCAATTATTTGAAAAGCATTTTAAAATAATAGTCATCCCAGTTTTACAGTTTTGTTTTTTCTACATAGTCTAATGAAGACGTCGTAATAATTATACAAATATCCACTTTTATATAAGGAGGTTAGAGTTTTTCGACCCAAGTAACTTTTGCCAATGTCTAAATGACAACCACGGTTGCGCGGCGGTAATACAATTATTTTAATATTAATCTTTATTCCAGATAGAAGATCCAACAAATTTAAATGACAACAATAATAATGTAAATCAATCAACGCCATCAAAACCTGAAGTTGAAAAGATTCTCCCTGAAGAAAGTGTTCCTGTAGAAACTTCTCTATCAAAACATTGCATTGGCAGTTTTAAATGCTCATATTGTAATCAAGTAAGTCCGATCTAATCTTCTTATATACCTTACCTATAAAAAAATGAATCCCTATTTCTCCTGGTCACGGCATCACGCGTGAACGGCTGGACAGATTTTGCTAATTATTTTTTTGTTGTGTTTGCTATGATCAGGAAAAGAATCTTAAGAAAGAAATGTTCAAATTTTGGATAAAGACTCACGCGGGTGAAACCGCGGGGCGCAGCTAGTCTAATATATAAAAATCAACCCGAACGGCTAGACTGATTTTTATTTTTTTGATGTGTTTGTTATCGTCAGGAGAAGCTTCTTAAGAAATAAAAATATCGAAATTGCCGCGGGGCGCAGCTTAGATAAAATATTCTAATACCATTTTTACATAACTGTCATGTCTTATAACATATTTTTAACGCGATAGATAAGCGTTTGACTACAATCTCATCTGATAGTAAGTGATAACGTGGTCGAAGATGTAACTAATGTAGAAAAAAGACAGCAGTGGAACAAGATCCATGTTTTCGGTAACGTAACAAGCTGCGGCCGAAGCCTTCCTTGACTCCCATGAAAGTGCACATTTTTTGCACTTCTTCATAATCTCGGCTAGAACGAAGCCGACGAACTAAGCACTAGGCTTGAACTATGAGTACTAGACAACGGATATACTACATAATATACATTTTACATTTTATTTTATGTAATGTATAGTTGAGCATTTACGACATCTCTTTAGGTGGAAAGACACGATGTGCTCTAAGCTAAAGTACGCTCATCTTGAATTCACCTGTTTCAAAGATAGGACGACGATAATGTTTTCCGAGCCAAGTGGTACCTAGCACCGCAGCACGGACGAATCCGCTAGGCAATGCAATTTGATTAACACTGATGTCTGATATTTACGCAAATGATACAATGAAGAAAATATTGAAATATGCACGTATTGATGAAGTGAAAGTATCAAATTCAAAGTTGAATAAATATTTTATTTGAAAACGCACTTAGGATGTTTAGATAGGAAAATATTTAAATTATATTTGCAAATTATATGAATGTATACACATACATTTTGCATACCAAGTTTAGTGCTGGTGAAATATTATGTTGGAATATTATTTAAGTGACATCTCTGTAACCATATTTCGAGCAAATAAATGACATTCATTCATTCATTCATAAGTTAATTAACCATTCATAGGTGTACCTACTACAATATAGTAGGTAGAAGGTAAATAAGAATTCTAAATGTTGCAAAATGTAACTCCTTTGTGCTATTTCGCGCTATGCAAACGATCGTTGTCTGTCAGGCATTGATAAAATGTTAAAAATAATAAATATAAACGCGATTAAAACCAGATAAATAAATTGCCACAACATGCCAGAGTTCTACCTACTTGTTGATTTTTTAACAAGTGACCTGCTATATATCCACTCTAAGTACGTGTCAAGCATGTTGTACGAAGTGCTTCAACCAAGTGTCAACCATAGGTACTTGTTACAAGAACGCTAAACAATTCACTTTAAAAGTGCTTTGATTTCTCATTTTCCCATGCTACTCTATACTTACCTATCTGTTGACTGTAGTTTTAATAAGACTGCTAGGAGACTTATCATATTAAACCCGATGTATAAATGTTTGTCTATGCTCTCTTATCGTTTAAGCCATTAATCATTTTAACAAATCAGGTATTGTTAGAAGCCTTTAGATCGTCAAATCAAATCAAATTATTTATTCATAATATAGGTTAAGTATAGGCGGTAGGATAACAAAAAATTATGTTCCTCTATATTGGCCACTTAGGCATATGAATCACTCTAACTGGTCTATAACTAAAAATAAATTACTTACGTCTGCTGGTTATATGCTACATAATAGCGTCAAACAAATTTACTATAGCGCCCTCTGGAGGTAATACAAAGTTAAATAATGATCTGATCAATGTATTTAACTTAACAATCCTAGTCCCGTATGTGACATTCGGAATATAGAATACTAGCTACACATCGCAGTTTCACCCACGTATGGCCCGATTCCTTGGGAATATCAGGATAAAAAGACTATGTATAAATGGAGATCTCACCAACTATCTGCAAACCTTATAGTTTCATCGTAATCCTTTAAGTCGTTTTTGCGTGAGTGAAACAGAAATATCGAAATAAACAAATAAATAATATAAACTTTCGCATTAAAGAATACAAGCACAATTATTAGCGGTTTTTTTTATATTGAAATGGGAATAGTTTAATAGATAAAAAATAAATAATAAAATCTAATTAATCAAATAACCCGCCCCTTATTGTTCCTGGTGTAAAGGTTCCCATCACACTTGCAGCATTGCCGCAATGTATGGCGATGGCTAAAAAAAATCTATATTTTAAATATTTCCAGATATTCACAAATAGCGAAGTCCTAGATCTTCACTTAAGGCGCCATTCAACCAACGCTCGGTATACCTGCTCCGAATGCGGCAAGACCTTCTCCCAACTCCGGAACTTCAAGTATCACATGTCAATACACAGGGGCACGAGGGAGTTCGCCGCAACTTGCACGGTTTGCGGGAAGTACTTCAATGATAGAGGATACTTGAGCAGTCACATGAAGATTCATAGGTGTGTCTACTATACTAAATAAAATTAAACTAATTTTTGACGATTTTTTAACTAAATAAAATTAAACTAATTTTCGATGACTTTAGTTCAATCCAATATCGCGAAAACAAAAAAAAATCTATGGCTTAAAATATCTATATCAGCCATTTATCAAAAATAGTGACAAGGGAGACTTATTTCACAAGGATAATATTCCCATGCATCCTCCATTTTTTTTCCACATATCACTTTAACTGGTCTATAGCTGAGCGGGTATTTTGTACGATCTTTGGGCTGTTGAGCAAAAATGATTTGTTTGAGCTAATCAAAGAAATCGTTTCGTCTCGTCAAACCGATTTTTGGGTTCTTAACGAGTCTCGATACTATAGAAAAGTTGATTGAGGTTGATAAATCAATCTATTGTCGGAAGCAAATTATGTAAACCCACTTTAAAGTACTAAAATTGCTATAAATTATTACGACTGAACACGAACTTTAGGACCAAATAAGTTAATTTTCCCTACAGAAACTTGAAAGTTTCTTGTAATCCTACTAATATCAAAAACGTTTTTATTTATTTCAGAAATCGTAAAGAATATAAATGCCCACAATGTCCAAAGTCTTTCAACCAGCGCGTTGCTTACAACATGCACGTAAGAATTCATACTGGTGAGTAATTTGGATAACACTTTTATACAGACAAATCTATAATAAGTTATCTGTTACAAACTGTAGGTAGGTAATTATCCTAATATTAACGACCATTAATGCCAAATCAAACTTATTAGCGAGAAGAATAAGCGCCTTGAGTAAAGTTTTCAATAATTTTCAGGTGTGAAACCTCACGTGTGCGACGAATGCGGGAAAGCATTTTCGCGCAAAATGTTACTGAAACAGCACAAACGCACGCACTCCGGTGAGCGACCATACGCCTGCTCTCACTGCGATAAACGGTTCGCAGACAGATCCAACATGACCCTACATCTTAGACTACATACTGGTAATTTGGGTACTTTATTACATTATTATTCAAAGTATATTTAACTTTTATTACCTTACCTATCCTTTATTAGCATATATAAAAATGAATCCCTATTTAGCGTTGTCACGGCATTACGCCTAAATGGCTGGACATTATATTATGTTTAATGCTTAGAAAGTCGATTAGCTATGAAAAAGTTATAAGGCGCTAAAATTTTATAAATTCGTAAGTAAAAAAAAATTCTTCATCGGTTTTGAACTCGTATCCTTCATTTGCCGGGCGAGTTGCGCTACCAACTACACCACACGGAAACCCACTTGACTATACTTTTTATTTTTCTTTCCCTTTATTTCAGGAGTAAAACCATTCTCATGCTCACTCTGCCCGAAGTCCTTCACCAAGAAGCACCACCTCAAGTCTCATCTGAACTTCCACACCGGGTCGAAACCCTACTCCTGTCCGAGATGCGACCTCTCGTTCACACAGTCGTCAAACATGAGGACCCATTACAAGAAGTGCAACGCACCGGAAAAAGTGGTCGAGAATGAAACAAGTCTTTCATGAAGAGTGGTTGAGAATGAAACAAGTCATTCCACCTGTACTTCCACACCGGATCGATGCCCTACTTCTGTCCTAGATAAGACCTCTCGTTCACACAGTCGTCAAACATTAGATGAAGAAAAGAAGTCTTTCCTAGAGTTTTTCTAAATAAGCGTGAAGCTCCTTCAATTTATGCAGCCGATTAAATCAGGCAGTTCAACTATTTTCTTAAATATTTGATAGAAGTTAAAATACCTGCCATGTAGTATAGCGTAGGTAATTTAAATTATTTATTTATTTAAACCCAAAGTAAGTTAAGTAGTTAGCGGTGGTTACGTTTAATAAAGTTGATTTATATAAACCCTTTGCATTTTTATTTTTAGGTGGCCGTTAGGTTAAGTACATTCAGGCTCCATAATTGCTTAGGTACTGAGTTTTTAGAATTAGTCATACTGCAAAGGTAGTTACTGTAACGTGTGACAAGGGACTGTGGACCTCATATTCAGTTACGTCGCAGACCGTACATATCTACATAATATGGTAGAACATGTTTATCATCATCATCATCATGCTATCAGCTGATGGACGTCCACTGCTGGACATAAGCATCTCTATCAAACATCAATGGATCTCCAAAGGTTTCGGTTGGAGCCGCCGCGCCGGCGCCAGCGGCTGTTCGGAAGTTCAGTATTCTCGTAATAAAACAAAAAAATATATATTTACTTGTTTTATTCAATTTGGTGTTGCAAAATTAATCGATCGAAGTGTACAAAATTACAGGCCTTCAGATATTTATGGGTCTGGCGCATTAAAGAGTAGGTACATCATAATTTGTTAAGTGTATTACATACGAGTCCAATATATTATATGTGTATGAACAATATTAGCCCAAGTTATTGATATACATAGAAACAAAGCGATTTGATTAACTATAACAATGACTTAGCGGCTATGCTGCCGTTATGTGGTGTCTACCTGTGGCATCCTAGGTCCTCTCTCATTAACGCGATTTTAAATTTTCGATGAATCTGATAGGGATTTCACAACAGTTTAACTCGTACATACCCTTAAATTGTTAGTCAAATCGCATTGTATTTATAAATAACATTGCTTACTTTGCCGTACCTCGAATATTTATAGTATACTTGTAATTTTATGATCGCTGGTTGGTTTACAAACATTCTTAGATGATCCTTAGAGGAGCTATTTACATTTTTATATGTATTTATTTATATAGATAGATAAGTAAATGTACAACTGAATTTAAAGGGTAAAATAGAATATGTTAACAAATAACGATTTTAGGTACGCAAAGTAAAGTACAGGGTGTAAAGTCTGAGAGGATGATATTTAAAACCGAAGGTCCACTGACTTAACTAAGTTAGTTTGGCTTAGGTCCGAAAAACTAAGCGGTTTTGAAACAAACGATCGAGAATAACTCATTTATTTTAAAAAAAACTGGTACATACCCTAAGCCAACTTCGTTAAGTCGGTGGTGGACGGTGGGCTTGATTATTTTCATATATAGAGTTTCGTCAAAAAAAATAAAATGTAGGTAAATACCTACTATTAATTTAGGAAATGTAAAAAAGAAACATATCCTTTTAGATTTTACACTCTGTTTTACAAAATATAGATAAAGATATATCATCATAACTGAAGATTTATAACTTTACGATGAAAAACTAAACTCAATAAATTTTTTTTTTTATTTTTTTATTAAAGATACAAATCTTCAAATATAATAAGTTGTCTCCATTTTCAAAATATAGATAAGTACATACCGATAAACTATTATTTAATATTACTACATTATCATGTAGGCTTACTATGTAGGTAGATTGAATTTACAGATTGGAAGTTATTATTTTATTTCTATACAGTGTTAAGATATCCGTGGTACGCTGGTATACGTGAAGTTTTTTTAATGGCTGTTTCATGACTATCCATGTTGCCAGTGTCAAATAATAAGCATCAAGTTTTTCTAATACCCTGAAATAGGGTTCAAATATCAAATTGGAACCGTTATTTGAGATCAAATAAATTTTGGGCTAAAAGTATCTTGTTTGAGCTTGCGAGCTACGAATTTCGTAGAGGTCTCTTTCTAAGAAGTAACACTTGATTTTTCATTATGCAAAACTTTTTTAAAACAAGGCAAATTGTTTCTTAAGAATAGTACAACTAGGGTTGCCGGCTCTTACAATCTGGAGTAATTACATCGCATCTATGCCATAACTAAAAAAACTCAACAATGTCATTGTCAATGTCAATGGCATTGTTAGTTTTTGAAGTAGTTGAATTGAAGCTAAACTGTTTAAAAAAAATACTTGACTAACGATCGATGACGATCATCGCCATTAAAATTATAATGCTATTGATAAATTATATAGGACTAGCTCTGCCCCGCGCTTTTACCAAATCTCGCATGAATATCGGGATAAAGTAGCCTGTGCGTTATTCCACGTCTCCAGCTACCTACATTCCAAGTTACATGGCAATCAGCTTTTGCGTGATTGAGTAACAAACACACATATATACATACAGACTTTCAGCTTTATAATATTAGTAGGATGTATGTGGCAACCCTAGTATGAAACAATTGAAAAAATTAACTACTATTGAAAAGACCCAACTGAAAAATTAAATTCTTAACAAACATGAACATTTAAAACCCTGTACTCATGCTCGTCTGCGACCGCAATGATTAAAAATATAATTGACTCTATTTATTTCATACGAATGAGTTTGCCGTTGATTGTTCAGTTTTTTTTTGTTTACTCCGCACAGACGAGCTTAAATGAAAAAGATTTTTAAATACAAAAATATAAGATATATTAAATAGCATAGTACTGTCGGTATAGTACGTTAATTAAAGCCAATAGTCTACCTCTGCAACGAAACTGTGGCGAGATCGCGAGATTGCTATACTGTAAACAATAGGCACAAATAAATAGAATGCCACATAAATGATTTTTAATGTAACATGGTTCTTTTCTCTACAAATATTATTCAGTAACGGGGTATTTGACATGTTTTAATTTGCTTTTTCGGAAAAATAAAACATGCGTAAAACCCAGTTATTAAATGATATTTACAGAATCAAGAATCAACAATTGTAAATCTGCAAATCATTTATTTTAGTATAAACAGTTTTACAATTTTTTGTTACACCTGTGTCTGATCTAAGCGGTTAGGCTTGTATCTCCAGACTCCAGCGCAGTACCTATGCCTTATCAAGTAATGGTCACTGCGAAAATTTTAATACCTACCTAATATATTATAGTTTCGCTGCGGAGATGTCCTACTGGCGTAAAGTATAGAAGAGACTTTTTGAACATTTGCCAGGTACTCCAGCTGTATGCTAGTCAGTACAACAAGACAGGGGTTTTAAACAGAAGTGAAAATTTCCCAAATGGGAGCAATTTATTTTGTTTTTTTTTTTTATAAATTGAGATTTTAGGTACTTATAGATAGTTATAATTTTATGGAGTAAAGGTTAATAGCGAGTTGTTTACGCTTTCTCTTTTGGTTACAGAAAAGTTTTTTTTTAAATTGAAAACTCCCTACAAAGTGTTGAGTATTATAATTTGTTGCAGAAACGCCAACGTTTTATATTTATACAACCTACGAATATCATCTCGTTTAGTATAAAAATGTAGCTCTGTAAATACATGTAGTATAAAATATACGGACACTAAACTCTAATAAGAATTGCTTGTAAAAATCTTAATTTTGTATAGTAATATACAAAAAGCTATCGTTTGGTTTTCATCACGTATAAGCTATAGGTAGATAATTATCTAGTTTTCTACAATCAACGGTCACAAGTTCAGTAACAATTCTAGTAGATGGCATTTAGGTACATGGTGGTCAATCTACATACCTAATTTTCATATCAGATTTTTTTAAACTCAGAAATATTTTTGCAAAAAGGGACATTATCAAAAAAAATTCCATGGCATGATTCGAACTAGTGCCTCTGGAATCACGTGACAAGGTGTAATTCCCGATTAAGTTCTCCCTGCTTATTGTTTAATGAGGCATCACATATGCCTTGAGTAAGTGAAAGTATCTTTTTTTTTTTAATTTAGTATTCAATCCTGTGAGACTGATACTGCACTTCTGATCGCGACCGCACATTTCTTACACATAATGTAAACCGATAAATCTTATGAATGTCCGACAAAGGTTACATTACATAGGTAATTAGAATTACATAATATCTCAGCCTTTTTCAATAGGAGAATTACATTATTAGGGAATATAAAATACATAGATAGTTAATTACCCAAGCAACATTTTGACGTCAATTAAAACTTACTTAGCGATTATGATTAATACTTTATTATGATTAGTCTTTACAGCAGCGATAATGACTGCAGTATTGTCTAAAAGTTAGTACATGCAACATCTATGGAACATAGAAATCGCCTTAAGTTAGAAATAAGCTCTGATTGCCGTCAAAATATTTATAGAGAACAATAGACTCGGTCAATTAACATTACGACATAGTGGTGTGGAGGCTCTGTAGGAGTTCTCCGGCCACTACCACTCTACGATGTGAAGCACCATTTGTTCTAGCGTAGGGATAATGTACACGATCCGACAAATTTATTTTATACATACGAATACGAATGTTCGTTCGTTCATGCATGTCACGTCACATTCGCTCTCATACTCAACTCTTACTCTCCGATTAATAATTAGGAACAACAATTTAAAATACTATACGAATATCTCAATAACTTAAAAAATATAAAATGTGCTTTTGGCACTTAATCCTAAATATTTTATTTAGATATTTTCGTTTCAATGATAGTTGATAGCAAACGCAGGGGCAGATAATTATTATCTTGAATAATTCGTATTGTCCTCTCGCATTTAAATAAATACTAATGAGTGACATTGAAGTGGTATTTATCATAGTACAGTAGACTCTTTGGTGTTAAAATGCAATTTAATTTAATTGTGGCGATTTAATTGTGATCGTTTAAAGCTGTTTCCGGAATCTAAACCAAATACCACGTCACGTTAGATGCCATTATCGCTCAACGACTTTCTTCTACGCGTTCGCTAGACAAATATAGATATAGATAGTTATTTACGCACACCCGCGACACAGACGTTACAACTAAATTAAGTCGATGTAACAAATATATTTACAAAAAACGTAGCTCTATAACTATACACTATAAAATTGAGCATTAGTATAACAAAAAGGTTGACAAGACCTCGGATGTAGGTAAGATAAAAATGCTTACTTGTGCTTATTTATACAGACTTCCATAAGGGACTATGTTACCCGAGTACTTAGTACTCATAATAGTATCGCGCTATTCTATTCTAACATTTTTTTTACAAATATACAACTTACAGTTCATAACATAATCTCATAGCCACCGAATGAGACGGGACGAGACGTCGTCCGCTCGAACGTTCCTATTCGATACTACTGTTTGATCACAAGTGCGAAATCACATATAGCGGCGGGAGTAGGCCTCGAGGCGTGTGCTGTGCGTCGGCAAGACCGGGCGGGGCTCAGGTGCACTCGATGATGAGGGGCTGGCTGGACTCGATGACGGTGGGTCGTGGCTCGGGTGGCGGCGGCGGCGGCGCGTAGTGCGCGGGCGACGCCGCCGCGCTTCCCTCGCGGTACTGCGGCGCGGGCGACGCCGACGCCAGGTGTGGAGTCGTCGAGTGCAGCGCCCCACCCACCACCAGCCCTCCACCGGACGGAGAGTGCACCTCGTAGCCTTCGTGCCCCTCTCTCTCGTGACAGTCTTTGTCGACGGTACCTGCAAACAGCACGCGAAAATGAAAACGCGCTCGTTCAGCGAGAGCGCAAGTGAAAGTTGCGGTTCACCTACGAGGAGAAAGTGCACCGCGCTGCAGTTACTCTCCAGTTTCCACACGGGTTTCACTATTTGACTGTTTATAGTGGTTTTCGAGTGATTTTTTAAAATAATTAATTTCTTAATAATGTTGTGAGTGAGTGTAAACTAGTGTTTTCGAATTTGAATTTAAAATATCCTTACCTATACATTCAGTGTTGGCTGCGTTTGTGATGGCCAAAACTTCTTCAATGTTGTTCGGTTTACAGCTAGTAGTTTTCCAATGTGTGCGTAGTCCTGAAGCGCTAATGTATTTCTTGTCGCACCCTTGGCATACGTAAGGCCTATCGTTTGTGTGGAGTCTTTTGTGCAGTTTCAGATGAACAAACTGAGTAAATTTCTGCATGCAGAGATCACAAGCGTAGGGTTTTTGACCAGAATGTAACCTCAAGTGTGTTTTTAAGTTGGACGTCGAAGAAAACCGTTTTTTACAAATGTCACATTGGTGCGGTTTCTCTCCCGTGTGGACTAAGTGGTGTTTCTGGAGGTGAGCAAGTTGCGTGAAGGATTTACTACACACGTTACATTTGAACGGTCGTTCGCCGGAATGTGTCCGTAAGTGAACTTTTAGATTAGACAGCTGGCCAAAGGTCTTGCAACATACGTTGCATTCGTAGTGCATTTTCCCGTCCTTCTTTTTCAATGGGTAAGGAAGACTTCTGTAACCACGAGAAGCTTGAGAGTTAGGGCTACCCGGTGACATCATCATACCGCAAGACCCGTCCGGACTCATACTGCCGTGTGGGACTAGTTGACCGTTCATGTTAGGGTTCTGTATCAAGTTTAATTGATGAGTACAATTTTTGAGAGTAATCACGCTAGTCGAGGACGGATAGTGGTGATTGCCTTGTGCGCTTTGTGCTCTATCGTATTGATGCGTCGATGTTACAGTTGGTGAATAAGTGCTGGGAGGAGATCCGAGTTGTGTTATAATAGTTGAATTCGGCGGAGAATAAATGTTGTACGAATAATTTGGGTAATGACTTTCATATCTGGTTTCTCTTATCTCCCTTATTTCTCTAATTTCACGAATTTCCGTCGTGTGTGGAATCGTATGCGGTGGAGAGGAAGAGTAGACGGACGTAGCACTGGGGGCTGGAAGTTGCTGCGGTAAAGGCAGCAGAGATGGCAGAGGCGTCAAATTTGAGCTGGAATCTGGGCTACAGACATTGCCGTATCTCTGACTCTTTTTATAAGAGTATGCCATTTCAGTCGGTGATGATGGTGGAGGAGTAGCGTTAGGTTGACGTCTGTTCGGGTCATTGTTGTTTGTATCAATCCTATTTCCTGTGAGTATAGTTTCTAAAATACGTGTGTCTGGTGGAGAATATCTCATGAAAGCCGGTTGAGGGGATGGTGAAACAGAACCGTCCTCATAGTATGGTTTATTTATTGGTAAAACTGTGTTTTGAGATGACTCCAAAACAATTACGGTTGAAGTTGCCGGATCTCGGCGAGGTGGCGATAAATTCTGCGGCATAACATCGACCATTTCTTCAGCGATGACTAATTCCTTTTCACTTTCACAATCCATGTCTTTATGAGTCTGATATTGATACGCCCTGGTCATTTTCTTCTTGACTTTTCTATATTCATTCCTATGCATATCTTGATCTATTTTTTGAACAATAACCGTCTCTTTAGGTTCGTTCGTTTTATTTGAACAGTCCAGAACATAATTTTCTACGTCAGAATCACTGGAATCTTCTGGTGGTGGAGTAAAATCGTCATGATAGCCATTGCTGTAATAGCCTTCATCAGATCGTACTGATCCGTCATTAGGAGTAAGTTGAGGTTCGTAATGCGGTCCCATTGTTTGAACTAGATTCGGAGATTTATTTCCCAATTTATCTGGATTGTTTTGTGTCATAGGTGATGGTCCACGGACGTCTCTCATTAAATGATTTTGAGCCGGAGATCTATTACTCTGTATTCTAGGGTTTTCTAGTTGATGTATTACAACATGAGAGGTACTTTCCTTGTGCTGATGAATTATAAGTGTCGAATTGTCCCTGTGATGAACTTTCACTGGCATCGGGCAAGGCATTAAGCTGTTTGGGGACAAAGGTTCGTTGATCATTGAGTTTTCTGTTTTGTTGTGAATAATGTTTGTTGAAATATCAGTCCTTATAACTCTCTCATTTTTGTTAACATTTCTCGAATCATCACGTAGGGCCATGTTAGGGTTTTCATGAAAAGGTTTTTCAATGGACTCTCGCTTTCTCCTTCGACTTGGGATCTCAGCTTCTAAAAGTTCCTTGGCATTAGTCAATCCGAGGACATACTTCATGTGATTGAATGCAATTTCTGGATGCACTGGAGCCGGAGGAATACCGTAGGCTTTTTTGATTGTTTCTTCTTTACCTGAAAGCGGTCAATTTAAATTAAGAATGATGCTTATTGTTAAAGTAATCTGAAGTACCTACAACATCTGAATCGGTATACATTTTAAATTAAAAGCGTAAACTTACAAATTGAATAAGTAGCTCGTTCTGGATCAATATCGTAGCCTAGTCTGGTCGCAAAGTCTTTGCAGTACCACACCATTAATTCCTCATTTGGCATTATATCCCTGTGAACAAGACAAAACAATTATAAATCAAAGACTGAGTAAAATATAATTAGTGATTATGAAAGCTACAGTGAGTGTAATCTGAAGTGGTAGAGTTTACCTGATGGTGTAAAAGTAAATGTGTTCCTGATGTTGACATGCCACGAGGTTCATCACGGAGAGGGAGTACGCTGAGGCGACATATCGCATCCAGTTAGCAACGCTGGTGTCAGAACCATCAAGGTAATAATAGTCACTGTCTTTGAAAATCTGAAATAATAACGAAAAATACTGATAAGTATTAAAAATATGGCGTCGATGTCACCCGTTTTGGTCTCGATTAAAACTCAATAATAATATAAGTGGTTAAAACAAACCATTTCTTTACAAATGCTGTTCAAATTTAATTTACTCTAGAAAGTGTTAATTTCAAACAATTATCCAATCCACTAATAACCTGGAAGTTTCCATAAATATAAATTTACAAACAATTAAATAATAGAATTTGGTAATGACGCGTACGTTTAATAAACGAGCACTCTTGTTTTTGTTTCGAAGGTATTTAGTTGTTATATAACGTACGCGCACATGTTTAGTAAAGCACGTGTCACGTGCAGGATATTTAGCACCGCGCATGCAGCTGATAACGGCAACATGGTTGCGTGAAGCCGCACTGGAGATCAAGGACGAGAAGCAATGTCATTGCTGAGGCAATATAGGACGTACAAGATAACGCTTACTTCAACAATACATTATGTTCATATTAACAATAATGTTTTATATAACAAAAGCATATATCTATAGCATAATATGTATGATGGTAACAGATCCGACCCACTTTACAACTTCGATCGATAGTTATTTCAGACCCTTCAAGCGACAGCAAATACAAATTTAAACTTAGCTAAAAATATGACGAGAAGGGACCCAAATCTCACCTTAATGTTTCCATAAGTATGATGTCTGACAGTTTCCTGCACCTGGCCCAAAATAGACGGAATAGGTTAGTTGAAAGTAATGCATGTAATGAAGAATTTGTGCGTAGCAAGTCATAATAAACCAATGTATGTACAGTAGATACTACAATTTTTAATGAAACTATTCTAATTATGTATGTTTATGATTAGTAGTGAGATGAAGTTAAAGCATAGGTTTTAAAGTGATTGGCAACTATTATATACAGGTTGAATGTACAAGCCACAACCAAATTTTCACAGTTTTTACATGATAGAATAAAACAGAATATTCTACAGAAGCTTTAAATAACTTACCCTCCAATAATATCGCCAAGATATTTTGTCGTTAGGTTTGTTAGGAGTTCTGGTCCCTTCAAAGGGTCCAAAACGTGTTCCTCTTGGAATCACTCCTATGCTCCATACACCTTCGGTCTGAAATGATTATTGCTTTTAGGAAACAGAGTCAGGGAATTCGATTCTAAAAACGAATCTGTTAATGGACTCATAGATGGAAATCGACTAAAGATTTCGAAGTACAAGGGGTCTTCTAATGAGAAAACTTGGAAGACTATACCAGTTAATGGCTCAAGTACATTGACTAATTGACATGAGGAACCTTCTAATTTAAGCATAAGCTCTTTAGTAAACTAAATATTCCGTTCGATGTTGAGATTTGCATCCTGAGATAAATTGAATGTAAACCAAAAAGCTTTCTCAAAACCTATCATTGTATTTTCTTTGAAAAAGTATTAGGTTGGCAAGATTGCACTAATTTCGTGAATGATGGAATAAGAACAGTTTAACAAGGCACAAATATTGTTTGAGATCTTTCTCTATTCTTGTATTAGCTGATTCATTTTGATACCTACCTAGTTTTAGTTAAATCTAATTTATGTGATTAAAAAAATCTTTTCAATAATTATTTGTAATTATGGTATAATGGCTTTCAGACGTTTTGGTGTTTAAATGCTGTAAGTCTGAAAGTGTTTGTTATATAAATAAATAAATAAACAACAATGTGTTGTAAAAGTGCAACTAACCGGTGTGTTAGGAGTAGATAATACTGCGGATGGTCTGAGTGTGAGGCTGCGTGGTAAAGTTCTCTCGGCTCTGTTAGGCGTGCCTCTTTCGCAGGGCACATCAGGCACGATGTACACGGTAAGTTTCTCGAACTCCTCCTCTCGCATACGAGTGACATCGTATGCGCCCGCGCCAGGCACTGGGTTTGCAGTCGCCGGTCCCGCGGGGCTGCCTGTCCGACCAACTGTCGTGCTAGCCACTTCTTCACTCGTTGACTGTCGAATAATAAAAACAATTCATCTCCGCTTCGTAAACAAACATCACTGAAATTGAAAATAATACGCGCACACGAATAAACAATTTCTCTTTAACGCCTCAATTTTAAGTATTCACACTAGGACACTTTTTTTTTCTCAATATTTCCATGACCGACCAATGATATGCAATCGACGATCTCCGTTGCGAATTGCATTTTACCATTTTTCAGCCGACATGCACTTCCTGTGTTTCATTGAATTTTGAGTGTTATTTCCTAGTCGAAAGGGTTTATATTAGCAAAGTAATTGACAAGTGGCGGCGTTCGATAAAGGGGCGGCGTTACCACTACTGACCCAGTTTTCAGTCAAGTGCGCACTTTTCACTGCGCAACGATACTTCCCTAATAGTTACTTACGTTCTAGAGAACTTAAATTTTTTGAGAATTCAGGCATAATAATTATGTAATATAATTATAATGAATAAAAATTATGAACATTGTTATTTGGAATATACATACATTTCAATTTATAAGTATGGTCATACAATAGGTATACTTGGTTAGGTAGTAATGAGGTTCAATTAATTAAGATAAATGAATATTGTTGAATTTGAAATTTACTTACCAGTCTCATATTGATGTTTTTTTTGCTGTATGCTAAGAAAGTATTTTCATAGTAATTTGACGATGTTGATTGTTTCTAGGTACCTGAAACAAAGATAAAACTATGTGAAAATCAAAGTAAAAACTGCAAAAAAAAAGTAAAATGCAGAAACATAAAATTATAGTCATCTATTGGCGTTGTCGGAAAAAATTGTAAATATCCTACAATGGAAAACCAATTTAACATCTGACTGAATCGACAAAATAGCCTAACACCGTTATCGGTGCATTGAAAATTTGCCAAATTGGCAATGTGTACGTGGAACACGGAAACTGCACCTAGACTGGTCGAATGATTCTTTACATGTGTGTACATATTTCAAATTTACGCGTATCTCCGAAGTAGAAGAAAGCTTTTTCAAATACTATTTGCTCTCACGCGATGTGTGTTGAGAATGCATCGATAATGCAGTGAAGCAATACTGCCTACACTAGCTGGTACCGACCGACGACGTTCCGTTGCATAATTGCGGAAGCGAAGCGGTTTACTGACGGCCATCGACTCTGCTGCGACTCTTTTCTATGACGGCGGAGATATGCTACAGATTTTTTGATCGGACGATAGCTTGACGAACTAATTGGATAGTTTACTTTCATTTTTCAAATGTTCTTTCCGAATCGACTAACTAACGCAGTGTTCTAAGTCATACGTTTTTTAGATATCTTTTCAAACATAGACTGGCGGCCAAAGAGAAAAGCGGGTGCTCCTTTAAGTGTTCCTTTTAAACATTTCGAGGTATAGAACCCGGAAAATATAAAAAAAACAATGTCAAATTCAAAAGTACTTTTACGCTTACCTCTGACAATCTCATAATGATAAAATTTAGGCGCTGAAACCATCACATTTCTTTAAATGTTGGACTAGGTTTAATTTTCTGATAGGCAAATGCTTTATTACTTTTACAGAATAGCCTTACGCGAATCACGTTGACATCAATCGAGATAAAATGGAAAGTTTCTCATTGAACAGTCTGCGAACTATCGTATGTCTGCAGTGTGCCACTCTATGAGAACTCAAATACTGTTTTTCAAAGCAGGCCCATTTGACATTCAAACTGTTGCGCAAATGCCGGCTGAGTGCTGCATTGTAAACATTAAACACGGAATATGTAATAGTTTTATTTATGAGTTTTGTAACTGCAGCCAGAGACGTATCGTAAATACTACTATTATTGATTTTTATTACACTTTATATTCATCACAAAATATCCAATAGCAATGAATATATCAGTATATATTGTTAGTTTGTTATATTGTTTTTGTAAAGGGATTGTTTAAACAAGGTACCTGTACCATTGTATACTACTACTGTATACTGTACCATTGTGGTATAGGTATGGATAGTCTATATATGTAAGTATGTATTATCTAAGGTATTCCTTAGATGTATACCTACCTACAGTTAAATATAGAAACATATGGAAATGAATCGTAATTTTTATTTACTTAATAAAACACAATAACAATATTAACAAAACAAGTTAAAAGGTTTTAGTTCTGGAAATAGACGGCCCTATTGGAATACAGGAGTTTTCAGTTGCTGTTTTTCAGTCTACTTGAAGTGAATTCGAACGGTAATAATTTTAAGAAATATTATAGGTTGATACAAAATCTAAAAGCTTAAAGTTAAAAGACACTTTTAACCCCACACAAATAGAGAGAACCCAAAGTAGATGAAGACATATAGTTAAGTATATTAGAAAAACCAATGCATTACAAATACCTGCTTATAATTCACTACTTTATCAGTATTATCATATCCAACGAAATCGATATTGACGCTGTAGAGTTTTAAGATTAGCTCTAAATCAGAATTTTAAAGTTAAACGAGTAAGAATTTGTAGCCAGTTAAATCTAATCTAAAGAATATCACGGAATACATAAGTCTTTCAAATTAAAAAAAGTCTTTAATTTTTAGACTTTGGTAAATGATTGACCCCACACACATTTCTATGACTCTGGATATAGTAATAGTATATATCCAGAGTATTGAGTATAGTAATAGTATATTGCGATGGGCAGCCCAGCGGCAGCGCAGGCGCACGCACGTGACCGCGAGGGCGAATTACGCAATGATTTGCGTCCGTGCAATGTCACGCCGCATATGCACCATTAATCGGTAGCATTCTCTTACTACTTCGTGCGAAAGTTGATTTGATTATTATAATTATGAACCTTTAACTAACTAAACAAAATAATTTACATTACGCTATTTCAATTGTATGTTGAATTACGCATTTTCTACTGTGCAAAATTTTTAAAAAACGATAAATTTAAAACATTTAATTGTGTTTGTAAATCAATTAATTACATTACACGGAGGCAGATTGGAATTCTGCCGGATGCACAATTTCACAAGTTTCCTAAATGTAATAAAACCAATTTAAAAAAGTACCAAGAATATGAAAAGATA
The DNA here is from genome assembly GCA_949358125.1 of Idaea dimidiata. Lineage (NCBI taxonomy): Eukaryota > Metazoa > Arthropoda > Insecta > Lepidoptera > Geometridae > Idaea > Idaea dimidiata. The sequence goes on along the minus strand of OX442332.1, from coordinate 23,490,663 downwards.
AACAAAACTCTTCCATCTACCTACTAAGTCTTTTATTCCAGACGCAATTTGAAAATGGATATTCAATAAATCAAGATTCATTAATAATTAAAAAGATCTCGACTACTTTCGCGATTAGAAGGAAAAATAGCAAGACGCGCATCGCCCGCTCCCGCGCTGCGTCCGCGCCGCTTCGCCGCGCGCGCACCAGGAAGCAACCTTGGCTTGATACACTCGCACTTGCGCTTGAACTTGCCCTGCGCATCGTGCACGTTGCGTCCGACTCGCGACTCTATACACTGCGCGGTGTGCGCTTGCTTCGCTACTAATAAATTTCATATAAAATAATTTTGTTTATTACTGTAATAATGTGTAGTATGTTACTAAAATATTTAGTGACATGAACTGAACTGAAAGATATCGTTTATAGTCATTGTCTTATTGAGACGTATTTATTTAATTTAAAGACAATCCTTGAAAAATAACCTAAAAATGCTGTCATATTAGAATGTATGAATATGTCTAGATTTCTTTGGTAGTTTTAGCAATGCATTTATACAAAACATTTCTAATATTATATATAACTACATATGTACATAGACCTCGATTTTTGACCCCCATATCGAATTTAGAATACTTGCAAAATTAAAAATTCATATATAAATTAGATATTACTTGATTGATAGGTACGTACAATCTATTTCAACTAGGCAATTGAATACATGAAATGTAATACATATGTACAGATAGTATACACACAACGTTGTATTTATCTATGTATTTATAACATAGATAAGTGAAGTAACTGATAATAGAAACAATAGGAAATGATTTATACTCAATTGCTCTAGTATCTCCAATCATTTAAACGTACACAAAATCATATAACAAATATACATGTTTATACAAATTATTTTTTTTTATAACGATATTTCTAGCAATGGAAATATAAAAGAAGCGATGGTTTTTATTGGAAAACTTTAATTGGGTCTACAATCTACTAAGATAGGCTACGACTACGCCGTAGTATTTGAAGGCTTGTAGACGTTGTAGACAAAACTCTATGTAGTTTAATTTTTTTTCAACGACTAACTTGTCATATAAAAAATCTATAGCATCTATAGTATGCATATACGAATATGGCTATACGAAGTGCGCCTGGTCAGCAAGTCAATGATGTATATCGGTTTCATTTGAAGGTCAAATGATTATTTTTTTTTCTTTTAAAGATCATCTTAAAGGACAATTAAGTTGTATGATAAGATATATTTGAGAGTTTTAAACAAAATTATACCTTTTAAATTATAATATTTTCTAATAATGACATTGGTATGCAATTCTAAAGTGCCGTACGAGAGTGCTAAGGGAACGCTAACCTTGTATGCTATTAATAAATTTAATACATAGATATTTAATACTCGTATTAATTACACTATGACATGACATCAAATTAATGCATCTTGTTTGTCCAATAGAAATTGTTGATTGTTGCGAAGAAATGATATTAATAACCTATCTATATATCTATCTATCGAGTAAAGGAAAATTTGACTAAAAAAATAGCAAAGAGTATCGTATCTCATATTAGCGTGATTTTTAGCCTTCGTATTAGGATGATTTTTCACTATCGGAGTTGTCTACAGATAATCTTTTCTCTTAGATGTGGTTTGTTGTTCCTTTTGATTTTATTTTCTTCTTTTTTTCTAATATGCCTATTGTACGTAATTACAAGGAATTTTAGTACATGATAAAATATGACTATATCAGAAATACGGGTCTAAATCGCGTTGTATATAAATGTATTTTAATTTAAATCTATTATTTCATTAAATATTATAATCATCATAATTCATGTTGGTTAATTAATTTAGTGGTTCGGCATAGTTAAAGCCTTAATACAATAATATAGCTTGTCACTGTTGAAGTGTTTTCAGCTTTTAGATAAACTTTCACTATTAAAAAAATGTGGGATACCTATCCTACTTTTTGAATTACAACAAAATTAAACGCAATACTTACAATAATGAAATTGAAATCCTCAAACTTTTCTTAACAAACGCGTCGCACAGTCGGTGCAAACATGAGGGATTACGAGTTAGTCTTTGTGTAGTCGTGTGTGGAAGGCAGTGCGGCCGCGGCCGAGCCTGTTGGCGGTGCGATGCGAGCGGGCGATGCTCGCCGCGGGAGCACCGGGCGCATTATGCAACGCCGGTCATAGCTGCCGCCGGCCGGGCCTGCCGACCTGCCTCACGTCTAGCCGACGAGCGCGTCGCACTAACAACGACGCCGAGCGCCGAGCGACGCCGACACAGCCCACCGACCTAGATGCACTTTTACGACGCCGAGAATGCAATCGACACATATATTCGCGTCTCGTTCCGATAAACGCATCGCCGACGAAAGCGGCCTGTGATAGAGAATGCAGACGAATTTGACAGCGAATGCAGCGAGTACGTCACGTTCACTCCTTCGGTGCTCCCTGTAGAACAGAGCGAGACGGTGTAATGCAATGCGACCGAGAGCTGCATTCAAGTTCATTACTTCCGTAGTGTTGCTATAACGCACACTGACCGTGCTCTCGATTTATTTCATAAGTGCGAAAAGTGTTCCACGAAGCTGCATAATACTGATTATTCCCTGTCTCTTATGATTTGAATATAAAATAGATTTAATCTGCATTTAATATCATCATTCCCACACTTCCATCAAAAATACAGTATGTAACAGAAACTATAGCAGGAAACTGAAAACAATAAATCTTCAATTTGCAAAATATACGCAAGAACGATTAGCGCATAATTATAATAACACGTTATCGGACACGATGACGATGTCTCGTCGTGGCGCGCTAATTAAAAACAAGTTGAAAACAAGGTGCGAGGCGAGCGCGAGGTAGTGGCGTGAGAACGGTAGCGAAAGCCATGGCAGGGCGGGCGGGCGTCGGGCGGCTGCCTTACCCTCCCCGGAACACGCTTTCACTCTCACGGGTCGACGACACAGCTCACAAAGCACCCCTTACCCTGGATTTTCGATGCATTCGCTGCAAAATCATGGAACTCCATCCAAACTTTTTTAAATTAACCACAAATTATAAACAAAATTAGCTTTCTGTTTATTTCCAAAACTAAGACGGTCAAATGTATCGAAATATTGGAATATAGTATGATTCAATCCTAGATTACAGTAGTAGTATGAAGCCCGACGCTCTCCTTTGTCGGTACCACCACACCCGCACCCTGCCACCTACCAGTTTCCAATATTGATTTCACTATATTTACAGCCTGCAATATGTTCACGGTTGCTATATCTACATGTACTGGTGTAGCAATTATAAAGAGTCGACATTTGATTTTGCTGATTATTGGACAAAATTTTAAAACAGTGAGGCTTGATTCTACCCAACAAGAATAAGCAATGATATTCAATTCTTCTTTTAAATCGTCATTTTTTTCTATTGAACTGCTCGAGATCTCTCCAACAAAAGACGATTTATGCGTAGGATTACTATTCGATTCTTATTCTAGTTTTGACAAAACTAGAATAAGAATCGAATCTAGCCTATTAGACCTATTTATCCTAGATCAAACGCTAGTGAAATTGCAAGCTAGTCTAGTAAAGTGTATATAATTAAGTATTTATCATACAGAGGCTACACTTTTGCGTCTCTTTTTTAAATAGGATGGTCTTTACCACCTCCTCACTTACTATGCTAAGTGAGTTCGTTCAATAATTGCAGATACTGAGCTGATTTTAATTGCGTCAGCTGTTTAGTAGAATTGCTACTTTACCTAATAGAATGAGAATATTTACTTTACGAGAAACAACCCTTTCTGATAGAAATTAATTATAAAATATTTTTTTAACAAATTAAAAAGTGCTTTACATACTTAAAACAATGCTTTCCAAATAAATTAACCAGTTACCTTATTGAAATGATTATTTACAAGTGGCTTTATCATCTGAATTTAGATTTATGCAGCGCCAGCAGATTTTAATCCATGCTATTTATGGCGTTGTAGTGCCCTGGAATTTCTTAGGTAAAGTATCTAGGCAGGACGTATACCAACCAACCCAGCCTAGTCAAAAGAAATATCAAATTAAGTAACATCGAAATAACAATGTAGTTATCTGGATTCCTCAATGAGAAAAAAATCTCCTACATTACTGTCACCCCATATCTACAGGAATGACCTGCCCTAACTACGGCTGGCGTGTCTCGTCTCGTCTGCGTTTGGGATGGTATGGGGTCATAGGTACTTCTATGTATATTTTCTACTGAAGTTGTAATTCTGTTGTATCTACTTCTTTTGCCTTTTTTCATACGATCTGTCTTTATTGAGATATTAAAAAAACTAAGAGCTTATGTGTACTCGTCTACATCGCATAGTCGCTTTTCTTTATACCTAATATGATTAATGAGTGAGTGTCAATTATTTCCTGGTACCTACATAATTATTATTATTTTGTGGGAGAAAACAGAAAAAAAAGTTCTACTAATTTACCTTCTTTTTATGTTTTAATAAAAAAATACTCAGGTGGAACAAGTTGGAAACTTATTTAGAACACTATTTTGAGAGTAGTCTTGCATTTTTATATGTAGGCTATGCCTCCGTACTATCCAGAAAATCGTATAAACATCGTGTTCGGAACAACCTCAAATTATTAAATGATCGACGACTCAGAGCGTGAAAAGCAAAGAGCGTTAAAGAAAATTGTGGGCGAAGGCTTGAGCGGTATCAAAACACTGAATCTTCCGGGGTGAATGTCCTCGGGTGGCTGTCCCAGGCGCACTAGCGGCCGCAGCCGGCGTCGCTCGCTCCACCGTCTCGCTTCAACCCGCGCACTTGCCGCGTCGCGCGAATAAATCGCATGCTGCGCTCGTGTGCGAAATGCGTTCACTGCACAACTATTGGGCACCAGGGTCGTTGACATTCTCGTAAATTTTCTTTTAGTCGCGTAACACAAACTTCAGCTCGCTTCACAGATAATGTGATACTTAAAATAAACTTAGTTAATATTTTAATGTATTTAAGAGTTATGCACATGACGAGAAACTGCTGTTAGTTATTTTGATGAGTTTATCTTTAACAGGGTTCTTAACTAAAAGGGAAGCCTAATTTATTTAAATCTTTAAATAATTATATTTCTATTAAGCTTCGACTTGTGGTTTCAGGGGAATATTAAGGAGCTTCCACGGGCGCAAAGAGCGAGTTCTTTTCTAATTGTTGACCTCGATGTAAAATATATCAGGACCATTCTTAAAACAGAGCTACCCAATAAAAATTAAAACCAAATATCATATTTCAGTAGTTTTTGACAAATACAACAAATAATAACACATAGACAGGAATTTTAAAAACTATACCTATATTATGTTTTGATGCTTCTCCTGAGTAACCTAGATTTATTTTTCTTAATTTGCTTCCAATTAGGTAGGGTAGACAGCCTATTTGTCTTCCCTACCTTTATTATAAGTAGTAAGTATAGAGTATAGACATATACAAATGTAGTTTAGATTTGTATATCACCTGTTTAACATTTACGAATATCAAAGAAAATATAAGGTTTGTGGAGTAAATGTTGATGGTAATCAAAACACAGAGTGGATGAACGTTATCGATTGCGTCGTAGCAGCCAGTTATAGTATAGGGCCTGTCTATCTGTGGAAGTGGTGGTGCCCGCAGTGCAAACTCGATTTCCCCCTTCTTGGGGTAGGCTTCAATACTCATTCATGACTTTTTCCCGCTCTAGCGGGGTAGAGGCGCGTATTTCGCTCCCTCTCGGGCCGCTTCCGTGTTCATACAGCCACATGCACGCGTCTCCGCTAGACCTAGCCCAATGCAGCGAATTTTGCGTAGGGTCATCGTCCTCTCCTACATCTGTACCATAGCCGTCGATTTAATCTAGATATAGGGACGTCTCTCTGTCGTCTGGTAAATCTAGCTAAAATCCTAATCCTCCGGCTTAGCGAGGAGTTTAGAGAACTCTTTACATGTGTTTTATAGGTTGACCGGCACCTAGGTGTATTTGTTATTATCGCTGTTTGCTAAAATGTGCAATTTTCTCCCTCGTCGGTTGTGTCGGACCCTTTGACCATTGTTCATTAGAATAATGAAGGTCGCAACGATGTGCAACAAAAGCACGAAACAAAAACATTTCTGTTTTATGGCCAATTTGTTACTTACAAATGGGATACGCTAAAAAGTGCCATTTGCGCAAATTGCATTCCGCTCTTTGAAGAAAAGTTGGAGATTTTTTTTCTTTGTAAAGAAACGGTTCTGATGTTTTAGTTACTTTTTTATGATCGTCGAAAAACTGCAAACATCTTGGAAGGACTCCAGGGTCGTTATTTTAAATGGCACTTTTTACAAATTTTATTGAACAATTGCTACACCTTGTAAAAAATTAATGTATTGCCCGTCGGCCGCTCCTAATATATTTACCTATTTTTTTTTGGCAATTTAAGATGCGCTTTAACAATTACTAGTGGGTAAGGTAGGTATTAAAATAAAACAATAGGTAGGGTGTCGAATGTAGTGCATGGAAGTGTAAAGTCCTAGTCTAGAATGTGGCTAGGGTCAAAAGCCGCGCAGTATGTCAGCGTTTAGTATTCCGTGAGCCCGAGCTCGGCCAGCTAACGGGACCCGCCGACCGTCTACACAGGCCTTTACTTTCATCGATCGACCAACACAACACCACATCGACGGTTACTTTCCTTTGTTAATTCTGATCTCTATTGCCGTCGAGTTTTCTTACAAAAAAATAGACTAATTCGATATCAGAGTCTATACATAGGTTTAATTAAACTTTGATTAATAGCCGACCTTGATAAAACCGCGTCGTTTAAAATCAAATCACAAGGAATAACAAGGTTTCTTCAAAACATAATACATACTTATAATAAAATACATTATAAAGAGATTATCTATGGTTACCAAAAAAAAACGAACGGCAAGTGTTTGGTTAAATCGCAGGTAGAGATCGAAAAAAATTTGAGGTTTGGGACAAGGCAGCCTTTGTCAGGATTTACCGTTACATCTATCTAAGAGGCTGTTGGGCAAAGCTGCAGTCTCGAGAGTAATTTTCATAATTCCATGTTTTATGAATCCGCTCCATTGTGTTGCGCGCCTTTGTAAAGATGTCATTATGTAATCGATCAAGATATTTACCGTTCCATAAACCAATAACAATAGACAAACAATAATTTTGCAGTTGATTTTTTAAAGGTAATTCTTAAACATATTTATTTATAGTAAAGGAGTCGCAATAAAAGTTTACTTTCAAACCTTTCCTACCATTTTGTATGAATTTTTAATTTGTCAATATAAAATGCGTTGTAAACTATGTGCATAAGATTAGAAATTTATAAGACAAAACAACCAATCCTAAATAAATTCTCACAAATCGGTATATCTGAAAAATACTTTTTTCATTTTATATAATATTGGATTAACATTGTATTACATTATTATTATAACAAATACCAACGCATTTAAATCGTTCATAAAAAATAGTTTTTTGTTCTTCACAAACACAAATTCACTGAAATACTGCACACAGTATTGTAGTAGATAAACTGAGTATTGAGTTTAATTTGGCACATGCCTTGGACTCGAAATTATGGAAAAGGAGGTTTTGAGGGCTTTTCCGAATTACGAGCGGTGGTAATACACATGTTCTTTATTGTCGCTTTACATTTGAATCGACTTGTTCACCAATTTCGCTTGCTATAAGGTCTTTAAAACTTAGTATTTAGTCTTTGAACCAGTAACGATTAGAGACGGTTTTTTTTTAATATTTTACTATTTTTGTTAATTTTCATCGTTTAGGATTCATTGTTTTATGGGTAATGTGGTTCTGGTTTTGATAGTTTTATTTACTTAAGTTAGCCTGGATTAAATAACTTTTTTTTAACTAGGGGGATCGCCTTAAAATTTTCAGTCTAGCTAGCCTAGATTGCTAAATTGGCCTAAGTTTTTTCAATCAGTCAAACATGATCTAGATTTAGACACAAATATCAAATGAATAATCCCACTTTCCTACTAATATTACATATGCGAAAGATTAGATTTTTGATTGTGTTTCAATCACACAAAAACTACTGAAGCGATTGCGATGAAACTTGGTATGTAGATAGCTTTAGATCTGAATTACAACATAGGCTACTAACCGCGGGACACTGCTAGTAGTCTATGTGGAAAATCAGTGTAAATGCTAACTGATATTATTTTACAAAGATCTTACTTTAATATTAAATTTTTAGTTTCGGAAATTTATCAAAATTATGTAGGTGTTGCAAGGTGGATACGTAGTTAAAAATTCCGATATCATTTTATTGAATTTGTGTATCCTACCTGCCGATGATACTTCCCGCAGAACTCTGGTTTCACCCTAATAATATATTTTTTATCGAGTGTCCCTAACGGTAGCTATTTCTATTGATAAATACCGTGCTACGTTTTTTATCGCGATTCCTTGTGAACATCCTGTTTGTTACGAAATACACGAAATAATTATGTATTTAGTACGAAGACAAGTGGAACTGCGTGGTCTAGAGTTAGAACTCTAGGGTCCTGCCTGACCCAGAGGCACAGGTTCAAACCAGGTGAATTTTTAGAAGAAGTATTTTTCTTTAAGATATTTCAAGGATAATAATTATTTTTATTTTTTTAAAGTCGCTTAAAAGTGTTAACATTGTAAAGGTTGACGCAAACTAAGACCGGAAGGGAAGTGGCATACATTTTATAATTAGGCACTCATCATAATAATGTATGTGGGACATAATATGTATACACCACATACTCATAGATAGTTTTAGATGTGCAATATATACTGCACTTTCTTTAAATTTCTTTTCATATTTTTTATTGAGAAAGAGAAATTTCACACTGAATAAAAAATTCGAGGAGTACCTAATCGGGATAGTAATTTTAAATTTATAAAATTGTCATATTTTCCCTAGTCTTAATCGCTTGAAGTGAAAAGTGTTTTTTACTTTTTACTTTTCTTACCTCGACGTTTCTATCATGCATGTTACATACAATGATCTTAGTCGCGATGGTATTATGAGTTCAAATCGTGTAACTTTAAAAAGTTTACTGAAAGCAAGTTTAATGAAATTGGTTTAGTGCGATTAGATGAATTAAGATTTAGTGAAATTTCAGTGTCATTTGACTAGACACTACCTATTAGGAAAGACCAATTCATTTCAGCTATTAATATGTATTTTTTGATAATTCTAGCACAGAGCAATTCAGTAAGATTGGCCTAAGTTGAAGGCCAATCTTACTGTATGCCGAATCGGTTGAAAGTTTGTTACAGTAAAGCTTGTATGTATACAAATAATACAAGAAAGCTCCGATAATCAAAACGTTAGACGACATGTACTGTGACATCAACACATAGAGCGCGAGCTGACTGGGCGAGTGTGAGATGACGTCACACCCGAGTACGATTCCGCATCGCACGTTTACTTCTGTAAATCGGCAACGAATTAACGCATCAAAGTAATTCTTTCACTATAAGGAGAGCTAATATTACAATTAGTTATTTATCCTTATTCCAATTACATTACGTAACTTAGCGTAGGTACGATAAAATAAATACTTACAAATTACTCAAGCGAGAAAAAGGTTACATTACATAATAGATGCGTGTTCAGTGCCGAGGGCATGATACGAGGGTACCGTTGTTCGAACAGGTTCCACGCATTACTGCCCCCCCACCCCCCACCTCGCCGCTCGGCCCTGCTGCGCCTGCGCCGGCCACGCGTGCGCATCGGTTTTACATTTACTTTCTACCCATCAAGGACTTTTCCGGCACGCCCAATGCACCGTATGTATGCCCGTGACAAATTGTACCAATCTTATTTTACGAAGTAATAAAAGTGGGTACATTATTTGCTTGCAGTTATTCACTATTCGTTTCGATAATTGATTTGTAAGTAAATGTGTTGTATACAGTACGTTGTCGGAAACAAATCTAGAAACTGAGTTGATCAAAATTCTATCGCAATGGACTTAGAGACAACCATTGAAATAATGTATTGAATTAAGTTTAAATACGTTAATATGTGTGTTACTTATGTATAACTGTCAATGTATTAAGATTCCTAATGTTTTTTTGACTTCCTATTTTCAGAATATAAAGGAAATATTTTACCATACCTATTATATTTGCGTCACGACGTTTTTTTTTTGTAAATGCTATAACTGTATGTGTATACATTTGAGAAATTGTCTTTGTTGTTGTAATTTAAACTCTATGTCTTATAGCATAAACATAAAAATCGCGTAAGCGAAAGCGGTTATAAGTAGGGTAGAGTCACGAGCGGCAGCGCTCGGTTCAATGACCGACTTTTCACAAGTTTGACAGCCTTCTGTTATATCATCGGGCGTTGTCATTGTCATTGCCGAAACCGCAGCCGGTGCGAGTATGCTAATTTGCGGCTTTTCCGCTTGCGATTAAGTTTACTTTTGTTTGGCGAGGAGTGGACGAATTTTTTATACCTACAACGATTATTTTGGGCTGTATGTGAAAATGTATATGCGTCGTAATTTGATGATATCATATAAATGGTTTTATAACATTTCAATTACTCATTGTCGTGGATAATTTGAGTTTTAGGTTCTATACTTTAGTTAGAATATCAATAATTTCTACAAAATATGATTTTGTGTTGCCTCTACGTTGCTCTACTCTAGTAGAGCAATGTAGAGCCAACTTAAATACTAGCAAGCCGCGTGGGTCGCTTAAGGAGTAGGACTTAGGTAGATTTAATCAAATTATTCCTCCATATCAAGAACATGAGGAGCTCGATGGCCTCGATAAGCTGATCTTGTACGACTCAAGCAACGCTTGCCGCGGTCATTACTGGACTGGATGACCAATAATTTGTGAGGCAAAAAACATTTCTTCGAGCTCATCTGTGCTTCGGAAAACACGTTAAACAGGACGTCTCAATTGTTATCTCTGATAGGATTTCGTTAGGTCAAGTTAGAGACCTTTTATAGGATAATCTCTAATACTAAGTGAACCACACCACTATACGAAAAGAAAATGTAAATCAGAATATGCTTTTCTTTATTGTTGTCTACGATAACTACTGTATTCTGCAAAATAGTAAACAAAACAACGAAGCCAGCATAAAATCAATTTCGAATCCGTAATATCAACAAACAGATTCAAAAACAGTCCCGTCTCCTGACTATATATTAACACATAGTCTAAATTGCTGGTCTTAGAGATATGAAACTTGGAGAGAGTGTTCTTAGTGATGTGCAGGCATTTACTAAGGGAGGGTTTCCACCCACCGCTCGATCCGATCCGCCCAATTCGATCCCAATCCTATTCTAATCCTGTGTGGTGTAGGACAAGCGGGCAAAGCCGCGGGCAGAATCTAGTTCTTTAATATAACAACTAATCAGAACATGTCGACAAGTATAGTTAAATAATTCATTGTTGAAGCAATCGTCAGGGGTTGATTACGTAATCTTCGCGTGGGCACATCACACACCACGTGCTCCCAATCGCCGATCACCTTGGAGCTGAACTCGACAAGTTCAAGGCTCTGTTTTTGCACAACACGAGAACACCCAACAACAATAGTTGCGCTTGTGTGCGTTACATTCATATGATAGCTACCAATTTCGAACTCCGAATATGTAATTATTTCGTCTATGCCCAGGAAATGTTCGTTTTTGAACCTATTTTGTTTTAGCAAGATGCTTTAGAACTATGGAAGGTGGGCGTGGGCTTAAGCTAACACCTAAGAGAGGTCTATAGATTTATGGAACATAGGGGTTCTTACAATAAGTAAAAAAAAACTTGCTAAATAAATAATGTGGCTCTTATTTAAAAAAAACTCGTAAATATAACGTGGCTCTTATGCGATGATGCCGCCCATTGTTAACACTAGTTTAGTTTTTTGTCTTTGCAATTATTTGTTTAATTGAAGTTTTTGGTGCAATAAAGTATATTCATTCTGTCATCATCACATTATGCTGTGTGAGTACTATGTAGGTACAGTACCTGACAGCCTGATATTGGGAACTAAATAAGTAAAAAATGTTTAGGAGTTACAAGTAGGTATGTGTTAGTTACTTCTGATTTCTGAAATTTTTCCATCCCATAGACGTATCAAACAAAAAAAACTGTTTATGGCCTGAATATTACCGCACACCTACGAAAGTAACATTCAATGTCCTTTATCATTTAAAAATAAATTAAAAAAAATGTAGGAATACCCACTGAAATTACATAGATTATCATATTAACGATTATTCATATTATTAGTATTTTTATTCTGCTGATCGAAATTTCCAATGAAAAACACATTACCCATCCCCTTCCTTAAGTCTTTTCATTCATTGGTTGCCTGGAAGAGATTGTCCATAGACAATAAGGCCGGCCTTTGTACCACTTTAGTTTTTAAGATCTAATACGTAGGTTTGTTATAATTTGTGTTTTTTGGTACAATAAAGTCAATCAATTAATATGTCTTGGCGGGAATCGAACCCGCAACTTCACCAACTATTTTACATGCAGAGTTTTGCGTTACCACTTCAATATTGAAGCCTATAAAAGTATAATGATGAAGAATTTCATAAATCTAATTTATATAACAGTAAAATCGAACAAAGTCTTCATAACATTACGGTATCTATAAATAAAAACATGCATATTTAATTCTATACAAATTAAGGGTTATAATAAAAATTGTTTAGAAAATTGTTAGTTTTTGGATATTATATATCAAGGTACAATAAAAGAAAACCATAAAACCTGTAAATGAAATAACAAACTTAAATATTAATGATTAGATCACACAAAATAATAAGAAACAAATTTACGCGCGTTGAAGTCTTTTCATCGCAGGAACCCGTTGCAGATAACTTGCGTGATTTTGATACATAACTACTTAATACTATGGTTAATATTATAGTTATGTTAGTAATAAAAATATGGATTACAAACCATTCGATGGCTAACTTCTAAACGTCGACAATATCGAAGAAATCCAAAATGAAAATCCCAAAGGGAAATGTTTGTTTTTCACTGCCACTTATAACTAAATCCACACCACACTGAGAACGTTCACTTAAAATAATGAGAAGATTAATAAAATAAGTCTTAAATTGAGATCTAAGTTGCTTTCAGTCTAGTTATAAATGCAAAACGTAACGTTAAGTATCGTATTATAGCATGGTTGTGATAGAGCGTAGAGCGACGCGGCGTGGCGCACCGACACCTCCGGATAACTGATAAAATGTAGCTCGGTTCATGGTCGGCGTCGTCTTTCCTGCACGACTACTCGAGCACAGCCGCCCGCGCCAGCGCAGCTCTTCCGCACACCACGCCGGGTGAATGAACCTCTGCCAGAGCGAGAACACTGTATCTCTCTTCTCGCTCGCAACCATCATCGACTCAATGCCATGGCCAGAATAACATTTTTGGTACCCACTGAGGTGATCTAGTACAATGTTGTATTCAGTTAGGAGTATCTTATTGGGGATCTATATCATCATTTTGAGATTGGTAGACAAAGGACTACCTATATTAGTGTCATGAATAGTCATGCACGATACACTGGTAGTCTAGATTTTATCTTCTTCGACAGGGGTGATCTAGGACATTGTCAATTTGAAATTTTTTGGAGGTCATGATGAAACATATCATTTAAGTCTGGTAGACAATAATTATAGTCTGCTAGTCTTACATGAACATGCATCGCACTAGTATGTCAAGATGTTCTTCTTCTAGGGTCAGTTATATTTTCCCACTCCACCTTCGATGACTTGGTGAAGGAGCTTGAAG